>CM063182.1:38680000-39280000 GCA_031835075.1 Saguinus oedipus | reverse complement strand
GGACATCTCATCCTTTGAGGGTGGAGGAAAGGAAGTGTAGATGGCAGCAAGTGCAGGTGAAACTACCTTTATGTGGGCAGGGGTTGGAGGAGGGAGATAAATAGTTCTCCTTGAACTCAATTTGCCTGGAAGAAGAGAAGACAAATTTGATAATTAAAAATAAGACAGTGGCCAGGTGGAGTTGCTCATACCTATAATCCTAGCACTTTTGGAGGCCAAGGCAGGAGGATTCCTTGATCCAAGGAGTTTGAGACCAGCCTGAGCAACAAAACCCATATCTAAAATCAAACAAACAAAAATTAGTCTGGGGGTGATGGCTCAGCCTGTAATCCCAGCACTTTGAGATGCTGAGGCGGGTGAATCATGAGGTCAGGAGTTCAAGACCAGCCTGACCAAAATGGTGAAACCCTATCTCTACTAAAAAATATGAAATCAGCTGGTTGTGGTGGTGCATGTCAGTAATTCCAGCTACTTCAGAGGCGGAGGCAGAAGAATCACTTGAACTCAGGAAGGTGGAGGTCACAGGGAGCCAAGATTGAACCACTGCACTCCAGCCTGGGCAACAAAATCCATCTCAGAAACAAACAAATAAACACAATTAGCCAAGTGTGTTGGTGTGAACCTGTAGTCTCAGGTACTAGGGAGATTTAGGTGGGAGGACTGCTTGAGCCCAAGGTCAAGGCTGCAGGGAGCCATGACTGTGTCACTGCACTCCAGCCTGGGCAACAGAGTAAGACTGTATCTCAATTAATAATAATAATCATCATAGAGAGGGAAACCGATGGCTGGCATTCTGGAGAATCTGTAAGTCTTCCTCACTCTCAGCATCGTCATCTCCTCCCCTCCAACTCTGCTCGCCCCTAGAGTGGTTTTTATTTTCTGAGCCTGTACATGGGCTTAGTATCGTCACTCCAGGTTTTTCATCAAATCTCTACCCAAGGGGGCTTGTGGGAGACTGCTGTTCATCCATGCATAGGCTCCGTTGGACCAACTGACTGTCAAAAAAAGACCTAAAAAAAAGTCCTGGTATCTCAATAAATGGGAACACAGTAAAAGATTTAGACAGAAAGATTTATGTAATACTCCTTACAAATATTGCCTTTTTGTCTATTTACTTATAACAAATTATAAAATATCCCCAAAATCTATAAAGTTCACATTTTCAAATGTCATAGATCTCACTTATCTATTTTCTCCAATAGAGCTCCAATAAGTGACAGATCGTGTCTCTCACAGTTTCAAAAATTATTCACAGCCTCGTGATCTATGAGAAAGACTGAAATCACATGTATAGGATACTGAAGAATAAGTCTGATGCTGAAATTCCAGAGGCCTCCAGGGTGAGCATTTCAGCATTCCGAAGATGGAAATTAAAGGGAAATGAAGCTATTGTTGTTTAGAGAAGTATGTTCATGGAGCTTGTATGCCTCAAAAATACCAAAAAGCTAAAGAAAGATTTGCCTAAACAAAGTAAACAGTAATACCAATTATTTACACAGCATTCTATGGTTTATAAAGTGCTTTTGTAAACAATATGCTATCTTCTCTTTTCAATAATCCTGACAGTTATTCTTTACATTTTCACACACATACAAACAAAGCAGTTAAGAAATTCATACAAACCTGTACAGAATGAGCAATTGCAGTAAGAAATAGAGTTGGAATTATTCTTCTGCTATATTTTTTACCCTAACTCACAAGTTTTTAAAATCCCCAAGTTGTTTAAAAGTAAATTTTGGATAACGGGCAATTCTGCTAGATTTTACAATCTTCTAATTGAAGACTGGAGATTTTCCAAATAAAGATATTATAATCTTCCAATTAAAAATGGATACAGTAATTTAGTCCATGCCATTGACAATACACGTAATTGAAACATATTGTGAACTCTGTTTTACAATGATTAACTTAACATAGAATTCATCGTTTATCATGACTAACAGTACCATTTAGGTAGAGAGAGTGCCAATCCTACAAAGAGGAAAGAAAGCATAATGAGAATTTCTTAGAGTATGATATTTGGTATGGTGCTAATTTGTTTATAAATTATGACATTAAATTTATCTCAACTTATATATTCATAGATATTCTGAAACATAGATTCAAAGATGTTTCAAATCTTTGAATATATAAGTTGAGAAAAAAAAATAACTCCATGCTGGAACATTCTCTAATGACTGGAGCAACATTTGTTAGCTGATATCCACATATGTAAAACACATGTAAACAACGATACTGATGAATACCATCGTGACTCAAGATAATCACCACATTAAATCGATTTTTAAAAATATTTAACCAAGTTACAGTGATATTTCATTTACTAATAAAACAGGGTTTTCATCGCACTGTTGCCTGGGCAATGCTTTATGCCCCCAGAGATTGCTATCTTTATCCACCTCATTAGTCTACTCTATCAGGTATGATATTCATCAGTAGGCAAATACCAGAGGCCTCAGAGAGAGGACAATTTTCTTTGGGTCAATATTTCTGTCTACTACCATGACAGAACTGGTTTCCCTCTATGCCTTTGAGAATAATCCATCTTGTTATTTTCTAAATTCACGAGCTAGTGAAAAAAGGAGCTGTTCTAGACGCATTCCAAGTTAGCAACATTTTCAGACACAAAAATGACCATTTTTATTACACGGTAGAAAAGCATGTTTTTTCAATAGCTGGCATAGCAGCCCTGGCTATGCAGTTAATTGCAAATGAGGGAGAAAACAGTAAGTGATTCTGGAGATGGCTTCTTTGCAGTTAGGTGGCTGAGTTAGGGAACTCCTGGAGGTCAGATCTGAAAATGTGAGATTACACTGAACGTGCCAACCACTTCATTAATGCAAAACAGGCTTCCACAAAGCTGTGCATTTTTAAAAGTTTCACATAGGAAAACAATTTCGTGTATTGCTGTACCATTTCTAATATCATCATTTGATGGCATGATTAGTGGCTGACAACATAAGAGAACACATTATTTTGAAGTCATACAAATATTTGTAACACGAAGAGAAATACCCCCAAAGTATCAGATGCTTAGTTTTCAAAGTGATTGAAAAAGCAAATCCTCTCTAGTTAGGAACTAGTGTCAAATTCCAACCCAACGACATAAACGAAATGAACACACTGAAGCAAGGTTAGTGCTATGACATCTTCATCTATTCACTCGGGAATCTATGGGAGGTTGGAATTAGCATTTCTAGAGAAACAAACGCATTAGCAGATGTGAGCGTTCAAAACATGTGGGTGCTCAGAGTGTTTTCTGTCCCCAGAATGCTGTGGTCTAAACCCTCTTTTTTTTTTTTTTTTTTTTTTTTTTTTTTTTTTGAGACGGAGTTTCGCTCTTGTTACCCAGGCTGGAGTGCAATGGCGCGATCTCGGCTCACCGCAACCTCCGCCTCCTGGGTTCAGGCAATTCTCCTGCCTCAGCCTCCTGAGTAGCTGGGATTACAGGCACGCGCCACCAGGCCCAGCTAATTTTTTGTATATTTAGTAGAGACAGGGTTTTACCATGTTGACCAGGATGGTCTCGATCTCTTGACCTTGTGATCCACCCGCCTCGGCCTCCCAAAGTGCTGGGATTACAGGCATGAGCCTCCGCGCCCGGCCGGTCTAAACCCTCTTAAAAGGTTAGCACTCATTTTTCTCTTTATCCTCAAAGAAATTTATCCTTCAGGACATAGCAGTTGCTTTGCTTTGTAGGATTGGTTTATATTTCCAGTTCTTCAAAACTGATTCATGGGCTGCTGAAAATAAATGATCCCTTATCTCTTTTTTGGTACAGTCTAAGTTTCTTTAGGTGGAGCCCAGATATCTTTGGTAAATCTGTTTTATTACAGGAGATGTTTAATAAACTGCTCATAGTTAAAGCTGGTTAAACTAACCAAGAAGTCAATATTGTTTATATTAAATCCAAAATGTATAGTCATAAAATTTGAATATAACCCATAGTTCTCACCCCCTTCAACTAGCTGTTATGGCAGTGGCACTCTGAGGGTGCACCTGCTACTGGAAGGAGATCCTTGAGTGTGAGTAGTCCAGGTTCTTCACATTTAGAACAGAGAATTGGACAAAATGCACAAACAAAGTGACAAGGGAACAAAACGCAGGAAGGAAGCCGCAAAAGTGGGATTTGTTAAAATGAGAAAGCACTTCACAGGGTGGGAGTGGGTCCAGGCAAGCAATTCAAGGGCCTAGTTACAAAGTTTTCTGGGTCTAAGTATTTATTTTGAGGTTCCTATCACTTACCCCTTATCTGGATGAAGGATTTGGTCCCTGCTAATTCAAGGCTGGGGGAATTGGTGCCCTATTGCAGATGAAGGGATGGCCTGTTCTTGGCCCACAGCCAACTGAAGGCACTCTCTCCGAAGGAACTGGCCTTAGACCTCCCTGCTCCTAGACCTTGGGGTTCTTTGATTCAGCACGAACTGGCCTTACGTTCCCTGACTCCAGAGCCTATGCTGCCTCACACCCAGCCCCCCGAAAGACATGCTTGCTGTATTCATTCTACTTCTCTTTTTTGTTCTGTAACTTTCTGATGAGTGTGTTTTTAGAACTTAATTTCTCTTTACTGTTTTGCCAGTACAAATCTGAAGTGAAGAGTAACATTTCTCTACCTTCAACTGGTCCGTGAGCATATACAGCTGTTTTTGTTTGTTTTTCCGAGGCGGAGTTTCACTCTTGTTACCCAGGCTGGAATGCAATGGCGCAATCTCGGCTCACCGCACCTCCGCCTCCTGGGATCAGGCAATTCTCCTGCCTCAGCCTCCTGAGTAGCTGGGATTACAGGCACACGCCACTATGCCCAGCTAATTTTTTGTATTTTTAGTAGAGACGGGGTTTCACCATGTTGACCAGGATGGTCTTGATCTCTTGACCTTGTGATCCACCCACCTTGGCCTCCCAAAGTGCTGGGATTACAAGTGTGAGCCACCGTGCCTGGCTGCATATACAGTTCTAAATGGATATCTACTTGAGGGCTCCAGTTTAAATACAACACCACATTACCTCTTCCCTCCAGAATCTGTTTAGTCTCCAAATTTTTATCTAGATCTGTAAGCTAGTGTTAAGCCATAAAAGAGGTGAAGAGAAACTTGTTCTTGTTCATCTATGTCTTCTTCTTGTGAGATAATCAGCAGGACCTCTGTGCCCTGACTCTGGGGTTTTACATTCTTGGCAAAGAGCAGGGAATTTCCTCATTGACCCCTTTCAACTTTCTAGAGACTTCTCAGGCATAGGAGAACAGGAGTGATGGATTTGGCAGGTTGTCAGTAAGAGTTGCATCACCAAAAAAAAAAAAAAAAAAAAATTCACAATCACTCACGATGCAGGAAACCAGGGGAACTGTGTCCCTGGGAGAAGCTAAAATGGAACTGAAAAATAGGCTTTCATACTCTCTCAGTGAGTGGCATAGGCAGAGACCCCTGAAATCATTTCTACCATGAAAATAGAAGGGAGGATAGCATTTGTTTGACAAAACATTCTCTATATAAATGAGAATTACCTTCTTTTCCTCTTTTAAAAATATTTTCAAAAGTCTTTGAATTAGAAAACTTTAAGGATGCTAACAATGCATCTTGGTTAAGGATATAATTAAATTGCACAGATATGAGTTTAGACTCATGTAATAAAAGGCACAGATCCTTTCATTCAATTACTAAGCCATTATTACGGGCTTATATTGAGTACAGATCCTCTTTTGCAAACTGGACATCCATGGTCTAAACAGGTTTAACTGGAACCTGTAGAGTTAGAGTTCCAATGCTCTCTTGAGGAGAACTTTATGATTCTCACCATTTTGGGGGGAAAATGCTCCAATTTGTAAGAAAGATCTGAAAAAATTTCCCAAAGATTATATATGAAAGTCTTCTTTGGGAAATATTGACTTAATCTATAGGTTACTATGTATTTTTCAGATTGAAATATATGTAGTAAACTAGGCACATCTGGGCCTGGTCACCCTTAAACATTCTCATCTTGAATCCCATTCAGCAATTCTTTATTATCATTATTTGTGGAGAAAGGGTCTTCTCATGTCACATGGGCTGGTGGCCAGCTTCTGGGCTCCAGAGATCCTCCCCTTTTGGCCTCCCAAAGTGCTGGGATTACGGGCTTGTGCCACCACACCTTGCCCCAGTCAGCATTTCTGAATGCTGAATTTCTCAGTTTCTTTGCTTCTTTCCTGTCCCAAGGAAGCAAGGTCAGCACTGCTTCCCTGTATGTTCTGGGTCAGCTCTCACCATGTAGAGTTTTTCTGTATGAGGAATGCAAGAGCTGGGATGGCTTCAAGGAAGCAGGGCAGTTCACACCTGCTTTTAGTTTGTTAGTTGAGTTTTCAAATCACATCTTTCTCTATCCATCCTTGGCACGTCATCGGCCCCGTTCTTTGTAGGATTTGCCACACTGCTTGTTGTTACTACTCTCATCCATACACAGGGTGCATGTTCTGTACCCTGCACTAACTAGGTATTCAGTAACAATCTGCTGGGGCATGAACGCTTAGCAACATCCCAGACACTTGAGGGAGGCACTTGTGTGCATCTGCTCCCCACGCACCAATATAATGGCAGCCGGTGACAAATTCAGAGCTTACGTACAACAGGTCACATAAAAGCCAGCCTTGTACTCCACTGTCTTTCTCCCACTTTTTGATGGGGTTGTTCTTTTCTTGTAAGTTTAAGGTCTTTGTAGCCAACACCAAAGCTGGGCACGTAGACACGACACCAGGAAGCCTTGTCCAGTCTGGAGATGGTGGCCAAGCTTACTGGAATCAGCGGCTGTGTGTGATCCTTCTCACAGCCTCAGAGGCTCCTGCAGCACAAACACTGGGGTGTACAGGGTAGAAACCCACAGGAGA
This sequence comes from Saguinus oedipus, assembly GCA_031835075.1. Lineage (NCBI taxonomy): Eukaryota > Metazoa > Chordata > Mammalia > Primates > Cebidae > Saguinus > Saguinus oedipus. The sequence continues at coordinate 39,273,147 of CM063182.1, read as the reverse complement.
AGCTGCCACGCCTTGCATAGAGGCCAGCTTTTAAAACCTCTGGTTCCATGATTGTTTCCCACAGTCTGTTCTATGACCTTTACGGTAAGGAAACATACACACAGAAGGAAGACTTTTGTCTTGAAAAAATAAAGCAGATGGCATCTTCGATGTGCTGTGACATGCTCTGGCTGAAGCTCAAGTTAGCGTAAATAACAGTTCCTGCCAAAGTCAGCTAGGACCACTACAACCAATTGCTGTAGACTGGGCAATAGAAACAGTACACATTGGCTGTTTGGAGTTCTGGAGGCTGAGACATTCAAGATGTAGGAGACCAGGTGTCTGGTCTGGTGAGGGCCTTGCATGTAGAGGGTAGCTGCTTCTGGACCCCTCACCTGGTGGAGAGCAGAGAGAGGGAGGAGTGTGCCCTCATATCTCTTCTAGTAAGGGCACTCAGCCCACAGTGAGGGCTCCACCCTCATCACCTCCTCACCTCCCAAAGGCAGCATATCCTAATGCCACCACCCTGGAGGTTAGAATTTGAACTGGTGCTTTGGGAAAGAATGCCATGATTCAGTCCCTCATGCTACCTTTGTCTTGTGTCCTGGGAAAGAAGGCAGACGGCTGGGAGACACAGCCTACCTTCCCTTCCCAACATAGTTCACCATCGTCTGAACTTTTCAGATGACCTAACTTCACCTGTAATTAAGCATTTTATTTCATATTAACTTTTCTTTTTGATGAGGGGGATGGAGTTTCACTCTTGCTTCCCAGGCTGGAGTGCAGTGGCACGATCTCAGCTCACTGCAATCTCCGCCTCCCAGGTTTAGGTAATTCTCCTGCCTCAGCCTCCCAAGTAGCTGGAGTTACAGTCATGTGCCACCACACGCAGCTAACTTTCGTATTTTTAGTAGAGACAGGGTTTCGCCATGTTGGTCAGGCTGGTCTCGAACTCCTGACCTGAGGTGATCTGTTCACCTCGACTTCCCAAAGTGCTGGCCTTACAGGTGTGAGTCACTGTGCCCCTGGCCCATAACTTTTTATATTCCTAAAATAAACATAAGCTTTCCCATATTCACTAACAATTTTAAAAACATCAATGCAGTTCATATTTCTAAAAAGATACCATTTGATATAATAAAAATAATACACCTTAGGTGATAACTTCTATAGCTCTGAGCAACGTTTGAATGGCATTTCTAAATAAGTGCCAATAAAAGAAAACATTCAAATATATTTGAAGGATCACTGTATCCGGAATCTTAACTGTAAATACTCAGGGAACTACCATTTCAATACTAACAACAAAAAAAATTAACTCTAAGTACAGATCAAAATCTGAACTAGATTCATGCTGAAAGGGAAATGAGCAATTCGTTCTTCTGTCTGTAGAATCATCCCAGCTCCAGACCTGAAGAATGGAGACACGAACTGCTACACTGAAGGCAGAAATGACGCCAAGCAAGGCTGAGCTCCAAATATCCTCCAAATATACTTTCCAAACATCCTCCAACCCACGCAGCCAGCCAGGACTTTCTGGATGTATTGTAGCTGCTTCAGGGAAGGTCAATGGAGAATTTACTTATAAAATACCCTTTAATTGATCTATTCCCTTTATAAATTAAACATGTAACGATTATTTTTAAGCTGAACTAGGTCCACCCTAATGTTCAGTAATCTGCCTCTTGGTGTTTTGTTAAATTGCAAACCGTGGGAAATTCTGTGATGTGGTATCCAAAGTTCAGCCCTGTGACAGAGAAGTCCCAGAGGCTAAGGGATGCATTTAAAATGTCCTCAACACTGAGCTTACAAGGCACGTGTTGCTGTGGGTGAAGAAGTTAATGTAAGTAAAAGGAACTTTTTTTTATTTTTAAGGGAGTATATTTCCAGGTTGTGTGTTTGAAGGAATAAACAGTGCTATCTGAGGATGGAGCATAATCTATGTATGTCCTGAGGCATCTGTCTTTTAGGAACACCGTGGATAAAGGGCCATGTCTCCATCATGTACCTTCCTCCAGCCTGCCCTCTGTTTCCCCAGAGGTAGAAGTCTCCAAGCTTCCTCACTTCCCTGCTAGGAAGGACATCTCTGCATCCCCAATCGGGGCTGTTCTAACTCAGTGTCTGCAGCTGGCTTCCGTGCCTGGCTGCCTTTGGAAGTAATATGGACTCTCTTATCTTTGCATGGCAGGCTTTGGACAACTTAGGTGCTTTTTACCAATGCTTAGAGCTTAAGCTAAGAGAATTATTCACAACAGAGATATCTTCTAGAAGGCAGAGTTTCTCTTTCCGTTCTTCTAAGGGTAATGAATAAACATGACCCTGCTGAAGGATTCCTAACTCGGATTCAGGTAAAACAAGCAAATAAGCCAAACAAGAGCATTAACTGCAATTGCAATCTTTTTCTAGTTTTCCCAATTGTTAGGGGGCAGATAAGGAGTGGCTAGCGTTTGGTTTAGAACTCGAGGGTGTGCAAAAGTAGATCCAGAATGCAGATTAAAAAGGAATTTCAAAGACCAACCTACTTTATCTAAAAAGATCATTTAAACGTGCAGTTTGTGCACTTGCAGGGGTTTTGGGAGAAGAGAGGGAGGGATAGAATAACTTTATCAATATGGCATATAAATACAAAAAGGTCCTGCTGAGAGAAATGTCTAATAAATTACGGTGAGAACAGTGTTTAACATCGTCCCTCTCCTGTGCTTTAATTACACTCTGCAACTTGCAGACTTTCAGTAAAATTCTTCCAGATACAGACCTTAAAAATCATTTCGGCGAAATAATGCAAGAGAAATATGGGGAGGTAATATAATGGTTGAGGAGCCTACAGCTAAGTTTAGGGGTGGTTGCACCTCTTACTCAGCAGAAGATGATAGGACCCAAGTTCACCAGATTTGTTAGACGAGTCAGTCTTTGAAAGGAAAAAAATTCATGCAAAATCCTTCCTGTTACCATCACCTCTCCATGTAATATCCAGTATAAACACGGTGAAGTTTACTGTGAAGGCTAAAATATTCAGACAACTTTGGACCGTGCATGTTTAAATCATTTGCTTTGTTAAACATCCTATGATCAATGCTACAAGAAGTAAATCACTTATTTACAGTGAGACATTGAGTACAATTCAGTTTCTAGATCGTGCTAAACAAGAAAAATATTCTTTAAAAATGTAAATGGAAAATTCTGAGACATTTATAATTGCCATAAGATGTTGAATCGTCCATAGCTAGTTTAACAAACACATTATGCAGAAGATAGCCAAATGGAAGATTCTGGTAGTGAAGTTTATCGTGGAGTTAAACTATAATACTAAATTTACATGGGAATTAAGATGTTATCGTTGTCAGATACATTTCTCAGTTTCTCATGCTACATCGTGATATGTAGTTTCACTTATTTGTTATCAAGAATCTGTGGCATCGTCTTCATTATCTGCACATTACAGGTGAAGAAAATCTAATTGATTTGCTCACGTTCACACAGATAAATTAATAAAAGATAAATAGTACAGGAGAACTGTAGTATTAAAAAGTCATTATTTTTGCTTCTCAGTCCTGGGTTTCTCGTGCCACATTTCTTCTACAAATGCTAATTTTACATGAAAAATTTGTTTGAATTTTTTTTTACATATAACACTAATCAACTATATTTCCATGTATCTTTTCTGTTGCAGGCACCCATTAAATATTAGAGGGCAGAGAAGTCCACTTGTCTATTAGCAGCGATAAGTTTTGCCTGTATAAAATCAGTTGGAGGTGTAAGCAGTTAGAATCCTTTCTGCTTGTCATCTGCTAGGCAGTCAAATTTAATGCGATCAATGTGTTTAGCTTGGTAACTTCATTTGACTTGGCTATAATTTTTTTTCCTTTGTAAAGAACTTTCCCAATGTCCAGATTTACATGATTAGTATACAGATTTTTTATAGTAAAATATGAGCAATAATTGTTTTAAACTGGATATTCTATAAAGTTGTAGCTAATGTAGTTCTTACACTTTTGGAGAAGAAGAAATACCATGTAATTTCAAGATTATTCCCCCTTTAGAAAGAGAATGTTTCATGACATTATTACATTAATATGATGGTTAAAAAACTACTTCCAGTTATAAATCAGCTTTTTGAATTGAATAGTGACAGGAGTCAGGTAGACATATAAGCAGGAATGCTTACATACTCATCCATTTAATATCCTTGACTCAGGCCAGGCACAACGGCTCACACCTATAATTCTAGAACTTTGGAAGGCTGAGGCAAATGAATTGCTTAAGCCCAGGATTTTGAGCCCAGGAGTCTGGGAACACTGCAAACCCTGTCTCTACAAAGAATAAAAAAGAAAAAATTACCCAGGAATGATGGTGCACACTTGTGGTCCCAACTCCTCCTTGGGAGGCTTAGGTGGGAGGATGGTTTGAGCCTGGGAGGTCAAGGCTGCAATGTGCTATGACTGTAGGATTGCACTGCAACGTGAGCAAGAGAGTGAGACCGTGTCTCAAATAAAGAAAAAAAAGAGTTCTTTGAATATATATACACACACATATTATATGTATAATCAAATACATATGCACACATTTTTATGGGAAAATATATATATGTGCACACACACATACACACACACACATATATTCTCTACTCTCTCACTGCACACACACACAAATACACACATATATATAACACTAATCAAGTATATTTCCAAGTATCGTTTCTGTTGCACGCACACATTAAATATTAGAGGGTAGAGAAGTCCACTTGTCTATTAGCAGCAATAAGTTTTGCCTGCATAAAATCAACTGGAGGTGTAAGCAGTTAGAATCCTTTCTGCTTGTCACCTGCTAGGCAGTCAAATTTAAGGCAATCAATGTGTTTAGCTTGGTAACTTCATTTGACTTTGCTTTAATTTTTAAAATTTTTTTCTTTGCTTTAATAATACATATATTATTGAAGCAAAAATTAAAAAACTAAAAAATGTTTAAATTTTTTGCTTTAATCATATATATAAATACATATTTAATTAAATATATAATTATATATATACAATTTTACACCCGTGATAGGAGATCTATAACCTCAGATGCCACATCTACTCAGGAAGAGTAGTATCAAGATTAGTGTAGTGACAGAGTAGAGAGAGAGAGAGAGAGAGAGAGAGAGAGAGAGTGAGAGCGAGAGTGAGTGTGTGTGTGTGTGTGTGCATGCGCGCATGTATATATGATGGAGAAATAATGAGAAATTAACATCAAATTAAACTTAAGATTTTCTCAAAAACATTACAAAAAGTATATATTCTATCCTCTTCTCAACAATTTAGAAATGATATTTCTCTTCATTTTTCTGCTATGAAAAAGTGAACAAATCTTGTAGCAAATGTATACCATCTATTACAATTGTAAAATGACTTGTAACATCTTACTATCAGTTTTTGAAGGGGGTACAATTCTGTTTCAGAAATGTAATTAATATAGCCATATAGGAAAATGGCAATATTGTATTGAATATTGGATCTTGACTGTGGTGATCATGATGGAAATAAGATAAACAGAGTCCAGGTCCTGTTTTGCCACTAACTCACCAAGTCCCCCGAGGGGAGCCAGACAGCATGCCAGAAATGATACTTGCCATAATAGAAAGTGTGTGAGCTTGATTCAGTCAATCTCTAGGCTGTTCTCACTCCTGACATTACTTCTTTTTGCGAACTTGACCTTGTCTCTCTACATTCTGGAAGGCGACAGTGTAAGATGCTGCAGCTCTAGGTTCCCTGGCCTCCTTCATGCTGCTGCCTGCGCCCGGTGCTCACCAGGCTAGCCAGTGGCTACAGTTCTGCAGCTCTGCTTCCCAGTCTTTCTCACATTTCTGCTCAAAACTGTTGAATTACAAAGCACCGGCTGGTCCCTCATGAGCAGCGGCCTCCGTGCAATCACGGGGAATACCGCATTCCTTCACAGGGTGTCCTGAGATGTCCTTGCTCTGCTTCCTCTCTCCACCTTGCAAGGCAGTTGACATCCTTTATTTTGTCATAAATCGACTGCCTGGAATTTCCACTTCCATCAATCTGGCGTAACAGATGTAAGAACCTATGCACTGGGCATGATTTCAGTGTGGTGACCCTGTGCTCTAAAACCCTTTGTCGGGGACACATAGTTTTTATAGTTTTGTGTCTGAAACAAAAAAAATGATGGAATGCCAGATACAAGTTACGACCATAGCTATGTGGCTTTCCTGACTCACAGTGGCACACTGACATCTCAGATTCCATCATCCAACCCAGCCAACGAGGCACTGTGGATCCTGCTTTGAGTGTTTTGTGCATCACTGACAGCAAGTTACTGAAAAGGCAGAGTCCAATGATAGCTTTCAATCCTCAATTTGCACCAAATTTTCAGCTTGCTGCGACCTTTTTTTTTTCCTAAGCAGGTAATAAACAAATTGGAATAAACACTGAAAATACAGCAAAGAATTGGGAGTCTGGCTTCACAATTTGCTATGTCTCAGGGTGAGTTATACAATTTTACACCGTGATAGATCTATAACCTCACATGCCACATCTACTCAGGAAGAGTGATATCAAGGTCACTGTAAGCATACAATGAAATAAAGTTTCTTGCAAACGATAATGCTCAACAACAAAAAATAAGCCATTTCCACTCTCAGCTTCCTATTTAACTTAAAAGGACAGAGTCCAGGAGTACTCAGCCAAGCAAAAGTCCACGTTTTGTGACATATGTTTCTATTCTATTGTATAAGCACAGACAAAGGCATTTAACAGATGTTATCCGATTGCCTCGAAGAGCATAACATCAACAGTTATCTGTGGAAGGAGAACGGTTTACCAGAAGTTCAAAACTGTGTGCAGACAAGAGCCCCTGTGGAGAAAGAGCAGAAGCCAGGAAACCATGCTTCTAAAGCTGTGAGCTTGGCCAGCAGAAGAGGTCTTTGGTAGCAGAAATGCATGAGCCTGCAAAAGGTCTAAGTAAAAAGTTTTAAAAAAGGAATTATATTATTTTCCTTTAATTGATAACCCGAGAACTCCCATTAAAAAAGGTACAGGGGAAAGCAATAATGTGTATAGACCTACCTTATATAACTAAGAGTAATACCCCTGGAAGACATCAGCAATATCACTGATCATAGAGAAAAAAAGAGAAAGTTTGCACATTGGAAAGAGAGACACAATTATAAGTTAGTAAAAGCTTTCTCATTTATTGATACCTGGTCAGCTACATCATAGTCCACAGATATTTGTCAAAGTCACCCATTTGTCTAAATTCCAAGCCTTTTGATAATAATACAAAATGTTATATTGCAAATTAAGTGGGCTACCCTAATGCTACTCTAGAAACATGACTGCAAGTTTCTGCAGCGATAAACCTCACCACAGAACCTAACGCTGCTACAGAATTTGTCCTGGTCCAGGCTATCTTTGTAAGCGCTTTTAACTCATGCAATGCTTACGGTGGCCACATGAAGCAGATGTACCATTGTCCCCATGATACAGATGAGATAAAAGAGGTACTGACTGTTTAAATAATTTGCCCAGTGCAGTCCAATATGCGATTTGTAATGGAGCCAGATGACTAGGTCAAACAAATGTTGAAAAGTGGCAGCAGAGGGGTGAGTAAGTCTGGGTCTGAATTATGGGTTGGAGCAGCCAGATCAGTGTTTGGGTCTCACTTTAGAGTGTCACCTGCCTGACTCCCACAGGGTAAACAGCTACACTGCTTCTAATGCTCTGCTGTAATCACATCGCTTTCACTTTACACATCAGAACTTGCCTCGATCTGGCAGAAATCTTGTTTGGGAAATGAAAATATGGTATGTGTTTTCTTCTAGTTAAAAAGGGGGAAGTATTATTCTTTTTTTTTTTTTTTTTTTTGAGACAGAGTTTCACTCTTGTTACCCAGGCTGGAGTGCAATGGTGCGATCTTGGCTCACTGCAACCTCCACCTCCTGGGTTCAGGCAATTCTCCTGCCTCAGCCTCCTGAGTAGCTGGGATTACAGGCACACGCCACCATGCCCAGCTAATTTTTTTGTATTTTTAGTAGAGACGGGGTTTCACCATGTTGACCAGAATGGTCTCGATCTCTTGACCTCGTGATCCACCCGTCTCGGCCTCCCAAAGTGCTATGATTACAGGTGTGAGCCACCGCGACCGTCAGAAAGTATCATTCTTAAATGCAAACCATAAATTGTTAAAATAATTAAATCTTAGGCCATGTCTTAGAATGAATGTCCTTCTCTTTGAACTGTGAGTCATTTTTTTTGAGATAGAGACAAGATTTGACTTTTTATCACTTTTGTTTAGCTGATGACGTAATATACATTCAAAGTAATGTGAAGGATTTTAAGCAAATTTCAGTTCAACAGTGTTCTACTGCGTCAGATCACAACAGAAACATTCCTCTGTGTCAGCTTTTGCCAATGATCCCCGGATCTTTCCAGTAAGTTTGTATTAAGAGCCACAAAGGGGAACATGCAAAGCTGCAAAGTAAATGAAATCCTATTAAGACAGGGCAACATGAAACAACGAGAAAGTGCCATCCTATAAACCTCTCTGTTCCCAATAACTGCAGGAACAAGCTTGGGAGAAATGCACAACCCAGATGCTCTGCAACTGCACATTTTAATCATCGAGTCACCAAAGTCTGCTGATAAACCTCAAAAGAGCCCTAATGGAGTCAGAGACCCGGTGGCCCAGTTCCTCAGATGAGCTCGAGATTCCTGCAGAAATGGAATTGGAATCGGGCTGGCTGGAATTATCAGAGCATGATAATCACCAGATCCTGACATTAAGAGTCCCTCCAGCTCATACCACCCAGAGGCAATTCATTGTGTGAGGAGGGTGGCAGGAAGGTTTCCTGTCTGGACTGGTATCACTGTGATATCCTTGGAGTGGCAGCAAAATCTTTGTTTTTACTAACTTTTCAATTATGGCTCAATAGTTGATGGGCTTGAAAATGCTTTCTCCTTTTCAATGAAGGCTCTGAATGGCCATGCAAAGTTTATGTTCTCTCTGGTTTTGATAAAACTTGATTGAGTGCAAAAGCCAACAGCAAGTCCATAAAACTCCGTGAGTCTCTGTACTGACTTGAGAAAGAAAGAACAAACATATTATTGGTGCTCTTTTATTGAGCATTTTTATCCCATTCAAATTATTTATCTTCCCTATGTGTAATAAAATACTTTCCTCTTATTTGTCTTATTAATTTCAAATTCTAAAAAATCACTTCATCAACATACCAAAAGCATTTACTTAGTGAGAATATTAAAAACAATGGGAAATAGTAGTATTTGCTACTTGATGATACCAGGTACCCATCTGCTTGTGGTTTAAGATAATTTTCTGTACTGTCAAGGGCTCCGGAAGAGACTATGTGCAGTTGGCAGTGGGGCCAGTGACTGCTCCAACCTTTGATAAGGAAATCTAGACAGCGCGGCACTTTGGAAAGAGCCCAAGTTACAGATCCAAGCAGGCAGTGCTATGAACACAACCACGTGGAGGCTTTTACTGTATCTGAGCTTCAGCCTCCTCATCCATAAAATGCAGTGGATTTTTCCTACTTCTCTGGACATTTGTGAGGGTTACGAAACTTTATCAGAGCAACTTTACGACTGCTTGGCAGATGATACATACATCCCAGATGATATTAAGTAGGGGTGGTGGCTGGGCTTTGAGGGGCAGGTTCTGCACATGAGGAACCTATAGAGTAGAACAGGGATGGACACACCACGGCCAATGTGACAGATCTCACTGCCTGTCTTGGGGAAACCCTAAGAGTGTATTTCATGTTTTCAAGTGGAAGGAGCAACATCAGAAGATGATTCTGTGACATGTGATGATGTATAAAATTCACATTTCGGTGGTCACAGAAGGAGTTTAAAAGAACACAGCAAAGGCCATTTGTTGACGTCCTGGTCTGCGCCTAGTTCGGGGCTGCAGCTGCAGAGCTGAGTCGCTGCACCAGCAACTCGGGGTGGGCAGAACCCAAGATATTTACCATCATGCCCTTTGCAGAAACTGTTTATTGAGTCCAGCTCAAAGGCCAAAAAGAAAATTTTTCGTAGAGGCACCAGTAAACAAAACAGTTTCTACCCAGATAAGGACATTTTTTTTTTAAATTTTCATTCTTTTTTTTCTTTTTTTTCCCCTTCCTCCTCCTCTCCCTCCCTCACTTCCATCCCTCTTGTTTCTGAGTAGCTGGAGGAAGAGGTTCAAAGAACTGGTTAAAGCAGGTCTAGCTACCTGTAGTCAATGACTGCATTCTCATTCCCCCAATATTCCTAAGGCCCTCGGCAAGTCATGTAACAAGTGTAGTCTTTCATGAAGAGTTTTCAGAGCAACTCAGACCTCTGTTATCTGGGCATGGGGTGAGGGCATCCCTTCACGCCCCCCACCTTGCATGGGTCTGCACAGTTATCCCTCTGGCCCTCCTATTTCTAGGAGTCAGGACCAGGGCTGACCCACCTGGCCCAGCATTCAGCACTGGGTGAACTTGCCCAGTGCCTTGACAAAACTTGAATCAGTCCTCTCCTCCCCACAGGACAACAGGATGCTTATCTGGGGCTTGCCCCTGAGTTTCAGGAAGCTCTAAGGTGCAGAAAATCTTTTAGTTACCCATGCCAAGATTGGCCAACTACTGTCAGGACCCTTTCCTGCTCAACTGCCCCCATAGACTGAACCAACGCCCACTCGAAGCTCCTCCCATCCCTGCTTCCCAACCCCAGTACAAGAAAAGCCTTTTTCTTTTGTTTTCCTGTTTAAGCTTCAGACCTCTGCAGCCCCTGAGGTCAGACTATTCACCCTATGACCTTCATAATTTTTAGTGAAGTCTCTCCTTTCCTAAATCCAGACATGTATTTATTTTGGTACCACTGATGCCAAGAGGGAGAATCATGACAAATGCTTGCTCTGCAGTCATAGGGAAGACTAAGCAACCGAAGCATATGTTAAGCCCTTGGAGAAAGGATGCAGACATCACTATTGCAAAAGGATATTGCAAAAAAATACCCAAGGAAATAATAATATTAATACAGCTGCCAGGTTGTGTCCTAGGCTCACTATGACAGAAGAATCCTCTTTCCTCTCCTTGTTTCTATGGCCCAGAAACAGTAATTTTCACACTGGCACTGGCAGTGGTAGTGGAAAGGCAATGGCAGTAACAAGTATTATGGGTCAGCAGCTATTCCTAAGCCACCCCATTCAGTCCTCATCATAAACCTATGAGAACTACCATTATCTTCACTAGACCGATGGGAACACTGAAGTCTTGGGAATTTAGAACTTTCCCAAGTTTATTATAGGGGGTGATCGAGAATCCAAGAATAGGAAGTCAGTTTTCAGAATCTGAAATCTCAAGCTCTGAGTATATCACTGTTCCCAGCTGAAAGGAAAGATTATCTTTATACAATTCTTTATTGATACATAATCAATAAAGGGATAGCATTTAGTGTAAGTTTAATTTGTACCTAAAATATTTTAAAAGCTAAATTATTAGCATCCAAATGGAGGAAATATTTTTTAAACTGTGATTCAGTAATCCCACTAAGGGGTGTCTATCCAGAGGAAGAGAAGTCATTATACCAAAAAGATACTGGCACATGCATGCTTATAACAGCACAATTTCCTAGTGCAAAAGTGTGTCCATCAACCAACAAGTGGATAGAGAAACTGTGGTGTATATATATAATGGAATACTACTCAGCCATTAAAAAGAATGAATTAATGGCATTCATAGCAACTGGGATGGGATTAGAAATCATTAATCTAAGTGAACTAACTCAGGAATGGAAAACTAAAGACCGTATGTTCTCATTCATAAGTGCAAGCTAAACCATGAGAATGCGAAGTCATAAGAATGACACAAAGGACTTTGGGGTCTCAAGCGGGAAGGGTGGGAAGGAGATAAGGGATAAAAGGCTATAAATTGGGTTCAGTGTGTATCGCTCAGGTGATGTGTGCACCAAAATCTCAGAAATCCCCACTAAAGAATTTTCATGTAACCAAATACCACCTGTTGCCCAAAAACCTACAGAAATAATTTTTTAAAAAGAAAAAAGCACTGAGAACCATTAAAAATTAATTTAGTAATTCCAAGTATTAACTTTGAAAATTATGATTCAATTATTAAGATTTCAGGGGAAGTATTTATCTTTTATATGACAAAAATCTGGCTATTTTTTCTAACATATAACACAAAATAATCGAAAATATTCTGATTTCCAAAGTAGGGAATTTAGGAAATTATCCAGCAACAAACATAAGGATCCAAATCCAACAGTGATTGCAAACAATTTTTTGTAAATAAAAATTAAGCTAACATTGGAAATTTGGTGTTATGTTGTCTTACCACTTGAAATTGAAGGACATAGTCCAGAACAAAGAATATATTTACCCAAGAAACTAAGTGTTGGTCATGTGCCTTCATGAGGCCCAAACATTAGTTGAAAATAAGAAAATCATTTTGCTTAGGCAAGGGAAAGGAGCTTTTGAGATGATCTGAATAACCACATTTCTCATTTTGCATGAGGCTGAAGTCTGCCTTCCCACACTGTGATGCGGCCACTTGGTTTTAGCCACTCTGGAAGTCTTTGCACTTATGTGCACACAGACATGTGTCCATGCAACAGCCTGCACTCCATGTCTTCACTCTTACTTGTGGCAAGTTGCAATTATTTCTATAAGGTGGTACACATTTCATCTGCACACTTGGATTAAAGCATCATTTTACCTCTGAAGGTGGTGTAGTCTAAATATTAGAAAAGAAGAAGAATAGGACCTTGAAGTTTCAAATACTGCCTTAGGTAGTAGCTCTAAAAAGGACTCTGCTGAACAAATGGTTTAATATTACTTGAGGCCACTGCGTACGTCATCAGATATATTTCCCAGCTGATATAAAAATTGTTAATTATTCTTTGCTAATCACTTTGTCTTTTTTCTTTCAGTTTGCATTAAATCACAGCACTTCTTGAAAACTGAATAGTCCCAGATTTCCAAGAAAAAGAAATAATATAAGAGATATATTTCCAGGAAATGTAAATAACGTAAATGTAAAAAAATGTAATGTCTTGAGACATGAGATAAAAATTTAGAAGGATGAGGTACTTGCAATGTCCTACTTCCCATCACATTTAATTCCATGAATAACCCTATAGAACAGGTACTGCTACCATCTGCATTTACATGTGAGCCTTAGAAACATTACATAACTCGCCAGCTACACATAACTGATAAGTAACAGTAAGTGACAGAATTAGGACTTAAATCCCATTCTTTTTGGTTATAAAAATGCAGACTTTCAGCCATAGAATTAAAGGAATCTTAGAGGTAATCTTGTTATTGCCTCTGAATTTTTTAGAAGAGAAAATTGAAACTGGAAAAAGTTGAATGGCTCACTCAAGGTCATGCAGCTGTTGAGATAAAAGAAAATGGACTAAAGCCAAGCTCAGCACTGTACACCCCCTACTACTCAACATTGTTTTGGACAGACTTAATAGACGGGTACATTTTGATCTATACCTCTTGCAAATCTAAATTTAAAATGTCAAGAGTTTAATGTGTTCTTCCAGTGTCAACAACAGCCACAAAAAATATTACAGTTTAGCAGAAAAATCTGCAATGTACCATAAGATAACCATTTCTGCCATCTTTTTTTTTAATGATTCTGGAGCCACTTTCAAGCAATCAAATTAGATATTTTGAAATCTATAAAATAAATAAAATTTACTCATTGTTAAATAATTTCCTATGTGATGTATAACTACATTTTTCTTTGCCGCAGAATTCTTGAACCTTTATTTTAGGTTTTATAATGGTTTACTAAGTCGAGACTTCATGAGTTCATATCCGTTTCATTTAAATATTCAGTAAGTATAGCATGCAACACTCCTTTAAAGGTACTTTCTTCATGGTGGCATTGTGCCTTTGACTAACCGTTATGTATTTGCATTAAACTTTCCTAAACTAAGCAATTTTCTTTAATGTCAACCTTGATGAACAAGTAAGCATTAAGGCAACATTTAAACACTAAAGCAATATATGGTTAAATGATGCTAAATTAACAAAACCAGTGCGACATCATAATTAGTTTCCCTGCCTGGTTTGAGTAAATTTTCTTTCCAAAATTCCCTATGTGTCTTTTAATTGTTGCTTTGCCAGTATTCATCTAAGAAACATTCTGCAATTAAATGTAGCAGATTTTCCAATAATACAGTTTGCTACATAAACTCAGCAAAGTTTAATGGATTTATGTTACTACAGAAGAAAACTGCTTGTTTTTAAGATCTTGATCTTCAAATGTTTTTTGGTTTTATTTTGACAGTAATTATTTGAGGACATAGTGTAATTGATAAAACAGTAGTAATAAATGGAATAGAGGTGAATTCAAGATTGTATAAAATTTACGCCAGCCCGATGAATAGTTTGGATCCTCAAAATCTAACAAACTGACCAGAATATTGAATTTAGGTATTTTATATTTATTTTACCTAAGTTACATTGATTTTTTTAAAAACAGATTTTATATTTTAGAGCAGTTTTTTAGGTTAACAAAAAGTTGAGCAGAAGGTACAGTGATTTGTTTTATAACACCTGCCCTCATACCCAGAGCCTTCCCAACAATTAACGTCTCACTCCAGAGTGGTACGTTTGCTACAATCGATGAACTCACACAGCAAATCATGATCATCCAAAACCACAGTTTACACTAGGGTTCACTCCTAGTCTTGCACATGCTATGCATTTGAAGAAATATATAATGCTATGTGTTCATCATTACAGTATCACAATGAGTAGTTTCCCTGCCCTAAAACCTTCCCTATTAATTCCCCCTTCCTCAAACTCTTGGCAACCACTGGTCATCTTACTGTGTCTATCGTTTTGCCTCTTCCAGAATGTCATAGAGTAGGAATCACAAAGTGGGTAGCCTTTTCAGGCTGGCTTCTTTTACTTAGTAACATGCACTTAAGTTCACTTTATGTCTTTGCGTGGCTTTCTGGCTCATTTTGTTTTTGCACTGAACAATATTCCATTGTCTGATATACCACAAGTTTATCAATTCACCTGCTGCAGTACATTTTGATTGCTTCCAGATTTTGGCAAACATGAATAAAGCTTCCAAAAACATCCCTTGGCAGGTTTTTGAGTAGAAATACATTTTTAGTTCCTTTATGTAAATATTAAGACTCTCTTGCTGGACTGTATCATGAGAGAGATGTTTAGTTTTCTAGGGAACCACCCAAAGTGGCTGTTCCATTTTGCATTTCCATCAGCCATGAGTGAGAACTATTTCATTCCACGTCCAAGACAGCATTTGTTATGGTAGTTGTTTTGGATTTTGGCCTATTTCTATTGTTTTGTTTTACATTCTTATTTTAACATGTGAGTTACTTTCATTAAGTTTTTATCCTTCAAATCACAGTAAAAACATTACTTTGTGAAAGAGTTAATATCAGGTAAAGCTACAGTATAATTTGGTTTTAAATCTAAATAGATAAAACTTCCTGATTAAAGTGAGTTTTTGCAAAACTCTGTCGACTATCCACATATTACAAGTGGAGTAAAATTCAAGGAAGTAATTTTAAAGCAAAAGTTAATATACAAATGGTAAAATGTTTTATGTTGGATGTGATGATCATGATTAATTGGTAGCATTAATACTGGTAAAGTTATCATTCTGGAAATGTAATGACTTATTCAATAGTGTCATTACATTTTAATGTTCTGTATCTGTACCCCTTCATCACTGATTTAAAAATCACTACTCTACCATGCAGTGGAAAGAGAAACACTGGGTTGGAATCCAGGTTTGGTTACTTGTTAGGTGATTTTCAATCTATTATATAAGTTTTCAAGGCTTCTAAAATTACTTTTAGGGTGGTGATGTGGGGTTGAGGAATAATAGTGAGAAGAGAGAATTGAAGAGGCAGAGTAACATGATAGTAAATGTGCCATTCCCTTCTCCCCTTTATCAACACTACATTAATAACACTCCAACCCTTACAATGTTCTTAAAGAATACTTTTACATTGTATTATGCTTAGTAGTTTTTTCTTAAAATGTAATTATTAAACTCTATGACCTTAAGGAATTAACATAGCATTTTTGAATGGAAGAAAGTTAAGAAATAACCAAAATACTTGATATATACAAAAGAAGTTAGAGAAAACCAGAATGATGATGAAAAAGTTTAACTTTCATTAATGAATACAAATAATAAATATAGAACCCATCTACATTTATGAATACTATTTAGATATATTCTTAAAACAGTCACATACTGTGCTTTCTGGAAAAGAACACTTACACATTTAGGTAAGTGATGCTAACATTCTTAAGGGTTGCACATGACCTCTGAAACAGCTTGGCAAGCTTCCCAGAAATGAACCCCTAAACTAATCAAATGCAACACCAGCTAATCCTAGTAATGTTCCTAGGCTAAAAGTTAGACACAACCTGGTGTATAAGCCATGAAGCCCCCCAAAAAATCTTCCTGAGTGTTTTCATAGTGGTAATTCCTTTAGGTTGCTTTTTGGTTTACATACCTCTATAATCATTTGAGTCCCTTACACAAGACACAACTGAGCTTTGAGAAAAGATTTTAAAACATATTGGTGAGGTGGAGGAAAGGGTCAAGTATTAAAAGTATTTAGGAGCTATGATATTTAAAAAATCCAGTTTGATAATAGTCCTGAAAAAGAAACTTCATTATCTGTTTGAACTGAGCAGTAGAAACGTTTTATAATTTCTGTAGAGTTTCCTATGTTCTTGGGTGTTTTTGTCCATGACACCTGACGTTTTAGTGGTAGAGGCTGAGCAGATAGTGAAATTTAGGTGGGTACAGATGTGTGTTTGGAGAAACTAAGAATTCATATGCTGCTCCATGCATGACAATTATGTATCAATATTTCTATCTCAACTGCCTTACTATGTAAGCCATGAAGCCCCCCAAAAAAATCTTCTGCTCGGCAGTGAATATCAGCAACACAAAGAGCTATGAACCCTCCAGTGTCACTGCCCTTTCAAAAGGACATGGAGGTCTGTCGCAGTGAAACAGAGCTGTTGATCCACTTGGTTAAATTCTGTGTGCCAGGTATCTCAGCTGGAGAAACGTAAACATGAGGTGTCCCACAAATGCTTTAGGACTCTAAAACAAGTCTTACTAAAAGATGCACAATTTGTAGAAAATACGAATATATTTTGTTTGAGATGGTATCATGCTGTGCCACCCAGGCTGAGGGCAACGGCACAGTCATCGCTCACTGGAGCCTTGACTGCCCAGGCTCAAGTGATTCTCCCACCTCAGCCTCCCAAGTAGCTGGGACCACTGGTACACCACCATGACCAGTTTTTTTATAGTTATTTGTAGAGACAGGGTCTCACTATGTTGCTGATCTTGAACTCCTTTGCTCAAGGGATCATCCAGCCTTGGCCTCCCAAAGTGCTAGAATTACAGGTGTCAGCCACTGCACCTGGCCCAGGTATCATTTTTACTAGAAGTTTAATCACTAAGCATTTCATCATTTCTTCCTGGTCACACCATGATGTGTTATGTCTGGTCTCCAGCCACATTTTGTTGCTATTATTAGATTGGTGCAAAACTAATTGTGGTTTTTTGCCATGAAAGGTAAAGGCAAATTACTTTTGCACCAACCAAATACATCCCTGTGTCTAGCACAGTGTCAGATAGGTATATGATGTATAAACGATAATTACACTTTGCTCTTCAAAGTCTTACTGGAACTAATAATAACGGAAAGAGGAATTTATCCATTTCTTCTAGATTTTCTAGTTTATTTGAGTAGAGCTGTTTATAGTACTCTCTGGTGATAGTTTGTATTTCTGTGGGATCAGTGGTGATATCCCTTTTATCATTTTTATTGTGTCTATTTGATTCTTCTCTCTTCTCTATTAGTATGGCTAGTGGTCTATTTTGTTAATCTTTTCAAAGTTTTCAATTTCATCTCTTTGAATCCTTTTCTCTACCTTATTTATATACTTACACTTTAATAACTAAATTCCAAATCCTTTATTAATTACATTCTTAATGATGAGGTCATAGAGCAGGACGGTCTAATGAAAACATAATGGGAGTACCATAACATTATTTGTGATTTGTAACAGTCTCCTTTAAGGGCAAATGCAAAATAGTCAGTTTTTATATTTTATTTAACCCAATATATCCAGAATATTACCATATCAATATGCAATCGATATAAAATATATAAATATAAAAGTTCTTAATAAAATATTTTGTATTATCTGTTTTATAATAGGTTTATAAAATACAATATGTATCATATACCTATTGCACATGTTATTTGGATGTAAACTTCCCACAAAGTAAAATAAATCACAGAATAATAGCCATAAAACAGAATGGAGTAACATTTGCAACAACTTGGATAAAGTTGGAAGCCATTACCCCAGGTGAAGTAACTCAGGAATGGAAAACCAAGTACTAGATATTCTCATTTATAAGTGGGAGCTGGCTGGGCGCGGTGGCTCATGCCTGTAATCCCAGCACTTTGGGAGGCCAAGACGGGTGGATCACGAGGTCAAGAGATCAAGACCATACTGGTCAACATGGTGAAACCCCATCTCTACTAAAAATACAGAAAATTAGCTGGGCATGGTGGCACGTGCCTGTAATCCCAGCTCCTCAGGAAGCTGAGGCAGGATAATTGCCTGAACCCAGGAGGCGGAGGTTGCGGTGAGCCGAGATTGCGCCATTGCACTTCAGCCTGGGTAACAAGAGCGAAACTCGGTCTCAAAATAAAATAAAATAAGTGGGAGCTAAGCTATGAGAATGTAAAGGCATGAGAATGATACAATTGAATTTGGGGACTCCAGGTGAAGCTAGGATGGGAGTGAGGATAAAAGACTACATATTGGGTACAGTGCACACTGCTCGAGTAACGGGTGCACCAAAATCTTGAAAATCACCACTAAAGAACCTAACTTGGTAACCCAAAACCAACTGTTTTCCCAAAATTATTGAAGTTAAAAATAAAAAGTAAAATGTAGCCCTACCAAAATGATTAGGGTGTGTTTAGTGAGAAAATAGTTTATACTACTTGTCTTTTTAAAGTTTAAATTCGTTTTAATGAAAAATAAATAAAATTTAAAATGTATTTCCTAAGTTTCAGCAGCCTCATTTTGAATGCTCAGCAGCCACGTGGGGCCAGTGGCCACCATGCCGGACAGCACATGCTTTATGCCTGTCCCTGCGCTAGGTGTTTGTTAAACCTTTCTGTGTTTCTCAGGGGACTGCCAGAAAACAGCAACAAAGGGGAAAGAGAAAAATCACTTAAAGTATCTGTAGATAAATGTAAAACCCTCAAGTTCACATATAAACCCAAGATGTTACTTAGGTGACATTTTGCCTTCTACCTAATTCTGAAGTAGAAAACAAGATAATTTCTTCCACAGGGCCTGTGTTTTGACCTGGAAAATCTAGTATTTTTGGAAAGGAGTTTCTTTAAATGGGAGAAAAGTGATTTCTCCTTGCAGTTTGGAAAAATTGTATCTATAATAGAAAGCTGTCTTATATAAGTTAGAGGTATCTAAATAAGACTTCATGAAGGGTGCCTGGTACCTCTTTAATTTAAAGAAGAAGCTACTTTAAATGTCATAGGTTAAAGTGTTCATGTAAAAGAAACGGTGATAGAAATGTTAACAACAAACTGGAATAAAATAATGGTGACCGAGAGGCTACATTAGAAATAGTACACCTGTAATATTTTC
This sequence comes from Saguinus oedipus, assembly GCA_031835075.1. Classification (NCBI taxonomy): domain Eukaryota; kingdom Metazoa; phylum Chordata; class Mammalia; order Primates; family Cebidae; genus Saguinus; species Saguinus oedipus. The sequence goes on along the minus strand of CM063182.1, from coordinate 39,253,440 downwards.
TAAAACGTATGTAGACACCTGATTTTTTTTTTTTTTTGAGACGGAGTTTCGCTCTTGTTACCCAGGCTGGAGTGCAATGGCGCGATCTCAGCTCACCGCAACCTCCGCCTCCTGGGTTCAGGCAATTCTCCTGCCTCAGCCTCCTGAGTAGCTGGGATCACAGGCACACGCCACCATGCCCAGCTAATTTTCTGTGTCTTTAGTAGAGACGGGGTTTCACCATGTTGACCAGGATGGTCTCGATCTCCTGACCTCGTGATCCACCCGCCTCGGCCTCCCAAAGTGCTGGGATTACAGGCTTGAGCCACCACGCCCGGCCGACACCTCTGATTTATACAAAATCTTGCTTGTTGCAGAAATTAACAGCAAATAATCATCCATTTAAGGACATGTGAATGGCAGAAAATAGAATATGTGGGGACAGATAAATCATCACTCTGTTTAGAAGATACACATTGGCCACATAAAAAGATACTGGTTATATGACCAGTTTAAAATGTTAATCAGGCCTGATGTAGTGGTTCAGACCCGTCATTCCAGCACTTTGAGAGAACAAGGAGGGAGGATCACTTGGGTTCAGGAGTTTGAGATCAGCCTGGGCAACACAGCCAGACTCCATCCTACTAAAATCTATCTATCTATCTATCTATCTATCTATCTATCTATCTACCTACCTACCTACCAACCTATCTATGTGTGTGTATATATATACACATATATATATACACAGTATATATATACACACACATATATATACACATACACATATACACATATATATGTGGATGTGTACATATATGTGTGTGTATGTGTACATATATGTGTGTGTGTGTATATATATATATGTAATTAGTTGGCATGGTAGCATGTGCCTGTCCTTCCAGCTACTCAGGAGGCTGAGGCAGGAGGATCCCTTGAGACCAGGAAGTCAAGGCTGCAGTGATTCTTGACTGTGCCACTATATTCAACCTTAGTGACAGAGTGAGACCCTTTTTCTCTCTCTCTTTTAAAAAAAAGAGATGAATAATCTTGATTGTAATGTCTGATCCTAATGTATATTTTAAATATATTTTATATTTTAGTAAATTGCAGTATAATATATTCTTAGAAAAGTTATGTGAAAGTAGAGAAAGGAGTTTAAGACATAACACTAGATTAAGTTACATACACAGAACACAACAGCGGGCAGATGAGATAAAGTCAGAGTATTAGACTATGGAACACGGACAATGCATGAAACTCTTAACAGTCCATTCTCCAATTGTTTCTACAAACATGCATTCTTGGTGGAAAACATTTGTTTCATTACATTCACTTAAGAGAAGTAGAGTAAGTTGGAGGAGCTGGAGTTCTGACAAAAGTACACTGATATATCTAGCATTTTTTTTTTTTCTAAATGAAACATTTTGGAAGAGGTAGCCAAGGGACATAGAATTTCAAAGGATTCTGCTTGAGGATGACATATGTACTCATCATGATCTTTTCTCGTTTATAACATACCCATGAATTCCTGCAACATTTTTAGTTTTTTTTTTCCCAAAAAATACATTCAAATCTCTTTTCCCATTCAGATATTCCAATGCCTGTAAAAGCTGTGTTAGGCAAATGTATTGTTCCAGGGCTGGATATGAGAACCTGAGATCGCAAGTTCACACTGTTTAGCATAACGGCCTTCCACATGCAGAATGCACCAATCTCTCTATCCTCATCTGTTACTGCTCCCCTGCACGGTGCCTTCCAGGGTCCAGCTGTACCACCTGCATTTCTGCACAAAGAGCTGAGGTTTCCACATTCCTGCTTAGAGCCCATGCTGTTAGCTTCCTCTGGATCAGACATCCATCACCATCACAGACCTGTGTCAAACCAACCCTCTAAGGCCCAGGTCAACTGTTCACCTGTCCATGTAGGTTTCCTAACTCATTCATTCACTTGGCATTTGTTGAAAGCAACCCTATTCCAGGCTCTTTTCCAGGTGTAAGGATTACAGTTGTGAAAACAACTCCTTGCATTCCTTGAATTATTTTCTCTCCAAATTCTTATGGTATTTATTATAAATATTTTACCCTACTAATTATTTTTCACTTTGTAATGTAATCAATTTATGCATGACTTATCTACACTCCTAAACTAAGAAGTACATAAGAACAGATGCATGTGTGATCAGTAATTGTACTCTACAGTTTCTTTAGCTGGCACTTAACAAATGTTCAGTCCATACTGGATATGGAGTGATACATTGCCAAATACTACACAATTCCTTAGATTTCACTAAGCCAAATCCCAAACTTGCCTATTCTTTCCAATGCAGCTAAACTGGTAGAATATTTAGAGCTAAGTTAATTTGTTTATCCTGATATTTATGTGCCAAGCTTCTGAAATTTCCATCTTTTAATTTTATTCTTTCTTTATATCTTGGCTCACAATCCAATTTACTTGAGTAACTTCATTCATAAGAGGAATCAACTAAATCCCAGTTTAATAAAAAATGCCCATTATGTGTGATTCTCTCATTACTTACATCAAATACTTGAATGCAATTGTCTGCATGTTTTTACATAAATTATGTTTCTCGCAATACTCCAGATTTTCTGTTCTTTTTTGCATAATGTAATAATCAGCATCTTTCATTTGAATATCATGGTTTAATACCACCAAAGCAGCAGATAATATTTTCAAATAAAAGGAAACAATGTATGTTGCTTAACGTATCCCTTTCTCAGGAGAAGGCAAATCAAGGAGAGTTTAGCATGCAAATCATTTTCGTAAGTGCATGACTACCTAAAATTTGAAAAAAAAAGGCACAAGAGCAGTGTTTGTGACTTTTAATAAGAAAAATTCTGCTCAATCTAAAATAAAACACTGGACCAAGCTCAGAGGGTCAAGTCTGCACTGTAAAAAGAATATCTGGAATGTTCTTTGCTTGCTCTTTGTGACACAGTAACCACTAGGAAGGCATGGCTATTGAGATATGACTAGAGTGGTTGAGAAAATGAAGTTTAAATTTGATTAACTATAAATCTAAATAACCAGTGTTTCTCATGGCTCCTGTATTACACAGCATAGTCATGATTTCCCAGGCACTGTGTTACAACCGACACTATCTTATTCACGTGGTGGTGGTGGTGGTGGGCGGGGAGGGGGGAAGCTTAAAGATCAACAGTATTCTCTAGCTATTCCTGCTTTGATTGCAGTGGAAAAGTGAGGCTCCACAAATCTAGAACTGGTTGTATGGTAAGGAACATCTAAGTGAGCTCTTGGGTCCCCACCCTCCTGGTATTTATGAACTCCTGTGATCCTCCCTTGCATGTGGGCTGGACTCAATGTTTCATACATATTGTTTAGATTATTGCCAAGGTGATAGGCTGTTGCTTGAGAGTAGGTTATAAAAGACTGTGGCTTCTACCTCTTTCTTGGATCCCTTTCCCACAGAGAAGCCTGTCCCATGTCTTGAGACAACCCCTGGAGATGTCCCTATGGAAGGGACTGAGGGCTATTCACAGCCACATGCATGGGCATAAAAAAGAGCCCTGCCCATTCCACCAGTTGAGAGTGAGTCCCAGCGACAAGTTAACTGCAACTTATAGAAAAACCTTGAGGGCTGAGGCAGGCAGCTAAACCATGCTCAGATTAGAAACTATGAAATAATAAACATTTGGCACTTTAGCCCCTAACATTGAGGGTAATTTGCTACACAGTGGTAAATAAGTTCCACCTCAATTTCAAGGCAAGATTGTGGGAACCACATAGAGGAGTAACTATACAGTTAAACAAGCATACGGCTGCTAGACTGAGTATAATAGCAAATAAAAATACAGGACACTCAATTAAAACTGAATTTCAGATAAATAACCAATAACTCTTTACCGCAAGCTTGTCTCATTCAACATTTGGAATATAACAATATTTTTTAAATGCTCTTTGAGTTCCAAATTGAAGTGGGGAATTTGTGTGGTATATGGCAAACCTAACGAGATGTTCCATGTGTGAATCAGGCTCTCCTCCCTTGAGATACAGCTTAACAGAAGATGAGGCAGAGGCATAAAGAGAAGTTTGCATTTAACATGGTGAGAAATGAGGTAAAGATGATCGGAGGATGTTACTGGAGCACAGAAGAAGAGACACTAAGTTGAGTCTAGAGACACACATAAGTGCTCTTTGTAGATGAGGATAAACACTATCCTTTATCCCTTCATCACAGTGTAACACCATGCCACTATCCTCCTACCTTTTACAAGAAAGGAGAAAGATGAAATTATCAAATTAAATAACAATATGAGCGGCTGTGTTTACCAGATATATAGCTTTGTATAAGTTTGGAACACCATGCCACTATCCTCCTACCTTTTACAAGAAAGGAGAAAGATGAAGTTATCAAGTTAAATAACAATATGAGCAGCTGTGTTTACAAGATATATAGCTTTGTATAAGTTTGGAAACACTGAATGCCACTTCTTAGACCCAAAACTGTGATAACAGTAGCAGAAAAATTTCTAAATTGCTCAAATAATTCAGGACTCAACGGGAAATTTTTTTGTCCTTTAAAGAAAACCCATGTCTTAAATATTAAAATTAATTCATTCTGTGACTGAAAAGTTAGTGGGGTAAGGTGGGCTTCAGGCAGGATCTGATCAGGCTTCTCAGTTCTTCCCTGCTTCTTGGGAAGTCTCTTCTCTCCTAGTTTTAAGTGGTAGCTGAAGTTCTGGGCTCAGCACACATGGCTCAGGGCATAAACTAGCTTCTCTCCTTCAACCATGAAACAAAAACTGTGGCTTTCTCCTGATTGGAAGCACAGGATACGTGACCACGTCTGGACCAATCACCACGGCCAAGAGAGTATGATGAGTTAATTGGTTTAGGCTTGCGCCACTCAACATCAGGGAGACTCACAGTGGAGGGTGGGGCAAACCTGGGAAGGGAGGGTCACCCACTGAAGGCTCGTGGCTGTCCTTAGTGTAGAATGTTGAAACTGAGCATGGAAAACCCAGAGCACCTCAGCAGCTATGTAAGGACACTCTCTTGAAAGCAAAGTGCTAAATAGAAAAAGAATCTTGGCCAGGTGGGGTGACTTACACCTGTAATCCCAGCACTTTGGGAGGCTGAGGAGGGTGGATCACGAGGTCAAGAGATCGAGACCATACTGGTCAACAAGATGAAACCCCGTCTCTATCAAAAATACAAAAAATTAGCTGGGCATGGTGGTGCGCGCCTGTAGTCCCAGCTACTCAGGAGGCTGAGACAGGAGAATTGCTTGAATCCAGAAGGCGGAGGTTGTGGTGAGCCGAGATGGTGCCATTGCACTCCAGTCTGGGTAACAACAGTGAAACTCTGACTCAAAAAAAAAAAAAAAAAAAAAAAAAAAAAAAAAAAAATCTTAAGCAAGAATTGAGACTAAGTATTCATCGTTTTACACTTCATCTGCTATGTGACTTAGGTATTGCTGTTCTGGTTTTACAGATTAAGGTGAAGTCTCTGAGAGAGCAAGTCACTTGCCCAAGGCCTAATTCCCTTAAATCAAAAGAAATTGCACTTCACAGTGTCTGTAATCTCCTGACAATGGTTTTCTATTGTTTATACAGGTTGGGTAGGTTATCAAATCTTTGAGAAACTACAGATATATATAATAAATGACCTCCCATATCCACCCACCTCTCAAAAGAGATGCTTTTATAAATACTGCATGCACTCTGGCTGGGATACAGAATGAAACCTCTTCTATAATAATTAAACTCTAAGAGGTGGGAATGTAGGAATGATAGAAAACAGACCATGCTAACATACTCAGAGTAAAAAGTGTGTAGAACAGTGAAGAGAAAGGATGACAGATGTGAGGGAGAGGGGGAGAGTGAAGGAGAGGAAGGAGACAGAGAGACAGAAACTGATTCAGAATAATTTGTGTGCCAGAGAAATTACACCTTTCCCCAAAAATTTCAGATAAAGTATTGACGTTAATGAACACTAGACATCTCAGCCACACTCTGACATCTTTGCAGATCTGATGTCAATTCCTTAATTTAATATTGAAGTCCTTTAAATTAGTATTGATGACTCTTTGAGATACTTATTGAATTGGAATCTCTTATCTCACTCTTCTCCAATTTAAGTACATTATATTCCTTTTTAAGTGAAGCCTGGGCATCTTTCACTGACTTTTACTTTGCACTTTCATACACAAATTTCTGCCAAGAATAATATTATCTGAGGAATAGTGTAAGACCTTGACCATCAAGAAAGATCATTGTTGAAAAGTGATTTTTAATTACTTCTTACTGGGGAAAATTGAGCTCAAGTCAGTAAGGTGATATCACAATGTCAGCCAATTAAACAAAACCATTTATATTTAATTATCTCCACTGCAGGGTCACATCCTTAGGAAAGTGAATCTTCTATTGTTTAGATTAAAGTTATCTTCATCACTTCTTCCTAATTATTTTTTAACAATGCTAATCTCTAGTCTGATCTTCTCTCTTACCTGAGCTATATTTTTATTGCTCAACAGAATATGTTTAATTAATTGACAGCTTTATGATAGCAAAAGCATCCAAAATTATTATTTTTCTTAAAACATTACACAAAGACAACTGATAGAAAACCAATGAACAAATGTGGGCATAATAAAACCAGCCTTTAGATTTTTTGGAAGGTATATTAGGAGAATAAATATAAAATGATCAGGCAATTATCACAGCATCACTTATTATGGCAAAAACTTGAAGTCGGACCTGTCTAACGGTAAAGAAATTGACATGTACATAGTGTCTTTTCCCAAGGGAGAATTTTATTGTCCAAGAGAATAATGCCTAGAAAATTAATGGTGAAATATCATTAAGTTAAGAGAAGACATAAAGTCATGGATACTATGATTATCATACCATGCAACAGGATCTATAAAAGTGTAGGGAGAAAATAACTAGAAAGAAATAGCCAGAATGTTGCCTACCGAGTAATGGGGTCCAGTTGATTTCCAGTCCTAGTTACCACTTTTCTGGGTGGTTACTGTGCTGCTGCAGTTGAGGATGGTGCCATGGGTCACCTGGGCTTCTCTCATTGCATTCTCTGCCCTTGACAGGCTAGCCCAAGCTTCTTGTCATAGCCGTTTCAGGGATCCCAAGAAGCAGGAGCAGAAAACTGTGACTTAGATGTGGAACCCTTGCAGAATCACTCCTGCGACCTTCTTGTAGACAAGAAGTCTCAAGTGCATTTTATAGAGGCAGAAAGAGACTCTATGTCTTGATGGGAAGCCCTACAGAGCCACATTCAACAGGGTGTGAAATGTATATAACATATAAAATATACTAAATAATATGTAACATGATATATAAATATATGCACTACCTGTTGGACGTGGCTCTGTAAGTTATATAGCTTATATGTAACTATATACATTTGGTAAATTAGATTGCAAAGTGACAACAGAATTCTACAGCAAGTGTCAATCTTGTCTATATGCTTTACTGACTTCAGCTTTTTAAATTGGAAATAAATTAGTACAAGCACAATTTATACTCTTAAGCCTCCTTTTATCATTTTTCATTTTTCTCTTATTTACTGTGATTTTTACCTTAGAAGCTTTCCTGTTCTTCTTGATGATTTTCTCATTCTGGCACCTTCTTACCTCCCCTCTCACTACTAATTTTCTACCCTCACTGTGACATGTCAATTACCATTCTGATTCCTACTAATATACCTCATTTAGGCAAGAGCAGTACCCTCTAGCAGAAGGGACATGAAAGTAAGAAATTCTAATCCTGCACCTGCGAGCAGTGGCCATATGAAAGGCAAGATAGCTCACTGGTTGTCATGCAACTCACCTCAGTAAAATGGAAACACAGCAATAACTATTGTGTTGGAATTCCTTCTTACCTAACATTGTGTTGATCTAATATCTCTATGTCTTTGGTATGCGACTTCAAAAATCCAACCAAACAGGATAACAAGTATGATATTTAAAAGAGCATAATACTAAACTCTGAACTTGCAATTACTGTACATTGGTATATTTATTTCCAAATTTTCAAGTTGCCAAAATTGCCCTAATCCATTAATTAATCAGGGAATGATGCAATGATAATGGCTTGCCATAGCCAATATGATGGAATAAAGCCAAAATGTCCAGCTGAACAGTAATACAAAAAACTAAAGAGAGTGCAAATATGAAAGTAGAACAACAGACCTACTGAACATTCCAATACAAGATTGACCAGCTAATTCCAAGAGCTGGGAAACAGCCATCTATTTTGGTATATTTGCTTAAAAAGTGAATGAGAAAGCACTGAATAGTAAATAGAAATCTTATATAACACTGATGATTTGAATTTGGTATTTATTGCCTACAGCCGTATTACCCTGAGCGTACCCAATCTTATCTGAATTTGGTATTTATTGTAAATCAGTAATGATTTTATGCGCTCTCTCTCTCTCTCCATATATATATATATATATATATATATATATATATATATATATATATGGCATAAAATCATTACTGATTTACATATATATATGGTAGCCAAATATAAATGGCAATTATACAGTTCATTTTATTTTTTGAATGCTTAAACTATAAGGCAGGGTTACAATCTCTTGGCTTCCATGGGCCACACTGGAAGAATTGTGTTGGGTCACACATAAAATACATTAACACTAACAATAACTGATGAGCTTTTAAAAATTGCAAAAAAAAATTTCATAATGTTTTAAGAAAGTTTATGAATTTGCGTGGGTCCACAAGCAAAGCCATCCTGGGCCACAGAATGGAGAAGCTTGCTATAAGGGTTAAAATTCATTTATAATTACATTCCATTGACTGTAAGAAAAGTTATAGATTATCAGAATAGTATTGATTCATGTCATTCATACTTATATTCAATATAATCTCCCATCAGAAACTCTAAACATAAATTAAATAAAAAATCTTATCTTTTTATTGAAATAATATGCATTAACTATTTAGGTGACTGATTGACTATTTAGCAAATGGAAATGTAACGTGCATTCATACAAATAAAATGATGAATTTTTCTTTAGCCCAACTGATTTCACAATGATATCCACAAAGGCAGGACAAGTATTTAGTATTTTACTAGGGGATTCTGTCTGCATGCATGTGATGTGTGTGTGTGTGTGTGTGTGTGTGATGTTTATATTTGTGAGTACACGGAAACTCATACACACCCGTGTGTGTGTGTGTGTGTGTGAATACATATATAAAGTATGTGTGTGTGTGTGTATATATACATATATATATATATATATATATATATATATATATATATATATAAAATTAGATGTATAAACCTACTTGAATAGCATTTCCTTTCTATAACATAAACACAACACCAAAAAAACAGACAGAATTGAGACAATAGGCCCCCAACAAAATAGACCTATCAGTTGCCTGATTAGGTTCTGCATTTACTTTTAAGTTTATCATAGTTAAGAAAAAAGAGAAACTATCTAGATCATTGTTTGCTTTATTTGTTTAAAAGGGGATAAAGTTCTAAGCTTGCCCTTGGTTTGAGAAAGTTTATCCTTATAATCCCCAAGGCCACTTCCACATGCTTTATTCAAAGTATACTATTTTTAAAAACTTATTGAAGTGATCAGTAAAAGCTGAACCTCCTTGGCCCACTTATATAATGAAATAATAAAATATAGATTAAAACATTGCTTTAATAATCAAATCAAATGAGATAATATGTCACGTTAACAGCAAAATGTCATACAGGCCATATATGTTCAATCATTATTTGCTCCTTTCAAACATAACGATATATGATCACAGAAAAGAATTTAGCATTCTACTCTGAGGGAATTTTGTGGACAAAAGTGATGATCATATATGCTTATTTTCCAAAAGTGACCCGCAGAAACAGATTCACAAATTGTAAATGCCCGTTAATTTGAAGCTTTACATTAGAAAGAAAAAAAATTGCTATAAAAATAACAGACCAGCAATATTTTTTTTCTCACTAGTGATGCAGTCTCATAGTTAAATTGAGGGGAATACAGTCAAGTTAAAACATGCAATTATAAAGGTCATTCTAATTATCGAAATAGAAATTCATATCATCAAACTCAGAGTCCAGAACGGTATGTTTGAATGGAATGGAAAAATTAAGACAGTGGATAGAATCTCGATTAGCACATGGAGGTAATGGCCACTAAAGAAAGGATCAAGGGAAGTAAGAATCAAAGCCTTTCAACTAAGGAGCCATTACATGAGAGGAATGAAAGTGCATATGATGCTGTTACAGTCACATCAACGCCATTGCTAGACGTCACACTCACATCACAGCCACACACATGTTCAGGAGACCTTCATGAAGATATAATTTTATTTCATTTTAAAAGTGAGTTACTAATGCACAAGTGCAATATAGCCCTGGGATGAATTTAGGGGGAAAATGGGTATCTCAAGTGTGGAAAATGGAGAATATGTATCATCTCTAAGAAAATTTGCAATGAATTCAAAATGTAATGTTGTAAAACACATTTACACTAGAAAATCAGCAATTAAATATATTTAAAGTAATTTATTCAGGTCTGATGATTTCTACTGAAGTAATCTAAATAGCAACTTGTTTCTTCAAAAAGAAACTTAATGTAAAAGCAACTCCATAAAACACACTGTGGATCACAGCTTATCAACTTTTCTTTGCCCCTGAAAGACATGTTCTCCTACTGGAGATGAAAACACTTAGCTTTTTCTCTTCTCTCCCTGGTTTATTTGTCACATGATAAGCTACAGACAGACATTCCTTTAAGTTCAAATTTATGAATGAAGTAAAATTCCATTTATTTATTTCTTTTCTGATTCTGTGAACTTGATCAGCACAATTTTAAGTTTCCTTACAACTACTTGACAAAAAAAATAATTTAGTTATGAGCAGAGAAATTTAAAACTATCTAATGATGGAAAATAACCAAATATCATTTTATAAGATTAGTGAAACAATACAAGTAATTTGTTGATGAAAGCCTTTGTTTTAATACCACTTGACTGTAAGTACTTATTAAATGTGTCCCCTCCTGGATCCCCAATCTGCCACCTAAAATACTCAATTAGTTTTGTAGCTGGGACATATGGACAGCTTGTCCACAGCTTGGGGCAGCTACAACATGCTAGTCCAGGAAACCTATAAACTGCTTCTGAGAACACAGCAGGAGAATCCTCAGAGCCCTGACAATGTTGTACCCACGACAAAGGTAGAGTTAATGTTTGCTGATGATGATGGTGGCAAATTCTGCTGTTATCTACCCTGCAATAATTAGCCACCTTCCCTCTGAAAACTACATTTTAGAAATACTCACTATAAAATTTCTAAAAATTCATTAAAAATATATATAAATGCATAACTATGAAAGAAACAGCAATGGAAATGCTGTATTATATTAAATCTATGTCAGTGTGAGCCTAAGAGTATAATTGTAAGCAGAGATAATACAATAATTTAGCATTCAGCACAGCCAATATGCACACTTATAATCTATGTGCTATTCAGGAATTAATGGCTAAGGCTAATGCCTAAACAGCCCAGTCATTAGTCATCAGCACTGGAACTGTGCTCCTTGAAAACTAGCTCCTTCCAACTCTAATAATCTGGAGCACATTAGGATGAGCAGGAGGAAAAACCATCACAGAGGGCACAGCCTATTGGATCAGGTCCCATCATAAACCTTAAAAAAAAAAAGCATGGCATCATTGTTAACAGTACAGGCCATTTTTCTTCTGGTAAATTTGTTTAACTTCCTTGTAGATGTGTATGTTCACTGCAGCACCATTCCCAATAGCAAAGGCATGAAACCAACGTAAATGGCCATCAATGGCAGACTGGATCAAGAAAATGTGGCACATATATGCCATGGAATACTATGCAGCCATAGAAAGGACAACATTATATCCTTTGCAGGAACATGGATGGTGCTAAAGGCCATTATCTTCAGCAAACTAATACAGGAAAAAAAATCAAATGTTCTTGTTTATAAGTAGGAGCTAAAGGAAGAGAACAGGTGGGCACAAAGAGGGGAATGACAGACAGACACTGGGGCCTATCAGACGCTGGAAGGTGGGAGGAGGGAGAAGATCATGAAAATAACTAATGTGTACTAGCCTTAATATGTGGGTGATGAAATAATCTGTACATCAAACTCCTGTGACACAGGTTTACCTACATAAGAAGTCTGCACATGTGCCCTTGAATTTAAAATATCCTAGCACTTCGAGAGGCCAAGGTTGGCAGATCACCTGAGGTCAGGAGTTCAAGACCAGTCTAGCCAACATGGTGAAACCCTGTCTGTACTAAAAAAAAAAACAAACAAACAAAATTAGCAGGCCGTCATGGTAGGCACCTGTAATCTCAGCTACTTGGGAGGCTGAGGCAGGAGAAGGGCTTGAGCCCAGGAGGTGGAGGCTGCAGTGGGCTGAGATCGCAACACTACACTCCAACCTGGAAGACTGAGTGAGACTCTGTCTCATAAAAACAAAAACAAACAGGAAAATGCGTACAGGCTGGGAACTTGCTTTCTTGTCTTTGCATCTTGGCCCTACCCCTTACAATTGGCTGTGACCTTGGGCAAATTATTTCATCTCTCTTTGTTTTAGGCTCTCTGTCTTAAAAAGGGCTCACAATACTTTTGTCACAGGTTTACTATGAAGATCGAACTGAACAGGGCTTTTAAGGTACTGTGAATGGTACTCCTGAGCAATAAACACAAAAGTGCAAGCTTGATAAATAATCATTTTAAAAACAGCATGCACTGTACAGTCTCAATACAGATCCATTCAGGGAATCTGGAAACACTCTTTTGCTAACACAAGTTGGCATAAAGAGAAACACACACTAATTTTTTGACTTCTAAATGAATCAACAGTATCCTACCTACTTAGTAATGTGCTGATTTACAAAATTGCAGCACACATTGTTTAAATTAATTGCCAATGTAAAACACGACACATTTCAACGTAGTCATGAAAGAGCCCAATAAATGTGCAGTTTGAAAACATGTACTCAAATCTATTTGTCAGATGGACTCATGTCTTTGAATAGCTATCATTCTGAGATAAAATAGCCCCTACCAGTGGAAATTTAAAAGATGAGTGGCAGGCACAGTGCTAGAGTCAGAACGTGCCCTGAATAACCATGTACTGAGGAGATCGACTGTTCCTTCAGACCTGAGTCCTACGATCACGGCTCTCCTGTTTGAAAACTGTTGCTAGGTTGAGTTCATTTCTCTGCAATACTTTTAGCTTAGGGTCTAGGGTGGGATACAAAAATCTTTCTTAACAAGTACACATCTATTTTGGTATGATTGGATAAATAAAAATGCCTGCCTGCACCTGGAGCCTGCAGGTGTCGAAGACACAGCTGATAGAGACACTCTGTTTGATGGGGCCATGCTAGGCTGTCACTAATGCTTTGGCATCCAGAGGCCACTGGGGCATTTGAGAAGCAGCCAAGGTGCTCTGAATGTTCAAGAGAACATTCTGGAACACTGGAAGCTGAGGACAGCAGAGCTGTCCTGCCATAGTTACTGCAGCAGAGAAGAAAGTGTAACATTACAAGAGCGGGAGGCCCATGTTCAAGGCTGGGGCAGTTTTCCTGGAGTTAATTCCTAACCTTGTATTGAATGCAGTGTCCATGCTCACCCCAAGACAGTCCCCAGTCCCTGACACTCTGAGGGCAACTTCCCAGGGTCCAGGTTTCCAGCTCATAAACTAAGGAGGCTAATAAGCAAAAAAAAAAAAAAAAAAAAAAAAAAAAAAAAAAAAAAGATGGAATTGAATTACGTATTGTTTAAGCTGGTAACTTTCCAGCATTACACGAATATAAAAGACTGAACAACAGGAAGGATCTCAGCATTGCTAATGTCAAATCAGCCCCTCTCTTCATCTTCCAGCTGCTAAGAGGCTATTACTTCTTACATGGCTCTATTCAGCAAAAGTAGTACATTGGTTTTGTATTAAGAGTAAATATTTTTCTTCCTTTACAGGATTCAACAGTTTCAATACCCATATGAATATTTGCTCAAACTGAAACAAACACTATCTCTAAGGTCCCTTAAAATTCTGAAGAATTCCATTTTGTCTCTGTTCTGTTAAAAACGTATTAATTAGCTGACTTGTAGTATTACAAGTAAGTTTCTTTGCAACGTTCTGGGATGTTTTGGGAGTTTGTTCAAAGAAAAATTAATAATGTGTTTAACATGTGCTTAGAGCAGAGACTTAAAATGACTTTTAAGAAATACTGATACTCTTTCGGTCACAGGAAGGGACAATGCACTAGGTTGCAGTGGTTTTAACTGATTTTTAACATGTAAGCATTAAATAGCATTCAGGGGGCCCAAAGTGGCTCCGGCCGGATGTCGTGGCGCTTGCAAAGGCGAGGCCATGAGTTCAAGGCCAACCTGAGCAGCCTTACAAGCTCTCATTGATTGGCAAAAAATAAAATAAAATAAAAAGCATTTCAGGCTAGGCATGTTTAACTCACGCCTGTATTCCCAGCACTTTGGGAGGCCTGGGGGGTAGATCACTGAGATAAGGAGTTGCCTGATTAACTTGGTGAAACATTTTCTCTACTAAAAATACAAAAAATATTAGGCTGATATGGTGGCACATGCCTGTAATCCCAGCTACTTGGAAGGCTGAGGCAGGAGGATCGCTTGAATACAGGAGGTGGAGGTTGCAGTGAGTCAAGATTGCGCCAGTGCACTCCAGCCTGGGCAACAAGAGCAACTCTATCTCAAAAAAAAAAAAAAATTCACAAAGTTTGTTCTAGTCTGTGTAAATTAAGGAGCTATAATTTAGTACTCATGGAGAAATATAATCCACTGTGAACAAATAGCAAAATAGGCAGGCATTATTATTATTTTGCAAAATCACAGTTTCAGAGGACTTGCTGACACTACCTTATAGACTGTGTTGTACTTTTACTCTCTCAGGGCAAGGCAGCACTGGGAAAATGTCATACATTTATTGTTAAATATAAAGTAGGTCCTATTAAAAGTGGTAGATACTACAACAGGTATTTTTCATTCCCCTGCGTTTGTCTCCTAAAAAACCAAAAGATTGACATACACACACACACACACACACACACACACACACACTTAAGGTAGTGCAAACTTCTTCCTAGTCATAGGCGATTTAAAACAAACAGAAATGTGATTGCTGGCAGGATATACAACATGTGATTAAAAATACAGGTTTTAAGGTACTGCCACATACAACCTAATATATTTAAATTGCAAAACATTCTTTTAACAATGATTTTGGCAGGAAGGGAAAATTTTTAAATGATGTGCAATTTGACTTTGATGACCCAGAAAATAGGGCAGGTAAACTTTGAGACCCTACGCTTCCCCTACACGTCTGTCATCACCCCACCACTGTCAAATCGCTCACATGGTTTTCTGGACCAAATTAAAGAGAATGTGAATCACGGTGACTTAATTCATTCTGCATAATAGCAAACGATATGGGAATCATTGGTATATGACCTCAGATTATTTTGGTGGATACAAGTTGTGATATCAAGCTTCAGAAACTTTATTTTGGAAAAGGGTTCCTCAACCATTGTTAAGCCTGGTCACGCGAGATGATTTCCAAATATTTTTTCTGAGGTTGTCTTTAGGAATTCAGGCCAAATGAGGTAGATGCTTTGAACCGATGTGCTCTACAGTCCACTCCAAGTTTAAGATTCTATGAGTAACATCCCCATCTTTCATCTACTGGGAAGAATGAAAACTCTTAAAAAACAGTCTTTTAACCTTGGTAAAAATAAAAGGATAAACAAAAATATGATAAATGATTTTTAAGTAATGACTAGAAAGGAAAAATACACAGATTTTTAGTAGGAAAGAAGATAAAGAAACTCTAGGATAAATATTACGGGGGAAGATGGGAAAGGGGAGGGAGACTCTGCCAACATGAAACGTTCCTGCATTTGTTATTGGGTCTGTGGATCTGCCGAATGAACCACATGGGGTTGGCATGACTGCTGCGTTTCTACCTCTATGATCTCCTCAGATATTAGAGCCTTGTGTAGAGAGTGGGCTACCAGACCTATGCTAGACTCTGATGTAAACAGAGACGCACTGTTACTGGGCAAAGCCACTGAAAGTCCAGGTTTTATTTGTTCTAAGAGTGAATGTTAAGTAGTAAGGAAAATTTACGAGGTTCATATTTCAGTTTACTAGAACATGCCCTGTAAGCCAAATTTGTGAGTGACCTCTGAGGTCACAGAAGGTGCACACACAGCGCATAAGTCCTAGCTCTGCAGACCCGTGTGTGTTTATGCCCCGATACCCGTAATGCATCTAAGTCCATCTTGCCCACCTGCAGAGAAATGCTTCCTATGTCTTTACCAAGAAATAATGTTAACTCAAGATGAAGCCTGGGGCCAACAGTGTTTATTAGGAATTATAATAGTAAATAATATTAATAAGCCACGTTGCTTCTAACTTTACCTAAAAGTTTGTCTTATTAAAAAATAAGAAGAAACTAGTAGTCCAGCAAAGTATGTTCGTGGAAAAGAAAAGAAAATCACAATATTTCCACCTAGAGAGAGAACGATTAATTGTATAAATATATATTTAAGATGAATCAACATTATGGTTACCATCAATTATCCCTCAGACATGTTGATATATGCATGATACTATGTTAGTTGGTTAGTTTTTGAAAAATTGCAAAGACCCCTTGCCAAGATCCTTCTACTGATGTTCTAAACCCTTATTTATCATGAAATGCATTGTAATAAGTGTTGAGAATTAATTTTTCATTTGTATTCTAATTAATACTTTTGACATTAGAAATCATGATAAATTATGAAGATTAAACAGGGACATAAGGAAAAATGTTATCTTGTTGCCATATATTAGGGTAAAAAGTAGATTCAAAGAGCACAGCATTTTAAAATATTAACATTTTTTTGTAGTACATAATACATAGCCTTAAATCAGTTCTAAACCACTGAAATCCTGTACATTTTTCTCTTAAAAAAGACCCTTCTACTGATCTTCTAAACCCATATTTATCATGGAAAGCATTATAATGGAATAAGTGTTTTTTTCTCTAAAGAACTATGAGCAGAAAGCATAGGGTAGTGTGTAAAAGCAGAGACTCCGGGGCTGGTCCAGCTTTATTTATGTCTCGGCTCCATCACTAAAGTTAGCGGCCAGTTAACTTCTAATAGCCTCAGTTTCCTCATAAACGAAACAGCGATTACTTCACAGATTGGTTAAGATATTTAATGAGTTAGCACTCATTAATGCGAATTGCTTAGGATAATTAGAGCCTAATACTATTGGAATATTCGGTAAGTTCAGTAAGTAAAACAAGGCAGTCACGAATACAAATTAAAATTTTACATAGAGATATAAGCTTTTTTTTTAACTGAAAGAAACTCCCATGATCTATTCCCATATTATAATGACATGGAATGGAAGCTGGAGGGGTTAAAAGGTAACATTAGTTAGTGTTTTAACTAGACTGAAAGCTTTGGCTACATAACCAGAGAGGTTTTTCATTACTAATTAACAAACATTTAATAGAAAACCTTCTGAAATCAAATGAATACATGTAACTAATTTAACAATACTACGCAGTCATAAAAAAAAAAAAGGGAGCATGTTTTTGGAGGGAGATGGATAGAGATGGACGACGTTATCCTTGCAAACTAACTCTATCTCAAAATCAAAAAAGCATTCACGAAGTTTGTTCTAGTTAGTGTAAATTAAGGAGCTATAATTTAGTACTCATGGAGAAATATAATCCACTGTGAACAAATAGCAAAATAGGCAGGAATTATTATTTTGGAGAGAGATGGTTGGAGCTGGAGGCTGTTATCCTTTGCAAACTAACACAGGAACAGAAAATCAAATACCACATGTTCTGACTTATAAGTGGGAGATAAATGAGGACACATGGGTACATAGAGGTGAACACCACACACTGGGGCCAACTGGAGAGAGGAGGGTAGGAAAATGGAGAAGATTAAGACAAATAACTAATTGATAAAAGACTTAATATTTGAGTGACGGAGTAATCTGTGCAACAAACCCCCATGACACCAGTGTACCTATGTAACAAACCTGCACACACGTGTCTCTGAGGTTAAAATAAACCTTTAATAAATTGAACAAGATAGAACTAAGAGCATTGTGCTTACTTGTCTGCAAGATGCTGGTGAGTGGAGGTCACTAAAACATGTGTCTTGTCTGAACTACAACTAAAAATGCTTGTACTTCATCCATGAATCACTGTTGCTCAGCTGTTTAAACTTTCTTTGTTGAAAGAAAACTACAAGGTAAATTGAAAGAAAATGAAAAGCCAGATGAAAAATTCATCAGGTTGATTTCAGTTCTTTGTGCCTTTATCAAATATATAATCTCCCTCCACTGAAAAAAGGAAAGGTCATTACAAAAATACAATGGTGGTTCAGTTCATTTTGTGGTTAAGTTTGAATTGAACTTTATGTTCTATCAGATGATTTAAACTGTGAATCAGGAAAATCAACAGTCAGTTTCCAGACCTCAGCAACATCAAAATCTGACAACAATTCAAAGATGAGCAAAGAAAGTGAGCATTAGCACAACTCAGCTCCCTTAAACCATCTGCACCCACAGGCAAAGCGCCCATACAGGAACACGTCCCTAAGGATTCCACTCGAAATATGTAAGCTTCCCGCTGTTTCCAATTCTCTCGCAACAAAAGTGTTTGTACTTTCATCTCAATAGCCATTATAGACAAATGCAAAACGAAAGAAGTGGGAAGGAGAAGGATCATCTGCATTTCAAATATGATGCGTCTTCACTCCAGTGCACCAATACGCATGTTATAAAGGCTCAACAGACGGCTTTAAAAATCATAGTTAAAACAGCAAAGATGATTATTATCAAAATGTAGTTATTGTTATAAATTAGGATGATTGTCTGGATAATAATTTTAATAGTTTCATAAAGTATGCAATGACATTGTCCCACCAAGCTTCAGAAGGAGCTATAATCGGCAGTTCTCAGATGTCTTAGAGATGCTTTCTCTTGCTCTCTTTGCTAAGTTGTGCCTGGAATGTCAAGAGGCCACCATCAGAATCATACATTCCTCTGTCCGACTCTCAGTGAATCTCAGCAGCACTGCTATTAAGCACCACATAAACTGAACTTCCTTTCAGACAATACCTCCTGACCTTTCAGCAAGAGGGGCTTTCATCTGCATCAGCACCAGCACCAGCTAGTGGATATTTTACTCCTCACCAGCTTTGCCCTGTAACGAGTACAGGTTGGGCTGCAACAGATGGAATATTTGCTTAGGGATCAGAGTGAGAAAAACCTTAAATCTGTATTTAAATCTTAAATCTGTATTGCTCATCAACATATCAGGTATAAGGAATTGTGTATGTATTTGCATTTTACTGACTTCTACCATTTGTGTTTTCAAGGATTTCCATTTGTTTCAGGCTCAAACACGGTCTACTCACTCATTACTTGTGGTAAATGCTGTTAATCCCAAGAACACTCATGTTCCCATATTCTGTACTTCTAGGAACTTGGTTCCACAAGTGATGCCTTTAAGGACATACTCACTTCATCTAAGAGTATTTTCTGTACATGGTGCTGCACCTCCTTTTTTCATAATATTTGAGTGTTTTGCAAACCAAATGCAATCACATCTTTGGAACTCAGGAACTGATCTTGGAATATCTTAAGTTAATGTCATTACGTATTTATCTTATTTGAAATATATCTTTTGAGTGGTGACATGTGTCTTAAATTACTTTGAATTCTCTGAGCATTCAGGAAAGACATTTGTAAAAGACAAGTTGCCCATTACCATGCACTTTGCCTCAGCTCTTGGAAGTCAGAAGCGGGGCTGAAAGCAAAGGTGTAGCTGGCACAAATATAAATCCTTAACAATGGGGTGTTGTGAAAATGTATCATGTATGTATTAAAACACCATGCTCATTGTGAAAAACCATGCTTTGAAAGAATGTTCTGTAATAAAAACTGCTCAATGCATACTGCCAGTTTAAATGTACCGAGTATCAAACTGAATATTCCTGTGCTTCTAATTCTGCTTACTGGTCTATTTGCACCCAGGTACCCCTGCCAGGTCAAGTTTCCCTTGGATAGAGTAACAGAGATTAAGGAAGGTGACTATGGCTTCACTCTTGCTGGTAACACTCAAGGGGATGGGCTGAAGAGGTCTCAGTCACAAGAGGCTGTGGGAAAACAAATGAAAGAGGCAGAGGATGGGAGTCCCATGGGAGCCTCTGAGGATCCAATGAGTGTGCTGTCAAGGGAGGCCCAGTATTGAGTCTTTATCCAAACATGGCAAACCACAGCTGAACAAAGACAAAAATCAGCATTTCAGCTGGGCGTGGTGGCTCACACCTGTCCTGCTTTGGGAGGCCAAGGCAGGTGTATCACCTGAGGTCAGGAGTTCAAGACCAACCTGGCCCATATGGTGAAACCCCATCTCTACTAAAACATACAAAAATCAGCCAGGTGTGGTGGAGGGCACCTTTAGCCCCAGCTACTCGGAGGCTGAGGCAGGAGAATCACTTCAACCCAGGATGTGAAGGTTGCAGTGAGCTGAGATTGCGCCACTGCACTCCAGCCTGGGTGACAGAGTGAGACTCTGTCTCAAAAATAAATAAATAAAGTTAAAAAAAATCAGCATTTCAAGGCTCAGGAACAACATCTCCACAGGAGAATGTTTAATAAGTGACTGTGGCTGGCCAGTGATAGAATCAGACTATGATTACATTGAAGGATGCAATGGCAAGAAGAGCAGGAAAACAGAAAACAGTTCAGCCATGTTTCCCATTCATTCTTCAGCAGCAACAGCCTCAGCAGTAAGACCATCGTGAATTCTGAGTTATTCCAAAATAATTTCATATGACTAGACAGGTTTTTTAATTGAGAAGTATTAGGCATTGAGCATTATGATGGCTACTGTTATGCAAAAACTTGACCATGGGATGCCCAGATATCTGGTCAGACATTATTCTGGATATGTCTGCAGGGGTGTTTTCAGATGAGATGAACATTTCAGTCAGTAGACCAAGTAAAGCAGGCTTCCCTCCGTCATGTGGGTGGGCCTCATTTAATCATCTGAAGTCCTCAGCAGAAGGAAAGCTTACTATTTCTCAAGTAAGACAGAGTTCTCTTGACTGATGGTCTTCCAACTAAAACACTGGTTCTATTTCCCTGGAGAGCCCTGGCTAATTAAAAGCATATTGGCTGTGCATGGTGGTGCATGCCTGTAATTTCAGCATTTTTGGAGGCTGAGGTGGGTGGATCATTTGAGGTCAGGAGTTTGAGTTCAGCCTGGCCAACATGCTGAAACCCTGTCCCTACAGGCAGGTGTTGAACAATGAGAACACATAGACACAGGGAGAGGAGCATCACTCACTGGGGTCGGTGGGAGGGAAACAGGGGAGGGATAGCAGGGGGTGGGGAGTTGGGGAGGGATAACATGGGAAGAAATGCCAGATATAGGTGATGGGGAGGAAGGCAGCAAACCACCCTGCCATGTGTGTACCTATGCAACAATCTTACATGTTCTTCACATGTACCCCCAAACCTAAAATACAGCAAAAAAATGCGAAAATTAGCTTGGCCTGGTGGTACATGCTTATAATTCCAGGTACTTGGGAGGCTGATATGGGGGGATTGCTTGAACCCAGGAGGCAGAGGTTGCAGTGAGCCAAGGTATTGCCACTGTACTCCAGCCTGGGCAACAGAGTAAGACTCTGTCTCAAAGTTGTTTTTTAAAAAAAGCACACACACACAAAAACTTCATCCACCCTATCCATCCATTCATTGGCTTAACTCTGAGTATAAAGTAATGAATAAAACATGTTATCGTTCCTCAACAGTCAGGAGGACAGACTGCAGCAATGATGAAATATTTATACTCAGGGTTTATCAAGGCACAGAACAAGGGAACTCTGGGAATCTCAGTTCAGGAAAGTTTTATAGAAGAAGTTTCTTTGAGTTAGTCTTATATGATGAGCAGTCCAGAAGCATGATCAGGTGATTCATTCCAGGCAGAGAGTCCAAGGTAGCACATACAGAGAGGTGTGAAGTTATCCTCAGCCCATTACTACAGAAGCACCAACAGTAAAGCCCCGAGCAGTGGCGGCAGGGGCTGGTAGGCTCCACGGCGGACCTGTGTGCTGAGCCAGGAGCCTGAACTTGGTCCCACACGGTGACAGAAAGTCAGAGAGTTTTCAGAACTGTGTGATCAGATTGACACTATAGGTAAGCCATACCTGTGGTTAGGTAAAATGCGGATTTGGGGGATGAGAAAGAAATCACTTTCTGTGTAGAAAGATGACACTTTCAGGAACATGCAGAAGGAATGCTTCAGTTGCTCTGATTTTAACATAATGAGTCCTTAAGCATATGGCTCAATGGATAATGTCCCATTATCAATATAGCTTGCCTTTTCCAGATGGGGCTGGTAAATGCCCAAGGAGTACATGGACACTAACTGTATTTTAATATAATTGGTTTTCCTTGTAATCCATACTGTGTGAATTTTGAAACGCTGTTCTAAGAGTTCACTGACTTTACTAGAACGACAGAGGTCATAGAACAAAAAGCCAAAACAGCGTCTCAGGAGAGGCACCTGTAACAATATCCCTTATTTCCCCTTCCTTTAAATTAAAACTATTTTAACCTTCCTTCTACTCAGGTTTTCTTTTTTTTTTTTTTTTGGATTTCTGTGTGTGTACATATCTCTTTTACATAGTGCTGTTGTTCATTTCCTCTTGCAATCCTTCTCAAGTGAACAAAGTTCACTTTCAATCCCCTGCGTAGAGTGAGCTCTTGTTCTCTGCAGTCTGGCAAAACTCCTCAGGTGGTAGAGCCAGCACCAGCTCACCCTGAGCTTCAGTTGTCTGTAAAGTTCTCCTATGTTTGTATGAGACTGCAGAATGTATCCAGCACAGCACTGGGCACAATCGTACTTTCAGAAACATTAAAAAATACAATGCCAAATGTCCACCTGACGTTTGACTTAGCTTTTTAAAGTGTGACAATGTTAGATTCACACATCTTCTGCTTCAGTCATTGATATGTAGGCAGCGTCTGGGATGCTTTTTCATAGTTTGAGGTCTGTATCTGAAGTCTACCTCTGAACCACATTGCTGCTTTAATAAAGATGAACAGCGTAGTGGAGTAAAAAGAATGGATTTGCTGCTGGCATTCATTGTAAGTCCTCTAATTCTACTGCATCTCAGTTTCCTGAGAAACTCAAATCAAAAAGGCAAAGAGGAATATGTTGTGAAATGTCAATTGTCATTTAAATGTAAGTGATCATCAGTATTGAATCCTCTCTGCTACCAAAGAAGCTACTGGACAATAGACAAACCAATTTATCTTTGATTCCTCCTCAAAGCCTTGCATTTTGCTTCGCATAAATCAAGACTTCAACCCATGCTCAATGTATGAGGCTAGAGAGGCAAGGCAGTCCAGATTTAATATTGTTAATCCAGTGCTATTTCTCAGGGATCAGATGCTTTGATCCTCTTAGTGTTTTCAAAAATTCAAGACTCAAGTATGACATGCTGTTTGGATAGAAAATCAGATGGCTTTTATAGGTTTCCACTAGAGAACAACAACAAAACTCTTCCTTTACTAGGGCTTACTATGGCAGTACTTTTAGGCCCTCAGTGGAAGATCAAGCATAACTTTTGTGGCAAAATATGGGTACAAGGAGTCTAAACCAATGTGGAAAAAAAAAGCTGAATTAAATAAATAATGGTGGCTATTAGAGTTTAGGCCCTGAACTTGAAAATTCTGCTGAGGTGCCATAAAACCCTGAATGACTAACTCTATACACAAATCATCCTCTCTGTAATTTTTCTGTAACAATTTATTTGAGATTATAATACCTGATTGAGATTTGCTTCCTTTAACATTATAGTATGAAATTGCAAATGCTCCTTTTTAACTAAATGGACAAAATGAAATGTAAGTTTATGTGATAAAATTCTCTGAAATCCCAGCACTTTGGAAGGTTGAAGTGGGAGGATCTCTTGAGCCCAAGTGCTTGAGATCAGCCTGGGCAATATTGCAAGATCCCATTTCTACAAAAACATAAAAATTAAAAAACTAGCCAGACATGGTTGTGTGCATCTTTTGTCCCAACTACTCTGGAGGGTGAGGTTGGGGTATTCCTTAAGCCCAGGATATGGAGGCTTCAGTGAGCTATTTTTATGCCACTGCACTCCAGCCTGAGTGACAAAGTAAGATCCTGTCTCAAAATAATAATAATGACAAATCTTTAAGGAAGACTAAGCTAGTAGTATTTGCATTCATGTCTTTTTCAATCCCCGTAACCAAATGTCAGAAAGTTATTTTACTAGTTTACTTTTTTTCCATAGGGCTTTTCATATCTGGATATTTAGTGTGAAAGGCATCATGAGATACTGCAGAGACAGACAAATTCAAATACCATTCGCTACTCTCTACCTAGATAACCTTGGGCCAATATCCTACCTTTCAGAGAATAAGTGACTTTACATATCAATTATAGATACTTTTTCACAATTAAAAAGGTTGCTGTAAGGATGAAGTACTGTTATACATACAGAGGAGGTGATCCAATACATGGCACAAAAGAAATACTGGTCAATGTTCTCCTTGTAATTAAAAAATTCAGAACACAATATGCAACAACTGTAGGAGGAAACTGAAATATAAAATACAAATGCACCTTTATTCACCCTTGACCAAACTTTTCATTCCTGTAATTTTTCTCAAATTTTATACATATATAAAAAACTAAAGTGCTAAGAAAAGTAGTTTGAAACACAAGAGTGGATACATGAACTCTTGACAGTCTATGCAGGGAGGCTTATATACCTAACCTCCCGCACGGTGGCTGTTCAAATTCTTGAGTGCTCCTTATAGAAGGATC
Organism: Saguinus oedipus; assembly: GCA_031835075.1. Classification (NCBI taxonomy): domain Eukaryota; kingdom Metazoa; phylum Chordata; class Mammalia; order Primates; family Cebidae; genus Saguinus; species Saguinus oedipus. The sequence goes on along the minus strand of CM063182.1, from coordinate 39,228,512 downwards.
TTAATTGTATCTAATTATCAGAGATGACCATTACACATGGAAACCATGGGGAGACCGCTGCACTCATTTGCCATGCTCAGTAGCATTTATTTAAGCCAAGCGTAAAAGCGCTGAAACAGAAAAGAACAAATGAAACCTATTTGTATTTGGTGATCATACTTGGGATGAGAAGAAACGAGGACATTGGAATGTCCCAGTCTCGCTGTGGGATGGCTCTTAATGCTTGCCTCTCAGTTTAAGCATAAATTTTGCTTTTTTATTATTTTTTTCTCTAGAGTAAACATGTTCAATCAGCCATTTCTAGGACTGGTGGGATGACCAGCTGTCTCAGTATTATTACCCTTGTAATGACACAACAAAATGAGACGTGACTATTTGATGAATTATGTCTTATCTTCACAATATAGTTAAGTTTTTATTCATGTTACTGAATATGCTTTAAAAAATGAAGCATCTGCCTCTTTTCAAGAGCTCAGTTACAATACAGCATTTTAATGTCTTACTGTATCATTCTGCACACTTTTTTTTTCTTCTAGCAGTTAATTCTTAAGCTTTTTCCCAGAATGAAAGAATGTAGAGGTCATTCATGGGCATGTACCAAATGTTTACTGTGTAAGTTTTAACAAGGTCTTCAACAACAAATTTGTACTTTCATACTTAAAAATTTTAAACTCTCAGCCTCAATAAACGACTCATGTATTCATCCACAAAGAGTTGCTTTTCTGCAATCTCTTGAGTATCATGGTAGATATTATAAATTTCCTCTCAAATGAAACCAACCCTGTAGCTAACACACATAGATTTTTCAATGAAAGAGGGAGAACAGCACTAAACAAATAAATACTCAAATATTTACTTAATAACTAAGTGTTATGAAGGGGGAAAGTGATAGTGATGAAATAGAACAAAACTGAGGATTCAAATATCAGAAAATGCCCATGAAAAAGAGGGCATCGGAGCTGAGACTTAAAGGAGAGGAATAGAGGGTATTCTGGAGAAGGGGCATGGACTGTGTGGACACCTGGAGTCAGGATAGATCTTAGCCTTATCTCTTTTTGCAGTTGTGGGAGCAGAACAATTACCTCCACCAAAGACATCTGCATCATAATTCCCAGAGCCTGCACCTATGTTTCCTTACCTGCTGAGAGGATTTGACAGGTGTGAGAGTTAAGGATTTTGAGCAAGTGAGATGATCTGCAATAATCTGGGTGGGTTCCTTGTTGTCATATCCTTTCTTAAAAGCTGAGAACCTTTTCTAGTTCAGGTCAGAGAGAGAGAGAGAGAGAGAGAGAGAGAGAGAGAGAGAGATGCCATTTTAAAAATCGTCAGAAAGATGCAAGCTTGCAGGCTTTGAAGATGGAAAAAGGGGACCACAAGCTCAGAAACAGAGGCAGCCTGGAGAAGGCACCCCTGAAGACTTTAGAAAAGAACACAGCCCCTCAACACCATGGGGTCAGCTCAGGGAGAACCATCTGCTAGTTAGAAGCCCACGTCAGCCTCCTAGCCTGTGAAACTATAAGATGAGACATTTGTGGTCTCTAAGCCACTACGTTTGTGGTAAAATCTTACAGCAGCCAAAAAAAAAAAAAAAAAAAAATCCAATATGCTTTTCTTTTTTCTATAATGAAGAAAACATGTTTATTCTCAGTGAGCAAAAGGAAGACTTTCTGTGGATCCAAGTATCTTCTGTTATTAAACAGCTGGGCATGAATTTGGAAGTCAGTGTAGCTGCGAGACTTAGAATCAAAGCGCAGCTGTAGCACTCAAAATACGTGTGGCTGCGGGTGGACACTACACACATTGGAACTCGGTTCCTCTCTTGGCCATTTGTAAGTGGGGATCATACACAGGTACATGAACACACATGAACACACATGTACATATACACATGCACACATATAGTATATGCATGCATATATACGTGTGTGTGTGTATATATATATATATATATATATATATATATATATATATATATATTTATACATATATGGATATTCAAGCTTATGTGAGGATGGCTTAAAACTAAAACTTGGCCAAGAGTTGTGGCTTATGCCTGTAATCCCAGCACTTTGGAAGACTGAGGCAGGTGGATTCATTGAGCCTAGGAATTTGAGACCAGTCTGGAAATATGGTGAAACCTCATCTCTACACAAATACAAAAATTAGCCAGGTGTGGTGGTGCACGCCTGTGGTCTCAGCTACTCGGGAAACTGAGACATGAGAATCACTTGAGCCCAGCAGGCAGAAGTTGCTGTGAGCTGAGACTGCACCACTGCACTACAGCCCAGGTGAGAGAACAAGACCGTCAAAAAAAACAAAACAAAACGGAAAACTTGAAGGATCTGTCAGTTTTCAGCTCCGAAAATTCATTAGCCGTGCCCATGTGGCGCTGTGTGCCTGAGACAGAATTTCAACCTGGCTTCTGATACCACCATCATCCTCTTGTTTCTAATACCCATTCACGCAGAGCTAGGAAAAAAAAACTCAGTTTTGAAGTTTTTGGTTTTGCTTTCCCAGAATCAGAGTAGTTTAAAAACATTTCCTATTTCCACTTCTAAGTGAGCAAACTGACAACATCGTTTGATCACCTGTTCTACAAATTTGGAAAGATAGACATCTAACCCATAAGCTAATTCCAAAACCACTTCTGTTTCATGAACACCTGAGATTTTGTCAGCTCTTTTTAGATTGTAAAATGAAGCACATTCAATTTCCATAATATATTACCCCACCTCTTAAGTGTAGAAGAAATTATGACACTTTTTCTATTCTATACCAAGAAGAAGATGCAGTCTGACAAAAATATTGCATAAATGTGTGTAAGGAGATAGTAGGCAACAAAATGCCTAAATTATTTTATAAAAATTATTATTAGTGTTGTTTTGAGACACAGTTTCACTGCCACCCACGCTGGAGTGCTGTGACCAGATCATAGTTCACTTCAGCCTCAACCTCCCAGCCTCAATCGATCCTCCTGCCTCAGCCTCCTGAGCAGCTAAGACCACAGGCACAGGCAGCACACATAGCTAATTTTTATTTCATCTTTTTTTAAATAGAGAAGGTGCATCACTATATTCCTGAGGCTGGTCCTCAACTCCTGTCCTCAAAATCCTCCCATCTCGGCTTCCCAAAGTGCTGAGATTACAAATGTGAGCCACTGAATCTGGCCTATAAAAATTGTTTCCTAATTTATTTCAAAAAGAATATTTTGCCACTGATTTTCTTTCTCACATATTCTAGCAAGAGTAATTTATGTTCATTTTTTCATGACAGTGCCACAGACTTTATTGTAAATATCAAATGTTTGACAAAGAAACGTGATTTGAGATATACTATTCTCTTGAATAAAATTATTCATAAAGAGAATACTAGGTGAAGAAATATCTGATTTAAATAATAGCATTGCACATTTCTATTTGGTAGAACTCTATTTCAAATATCATTTATGTTATTTTGTATTTTTCCCACTTATTCAGTTTTTATAATAGTTACTTTAAAAGGATTATATATTATTATTTACTTAGATGTTCAAAAAGTATTAAATGATTGAGGTAAATGTCACTAGGCAAAAACTGTAAAAAATTATTTTAGCCTTGGCATGTGCCTTGTATCTTTTTAATATCACCAAACTAATATTTATTGTGTTTATGATGTGCCCAATTATATACTTATGAGAGCAATTTATTTCTCCAACAACCCACTTGAGGTAATGATCTTTATCCCATTTTACGGATGATGAAATTGACACTGAAAGTTGAAGGAACTCACTGAGGTGACACAGCCAATAAATGATGGGCTAGGATAAATACTGAGTGATTTCCCCAAAAAGGGACGCATGATGAGAAAGTCTTTCATTGTCATGGCTGCTGTGGCTCATTTGGGAGATTTTTACCAAGTTTCTTCCTACCAGATAGCAGAGGTTTAGTTCAGCTCACTTCCTAGGCCACTGTGAAATGCACCATTATTTGGGCCATGGAAGAAATAAATGCCTGTATTAGATATTTCTGGGGGTAAAAATGGAAAATCCTCCACCATTAATATGGGAGGACAAATGAACATCAAAAACCAGACAATGAACATCCTTCCTATTACCCACTCTCCAGAAAATCAGTACTGAGTCCTCCTGCAGCCCTGTTTCTCCAGCTCCCAAGTTGCGTACTACCTTCTTTGGGGTCACACATGTCCATTCTCTCTACCTTGGGAATTTTCTTTCTCCTTCAGAAAGCACATAATCCCTCCCCATCCATGTCATAAAACTTCCGGGGATCCATTCTTCCCAATTCAAAGGACAGAAAGGTGAGTGAATAGGAAAAGCAAGGCTGGGATAAGGAGAGGGAGAGTATTTTACTTCCCTATTAGTCATAATACATGTAAATATAAGCTGAGAAATGAGGATTTCCAAATATTTTCAATGAAACCATACCATTTCTTTAAATGGTAGTTGGTTATATACAGATTGTTCTAATATGTATGAGTTTTGAGTGATTATCTTATGGGATTCTAGAAACACCTTATTTGATTACATTATTTTTCCATAATTCAGAAACTAAATACTTTATAATTTAGAGTTCAGCAAATTGCCCTCCTCTCTGAAAATAAAAAAATGCATATTTCATTTAGATGTGAATGAAACTATAAATGTATTAAAATGTTTTAGCAGATAAAATCATGTAGGCCTCTTTAAATGTGTATAAATATTTTTCTGTTTATTTACATATGCAAGAGGTATAATATAAATGCCAGAAGATTAAAGTGTTTTCCCATTTTCCAAATAATCTTAGAGATAGGACAACTGGTAAAAACAGGGTGATTTATATGCATAGTAATAAACATAAGATTACAAATTGAGGTAGATAGGAAATGAAGGTGACAAGTTACGTACATGTGAACATCACTAGCATTCCCATTATTTCAAGTGACAGAATGAAACTATACAATTATGGCTGGTCTAAACCATGTTAACATTAACTTTAAGGGCCAGAACTGGCAATTATCTGACTAGCAAACAAATTAGTTTAATAGTTCAGGTATCTTTCACACACTCATGGAAGATTTTAAGAAGTAAATTATATTTTCTCTTCAACCAACTCTTTTATGGTTATTTAAGAAACTGAACCATATCTATAATTTAAGATAGCTTATTGAATGTTTTCTTATTCATTTAAAATTCTTATTTAACCCTTAATATTTCTTAAACTGAAATATGAGTTTCGATTTAAGAAAATTAGGTTCAATATTCAGTTCAATAAGATTGGCAACATTTTTATTATGAACGGGGGTTGTTTATGTCCTGCCACATAAATTAGTGTGCATTCCCATGTATGTTCCAAAAGAAACATTTTTATGATGAGTATATTAAAAACAAAATACCAATAGATAATAGAACATTTCAAAATCTATTAGGATAGCAAACCATTAGAAATGGTAATAGGAAAAGCTAAAATAATTATGTCGAAACAGATCCAGCCTTAGGCCTGGTGATGTTATTGATAATTTGGTCCATATTTTGGGAGCAATTAATCCTCATGGAACAAGAAACATAACTGTTTATATTAAATAATTTTATCCACTCCTAAGGATTTATCTTTAGACAAATATTTAAGCAGAGAAAATACTTAAAACAAATATTTAAGCAGAGAAAAGTTTAAAACCTAAAAGTTAAACAGTAGAAGAATATGTACATGCATCAGGGCAATTCAGTTTTGTTCAGATTCATGTTTACTGTCTAATGAATGCAGTAGCAAGACACACAATTCTATGCACATGATTTTCTTACTAAAATACATCCAGACATATTGGTGGAGTTTAAAGTATTATAAATGAAAACAGATTTAGCTATAGAACACAGATATTTCTTCTTGCTTTGAAAGGTAAATGCTCCTGCTATAATTGCCTTTTCAGTCAAATACACAGAGGAAAAGAATGAAGAGGAGGTAGGAAAAAGGGCTGGAAAAGAAATAAAAGCAAATTAGGTCTTATTTGAATCCTTCCTGGTGTAACAGGGAAGCATTTCTGCAAGGAATTGAGTTGGTGGACTATTATAATTACCTTGTTATGAAAACTGGTTTTTGTTTTTTTTTCAAATTTTCTGTGGCTATAAAAAATTGATAATTGATGTTTCTATTCATTTACCTTCTGCAGTTTGTTAATCTGAGATAGACCATAAGAGCAGATTATATTTTTAAAGTTTTATATCAGAGTGATTTGACTCATTGTATTTTCTTCTTTCTACTGAAAATAATGTTAAGAAAATGAATATAGTCATAAAGCTAAGACTGTGATATGCAGTAGAATGACATAAAACCAATTACACAAGAGATTATGATGAGTCAAGAAATGACTAAAAATGCACCAGAATTAAGGCAATAAAAAGCACGGAATATGAAGAAAATATTGTCATGGAAATTTTGCATTAAAGAAATCAGAAGAACATCTAAAAAATGGTTCTGTTTTACAGTTGTTTAATATCTGGTTGGAAAATTGAGGCAGCAAGAAGTATCTGTTCAAAATACCAGGAGTGTGAGATTTCCTTAAATTTCTTGTTATATATGCTCTGTAGATATAACAGATAAAAACTTGACCTTTTCTAGCATGCAATTTAGAGCTGAAAACCCACCAGTGAAAGCTCGTTGTGCTTATGCTGTGAACCATAATGAATCCTATCGTGTTCTTTCCTGTCTCTGACTTCCTGCTTCTTGAATTTTTCTTTTTTCCTCCTCTCTTCACCCCTGCTCCCTGATGATTTACGGTGTTAGCTCATCTTCATGATTTCTATCTAAAGCAAAATGCTGCCCTAGAGCCCAGGGTTCTTTCCAGATATATGTGGGTTTATTGGTCATTTTTCTAACACTTTTGAAAAGATACTTGCTGAAAATTCTAAACTAAAAAGGGGCAGCCAACTTGGGTCCTTCCTTCATTTAACGGCTTCAGTGTTTCCCACCTATGAGACATCTTTCCTCAATCTTACAGGGACAGAAAGAATTCCAAAGGGCACATCAATTCTCATCCTTCTCATGTCAAAGACTCTCCAGTGCTCCTCTGAAATTGAAGAAAGAGAGAACTCCTCATCAAGCCAGGTGAGGAAGACATTGTCTCATCTGCTGGTTCCCAAACTCTTCTCTTCCCACTGACGCCCACAGCCCCTCCCTCTCCAGTGATCAGGAGCTGCATGAGATTCCTTGCCGCCATGCTGCCTGTGCTGGCATTTGTCCACCTGCCTTTCCTTCTCCCAGTCCCGAGATGCAGGAAAGAGTAGCCCCAGATTGGGGCTCAGCCTGGGAGGGTTTTGGCTTTGCTCAGGAAAGAATTCAAGGATGAGCCAGCAGTGGCACACAGCAACTTTTACTGACTGGCACGGCAGTGCACAGGAGCAGCAGTGGTCCTGCTTCCAGCACAGCAGGGTAGCGCATAGTCCATGTGATCAGAGTGGCAGCTCAAAAGCTATTCTACATTTATATTCATACCCACCTTCAATAACATGCAAAATAAGGAGAGTGAATGCAGAAATTTATAGGATGAGGGTGGTAACTTCTGTGTCATCAGGTGGTCTCTATGGAAAGGGGTGCCCATGTCTGGGTGTTGCTATGGCAATGGTAAACTGGCATGACACACTGGAGGGGGTGTCTTATAGAAAGCTGCTTCTGCCCCAGACCTGTTTTTGCTAGTTCTCAATTTGGTCCAGAGTCTGAGCCCTGCGTCATGAGTCAATTTCCACCTCCTACCTCACCAGCCCTACACCAGGAGGGCTCCTGATAATTTCCCTCCTTCCTGGGGTAAGCACCTCTCCTGTCATAGTGTGTCACATGCAATGCTGCCTCAGCCCACCTGCTGGAGCCCGTTCATCCCTTCCGAAGCCAGCGCACTGGGCATGGCTTCTCACAGGATGGGCAGAGGACTCCTCTTTGTTTTTTGTTCTGTTTTGTTTGTTTCCCAGGTGCCTTTATTTTCATCCTTTAGTGTTAGATTCCATGTCAACTTTGGGATTGTGCTGTGAAAAATAAGTTGCATGATACCAACTTTTAGACATTCAAACCCAACTTTTTCTTCTTAGGATTTTATAGTGGAAACTGGTGGCTTATATAAATCTCAGTCATTTTAAACAGCAAAGATAAAGTTTCTAACTTTGAAATGTAAAGAGACAATTCAGGAAATTTTTCTTCTGTTATATCTTAGTGTGAAAATGAGTTCATCTTTGAGTTTTAGGAAAGCACAAATAGAAAACACAGTATCTGACCAATTTTCTAAAATGTTTAGAGCAAAATAAATCAATAATTAAATATCCCATTAATTTTACAAGTAGTCCAGAAAAAAAAAAAAACTTATCTGAAAAAAGCCAATTTTCCATTTCATTTAATTTTAATGTTAAACAGTAAAAATCACACAATCTTCAACATATGGAAATATTAAAGCTCTTTTGAATTCAATGAGCAAACACCCACAAGAACATATACTAGTTCTCAGATGATCAGTCTCGGAAGGGTACATGTATCTCAGAAAAGGAATGTGTCTCAATACTGGACTTCTTGGTCCCTCAGACCGTATTTTCTACAAGAAATGATTGACTTATGGATAAACTAGATTGTCTGAGTTCTGCTTTAAACTTCCCTAAACAAAAACATGTCTACAAGAAATTACTACCAACCAAAAGAACCACACTGAAATAAAAGTTTCAAAGTGTTTTAAAATACACACACATTTCCTTCCTTAATAAATCCATGTTCACATTTAGGAAATTTTCTTGCTGATATATATTCCTGAGTTGTGTGTACTAATCACTGAAGAATTTATTCAGAAAAAAATACTTGCACATTTACTTCAGGAAAAATCATTTGTATGTTTTTTAGTTGGCATGAGTTAAACATTGATCGATAACCTTTTTTTGGTTATTTTCTTTAACCTGCTATCATTATATCCAACTCTTAAATTTATTTAACTCTCTTTTATTCTCTGCTTTCCTTTGAAGTAATGTAAATCATTTAAAATTATTTTACCTAAATCAGAATCACTGAATTTTCTTAGCAGACATAGCAGCTTGTGCAGGACGAATGAGAAGGTTTAACTTCTTTTGAAAATTTCACCGTGTATCTGAATGTATTACTTTTCAGTTTTATCTTTTACATACTCTTGAGCATCTGAAACAACGTTTACTCAAATTAGATAGAAAGAAGCTTTGCTAAAACGGCAACAAGTGATCTGTAAGTTACCACATAAGAACAATAAATATCCTGTCCTACTAAAATCTCTAAATAGGGAAGTATCCTTAGCTGAAAGGCAGGCTCTAGGCAAGCTGAACATGAGACAACCTGACTTTGTGGGTAACTGACAAGGAGTCCTGCAAATGTCTACTTCCTTCGTAAACTATTTTCTTCAAATTATTCTTACCTACTTCTGGACTTTAGATGATAATTTTTCAGTAGGAGTCTTTGAGTCTGAGAAAACACTAACTTGCTTTTATAATCAAAAATCTTATCTACAGAAAACATTCTTCCAATGTACTATTAGGAAGAAAGGGGAATAAAGTCAACTGTATTCCTATATTAGAGAGATTTTTAGCAGTATGTCTTCTGTTATAAAATAGCAGTTGAAACTTGCATTTGTGCAGCTGTAATACAATAACAGGACTTTCATGAATTCCTTTCCAATTATAAGAAAGAATATGCATTGTCATTGTAACATAAAAGTCATGATTTCAAAGATTATGTATGAGGAGTGTCCTTTATTATGATACAAAGGACTCTCAGTTACTTCCCTATTTATGTATATTTTTCTCTCAATTTTTCTTTATTTAACTTGTTATGCCTTAGCTAATTTTGGATCCTTTAACTGACTGACTTCGATAAATACTATTGTGGAAACTTAATCAAAATGAGAAGCCTACCATCCAAATACTTATCTACAGGTGACTTGTAGAAAATCCCATGAATTAAAAGACATTTCACATAGAGAATCTCACTAAGATGAAAGCTTTACTTTTCATTTTGACATCAATGGCCCTGATAGTTCAGAAAATGAAAAATGTACTTAGCATTTGTCCTTTCAGACTGGCAGATGGATAGGATCTGAGAGCTTATTTAGATTAGAGATTTTCAAAATGTTGAACTTTGTAGCCTTTTTTTTCTAAAATAAAAAAATAAATAAGTAAATCAAGGCCTGACATCCTCAGTAGGGGTGGTAGTTACCTCAACAATGATCATATCCACTACTGCTACCATGTTATCCATAAAGTACAATTAAAAAAAACTAAGAGCAGAAATAATTGTCTAGTTATATGTAATAACACACATGAACATGAAATGTAAAAAATTCACGACATCTGCCTTATTTGTTTTTTTCTCACAAGTTATTGAACAACCTCATTGCAGCCACCAGCCAGTTCATGGACTGTCATTTGGGAAACACCCTTCTAGTCCAGCGCTCCTTCCTATAGGAAGATGAGGACAACAGTTTGCTGGCTGGGCCGGAAGGAAGGCAGTTCTTCTCCCAAGTAGCTTTCTTTCCCTGATACCACGGAAGACCTCGTGTTGACTTCTAAGTCAAATCTAAGCCTCTCTGTCTTTGTTTTCTTGTTCTTAAAACCTGAGTGGCTGATTTAAGACCAAATCTACGGTCACTTTGAGCTCTCTCCTGTCTAAGATGGAAGAATATAGATGCTTCACCCAGTCGAGCATGTTTAGACTCAAAAACAACATCTGGAAAATTTCTCACTAGGATATAAACCAAATGAGGAGAGACAGAGTCGAGAATGTGAATCATATTTCACTAATGGGTATGTGTTGTCTGTGAACCAGCTGGGACACTCCATTCTGTCAGCGACTGAGGCGGGGTCCCGTCAGGTCTACGGACCAGCTCTGCTCACACCACACCTCACTGCTGCAGACATGCAATTGAGAGTTTCTCAAGGGCTGTGTGGGAAAAAAAAGGCTTTTCTTTGAAATTTACATGCTTAAATCCATCCCGGTCACTCTGGCAGCACCTATGGTAATAGCTAATATAAGAGGACAGGTGCCCAGATACTGCCCAGTTACTAGAAAGAAAAAGCTTTCTAAATAAAATTTGGTAGTGCATTAATGTAGAAATAGCATACACACAGTGTCTAGAAATAAAACACTTTTGCTCTCCCACACGCAATGTGAAAGAAAAATCAAATGCCAGCTCTCTGCTTTTAATGAATTTTAAAATGCAGAGTAGGGTGATGGTTGCTCAGCAACTGAGATGAAGGCAGCCATGGGCCCTGCCTGGTGGGAAGCCCTGGGCTCCTGTGTGACTTCCTGAAAGGGAGGGACTGGGGTAGGATGTGGGCCAGATGGAGTTCCCTGCCAGCTATGGAGAGGGTGGATGCAAACGAAATTTGATTAATAAAGATAAGAGAGAGTTCTTGCACCCCAGTGTTTGGGCTGACAACCAGATGAGCTATAGGTGAAGTCCTATGGATACGAGTGAATGAATGGAGGGCTGAGCCCTTACGTAGACACTGGTACATGACTGTGTAACCACAGTGCGTTTAACTCTTGGTGTCCTGCAAGGTACACAAAGAGAAAAGGGCAGAGTGCCAACGATGCAAGTAACAACGGACAAAAAGAAAAGTGCAAAACGATCAATGAATATCTGACCTACTAAATTATCCAGCATCTAGTTAAATTTCATTCCAGCTTTTTTTGCCTTATCTTTTGAATCTCTATTCTTGGCTTTAATTTAGCACATCCTTACATAGGATGGAGCTCATCAGATGGAAATTAAATGAATGGACTTAGATGGAAATAAGCCTTAAATTGACTGAGAATTTTAGAAGAAAGCTTTACCTTATTGAAATTATTATCATTATTATTTGAGTCAGTTCTTGCTCTGTTACTGAGGCTGGAGTGCAATGGCATGATCTTGGCTCACTGCAATCTCTGCCTCCCAAGTTCAAGCAATTCTTCTGCCTCAGCCTTCCAAACAGGTGAGACTACAGGCATACACCACCACACTGAGTTAATTTTTGTAATTTTTATAGTGAAAGGGGCTCTGTATGTTGCCCCGTTTGGTCTCGAACTCCGGAGCTCATGCATTCTGTCTCCCTTGGCCTCCCAAAGTGATAGAATTACAGGCATGAGCCACTGTGCCTAGCCTACCTTATTAGAATTTTTAACACAAACATTATGTATTTGCATGCATGTATATATGTGTCTTATGTGTGTGCACGTATTGTTATGTGTGTGTGAGTGTATTTGGTGTGTATCTCACTTGGATATATCCAAGAGTTCATCACAGAGAAATACATATTTCTATACTTGACACGTTTCTCCTAACTGCTGTAATATACATTTAAAATATAGTATAACCTTCACAGCAGCTCAAAAATATGAACACATTTTAAAGAAAAAACTATAATTACCAGGCTTAGAGAGCATTTTTTAAAAATAATCTTTCTAAGTTTTACAACTTGTTTTTGTTTTCAGTTCACTTGTAATGAGCACAAAGCTCACTTCACATCAGACACAGGCACAGACCTACTCTGTCAGGATTACTGAGAAAGTCAAGTTCAAGTCTGTCTCAGTTTTAATGATGTCTTCCAAGCTGGCTCAGAGAAAGCCGTGGAGCCAACGAAATACCAACAATGCATCTATTCCGGACATGTGAATAGATCTCAGTTCTCAGGGTGCCAACCTAGGGAGAGGGACGCATCCCAAACAGGGGCTGATAGGGACCCTGTGTCTGCCGCATAAAGGCTGAACCAGCTGCGACCTCTAGGTGGAAACGCTGAATCGGGGATGAGCTTTTCTCCTGTTCACCCCCAAATGCTGTACTTTCCATAACATTCATTTCCTCCCGCCCCACCACCCCATAGTTACATTTGGCTTTTAGATGTCCACAGATGGCATTTTTTTCTTGGAAAATGTTAGATAAAACATGAATAACAGATTCAGGCAAAGATACCATGTCCGAATCATTAGAAACACAAAAGAGTCAGTGCTTCCTGAATATTTTATACTGAGAAAAAAATTTGGGGGCTGGGGCTGTGTGAATACATAGAGGGTTTTTTTTTTCCCCCTCTCTTTCTCTTCCAGAGGCCAGGATTCTCTATAATGTTCTGATAATTATAGATCAGGTATTTTTCCCCCAAAATGTATACATAAAATATGCAAAAACATGTTTACTATGCACATACATTTGGATCATACTGGAATTGAAAACCGTTTTAAGTGAGGTTTTTGTAAGAACACAGACTTCAATACGTAGATTTTTTAATACTGAAACGTACATGTGAATCTTCGTAAGTAATACTTCCTGTCATTCTTTCCTTAAAACATTGTGATTTCTTGGTAGCATATCTATTCTCTCCTTTTTTAGCACTAATGTTTCAAAGAACACAGCTTATGGAAAAGGCAGAGGGAATGTGATTAATTCTGTGATATTAAGAATAAAATAGAGACAAAAGTTAAAGAAGAACAAAGGGAATGTAGATTCATGTAGGACTGACCATGCTGGTTTCTTTGGTTAGCATTTTTTTTTTTTTTTTTAGATGGAGTTTCACTCTTGTTACCCAGGCTGGAGTGCAATGGCGTGATCTCGGCTCACCGCAACCTCCGCCTCCTGGGTTCAGGCAATTCTCCTGCCTCAGCTTCCTGAGTAGCTGGGATTACAGGCATGCGCAACCATACCCAGTTAATTTTTTGTATTTTTAGTAGTGACGGGGTTTCACCATGTTGACCAGGATGGTCTCGATCTCTTGACCTCGTGATCCACCCGCCTCAGCCTCCCAAAATGCTGGGATTACAGGCTTGAGCCACCGCGCCTGGCCTGGTTAGCATTTTTATCCAGACCTAAACTCAGAGAACGTGGCCCATTTCAGTCACAAATAGCCAGTCCTCTAACTCCCTGACAGCTGCACACCCATGCCATCCTATGGGAAGAAAGGGATGCCACCATGCTATTTCACAGCATGCAGGGATCTTCTCAATCTGGCCACCACCTGCCTTTTTTATGTAATCCCATTTTGTCATGGAACATGACCAGCCTATGACACTTGTGGCTTTGTCAACATTGTGCTCACCTTCCTCCTTTGCTGTTCCTGTGCATGCTCTTCCTTCTGCCTGGAATCCTTCCACTCCACTAGGCCTGATCTTCTCCACATCTTTGCCCAGCCAATTCTGTGTACCTATCACCTCAACAGCAGCAGAGACCTGTTCAGCTCCCTTGATCTCCACTTTTAATATAGTGTACACGCCATCAGAATAGTGTGTACTGTTCTTCTGTACAGAATAGTGTGTGCTGCTTTTCTGTACAGTATAGTGTGTACTATTCTGTACTATTCTTATTTATTCACCAAATAAGTAAAATTAGTACTTATTTGGTGAATTTCCTAAGTAATTAAGTAAAGCTAATTAAATCAGTACGTAGTAGAATTTTACTAATTAGTAAAATTGTACTAAGTATGAAGTCACCGAGTAAAATTAGTACTTATTTGTCCCCCCACCCACCACCCCTAACAAGAATTCTCTTGTTAAAGAGATCAAAGAACCCTGTCCTGAGTTCGCTGCCATTGCCAACAGAGCCCTTCAGGTGGATGGGAGCGAGGACAGCATGAAGCCTGGAAGCTGGGCCTCAGAGCCCTCTGCTGTCTGGTAATTGACTGGGTGGGGGGAGATTCTTATGTTTTACATAAGCACCAGTCATCTAGGAGGAGAGGGTGTACATGAGGCTTTTAAAACCTTTAAAATTACCATTCCATTTACAGAAAACAGAAAGTCTCCAGATGAAATCACACACAGAATTCCAACACGAGCAAGTGGCAAACATGAGGAAGGGGTGTCAGACCCAAAACCATCTTGACAATCTCCCTTTTTCCCTTCTTCCCTTGCCCAGGCATGACTACCAGGCTTCCTTTCAAGAGCCAACAGCTCCGACAAACCTTTCTTCAAAATGATTATCTGAGGATAGGTTCCCACAGCTAAGACTTCTCTAACTAGAATTGTCTTGTGCCTCTTAAAGGATCACTCTTCGATGCCAATTCATTAAATCAGGCAGCGTCCCATATCTGTAATGCAATATGGTATACAGATGCTGACACTCTAGTGGGCTTATTGCTAGTCTACACAGTGCTTCTTAGAAAGGCCCAGAAATAAATACTGAATACTTTTCATACCTCTGCTTATAATGCAAAGTTATAGGTAGCAACAATTAGTCCTGTTTATATAAAAATGCATCTATGCAGATCTGCGATTTAGAATTTGCAGAAGTCTTTAAAATAAGCCAAGTGTCCATGCAAGGATTGTCAGTCTGTTTTTTGCCAGCTACTGCCTTGGACTTTAATAACCAATATATTTTCTCTACTATTAGGGAATTTCATTTCATGAAATGTAACTCTAATACAGTTTGACACATTTTATAATGGCAATATAAGAGACGCTATATGGTAGCCACATACAGTGAATTAAACACCATTAAGGGTCACATGTCTTGTCCCTGGCATCAAGGGGAAGGAGAAGGTATTAGTGGAAGTGTTATCCTGAGTAAGGAAGGCTTCACCCAGTGAAGACCTGACCTTGAGGGGAGATCATTTGGTGAATAGGCAAGTAGTCTTCTGAGTAAGTAAATACAACTGATACTGCTGAAAAAGATGACTCGGTTGACCTCGTTAGAAAAAAGAAATGTAGGAGCTAATTTTGTGGCCTGAATTTAAAGTTTGAGGAAATATATGACTTCTACACTCTATGGTCTTCTAGGTTACCGGGATATTTGGGGCAGGACTGTTGGTGGGCTAAAAGACCACAGAGTATGGGGTCTATCACCCTCACAAGTAAGATTTAAATGTAAAAAGAAAATATGAAAAGGAGAGACAAGAAGGAGACATGAGAGGAGAAGGTTCCAGGTAAGACTATGGAAAGAAGATGATTCAGGAGCAAAGAAATGTGCAGAGGCTGCAGGGAATGCCATGGTGATTGGAGGAAAACAGTGAAGAAGGAACATTCAACCTGACAAACAGAAAACCTGTGCTTTGTTGATGGCTTTCTGCCTGAGGTTGCAATTTTTTTGAATTTTTGCAATCAGTCCTTGGCTATGACCTTGAGCAGTGGGATATAAATAACTCCCACATGCTTAACGTTCCAATAATGCAACAGTAGGCATAAATGGCCACTCACTCCTCTTGGTATTTTGCTCAGATCATTTTAATATATGAGTATCCCAAGGTTATAGCAATTTCTCTCAATTGCATGTGAAAACAGAAATACATCCAAGTGTGGTTTTCCTATACTGTGAATTCTAAGTCTATTCATTAAGAATTATCAAACCCTTGATTTTGTTTGGTCATTTCTAATGATTTTCTCTAAATATTTCTCTATCTCGACTTGAAAATGGCTTTTATATTATATACCTATTTTTATGTGGTCAAGTTTCATATCTTCCAAGAAAGTGTCACTCTCTACTTGTTATATCTTCTAATAAATAATGTTTGCATTTATTTGCATTAATTTGTTTCTGAGTCAAGGAAAGTCTATGTTCCCTGTCATAATAATTTCTATAGTTGTTGCATGTTTAATTTCAATTAACAAAATCATACACTGTTTTATACCTACAGTGATTTCAGTATTGAGGGGCAATGGGTTAGGCTCTAAGTCTTAACCCTTGGGTACAACTCTTCAAATAGAGGCATCCATTACATTATGGTGATGGGTTTCAGTGCCCAGCTGGTCATTTTCACCAGTTTCTTGATTTGAACCTGTAAGTATACACAGACCTAACCTCTTTCTTAGTGTCAACCCTGTATTGTGACAATTATTTCCTCTGTACTTTTCCTGAGATACCACCTCCGATTTTCAAAGCAAAAATCAAATATACACTCTTTCCACTTTGGATCTGAATCCTTGGGGTCATTCTCTGAGCAATGTTGCTTCCTCCAATGTAGGCCTAATCAAACCATCCCTGTGCACAGCAATTATGCAAGTTATCCTCAAGTAACACTTTGTGTCATTTCCCACTAAAATGGTCATACGCTATGGGTACACTGTCTATGGGATCGCTTTTCCTGCTCCTCTGACACCCAGGGTAAATGATCGAACCCAGTCTCCTTTCACCTGAGCCCTATCTGAAGAACCTGGTGCTGTGTGCCCATCCTGCCTCCCATTTTCTGCAGCATTTCTGCTGTCAAATGATTGTTTTTCACCCCCTTTTACTGCTCTTGCTGCTAAATATAGTTGTGCCTTTGCAAATGTGATTATTTCTTTCAGTCAGTCCCAACATAGGTCTTTTCTTCTCTGGGGTACATCTCTCTCAATAATTTCATTCACTTTCATAACTTCTGCTGGAATTAGGCACTTCCCCCAGCACAGAGTAAGTGCTAAATACATACTTATAAAATTAACTAAAGAACCTCTATGGTAATTGGGCTCTGACCATGGTTCATACCCGAACCTCCCTTTGAATTCTAGTCCAGCATTGCCGTCAGTCTCTTGGATGTTCCCAGGATTTCTCGTGAACACTACAAATGTGATATAAACATTTATGCTTATGTTAAAACATAAATTAAAAAATATTGGTGTCAATGTCTGGGGTTGGCTCTAAGCCAAAAACCACTGTATCATTTTAAGCAATTCTTTGTTCACTCCTGAAGAGTGATATCCTTTGAAGAATACTGCTATACAAGTCAAGAATTTAAACATTATTTTGGGGACTGTCTTCAGAATGTATCTTGATTTCTTTGAGTGACTTCTTTTCCTGAAATTAATGTAATATTTTAAATCTCCCCAGATAGCCATTATCTATCTACTAATGTATTACTAAGTAGAGCCACCTATGTGTGAGTTACTTGTATTAGAGTGCATAGAAATACAAAATATCAAATCAGTACCATGTGGAAATGATGTGATTATAACATGATGGAGAGAATCACTCAAGTTTTTTTTTTTATGTCTTCTTGAGATGGAGTCTCACTCTGTCACCCAGGCTGGAGTGCAGCAGCACGATCTTGGCTCGCTGCAACCTCTGCCTCTAGGGCTCAAGCAATTCTCCTGCATCAGCCTCATGAGTAGCTGGTATTACAGGTACATGCCACCACACCCAGCTAAATTTTTGTATTTTTAGTAAGAGACGAGGTTTTTCCATGTTGGCCAGGCTGGTCTTGAATTCCTGACTTCAGGTGATCCGCCTGCCTTGGCCTCCCAAAATGCTGGGATTACAGGCCTGAGCCACCATGCCCAGCCTCAAGGTAATTTAGAGACATGGGTCAGTGAAGCCTTCCTGACAAGGTTATATGACTGGAGATTTGAAGGGTGAGAAGAGGGTTAGCGTGTACAAGAGCAGGGAAGAGGCCCACACCATGATGAGGAAACTGCGAGGCGTTGAGTTGAGGAAGAATCAACGGAGTCTGAGAATTGGAAGGGCACTCGGTTGGCAAGGAAGAGTGTCACAGGCTGACTTGCACAGGCCTCTGGACAATGGTGAGTGACCAGGTCCATGGGATGGCACTAAAGGGAAGGACAGTGAGAAGACCTCATGCACCAACTTTAAAACGTCACTTTGTGTGAGGAATACTCAGTCCTAGTGCACAAGTGGAAACATGGATACATTAGGAAACAATTTTAGTTTTGTGAGAAGTAATTGTGTTTTTTCCCAGAGTGATGAGAGTCCACGTCAGAGGAAGGGCCAAGGGTATATTTTGGAGGTGGAGTCAATAGAATTTGAGGATAGCTTAGCAACAGAGGGAAAGGGAAGATCAAGAATGGTTCCCAGGTGCATGCACTGAGCAATTCACTAGCTGGGAAGAGGAAGACAGAGAAACAGAGTGGAGAATATGGGGCACCCAAAGAAACGCTCATTCCAAACCCAGCACAGCTCAGGTATGACACCATGGGGCTGAGTGAGAACCAGAGGAGGAAAAGTAGCTTGGGTGACAAGTTAGAAGATTTGGGGCTGAACGTGGGAGGAATACGCAGGCTTCCTGATAACAACATGTGTGTGCACAGCTCACACCACAAGGTTGAGTGCACAGTCATCCAGAGGAGCCCTTGGGGTGCTCTCCTCTGCCACACCATATGCCCGCAGGGGAAGGCCAGTGACTGTCCAGCTTTTTGCATGAGCAAAAAACCCAAACTTTCATTTGGGGAAGATCACTTCATTTAACTAAAGAAAAGAGGAATTCAACAAACAAGAGAGAGAAGAGAAACGTGAGGAGCAGAGAAACATCACTGAAGTTCCATCCAGGATTCTGCATTTCGATCTGGCTTTAGCCTGTGCCCCATACATATTTCAAATACAACAGGTATAAAATGAAATGTATCAACACCTGCTCTGGAGAATTTTCAGTTAAACATGGCATACTGAATATACTCATGGACTTACCACTTCTTGCTCACAAACTGCTTCAAAGACACAAAAGGAGCCCATCTCCACAAGGATAAAGAGGAGAAAGAAGCACATTGATAGCAACAAAATTTTAGAAGCCACTGAGTTAACAGACAAGTGGAACTGACTTAGCAGAATTGACAAAGCTGAAATTTAAATGGGTGATTTGGGAATTCCTGAAGCAAGCCAATTTGCAACACAAAATCCCAGAAAGCCTCAAGAGCAGGAGGCCTCAGATGTGTCTGAAAAGATGTGAAAACAAGTCTTCAACAGGAAGACCTCTGAGAATACTGAATGAGACAATTTCACATCCCCTGACACCTTCCCCTGCTTGAGGGGAGAGGCACTGCCACTCCCACACTCCAGCAGAAGACTGGAGGCTTTGTCTCCAGAGATGCTGAATTAGATTCTGGGATGCTGGGCTAGCCTACATTGAGATTAAGAGAAAATCTACATTCTGAAAGGTGGTACTCCAAATATCCTCTTTCTACTGGCTCTGAGAATTCTCATAGGAATTCTTATTGCACTCAAGAAGGGTGTTAGAGAATTTTTTAGCAGAGGAAATTCACCAGACAAGAGAATATGGCTAGAGAAGCTAAGTCAAAAAACCAGTAACAAAACCGTCCAGCCCATCCATCCACAGAAGATGAAGCTGTCCACCCAACAGTGTCTCCCCACATCACATGAACCTGTACATTTTACTTCTCATGAGCATGATAAGACATAAAAGGCCACCAATCAATTAGAAAAGCCATCAGTGGAAGAAAGATTAAACCAAGAAACAAAAACAGAAGCAAATAGAAGAGAACCTTCACAGACCCTTACCACCATCTCAGTCCCGCTTCTGCGTCTACACTCACAGGCTCTACTGGATAATTGAAACAATATTCCTGTAACATTGCAAAAAGTCATGGCAGGCCAGCTGATCTTTTCCCAGTTATAATTTTCCCATGTATTGCTTTTAATTTTCAGGCATTGTGGAAAACTTCAGGGACACAGTAGGTATCACTGTTTTGCTGTTCACAGAAGCCTCAATCTTGTTCTGTAAACTGAGGTCTGTGTGCTTAGTGTAGTACCTGGCCCATCATATCTTCTCAGTAAATAAGTCAATACCATTGCTATTGCTAAATAATCAGGAAAATACTAAAACCACAGAAGTACAGAAAGGTTAAAAGCTATTACTTTAGAAATCTGCTTTCCCATGACATGGTTGCTCCCACAAATCAAGAATCATCATTTTAAATCCTGAATCAATGTGACAGCAGATGTACACAACTCTTCACTTATGCCTCGATCTGGTTAGCTTCCGTCGGTGATTAAAAAGTGGTCAAACACTCTTTCTGCCCCAATGGAGGTTATAGTTCAGCCTTCCAAGTCATCATTAAGGGCTGGTAAAGCTGACCTGAGGATTTTTTTTTTAAGAGTCTACAATACATTTATTCAGTAATATTACATTCCTTGCCTTCCCACTGCTCTTTCCATGAACAAAATTAGTGTAGGCAACAATGGTTTACACTGCTTAGAACTCAAAAAGAAGGTTAAAATAACACTCGATTAGTTGATGGACTAGATGGTTCCCATATGATGCGATTTGTAGGTTTGTTTTTACAAAACATGTTTACAACACCAGCTATCACATTGCATAACATTCCTCAAACAGATAAGGTAACTATTGACTACTGGGCTTAATATCTTAGTATTCAGCTTACCTTTGTTTTGCTCACTAGACATAGCAAAAAACTATGGACATGTCAAAGTTATTGCGAAGGATTTGTGATCCAAGTCCTAGAAGGGCCTTTTGTAGGAAAACATAATAATATGGGCTCTGAGAAGCTGAAGTTAAATTAAAACAAATAGACAAAGAAGAAGAAGAAGAACTGGCAACAGAGTCCCTGCATTGGACACTGGACATTGCACAGTTGCCTAGACAGCTGGTTCCTCCCGCCCTGCCCCGAGCATCTGTGGTAGCAAGGGGCTCAGTAAAGCCTTGGGGAAAGGAGGGCATTGCCACCCAGAGGAGCCTCTGGGAGTTAATTAAAGTCATTTCTGAACCCCGAGAAAAGCTAAAAATGAAATTATTTTTTCTTGGACATTCGTCTTTATCAACTGACATTCTGGGCATCTAGACTTTTCACTTCAAAATTCACGTGCACACTGGTGAGGACTTGGAAGAACACCGTTGTCAGAACAATTTAAACTACCTGTAGTCCATCCATCAAGTAAATTCAGCTACCGCCAAGGCGAGCAGGAAAGGGCATCATTGCCAGGGATGTATGACAAATATATCCCTGACTGCTGGCCCAGACCATGGCCTGACTGGGAAGGATAACTGGTAGAGACGAATACACAGGACATCATCTACCACACAACTGCTCACTAAAAACCACCAGGAGAGTTAGCCTGCAAGGCAGGACCTGTGTCACCTGAACGTTCACTCAAGTAGGTTCATCTACCATGGGAAGGACCTTCGATGAGGAGCTAGGACTCAGCAAGTAAAACCCCAGTCTGTGCTCTTGGAAAAGTCATTTAACTTCTACAGCCTGAATATTTTTTTCTTATTTGGAAAATGAAGAATTTGGGTTGGATCCTCAGAAAAATCTAGCAAAGGTTCCCAGATCTGATGCAAATTAAAAAGCTCCTTGGCCAAAATAAAAATAAAATAAATAAAAAACAAAACAAAAAAATAATAATAAAAGCTCCTTAGCCAATAAATCCAGTGAAACTGTCCATTTCCTCTGTTTGTTGAGACTGATGATGAACATTTAAAGGTCCCTAAAAGTCCCGCATAGAAAATTAAAATCTTTCTCACTGTTTCTCTTCCAGACACTTAATGACTTCCGGGGTTCTCTGTGCCTGAACATACTAGCCCAACCACTTTTAAGATCCTTTCTAGTAAAATCCTTTAAACCCAAATTATAATCCCAGGTATATTCTTTTAATGAAACATGCATATATAACCCTACTCAAGCAGGCTCTCCTGAACATGTGTGAACAAATCTTTTTCATTACTGTGGTAAAATACATAAAACATTAAGATATTTTAACCAGTCTAAGTGCACATTTCGGTGGCATTAAGTGCATGTGCAATGTTGGGCATTAGCACATGTTTTGAGTCAACTCAACTTCAGAAAGTCATATTTAAATAAACCCAGGGAATCTTTCAAAGCTTATTCCCAGAGGCCGGGCTGGGGAACAGTTGCTATGACCTCTCTACGCACCAGGTCAGTCTCTACTAAATACCCTCTTCGCCCAGGTTATCCAGCAAGGAGCTCAGGGGCTGAAGAAGTCCGATGGTGCTTCCAGAGTTCCACTACTTTCCAAGGGTTATTACTTCAGACTGAATTTGCATCCACAGTGAACAGGGAGGTAATTGGACAGATTCCCTACTGCTCAATTTCAGATGTATGGAGATGAATTACCAAGATGGCTTCTTTTCCCAACCCACCAGCTTTTTGCACATTGTCCCCATAGTATTATCCTGTAGGACTCAAAACTCCTTACAATGTGAAAATGTGTGTTCATGATATGTCTAATCATGGGAGGATATATAGGGCGCTATGGCTCATGCCTATAATCCCAGCACTTTGGGAGGCTGAGGTAGGCAAATCATTTGAGGTCAGGAGTGGGAGACCAGCCTGGCCAATATGGTGCAACCCCGTCTCTACTAAAATAATAATAATAATAAAAAGTTAGTCTGGCATGGTGGTGCATGGCTGTAATATCCGCTAATGGGAAGACTGAGGTGGGAGGATGACTTAAATCCTAGAGTCGGAGGTTGCAGTGAGCTGAGACTGCACCACTGCACTGCAGCCTGGGCAACAGAATGAGAAGGAAGGAAGGAAAGAAAGAAGGAAGGAAGGGGGAAGGAAAGAGAGAGAGAGAAAGAAAGGAAAGAGAAAGGAAAAGAAAAAAGGAAAGAAGAAAAGAAAGAGAAAGAAAGAAAGAAGGAAGGAAGGAAAGAGAGAGAGAAAGGAAAGATAAGGAAAAGAAAAAAGAAAGAAGGAAAGAGAGATCAATAAAAAAGAAAGAAAGAAGGAAGGAAGGAAGGAGGAAGGAAGGAAAGAGAGAGAGAAAGGAAGGAAGGAAGGAAGGAAGGAAGGAAAGAAAGAAAGAAAGAAAGAAAGAAAGAAAGAAAGAAAGAAAGAAAGAAAGAAAGAAAGAAAGAAAGAAAGAAAAGAAAGAAAGAGAATGTGTACTGAAATTCACTGTATTTGTTCATGTCAGGGCAACTCCATTGTACTTCTAAGGCTACATGGTACCTCAGGGCACACCTCTGTAAACCAGCAAGGGGATCTGAGAGTACAATCAGTGACAAACCATAATTTTCTTCAAAATGAAAAACAACATATTTAAAGATGTTTTAAACTTTCTTTTCTGAATCATCATCAGAGACTTGTTGATTATATTTTAAATTGCACCTAAAATATGTAATTAACTTAAGGTACATCGTGTTTCTCATGAATTTCTAGTTCTTAAGCTTCTAGATAAGGACGTTTTCATAAACTATTCTGATTAGTATTTGTTTAAAAACAATAATGAAATACAAAATGCTTCAAGTTCATATGAAGCAACTCATCACATTTTTAAAAAAATTCCTTTTTACCTCTACTTTATCTCCTTCCTTAGCAAGTCTGTTAAGAGCCTAAATGTATCGCCTTTTTATCTGGGAGGAAACCATACGCTCTTGTCCGTTTTCCTGTCTGACCTGCATCATAATCAGATGCGTTAAAAGCTGCCAAGTGGTGGTGCCCTAGGAAGCGGTCTCACCAGGCAAGGCTGTTATCCTGACCAACTGCCACAAGATGGCGGCTTCTGAGTAAAGGTCTAAATTGGACCAATCTAGTCAAATCTATTCAGAGCGAAATTAATATTTTACTGCACAACATTCTTAGATGTAAAGTGGCACAATATGATCAGCCTAAATGAAAGTTTTAACTGTGCATAGACTTGGATTCTTTTATTAAAAGCATAATTGTCTAGTAACTTCCTACTTGGTAGAATTTATTGGAATATGAATTTCATATTTGATAGATTTGAGTTCTAGAGATATGTTAAAATAAATTTTCCCATGAATGTTTATTTTTACGTACTTAGGCAAGCTGCAGGGTTAGAGCTGATGGACACACACACACACACACATACACCACACACCACACACCACACACCACACCCACACACACACACCACACACACACACACACACGCTAGCATGAGAGTTTTATTTTTCTGTTACTTGACATCTTAGTCTTAGAAACTTAAAGGAGGTAATTCTACTAATCTAATTCTACCAATCGCTCTTCACCATGAAAGAATCCCAGCAAAAAACAAAAAATAAAATAGTGAAATAACACTTTTAAATGCATTTGGGTATTTGAATAAAATAGTTGTTGACATTCAAAAGAGAATCAAACACTGTATTTTAAAATGTATTTTCTTGACATAACATACCATTTTGCATATACAATTTCAACCCTCTCTGAAACGATGCAGAAATAAATCATAAAAATATGCAGAATTGATTCAGCATACAAAACAACAGAGAAGTAAAATACTTGCAATTTAAAAATTTTACAGGAAATTTCAGTAACAGACCCTATAATGAGTCAAAACAATTAGCCTTCCTCCTATAAAAACCATGGATCCTATACATTAAAAGAAAACTAATAACTTATAAAAAGGGCTGTAATTTTCTGCAATGATATTATATAACATAAATTACTTCATTGAATGAAATAATTATATTACAACCATGGAAATTAATACATGTATCCTTTAAAAATTGAGTCCTCCTTGAAAAAAGAAAAGAAAAGAGTTTCTAATAATCCATTAACCTGGCTCTGAGCTTTAAAATGAATTTAAGAAAAAAACAAAAGTAAAAACTCTGCCCTTTAGTGCAACAGTAAAGTTAGGCTATTGAAAAGCAAATACTAAGAGTCTCCCTGTGTCTTTACGGTTCGGGAATAAGAAATAAATATTTCAATGCAAAGTGTTTTTTGTTGCTTTGTCACTTTGTTTTATTTTGCAATAAGGCTTAACAGTTTCACTTTAGTTTGGAGAAGCATAGTTCTGAAAATTATGGGCAGACCCTCTCACCGACCCTGCAGGTGAGATGTGCCTGGGTCACATCCTCCATCCTGCATCAAACTGCACATCAGCAGACACGCCCTCCAAGTTGCCTTGTATCCAACATCAGGGTTTCCTTCTCTGCTGTATCATTCCCTTCACTGTGAAAATGTTTGCCCTCTTGTCATCCTCTCCAGTCAGAGGCCCCTGGTGCTGCTCCCTGTGGCACTAAAACTCTTTGAAATAAGTGTTTTATTCTCTGCCTCATATTCCTCCCCTCCCTTCGATTTTCAAGTTTTCTTCTGAAATTGCTCGTCAAGGTTATCTACGCCCTGTATTTTGCTAAATTTAAGTATTAGCATCTGCACTCCGCTCACTTCACCTGCACGCAGCACGCCATGCCTTCACCTGCATCCTCCTCCAGCTTTCTCTTCTCTGGTCCCCCAGTTACCTCTGTCTCTGGGCTCTTCTACATCCCAGAGACTGTCCCTTTAGTATGCTTGGCAGTTCTTTTCTCTGTCCTCACATCTCTATTTTTTCTACCCTCACTTCCCAGGTAACCGTTTTTCACTCTTACCCATATGCTGATGACTCCCGATTTTTTTTAAATTTTATTCATTTAATTTTTTCTCGAGTTGAAGTCTTGCTCTGTAGCCCAGGCTGGAGTGCCATGGCACTATCATGGCTCACTACAACCTCCGCCTTCCATATTTGAATGATTCTCTTGCCTTAGCCTCCCAAGTAGCTGGGAGTACAGGTGTGCACCACCATGCCTGACTCATTTTTGTACTTTATTAGAGTTGAGGTTTCACCATGTTAGCCAAGCTGGTCTCGAACTCCTGACCTCTGGTGATCCACCTGCGTCTGCCTCCAAAATGCTGAAATTATAGGCATAGGCCACAGAGCCTGGACAGGAGTAATGATTTTAAAGAGCCAATCTGGACTTTTTCATGAATTTCAGACATGGATACCTGACTGTCTTCTCAACCACCCTGGATATCACCTAAGCTTTCCCCAAACCTGATTCCTGATGTGCTCCCAAGTCTGCTTTTCCACATTGTGTTCCCAGCTTGCTAGAGAATAACTCACTCTTTCTAGCTGGACAGGCCAAAAACCCAGAGTCAACTTTTATTCCTTGTTTTCTATGAAATACCAAATCAGTACATCAGACAGTTTGGCTACTCCTATTAAAAAGATGCTGAGATGCTCAATAGTCCCCCCACCTCATTATTCAGTAGCCTGAGCCGCCATTCTCTCTCAGCTGAATGACTCCAGTGTGCTTCTTTCTTGTCCATGTTTGTGCTATAATCAACACAGCAGCCCAAATATTCTCTTACAGCATAAGCTAGATCATCTCTACCACAATCATTCATTATCTTTGCAACTGTTTTACAGTAGAAGACCCACAATCAGCAAAAAGCACCTACCAAAGAAAGAAAATTTTGACTTCATATCATTCTACTGTAGCATTTTTCCTTCATTTTTTTCTCACACTTACCCAGCATTCCCCTATCCTCAGCACCTTACAGGAGCTGTTTCCACTGTCTGAAGGTTCTTCCCCAGGCGTCCTCATTGTTCACTCCTCTTCTCCACCAGCTACCTAAAGCCTATCTTCTTAGTGAAGTCCATGCTCACCATCTGAAGTACAGACTCAGCCCCTTCCCCGAGCTTGGCCAACCCCATCCTCTCCTGTCCTGCTTCTATGTGGCATGTCACAATGGGACTCACTAAATGTTTAATCACTCACTTCTTCCTTTGTATCCCTCACAGACGTATAAATTCACTTTGGTCTGTCTTCCACTGCAGCACTGAAATCTGTGTATGGCTTTGGGTGACACTCAATAATATTTGCTGAGTGAGGAATATCTTGCATTCTACAACCAAGGGACTTTTATATACTAGAGCCTACACTGTAACACTTAAATCTATAATAAATTCATACAATTTTGCTATTCAACATTTTAAACATAAGAACGTCTTATGTGCATATGTGCTCTCATATATATATATATATATAATATATATAATATATATAATATATATATATTATATATATAATATATATAAATATATATAAATATATATAATATATATAATATATATAATATATATAAATATATAATATATATATAAATATATATAATATATATATAAATATATATAATATATATAAATATATATATATAATATATAAATATATATATTATATATATTATAAATATATATATATAGAGAGAGAGAGAGAGAAAGAGAGAGAGAGAGACTTATTAGACTACAAGGCTTATAAATCTTTTTCTAAACTTACATCATCTGGGAACATGACAACATATTGCAAAGCTGGATATGTTTGAATTGATATTCTTACCCGAATTATCTTAAGATTTAGAGTTTTCTTCTAATCTTAATAAATGTCTGGGTTGCTCTACAACATTTATATTTATTAAAACATGTAATCCTCAAAGCAATATGATGAACCAGATAGCTACATCTTAATCTATCCATTGCATACATAAAGAAAATCAAGGCTGTAAATTCTGGTGACGTACCTGAGGTCAGACAACTAATAAACAAATGGTCTTGTATATAATCCAAGGTCTTTCTAATTCTGAAATCTATGACTTAAAATATTTATTAAATTATATCCCAATGAATAACTAGTAAAATTAAACTCTGCTCAAAGTAGATATAATGGTTAGTGTATACTTTTCTGCATATGGTGTTTTAGACCCATTGCTCAATTACATTGTACAATAGAGTCCAATCATAAAATACAGCTATAATGTTCATGGCTGCTATATATCAAGATGTTTTTAAACCCTCAAATTTGCGACTACCAAGTAGCTCTTAGTTTCCTCCATAAATATTATAAATTATTACTCACTAAAAATCGTAATTTTCCTAGACCTCCAATGACTAGAAATATAAAAATGAAACCAATTACAAGCTATTGAAATAAATTCTATCATTTTTTTGACTTTTAAGTAATTTTTATCTCTCATACTTCAGCAGCCTTTGCAGTGTCACAATGTAGCTTTTGTATTTAGTGACAATCAATTACAGAGTCATTAATGTCACTAACTTGAGTCACCACCAAAGATTATATTCTATGATTCTTTTAATCTTCTATTTTTTTGTTGCTTAGATTGTTTCATTTTCAACATCAGTACTGGTATTTGGCTTTCATCACATACACATCCATAGACCAACAACTGTCCAAACTGACACCCTGGGAAAAATCGGGAAAGCGTTTTTATAAGGGTTTTCCTAAATGATATGTTTCTCCACGAAGAATGTATTTTCAACTACAGAAGAATATTATGAAAACCCATATTGATATAGTGAAATGTTTAAAGTACACATTAATTGTGCATTGACTCTAATTCAAAGGCATTGTCTTATCCCTCTTTGAGGTTACTGACGCCATGATGGAAGGAAGCCATGTGTCACCAGAGGCAGTGATGTAATGAAAAGACTGTGAGGCTCAGAGTCATGGGTCCAACCTCACATATGACCTCAATAAATCACCTAGAATGTCAGGATCATTCTCCTCTGAGAGAATAGGAGAATATTTGTCTCACAAAGTTGTTGCAAAAATTATTATAAAAGTGATAGGTGTAGAGATCAGACATTAGACACTGAACTCTCTCAGGGCCAGCTCTCTGGCTCTAATGAGGAGAAATAAGAAGAAAGTTCTGTATTTTTGTTGTTGTTAAAGGCTAAGCAATTACAACATTTTGTGTATAATTATTGTAATAAATTTGCATACACTCCCCCAACAAATGTTGATCCAGCTTTCTTCTTTACTGCAGGCTCTTTCTGCTAAGTAGCCTAATAACTACAAGCTCTGGGCTTATGACTACTGTTTATATGCCCATTCTTAAGAATATGATGGGTAGTGATGGACCATGGCAAAGGAAATGACATTGTTGGCCCTGTCACAGCCTCAGTCCATATACTCAGTGTTTTACCTAACAAAACTGCCAGCTTAAGAAAAGCACCCAGAATGTCAACACACATATGTGATAAAGGATCAAACACATCAACCCCAAATACTTTTGTTTTACCACAATATCTGAAAATCATGCATAAAGTATGTGTGCTCCTTTTGTCTTTCCTTTCCTCTTTTTCTACCTTCTCCTTTCTTTCTTTTGCAAATGGATAATTATTTTGTAAAGCAAATCCATCAACATATGACTTTAATATGAAACAATCTGTTGGCCTCATGACATGAGGTGTTAGAAGAAAGACAGAACTTAGAGTCGTAATTACTCTAGTACTTGCTCATATTCATGCTTCTTATACTTTCAAGATTTTCATTTACTGTTTTTTTTTTTGTTTTCTAAACCTCAAAACCTGATTGTATTGAGAAACACTTGTTATATATATATATATATATTTTTTTTGAGATGGAGTCTCTCTCTTTTCACCAGGATAGAAGGCACTGGCGTGATCTTGGCTTACTATAACCTCTGCCTCCAGGTTTCAAGTGATTCTACTGCCTTAGCCTCCTGAGTAGCTGGGATTATAGACTCCTGCCACCACACCAAACTAATTTTTGTATTCTTAGTAGAGACTGAGTTTCACCATGTTGGCCATGCTGGTCTTGAACTCCTGACCTCAGGTGATTCTCCTGCCTCAGCCTCCCAAAGTGCTGCGACTACACAGATGAGCCACTGCTGCGATCACACAATTGAGCCATACTTGTCCTTCAAATTATAAACTATCCATGAAAAATAACTGACTTGGCTTTTCTCCATTCAAAAATTAAAATATGAATGACTCTTGTGATTCTAAGCATAGTGTTATGGCTTGCAGGAAATTAGATGAAGGGTATTTAATCACTAAATCTGACTTTCTTACCTGAAACTCTCACAATAAACTGAAGGAGACATTGTATAAAAGTGTGATGTCAAGCATGATTTAACAGTCATAAGATTCCCTTAACTCACGGCCATCTGGTTAAAGCCCTAATTGGGGGATGGAACTAAACTGAATGTCAGGTGCCTTGAAATCTAAGTGAGAAACATTATTTTGTTCTTTTCAGGGGGAAGAATCTTGGATAAGGGTAAAAGGAGGAAAAGGATATTGAAGTTCATGAGAATTCTTTGTTCCAACAAGTTTTCTGTAGTCAATCATAATTTGGTTATTCATAAGAAAAGGAGGAAACAGGAAGAAGATAAACGTGGTTTGATGTCTGCATGCACCTGCAGATCAAAACCACAAGGATATGTCACTCTAGGTTTATTAAAGCTCATTGTTCTGTGGACTGGCACTGAACTGCACAGTTGGAAAATGCTATCACTTATCTACAGTGTTCCAGCTTCGAGAACAATGACATGCATTTTCACAGAAGCAATGACATTCATATTGAAAACATATCATTTTCCCAAATTTCTTTTCTTTTCTGTTTGAAGTTAACACTGTTGTGACAGAAAAGATCGGCTTCTTTGTATGCAGAAGTGCCCACTCTCCATAAGCCACATCTCGGGTACGAATGTTAAAAGTCTCTGTTCAGAACCTTTTTGACATGTTGGAGGTATCTGCATTGGTGTTTCTCAGTGACTGAGTGCCGTGTTCTGAATGTGTTCCCCACAAAATTCATGTGTTGAAAGCCTGATCCCGAATGTGATGGTATTTGGTGGCAGCACCTTTGGGAAATGATTGGATTAGGAAGAAGGAGCTTTCAGGAATGGGATTAGTGCCCTTATTAAAGAGGCCCCCAGAGAGCTCTCCAGAGGCCTTCCACCCTATGACACCAGGATAAATTCCCGTCTGCGAACCAGGAAATGATCCCCGACCAGATACCTTGATCTTGGATACCCTAGAGCCTCCAGAGTTGTGAGATACAAATTTCTGTTCTTTACAAGCTATCCAACGTATGTAATTTTGCTACAACAGCTCCAAGAGACTAAGATATTAATAAAATAAGATATGACCTTTGTTGAAATACACAAATAATATCTGAAAAGAAGTAGAGTAGCTTTAGGATGCTCCATGAAATTTCATTTGTTTGAGTTGGCTAGTTAATTATTATATGGCCACCTACAAAGAATCTAGTCCTAGAAATTCAAGTGGGAGCCATAGCCAATACTTGCACGAACTCCACATCACCCTAAAATGCCTGAATGAGGTGAGATTAATCCATGGAGAGCTTAAGGTAAAACTAGGGGAAAACACTGAGGAGGCTGGAAGGGAGATGTGACACATAAACTTTGTCTATTAATAATTTTGTCTTCAGCAGAAACAATTCAAACCACTGTGTACCTATTTGAGTTTCTGAGGACCCAGGGGTGAGGAAGATGTGAACCCCATGCCTGAGAAGTTCTGGCATCTAGTTAGAGTCTAGCTAGAAGTCAGACTCTGACTTCTAGTGAAGTGTGACCCCTGAAACAGATCAGCCAACCATTAACCCCCATATAAGTACTAACCTCCACATGTACATCAAGTGCTACAGGAATTTAATGAAAAGGAAGATTATTTCTTCACAGGACTGAACATAGATTCCCAGGAGATAACACTTGATGTCGACCAGGTAAGATGAGCAGAAAAGACATCAGTAAGTGAAGGCTGAGGCCAGATGAAAGCAGGAGGTTGTGAATGAGCAAGACTTCCAGGCAGTGATCCATAGAATGAGCAAGACTTCCAGGGAGCGATCCATAGAATGAGCAAGACTTCCAGGGAGCGATCCATAGAATGAGCAAGACTTCCAGGGAGCGATCCATAGAATGAGCAAGACTTCCAGGGAGCGATCCATAGAATGAGCAAGACTTCCAGGGAGTGATCCATAGAATGAGCAAGACTTCCAGGCAGTGATCCATGGGACCCATCTACAGAGCCAGGGATCGCAGGTGCAGATTCAGAAATGGCCCGAGGCTCCTGAAGAGGCCTTTCTGCAGGACTGGAGGGTGTGCTGCCAACACCGAAGTTGGGAACCACCTCACACTGCTCTTCCATGGAAACCAACCTTGAGGCCAAGATCCCCATTTCTCTGTGTGGCCACCTGAGACCTGCTTATCCTTGAGGTCTGAACTCAGCCGTCTACATTCGATGCCACTTCTAAATGTTCTGCAGCATCTTCTGGCCATTCATTTGGCACAATTCTGAACTGCTTTTTCTTTTCATTGAATTGAGTGTTTATGTCTACATTATATTTTCCATTTTACTCTAAACCATGTAAGATTAGACCTGATGGATACATGGCAGGTACTAAATAAATATTTGTTGTGAATAAATGAATGATGTGGTATATGGCCACACAGTGTTGCTGGTGCTGAGAAAGGGAGTTGCGGCTGCTCCTGAAACAGAAGATCTGTGCTAACTTGCACTCAGAGAATCATTACAAACTGGTGGTTGGGCAGACACTGTGGGTGTCTTCTCGCTATGTACTCACGGGGCTTTTCCTTGGTGTGTGAAGAAAACAGAAATGGAGCTCTGTGTTGTCTCTCCTAACTGGTGTACTAATCTTGTTTCTAAGGGCGGGGTTTACATGACCTTATGTAATCCCAATTTCCTCCCAAAAGCTCCAAATACCATCATATTGGTGGGAGTTAAGTCTTCAACATGCATTTTAGGGGGACACATTCTATCCATAACAGTCCCCCTCCAGGGGACTTCAAGAATAGAAAAATTCTCTTGCTTTAATCCCGGAATGAAGACTACCACCATCTCCACCCACAGTGTATATGAGTCATCTTTCAGAGGCATCTCCCTCCTGTCCAAACCCTAGAATGGACCAAGGGAGCAAGAAAGAAAACGAACAACTTCATTTTTGTTTGTTGGATTTCACAGGTTACATGATAAAACTCACATAAAAAATTCACTGGAAAATTTTTTTTTTAATTTATTTTTGTTTTTTCATTTTATTTGTTGTTTGTTTCTGAGATGGAGTCTCACTCTGTCGCCTAGGGTGGAGAGCAATGGCATGATCTCACCTCACTGCAACCTCCGCCGCCTGGGTTCAAGCGATTCTTCTGCCTCAGCCTCTTGAGTAGCTGGGATTATAAGCATGAACCACCACCGACCCGGCTAATTTTTGTATTTTTAGTAGAGGCAGGGTTTCACCATCTTGGCCAGGCTGGTCTCGAACTCCTGACCTTCTGATCCACCCGCTGCGGCCTCCCAAAGTGCTGGGATTACAGGCGTGAGCCACTGTACCCAGCAATTTTTAAAATTTATATAGTCATTCATACCAATTTCTCAAAAGACATGCGTCATTTTTTCACTCTGGGTACTTAGCACATCTAACGCCCCAAAGCCTGTCTAATGTACCACATCCACAGGTACCTGCTCAGGGTGATTTGGAAACCGAATGCAGGTTCTGGTTTTGTAGAAAACAAACTTTCTTAGTAATGGTACATAAATCAGTCTACTAAAAGTGGTCAGAATATTTTCTTGTGCTTTTATAAAGAAGTCCATTCAGTCTTTTCTCACAGGATTATCTCATGGCACTGGCCTGATCGACCTACTAGGGACCCGAAATGTAGCAGCCCTTTTAAAAATGGGTCAGCCTATGACCATGCTTTCCGACTAGTTATTTTAATGATTCTTGAGATACCTAAGTTCTCACATGCAAATGCAATGAGGAAAAATTGCCCCCCCATGTGTAGCCCTAGTCTTTTTCTTCTTTTTTAAAATATTTGTTTTTACAACTTGAGAACACTCAGAGGAGAGGACACATCCTCCCATCCTTTGATTCTTACTGAGGAATGGCTGAGCCGCCTGACAGACCCGAAACTCAGAAACTCAGCCGAAGCTTCGGCCAACAAGGCTTTTGTGTTTACAGTGGAATTAACCTAGTTGCCAAAATGCAAAGCTACCTAGCAACTGATTGATGATAATGACTGTGAGCAAAGAGGTTAATGGATATTGTTTTTTCGTTTGTTTTAATTTCATTTTTTCCAGGTATCCTGTAGGCCCAGCCCAGCATATATTATCAGTAAGCTCTTCCATCAGGAACTGCAAGGCCACACAGTCAACACACAACACACGTGTGCTAGAATTCACAGATCCACAATCCATCCCATCACTGTTCTTCCTGAGGGGCTTTATTTGTAATTGGCACATGGATCAGAATTCTTGCAGAAACCAGAATGCACAAAACAGAATATAGTAGTTTAGTGCATGAGTCAGACAAACCAAGGTTTCATCCCTACTCAGAGAAAGGGCTGCTGAGACTAAGCATGCACTCTAGCTAGTCAAGGATTTTTCTCCTACATCCCAGGTAATATTATGACACTGAACAGCAAAACAGAACTAGCTGCATTCATGGGCTGGCAAAGGTATCTGAGATAATTTTGTCAAAAAGTTAAAGTGATTGCATGTGATTTATAAAAACTCCATGCGATAGAAAATTTCCAATACCAAATGTGCTGGCAAATTTAAGCTTAGGATCTAAAACTACCTCTTAAAAGAATTCAGCCAAAGTCAGTGTGAAACTAATGAACTGCACTGCTTATTTAAACTCTTTAGGCTTTGGTTCCTGTATCTGTAAAATGGCAATAATCACTGTGACTGCTAGATTAAGATGACTTATCTCAATACATTTGGCAAGGTGGGCAATTCCTAAATATCAGTCCAAATTATTAGGTCTAGGTTGCTTTCCAAATATATAAGTCACTGAACAAAGTGGAAGAGAAGCATCAGTGATATGCCAGGCAATAGTATAAATTCAAATTCCAGACCTCTCAGCTAAAATGGTATTCACAAACAAGTTCAAGTTCTATTTCCTCATGAAGCAGGTCCACTGAAGACCTTATTTTCTCACACACTCAAGATCTTAAATCGCGCCCCAACTGCGTCATGGATGTGTGTGCTGCCATAGACAGATTACAACCTCCTTATGATTAAGACCACATCTTTTATTCTTCACTATCCTGCACTAAGACCCACTACTTTGCATGGAAGACCTGAAGAAATTCTTACTGATCGCAGCTAGTCAATCTCCCTTCTCCTTTCTGTATTTGTACCAACTTTGCAAATCCATTGTTTAATTATTTCCCAACTAGGTATCCTGCCCCTTTTGTCCTCTGAAGAGATTCAGAGTGAGGGCATTTACATACTAAGAAACAAACATTGAGAGGGAATGATAACTCCTTAACCCATGAATGAACTATACTTCCACAGAAAGCTTTATCTCTGAGACTCAGTTTTCTTTTATTTAAAATGAGATATTGATATGCACCAGGCGGTTTATTATGAATATTAAATATGTACACCCTAAATGGTAAGAGCTTTGAAGTGAGGAAAAATGCCCTGCTTAATATTGCTGTATCCTTTCAGGATGCTGGAAAATTAATAGCAAGAACTATCGTGCACTTACTACAAAGCAAGGGCTACTCTAAATGCCTGTTTATTCCTCAAAATCATCCTGTGAGAAGGGGGCAGTTACTGTACCTGTCTTACAGAGAACCTTAACATAATGGAATTAAGTAGTATGTCCATGGCCAAGCCAGTCAGTGGCAGATTAGAAACTAGACCCAGGTCATATGGCTGATCTGTCTTCACTCTTATGCATGATGCCATCCTGCACTATATCTATCTATCTATCTATCTATCTATCTATCTATCTATCTATCTATATATATATATCTTATTTTTTTTTTGAGATGGAGTCTTGCTCTGTCAACCGAGCTGAAGTGCAGTAGCATGATCACATCTCACTGTATCCTCAACCTCCCAGGTTCAACGGATCCTCCTGCCTCAGCCTTTCTAGCAGCTGAGACTAGGGGTGTGCACCACCACACCCTGCTAATACTACTTTTTGTAGAGACAGGGTTTTACTATGTTGACCAGGCTAGTTTCTAACTGTTCGGCTCAAATGACCCTTCTTCCTCAGCCTCCCAAAGTGCTGATATTACAGACAAGAGCCACAGTACCTGGCCCCAAAGTAAGTTTTAAACAGTGAAGCTTAACATTGTATCATTTTTTTTTCTGGACAATGTCTCATGTTCTTCACATAGAAGTCTGCCTAAATAACACAATGGAAAGCTTTTCTCTCACTGGGGGAGAAGTAGCGTCTCCAGGAGTTATCTCCTGGGCTGGCTCAGGCGACAGAGGGATGCTCAGGCCTCCTGGGCTGGACAGACCATACCATGTGCTTATCTTTTCCACCACGTTGCTGAGTTTTTCTACCCTAGGAGGCCTCAAGAGACTGTGAAGGTTTTAAGATTGAGACACAATTTTTTCATTCATGTTTGTCCCTGGCCTAAAAATGTCTGGTAAATGCAGTCCTGAAACCCCAAAGGACATCTTAGAATGCCATGCAGGTTGCTATTAACACACTCACGTTCTACAAAATGGGCTGAGGGTCTCTCATGTGCCAGGTCCTGCGATTCTTTCAACAGGAACTAGAGACATGAATGGACATGCTTCCTCCTCCCCAGCATGTGCTGAGAGGGTGGTCCTCCAGCTCCCAGCTGCCAGTGAGGCTTGGGGTAGTCCAAGGCACATGTGCTAACTCCACCAGGAGCACACGTGGTTAGCCCTAGAGTCACAAATCAATAGTGCGATACCCTCATGGACAAAGGTGGGTGCCTTAGATTAGGGAGGCACACTAGGAGGTAACTGTTGGCGGGGTCCCATGGTCAGATAGGTTTGAGGTTGATTCTGATGGTGATTAGTTAGACAATGTGCCCATATTATCTAACTCTCTAAAGGAATTCTGTCTTCTCACTTATACAATAGGAAGAATGAAACCAATGAGGTCATTCTCATGTCATGAAAGTCAACGAGCTTCATGGACTATCTTGGCCCTCATTACATGTTAGCTGTTTGGGGCAGCTCAATAATACCCTTCTCTTGATTCCAATTAAAGTTTTAATTCCCATTATATTCCCAGTTGGGAAAAGAAGACTTGGATGATAACTCATGTAAATGCTTTGGCCCACAGTCAAAGTCATACTAATAAGTAAATTTTAAAAACTGCCAGCAAATGGTATTTTTTTTGCAAATGCACTTTTTAGTTTCTAGGTTAAATTTGTTAATAGTTCTACATGGGATATGCCACCCTGTTCTCCTGTAGAGAGTAGACAGTTCAGAGTCCCATTTTCCTTCCCTCCATTACTATAGCTACAGGATTAGGTTCTACAACCTGTTTTTGCCAAAATATCACATATCCCTAAACAAAAATAACTTCCATTAGTTAAAATGCCTACACTTACATCACATAGAATTTTTTAAGGGAGGTTATGTGGGTTAGAACAAATTATTCCCCAATTAAAATCATTACGTTCTCCACCAGACTTGAATGAAGGACCTCTTACATTAGAGATACAGTTGAGTCTCAGGTTTTACATTCTGCTAAATTCAGAACTCCATTATGGTGGATGCTGGGTTGGAGGTACTCTGTTGCATCAGTTAATTCTTTTTTTGTAGGCAACACTAATGATATAGTAGGAGAAGATTTCTCTGCCCTTCAGCCTTGGTGCAGCTGCCAATGAAGCTGTTTTCCCATCTGGTCATGGTTGGGATCTGCCTCTGATTCCTCTGAACTCCTCTTGCTCCTGGAGGCTGGGTCCTGGAGCCATCAGTGTTCCCATCAGTCACAGTTGGGATCTGCCTGATTCCTCTGAACTCCTCTTCCTCAAGACTGGGTCCTGTAGCCATCAGTGTTCCCATCTGGTCACAGTTGGCATCTGCCTCTGATTCCTCTGAACTCCTCTTGCTCCTGAAGGCTGGGTCCTGGAGCCATCAGTGTTCTCATCTGGTCATGGTTGGGAACTGACTATGATTTGTCTCAAGTTCTCTTCCTCCTGGAGGCTGGGGCCTGGAGCCATCAGTGCAAGAAGAGATGTAGCACCCTCAGCTCAGCTGCCCCACCCTAGCCCGGTCCTCAGAGCTAGTTCTCTTGGTCCCTAAGCTGTTCCAGCATGTTACACGCAGCCCCATACCCCTCCAGTAAGTCCCCTCTCTACCAGCATGCCTCAGAAAGCATTTCAACCTAGAGAACCCAAACTCCTGCAGTCATGCTCTGGGCGGCAGAATATTTTATTATGCTGTTTTGGGATAACTGGTTGCTTTATCATGGAAAGGAGGGTGGTGGGTCCTTAATGCTGACAATGGTCTATCTTTCCCATTAGTTCCCTACTCACAGAAAAAGTGATGGTATTTATGACACTGCTGCCTGAATGTGTCTACGCTATTTTGTAATATAATAAAAAACAAAGTATACTTACTCTTTGCAGCATGAACAGTTAGCATAAGTAAAGTAGGGTTTAATTAGTAATTCAAAACAAAAAATAATGCACTTTAAACCCTAACCTCTTTTGCCAGTGATTTCTTAAAAATAAATAGTGTGTTCTATTTGTTTTAAAGAAGTCCCAGATAACTCTTGACAAGAAAATCACACATTTTTATTATTCAGTTAAGGCTTAAATAAAGCAAATTATTTAAAGAGTAACACAAATGTTGATGGTTATTTTTCTTTCTAAAGTTAAAAGTATTTTTTAAATCCAGATTTATAAATAAACAAGGCCACTGAGGTTCCCGTCACTGCGATTTTGAAACCCTGATAGAGAGCGTAGCTTGCGCTAACCTGTTTCATGAGTGGCTGGCAGCTTTTTCCCTGGGAAACCTCGGATTGCTTTGACCCTTACCGTCCTGGACAAGTTCACCTTCTGGTGTTGCTGCATCTCTGCTGAAAAGGAGACTCCTGCATTCTGGCTAGTCGCCATTCAGCAGGCATCAAAGATGAGCACCTTAGCCTGCTCTGATCCCTGTGTACTTCGAGATTCACTTATGAACTTACTTCCACGTCCCAGAGAACAATCTAAAATAAGACGAAATGATACAAAGCCTGCAGCAAGACTCTGGAAGCTAACTTGATTGTGTAGTATCTTCTCAGAAGTCTCTGCCTCCTGCCTTTTTTTAGCTCAAAAGGAACTGCCTTCACACTGAGGATGGCTGTGACATCTCAGGCCCAGGGTCCCCAGTGCCTCTCAAAATGTATTCCTCATATACATTCCTGGCTTCCGTCTCCTAATGAGAATGTGTCACAAACTAAAAAATGCAGTTGATGCTCATGTTACTTTTCCTCTTCTCTATGCCCTTTGTATTTAATTTTTTTCTTAAAACAGACATGAAAGCCAAAAAATATTCTTGCTATTTTTTTTTTATTATTATTTGGTGTGTATGTGAGGGGGTAGCATGGAGTGGCATTTTTAAAATACAGAGTGATATATTCAATCAAGTGTACGGTGCTGTAAAGAAAACAGTTTATACTTATTTTTCTATCACCAAGTTCTAACCATCATGCCTTCTAAATACCTCTTAAGTCTGCTCAATTCTTTCCAGCCAACATCTCAGTGAAAACCCATCTGATTGACTAGTATTCTCTCTTAGTCTTTTAATCAAGCTAACCCTAAGAATTTGATCATTGAATTATTTGTCTTCTACACAGAAATCCTCAAAATTTGTGTTTCAGTGAACGCTGGCCACATTGTTGGTACCACAGTCTGTCTTCTTAAACAAAATCCTGACAGCAAATTCCCTAGTCAAACACAATCCATGACTTTTTAAAATGCTAGAACAGAATCTGATGCCCTTCATACAGACCACAGGGCCCTGAATAATCTCACCACAGCTCATTCCCTTTACCTGTTGTCAGCCCCGGAACTTCTCTCACGCCTTGCATATTTTCCTTCCGTTCTCACCTTCAAGTGGCAGGTCCTGAGGGAAACTCTCCCCACTTCTCTGAATTGGTTGGTAGCCCCTGTTACACTTCCTGATAGCACTTTATTACCTCAGTCAGTGCATCTCCATCGGCAGGGGTCCCTTCATGCAGTCAGGATGTGTCTTTGAACATCTGTGCCCCAGGAGGGCAGGTTCTCTAGGGCACCGCTGTATGCCCATGCTAGCACAACAGATGGCACACAGCTGACCCTAAGTCAATACCTGGAACACTAGAGGGTTTCTATGTAGAGGAGAAATAATTCAATGATCAAAATCAT
This sequence comes from Saguinus oedipus, assembly GCA_031835075.1. Taxonomy (NCBI): domain Eukaryota; kingdom Metazoa; phylum Chordata; class Mammalia; order Primates; family Cebidae; genus Saguinus; species Saguinus oedipus. The sequence continues at coordinate 39,188,184 of CM063182.1, read as the reverse complement.
TAAAAATGATGGCGTTTTTTTCATCCAGATAAAAAATGAAATTGAAGGTGATTTTTAAGTGCAAAACAGAGAGAAAGATGGAGACAGAATGTGAGACATAGAGACATTATCAGCAAGCTATTTTATAGTGTGCTACCAGTTGACTAGATACAATATAAGTTGTCAAAGGGATTAAAATGTCAACAGTGCTTTAAATTAAATAAGACGAATTCATTTGCCTCCCCTCTTCTTTTAGTGCCTTCTGTCTTTGTGAAATGAAAAAGGGTAAATTGACCTGTATCACCATACACCAGGGAGAATTTTTACATCACTGCAGATGCTCAGAATGCTCTAAAAGTTATACGGGTCTTTCTTAGCATAAATCTACAAAATTAGAAATTTTTCTCAGAATGATATATTAAAAACTTCAAATAAAAGAATGGGGATTTTTTTGGGGGGAAATTAGATAGGAAAATTGCCAGTCTTCGTAAACATCATCATATGCGAATGCTTTACAGTGAAGGGCAGATTGGAAAACTCATAGTAGTGTAATTACAAATGATTTGTAAACATGAAAATTTGCAACCTCCCTAGTAATCAAAGAGCTATAAATTAAAAAAAAACACTTCTCCACACCCGGCAAATGAGAAAAGGATAAAATCTGTCATAATACTTCAAGCTATAATAGGACTAGTGTTGTGAGCATAAATTAGAGATTTCTAGAGAGCCATTTTTTTCCAATTACTCTCAATATTTTTCATATTGATTATATACTTTAAAAATGTTCTTAACTCATCTTTCCCCTTCTTTCTCATAAACTGTCTTAAGAAAAGACAGAAATGTTAGTGAAGACATATACCAGTAAATTAGACTGCTGCTAGTTCACAAGGCATCTTTGTGTGACTGGAAATAAATTTTCTCCTTCCAGATGCACAGACCTCCACCCAGTGCCCACTCTGCCCAGCTGAGGGGTTCGTCTGCAGAGCGCAATCTGAACATCCCTGGACTGAAAGAAGGTAATTTAATTACAAGGTCGGAAGAAACCTTCAGTCACCAACTACATGTGACTATTAGTGAAGTCATTAGGTAAATTAGGGTAAAGCACTAGGATGAACTATTAAAGTCATTAAAATTGATGTTTTAAAAGGGTTTTCTGACTCAGAAAAATTGATCAACATATAATATTGCATGAAAAGTCAAAAATTAAAATTGTATGTACAGAAGGCTACAACTTGTTAAAATGCAAAGCAAACAAGAGACCAGAATGGCAGAGTTTTTATCTGAGTACACGGGTCAAGGGTAGTTTTTTCTTTCTTGTAAAGATGTCTTAGAATCCAGAACATGTTCACTGTGAGAACTCGGACAAATGGAGCAGTTGGAAAAAGGATGGCAGGAAGCATGTTTGCGTGGAGGCCTCTGCTCTGGGCTGAGGGAGGCATGGCAAAGCGATAGGCTACTAGGAGATTCAGGAAAAGTGGAGATCACCAGCTCGGGTATTTTCTTACCTGGTCTCATGAACTAGGTCTGAGTTTCATGGGAAGGGGCTCTTGGCTAAACCTGAAATTGCTGTACAGCAATTTGAAAACCACTGCTTTGTAAACCTACGCAATGCCCAGAGGGGCCCCAAAAACCGTTTGACTTGGAGAGAATTATTCATCTTCTACTGCCCACTTTGCTCCCTGTTCCCCTATACCTAAGACGCTTCCCAGATTCAGCTTCTAAACAGTGTGCCTACTCAATATGGAAACTTTCCAACATTAAACAGTAGGCTTCTGTTTGCAACCAGAGAAAATAAAGGGGAAAGTACACCTAAACAAGTAAATGAGTAAATAAATTACATATGGAGAAATATCTCCACGACTGTGTCCTTAACCACAGAAAATTACTATCGTTCCTTAAAACATATGAGTGATATTGTAACTTAACTTCTGATTAAATTCCCATCTTATCCGTAATCTGAGTCCAAAAGCAAGAACACGCATCTTGCCGTGTCATCATTCTGCTTAGTATTCAATGAGGAAAGAAAGAAAAGCAAATTGTGACAAGCTCCTCTTTACAGTGAATCCAAGACGGATAAGAAAATAGAGCAGGGACCTAATCAAACTCCACAGCTCCTGCACGGCAAAAGAAATAGTCACTAGAGTGAATCAGCAACCAACAGAATGGGAAAAAAATTTTGCAGTTTACCCATCTGACAAAGGTCTGATATCCAGAACTTACAAAGAACTCAAACAGATTTACAAGATAAAAACAAACAAGCCCATTCAAAAATGGGCAAAGGATATGAACAGACACTTTACAAAAGAAGACATACATGAGGCCAACAAACACATGAAAAAATGCTCATCATCACTGGTCATTAGAGAAATGCAAATCAAAACTACATTGAGATACCATCTCACGCCAGTTAGAATGGCAATCATTAAAAAATCTGGAGACAACAGATACTCGAGAGGATGTGGAGAAACAGGAACACTCTTACACTGTTGGCAGAAGTGTAAATTAGTTCAACCATTGGGGAAGACAGTGTGGCTATTCCTCAAGGACCTAGAAATAGAAATTCCATTTGACCCAGCAATCCCATTACTGGGTATATATCCAAAGGATAAATCGTTCTACTATAAGGACACATGCACACGAATGTTCATTGCAGCACTGTTTACAATAGCAAAGACCTGGAACCAACCCAAATGCTCATCGATGATAGACTGGACTGGGAAAATGTGGCACATATACACCATGGAATATTATGCAGCAATCAAAAATGATGAGTTCGTGTGCTTTGTAGGGACATGGATGAATCTGGAGAACATCATTCTCAGCAAACTGACACAAGAACAGAAAATTAAATACCGCATATTCTCACTCATAGGTGGGTGATGAACAATGAGAACACATGGACACAGGGAGGGGAGCACTACACACTGCGGTCTATTGGGGGGGATAGGGGAGGGACAGCAGGGGAGGGGAGCTGGGGAGGGATAGCATGGGGAGAAATGCCAGATGTGGGTGAAGGGGAGGAAGACAGCAAATCACACTGCCACGTGTGTACCTATGCAACTATCTTGCATGTTCTGCACATGTACCCCAAAACCAAAAATGCAATAAAATATATAAATAATTAAAAAAACAGAAAAGAAAATAGAGCAGGGACTGTGTTACTGCCTTGACTTACGGTTCCTGTTTTCTCCCATAGACACATTGCATTAGCAGAGCATTTGCTTCCCTAAGTGAATTCCTCTAACTAGAACCATCAGCAGCAGGTGGGAACATATTAGAGCGGCAGAATGTCAGTCCCTAACATGGAGTGGGAAGCTGCATTTTAACCAAGTTGCAGGCTATTCGTTTTTATGTTAAAGTGAAGGTTGTCCCACTGTGGACAGCTCTGTGCATCTGAAGATGATGACAGGGTGCTGTGTGGATGAGCTTCACATAGAACCAGTGGGTTTGTCTACAGGCAGCTCTGCATATTTCTGGTAGAACCGTTGAGGCTTAGGTAAGACAGACCAAGCAACCGCAACACTAACAGTAAAACTTGACACGTTCCACAGAGAACAAGGGCACGGAGGGGAGGCTGCCCTGCTGTCTTGGGCAAAAGACTATCCAGTCTTGCCTTCCTGCCTCAAAACGTGCCTGGAGCTCCAAGAACGGAGATTTTAATAGGTAGAAGGAACTACAAAGGGATGTTTTTATGTTAATACATCTTCAAAAAACTAGCATAAAAGCAGGCCTCTACATTTTTGTCAAATATTTTTTTTAAAGCCTAAGTTATAAATGTATGAGTTTGCACAACCAAAAGACAGTTTGAAGAGTGTTACCAAGTCAAATAAAGGTTTTTCTTTTTCTTTCCAGGCTTAACAGGAAAATACCACATAAACATCAACTATTGCAGATTTCTGTCCCAGAATAATAGGGCACTGAACATCACGTTTCTTAAAAACTGATCCAAGTTATTAAATGACAGATACAAATTGTGTTCTTTATCTGCACACATCATTACTCTATTTCTAGAAAACTCAGTTGCCTCAATGGCACATTTTTTTAAGTGAAGAATTTTGCTGAAGAGAAAGAGAAGTGATATTATATATGTATGTAATATCCATATATATATATGTCTGGGTATGTGTGTATCCATATACATGTACACACACACATATATATACACATATATATAGGGATACACACACATATATATACAAACATTACTATGTTTCCTTTTATATACATATTTATGTATGTATGTGTATATATACATATATGTGTGTATATATGTGTATATATACATATATATGTGTGTGTATATATGTGTGTATATATGTATATATATATATACATATATATGTGTGTGTATATATATGTATACACACACACACACACACACACACACGTTTGTATGTTCACACCTCCTTCTGAGGTCATTGTAAAAAGATCCCCTAGAGGCAATAAAAAGGGTAAGGAGGCAGGTTAAGTAGTACTCACTACAATCATTCCTCATTACCATTGCTTGAAAACAGACAAACTTAAAAATAACCAAAAATCTGTAGAAGAAGCAAATCGATAAACCTCAGAAAGAATCACGTACTCATCTGAAATATAAAATCACCATTTATTAGAAAATGTGTATTATAGCTACTTTGCCAACCTGTCTGGAATGAGTAACGTCACTCCAGATTTCTAGTGCTCACTCTGCATAGAATATTCACACTGAAGTGCCTGGTCCAGACTCTGACTCCACATCTTGTTAGTGCTTTCAAACAAGTTACTTAACACTGGTTTGCTTAACTCTAAATTTGTTGAAATCAAGCACCTGAATTATTAAATTAATTATATACCTCTACATATGTTAACAAACACTTTATAAAAGTATGTGTGAGGGCATGTGAGCCTGCAGAGGACTGGGGTTGAGGGGAGAGACTGCAAGTGCCCGGCCTGCCTTTTCTGACAGCTTGAGTCACACTCTGACAGCGGAAAGGGATGAGAAGGCAGGTTAGGTGGTACTCACTACAGTTACCAGACACCCAAGTTAGCAAACAAAAACTCTTTATAAAGAGCCTAAGGTTGGATGATGCCCAGTCCATAGTCTCTCCATCCTGCGGTGCTAAATGTGGGGTGTATAGATGGAAGATGTGTTCACAAATGATCAACTAGTCAACGTGTTCCTCTAGTCAACACCTGTTGTGATCACACGAAAGAAATCCTGAATTTGGATACACAATCTACCCCTATGAATGACAATTCAAATTATCCTATGTGAGGTAGTTTCTTCAAGTGCTCTGCTAAGACATACTCTTCTTGGTGAGTAAGTCAGGGCCTATCACCCAATTCTGTTTGCATATTTTCTTAACAAAATCAGACAAAAACTTGACACAATCGCATAATTACATAATCACATAATCTTTGAAGATAGAACATCTCACAGGGTATATTTTTCATACATGATACTTTAGCTAAGGAGTTTTCCTAACTCACTGAAATAAATTTTCCTTCTAAACAATACAATCTATCAGGGCCATGGACAGGGATGGTCTCATGAACATATAACCTAGGTCAGTTTTGTTTTGTTTTCGAACTTTTAAGTTTGGTGGTAAAGTGCAGGTTTGTTGCATAGGTAAACATGTCATGGGAGTTTGTTGTACAGATTATTTCATCAAGCTTAGTGCCTATTAGAGTTATTTCTCCTGATCCTCTCTCTCTTATAAACTTCCATCCTTGAAAAGGCCCCAGTGTGTGTCATTCCTCTCTCTGTGTCCATGTGTTCTCATCATTTAGATCCCATTTATAAATGAGGACATAAAGTATTTGGTTGTCTGTTCCTGTGTTATGATAATGGCCTCCAGCTCCATCCATGTTCCTGCAAAGGACATGGTCAGTCTTTAGATGAGCAGTTTTTGACAAAATATTCTGCAGCTGCTGTTGTAAAGTTCTCAATGTGCTGTGGACCAAGGGCACTCCATTTTCTTTTGTGTGGTGCCTCAGTTTTGGAACTGCTCTTGTTACAGAGATAAGAGTGTTTAAAGAAAATAGTACGACCATTTTGAAAATTACAATTTTTACTTAAAATGTTTTGTGAGGGTTTTCTTTAAAATGATTATTTGCAACTGTCCTGTAGAATTTGATATGATGGGTCTAGGTTTGTGCAGCAGGAACACACTCCTGCAAATACTGAGGGAAGCAAAAGCAACAAAAAACAACTCAACCCATTTTTCAAGAGGAGGAAAATTTACTAATATTTATTTTAAAAGACCAAGAAATTAGAAGAGGGGTATTTTCTCACAATAAGGTAAATATGAAGAAAGAAGATGTTATCAATTAAAAATTGTATTATTCCTTGATTTTGTCATTGAAAGCCGGAGGCATCACGCTACCTGATTTCAAACTATACTACAAGGCTGCAGTAGTCAAAACAGCATGGTGCTGGTACCAAAACAGAGATGTAGACCAATGTAACAGAACAGAGGCCTTGGAGGCAATACCACACAGCTATAACCATCTGATCTTTGACAAACCTGACAAAAACAAACAAAGGGGAAATGATTCCCTGTTTAATAAATGGTGTTGGGAAAACTGGCTAGCCACGTTCAGAAAGCAGAAACTGGACCCCTTCCTGACACTTTACACTAAAATTAACTCTAGATGGATTAAAGAGTTAAACATAAGACCTAACACCATAAAAAACCCTAGAAGAAAACCTAGGCAAAACCATCCAGGACATAGGCATAGGCAATGACTTCATGACTAAAACATCAAAAGCATTGGCAACAAAACCAAAATGGACAAATGGGACCTAATTAAACTCCAGAGCTTCTGTAGAGTCAAAGAAACAATCATTAGAATGAACCAAAACCAACAGATGGGAAAAAAATTTACAATCTACCCATCTGACAAAGGGCTAATATCCAGAATCTACAAAGAACTAAAACAGATTTACAAGAAAAAACACAAACAAACCCATCCGAAAGTGGGCAAAGCATATGAACAGACACTTTTCAAAAGAAGACATACATGAGACCAACGAATATGAAAAAATGCTCATCATCACTGGTCATTAGAGAAATGCAAATCAAAACTACATTGAGATACCATCTCACGTCAGTTAGAATGGTGATCATTAAAATCTGGAGACAACAGATGCTGGAGAGGATGTGGTGAAATAGGAACACTCTTACACTGTTGCAGGGAGTGTAAACTAGTTCAACCACTGAGGAAGACAGTGGCGATTCCTCAAGGACCTAGAAATAAAATTCCATTTGATCCAGCAATCCCATTACTTCGTATAGACCCAAAGGATTATAAATCCTTCTATTATAAAGACACATGCACATGCTGCTCTGTTTACAATAGCAAAGACCCGGAACCAACCCAAATGCCCATCGATGATGGACTGGACAAGGAAAATATGGCACATATACACCATGGAATACTATGCAGCCATAAAAAAACTATGAGTTTGTGTCCTCTGTAGGGACATGGATGAATCTAGAAGCTATCATTCTCAGCAAATTGACACGAGAACAGAAAATCAAACAATGCATATTCTCACTCATAGGTGAGTATTGAACAATGAGAACACAGGGACACAGGGAGGGGAGCATCATATACTAAAGTCTGTTGTGGGGAGCCAAGGGAGGGACAGTGGGGAGGTGGGGAGGATGGGGAGGGATAACATGGGGAGAAATGCCAAATGTAGGTGACAGGGGGATGGAGGCAGCAAACAACATTGCCATGTATGTACCTACGCAACAATCCTGCATGATCTGCACATGCACCACAGAACCTAAATTACAGTTAAAAAAAAAATTCCCCATAATAATAACATTCTTGTCAAAAGGCCCTGTATCACATAATTCTAAGAAGTAAAGCAGAGGCAGATTTCAAGTAAGTTATCACCATGCAACATGTGAAATTAAATTTGTAATGTATGATCTTCTACATTTTTATGTTGGTACACACACCATAATGACCTTTTGAAAATGTATCATCAACCACTGATTTGAAAGCCTGATTTAGTTTCAAGTTTCACATAGAAACTGAAAAAAGTGCTGTTGAAGCCAACAAGTCCATAATTTCACTTTGTGATGTTATTAACAAATTCCATCACATCTTTATGTAAATACAACGTAGATTTTTTTCTTGAGGGCAAAAGTTTCACCCACATATTAATATGATGTAGGCATATTAACCAAATATTCATAAAGAAATATTTTGTCTTCCTTTGGAAATTGCTTCAACCAATCTTTAAACTGTATATGTATTTATGTATAGATTTTTGACTTAGACAAGTTATTTATGATAATTTGAATAGATGGACATTATTGATTAACTTTCTTCTGGAAATTATTATTTTTGCATATGTTTTCAGTTTATTTTTGTTTTTCTTGTGGCAACAAACAGGATTATTTTGTAGTTAAAAAAATTGTTTTGAAACTTGAAGCCCTGGAAATTTCATGATATGACAAGCCATTTCCAACGGTAGATGCATGGCATTTCCAACAGCAGATAGTCGAAGAACACTGCAGTCTTAATTTATAATCCAAAATTATTTTTACAAACCATCTGAATTTATATACTAATCAATCAATGCATAAAAGTTTCTCCCAGCTGAACATGCTTTTACCATCTCATCCCTTAGTGAGTGCTAGCTCACTGGTGAACCTATCATGCTGCTTACAAAAGAAGAGAGCCATCCGTTTGGACGCACTATCCTAACTAAAAGAGAAAAGGTCAATCTTTACCTAAGAATACTTTTGAGCTTATAATTAATATGTCAACTTCTTCAAACAGGAGGATTTCAGGTTTTCCCATAGATACATTCTATTTCTCTTTGGCTAACTCCTTTACCTCCTTGAAATTTATGTTCAGATATGACTTTCTCCATAAGACCTATCCTGACCACTCCATTTTATACTATGAAGGACCACCCACCATCAGCCCTCTGTCCTGCCCCAGACATGACCAACACCTTTATCCTGATCTTCTTTTTGGGTGATATCTATCAACTACTAACACGTTATACTTATTAAGTACATTGTTTACATTTGGGTTTCCCCTTCTTAATTGAAAGATCTTTGCCGACTTTGGTGACTGATGTGTCCCAAGAGCCAATAACAATGGCTAACACTCAGAAGGCACTCAACAGATTTCTGTTGAGAAAAAATTCCACTTAGACCATATTGAGACTGCCTATTCAATGCATGTAGATGTGTAATAGCATAATGCTACTTTTAATGACTCAAAACATGCACATACACAAGAACGTGTATTTAATGAACTTACAACAGTGCCTGGCATAGGATAAATACTTCCTTGCTGTTAGCACTCATTATTACTGCAAGAGACATCCCAGGCTTTCCCTAGTCACACAAAACTTTGATGGGAGAAGACAATCTTAACATATTAAGAGAATGGCGGTAGAGTTACTGAAGCTTAAGTGTCACCAGGAAGTCAGAAGGAGTTTTTGATAACATATAGAGAAAACAGGAAACATTTCTCTTTTTTTTTTTTTATCTTGTCTTTCACTTCTCAAGTTATAGAAGGTAGGATCAAGATGACCTAGCAAAGCCACTTGTTTCTAAGATAAAGGAATAAAACGGCATTTGGTCAATAGATGTTTCATGTGGCATATTCCTCCGAACACAACTTCTGCAATGTAAAATGACCGTGTTAGTGAAAAAGGATTCTGCAATGAAACCCACATGGGCAATGCTTGATGCAAATAGGGTTAAACATTTTATTTAATGCAGAACAATGTAGAGGCTCCTCCACTGTTAGCTTGAAGCTGGGTATTGAGAGAATGGTGTTAATTTTTCTTGTTTTGGCTCAACAAAGTGTGGCACGTGGCCCTAGGCTTCAGGATCCCAAAGCTCTCTTCTCCTGCTGCTGTTGTGGCAAAATGAAACTGGGAGATTTGGTCTGATCATAAGTAGTTCAGCATTGCAGAACAAAGTCTATTAACGGAGTCTTGGGGAAATGAAGAATACAGTGTCGGCCGGGCGCGGTGGCTCAGGCCTGTAATCCCAGCACTTTGGGAGTCCGAGGTGGGTGGATCACGAGGTCAAAATGATCAACATGGTGAAACCCCATCTCTACTAAAAATACAAAAAAATTAGCTGGTCATAGTGGCACGTGCCTGTAATCCCAGCTACTCGGGAGGCTGATGCAGGAGAATTGCCTGAACCCAGGAGGCAGAGGTTGCGGTGAGCTGAGATCGCGCCATTGCACTCCAACCTGGGTAACAAGAGTGAAACTCCGTCTCAAAAAAAAAAAAAAATAATAATACAGTGTCAGTTTAGAAATTCTTCTAAATGATGCTACGGTTTGAATATGTCCCCTGACCCCCAGAATTCGTGACTTGGCAACTAAATCCCCAATGAAGCAGTGTTGGGAGCCGGGAGGTCCTGTGAAGTGTTTCGGTCATGAGAGCTGAACACCTGTGAATAAATCAATGCCCACCTAAAGAGGAGCTGGGATCTACTGGGAAGGGTTTAGGTCATCAGGGCGCTGCATTCGTGAATAAATTAATGCCCTTATAAAGAAGGCTCTCGGAGTGGAGGACCCCTCTTTGCCCTTCTGCCAGGTGATGATGCAGCAAGAAAGCCCTTGCCTGATACCAGTGACTTAATTTTGGGCTTCTCAGCCTCTAGAACTGTCAACCAAAACGTTTCTGTTCTTTACAAAATACCCGGCGTGTGTGTTTTGTTACAGCAACACAAATGTACTAAGACAACCTGTAAGAACAAAAAGCCTCACTAGTGATATAAATGGCGCAGCTCAGCTTAGGATTCTAGGTGGAATGTTCCATAACTGTGCAAGCTCTGAAGAGAGAATATGTGTGTCCTAATGTGACTGTGGGCATAGAGTCCCTGAGAAAAAAAGCTGGTTAAGAATCCACAATTGTAGCCACACCTCCCTTGGGAACATGCATAATACATGCATAATATTTGGGTCCATGAGCCCAGTATTCTGAGTGGAGTAGTGACTCTTGGTAGAATTATATGTACATCCCACGTGAAGTCAGTATTGGAAAGTTTAGACTGGAAAGCTAATTTTCTTTTAATAAACTCATACATGATTATAATGGTTGGTTTTAACAAAAGAGTACAGCAGTTCCTTCCATATTGTATTAGATAATGTCCTTTCCTTGAGCAAATCTAAATAAAGTTTGCAAAGAAAAAACTGTAAATATATATAAATATGCCAGTAACTCAAAAATTATTTTTCTCTGTTGAAAGGCTTAATTGTACTGGTTGCAAAATTTTTTTAGAATATGCCAACACTTTGTCACTGTTTACAGGATGTTCCCACTACCCTGATGAAAACAGCACCTCTTAAACAATGAGGTCTTAATCACTGCGGAGCTCTTTTCTTTGGATGACATCTTTCACTGAATGTTAGCGACTGAATTGATTAGACACTGATAGTTCCTAAATCACAGTCAATGACAAGCATATTTTTAGCCGCTGGACACAAATTCAAGCCAGGAATCTGCAGGTGCTTGTGAGATGTTGTACTCACATTTTCCCTGCCAAATTTCTGAAGGCTACCTATAAATCATTTTTTAAAAGAGAAAACTATAATGGTATACAAGGCCAACAAAGAAAAGAGTATAAAGAAAGTGAACAAGTTTACAATAAATGAAACATACAACAGCTAAGAAGAAATGTTTTTCCCTCCAATCACATGGGTATATGAAAGGCTTGTTTAAAAACAATGTTAAAAGGTATTGTATTACAAGCATGTCATAATGTTTGCATTATGCCATATTTATTTAATGAAACATAATATAGGAGTTTGGAAAGACTAATGTAAAAGCTTTGCTGTTCCCCTATAAAAGGTCTTATCTTTTGAGCAATCACATTAGACAAGACCCCAAAGGCAAGTAGGCCCCTACTTCACGCAGTGCCCTAGGAGCCCAAGACAAAGGATAAGATGATTATATCAAAATAAACAATCTAAATCCTAACAAATTTAATCAGGACAGTATCCCACAGATGACTCTATCCCAATCCAAAAGTAAGTGAGACAGGTTTCATGTCTGGCTTTCACACGTTGGCAGCTGAATCATGAGAGTTTTCTCATTTAATGGTCTGGGACTGGTGGTGAGCAATGACCTTGGATGGTTAAGTGTATGTGTACCTTGTCCTGGTGAGATGCTACAACTGTAAGTGTGTTTGTGAGAGGGATGGAGAGATGGAGAAGGAGTTAGAGGGTGTTGGAAGAGAGGGGATGGTAAAGTGGGACTAGGGAGGAAGGGAAAGAGGACAGAGGGAAAGAAACATTCAGTGGAGGTGAGGAGAAGAGAGAGCTGGTTACAGGCATAGAGAACTTACAAATTTATGAGCTGTGTTTACTTGAATCTCTTTAAGAACAGAAGATTATTCCCAGCAATTAAGTAGAAATTGACAAACACAGAAAAAGTATAGGCGGTAGAGAACTACCAAAACACGCAATTTCAGTTTTGTTCTGTTCCTTCAGAATATATGGAAAGGTGGGTAGGGAGACGGTCAGAAGAGCTTAAAACAAGACAAAGGCTAATAGGCATGGACATAGTCCTTTCCGTTCCTGGCTTCAGCCTTCCGCCCATCTTTCTTCTGAGCTGTTTTCCAGCATGCACACTCAAACATTTGTGCCACACAGTATCTCCACAAGGAAGAATATGTCACACTAGCCTTTCTGTCCAATAGATGCTGAAGGTATATATTGTCTTTTTCCAGTGATCAAAACAAAAACTGAGACTCAAGTAGAAATAAACTCTAGAGGACCTGAATGAGAACTTATATTAGAGTCAAATACGTTTCCAGGGCTTTTGAGAAGCCAGAGGCATGTCCTGCTTCCTCAAACACCATAAAATGCTCAAGTTTGACCCCATGTCAGAAATAGCTATATGCCTACACAATGTAGAGTCTCAAAAATCTTCATTCATCACAGAATCCAAATACAGTTGGCAGAAATAACGCCCAGCTTAAAAACATAACGAACCTTTATGTGGGGTTTGCGAGTGAAATGCTAACAATATATCACTGGTTGTATAGGAATTATGAAAGTGCTTTTAGATAGGACTTCAATGGCAGGCATGCAGCATGAGGAGACAAGCACTACCGACATGTACCCCTCTTCTTTCCACTTTCTCCATGCCAAGGATGCATCAATGATGACTGGAGTTGCAGCATCCTTGGGATCATGAGTGAAAGGCAAAGAGAATTCCAGGTGACTAAGTCCTGAGTAACTTGAGCTCCTGGACCCATGTCAGCAGAAAGGACCAACTTTTAGACTGCACTTTTCATGACAGCACAATAAGCCCATATGTTTTTAAGCCAAGGTGAGATGATCAGTACCAGCAGCTGAACAAAATTTTTCATGTGCTCATGTCTTATGATGAGACTGCAAGCTCTTAGAGGAAAAAGATTCTTGCAAAACCCAGGATTATGTATGGAACTGGATAGACACTGAATGAATGTTTTCTAAAAGGATAAACTCATCAGGAAATGTTCTATGTAGTATATTCTCCTCTTTTCCAAACCAGTCCCATTCCTAGTTACCATTCATGACACAGATAAAGTGACATCTCTAAAAACCTTGGTCTTCTTAAGACCCTGAGGCAAAATTAGGCACTATCCCCTCAATATTCATGTCTTGTCTCTTTTTTCCCATACTATAGAATTTATCACTGTATGCTATAATTATACATTTACATGTATTTTTTACATTGAGTCCATAGTCTCAAATTTGTATTTTTGTAATTCCCATACCATAACAGCTGAACACCATATCAGGACCTAATAAACCTTTACTGTATGAGTTCTTACTATGCACCAGGCCCTGGGTTAAGCCCTGGGATAGAGAAAGGAAGGAAGGGATGATGTTACTTAATTTTGGAGAACATTTGATCTAGGATACTTCAAAGCATTAGAAAGAGGTGATGAGAAAGTATCTCAGTCAAGTAGAAGGCAGGAGGGAAGGGGCCAGATCTTAAAAGACACACAATTGTTTGAAACATTCATTGATTCTGCAGTATAAAATTTGCCATTTAAGTAATGTTTATACACATCAATTTCTGGCTGTTAAATTATATACTAAAAAAACAGCTGATTAAAACTTTGTCTAAATTTATGTGAGAGACAAATAATCAACACCATTATTGTCCTATTGCTAAGGGGGTAAGAACACATTTCCTGCTTGTCTTGTCTACAAAAAGACGCTATGGTATTTCCTTCTATCTTTAGCTGTCCCTCTCTTTACCAAATACAATCAGCTAACACCTGTGCCAGTTACTTCCCTAAGAACACAGAATCTGGAATTGGATTACTGGTAACCTACCTTCAATGGAGTGGCTGCTTGTATTGGAAGTACAGTCATGGGCTGCATCATGGTGTCTCTGTCAACCATTGGCACATACAGACCTGGTCACCTTGGTTATAGTGGAGGTGAAATTTCTTATCACTGAGTGACTTGGTAGCCGTCATAATGTTGTAATGCAATTAACTTTTTATAGAAATAAAGTCAGTGTAGCCTAAGCATTTGGTGTTTATGAAGTCTACAGTACTGGATGGTCATATCCCACGCCTTCACATACACTCACCACTCACTCACTTACTCATCCTGGTCAACTTCCAGGCCTGCAAGATTCACAGGTGTACCATTATCTTTTTATTTGGAAACAGAGTTTCGCTTTTGTTGCCCAAGCTGGAGTGCAGTGGCATGATCTTGGCTCACCACAACCTCTGCCTCCCAGGTTCAAGCCATTCTCCTGACTCAGCCTCCCAAGTAGCTGGGATTACAGGCACATACCACCATGTCCAGCTTTTTGTATTTTTAGTAGAGACAAGGTTTCACCATGTTGGCCAGGCTGGTCGTGAACTCCTGACCTCAGGTGATCCACCTGTCTCCAACTCCCAGAGTGCTGGGATTACAGGCATGAGCCACCGCGCCTAGCCCATTTTTGATGTTTTAGACCATATTTTTTACTGTCCCTTTCTATGTGTAGGTATGGTTATGTATCTTCATATCTGCAGTCTTACCACTGTTTTACAGATGGCTACAGTCTTCAGGACCCGCACATGCCAACAGGCTGCCCTCCATAGCCTGGATGTGCCACAGGCTGTACCATCTAGGTGTGCGTATGCACACTCTGTGATGTTCCCACATAGATGAAATTTCCCAATGAGGCATTTCTCAGAAAATATTCCCATCACTAACCAGCACAGGACTGTAGTGGACTCCATAATCACTGAGCTTAAAAGCACACTAAATCCGGAAGATCACTGGGAGCTGTTTTAATTCAATCCCCTCATGTCACAGGCAGGTAGATAAGGCAATGCTCGGCCTTTTTCTATGATACTGCTCAAACCTCTTAACCCCCCTGTCTCTCTGCTTCTTCCTTTGAGAATACAGTTTTATTTATTTATTTTTTTGGCTTTGGCTTGGATTTTAATTTAAAAAAATCATAAAATAAATTATTATATTGATAATATAATTGAAAATCTGAACACTTACTGGATATGAGTATTTTATATTAAAGAATTATTTTAATTTTTGGCTTTGATGCTGGTATTGTGATTATAATAAAATCAAAAGCCTTTATCTTTTAAAGATACATACTAATGCTTATGAATAAAACCATATGCCCAAGACTTGCTTCAAAATAACATGGAAGGTGAAGTACATAGGGACTTAAAAGAAAATTTGTTGTCTACACATGAGTAATTGTGGACCCTAGGTGATAAGCAATGGCAATCCATTATACAATTCTGAAACCTTTTTTTTTTTCTTTTTATAGTCAGTTTTATTTTCTTAATCTATCAAGGCCATCTTCTTGTGTGTAGGTGTGAGTTTTTTAATAAGTCCTGGGGTACATGTGCAGAACATGCACACTTGTTACATAGGTGTACACGTGCCATGGTGGTTTGCTGTACCCCATCAACTCATCATCTACATTAGGTATTTCTCCTAATGCTGTCCCTCCCCTAGCCCTCCCACCATTAGATAGCCCCCCGTGTGACAGTTTTTAAAATTAAAAGAGATGATATATAGATAGAGCCTTACCCAGTTCTGGAAGGACCATGACGAGTGCCAGCTAATTTTTATAAGCAGTGTATGTAGAACTCGTAGATATAATTAAAATTTTATTCCAGTGACTATGTTCTTTATCATCCTCTTCATTTATCAAAGACCTCTCATGTTGGTGAACTCCAGGAGGGGAGCTGTTGATATCTGCCATCATTGCTCTTAAGCCAAGATCCCAGGGAAATGTGATTGAGCAAAATAATTAACAATCACGCAATATGCAGACAGTAGAAACTGCTGTTTTCTC
Organism: Saguinus oedipus; assembly: GCA_031835075.1. Taxonomy (NCBI): domain Eukaryota; kingdom Metazoa; phylum Chordata; class Mammalia; order Primates; family Cebidae; genus Saguinus; species Saguinus oedipus. The sequence continues at coordinate 39,171,899 of CM063182.1, read as the reverse complement.
ACTTACTTTGAAATAATAATATAAAAATGATTCTATGAAGACTTGTTCATTATAGATCTCATTTAAAATGTACACTAGTAGTGGATTACTTCATTAAAAATAGCAATCATTTTTGTTTTCTATCTTCTAGATAGAATTCTCTCTGTAACACAGACATTTTTGAATAACCTTGATTATATTTGATTATCAGCAATAACCTCACATTGCCTCATTTATTTGGACTTGGTTAATGTCATGAATTACATAAAAAGTTAAGATAGTTGAATTCTCTTAGACACTGAGTTAGTTGTACAAAACCCGAGCAGAGACTTAATATAAGTTTTAAAATTAACATATGTTTGAAGAAAACCCTCGCTCCGTTCCGTGGCCTCCTCTGGGGCCATGGCTGGCCTTGCCCTTCCCTATCTTTGAAGTTTATTTCATAGACTTTCCTTTCTAACCTCCCTACTAATGTAAACCCATGAAGGCAGAGGCAGCGTTTGTTGTGTTCACGGCTTTCTCCCCACAGCCTAGCATGGCGTCCGATAAAGCTCTGATGAAAATACAAATACGTCCAGGGTGGGAAAGGTTATCTCATAAATACAGCATGGAAAGAATGCTACTTTTTAGTTGCAAAGATGACATATTTCCTATGAGTTTTAGGCAAACTTAAGTGAATCCTGGACTCCTTTGCTCCCCTACAAAATGCTTTCTGAGCAATACTAATACCATGCAGCCTAGCAGACCCTGTTATGCCAATTTCCACTTCATTTGTCTCTGATTTATCTTTACTCAAAGTAAGTGCATTTGTATTCAAACCAGCTTTGTCTCTCTGCTTTGACTCCCATGATAGATGTTTCACGGTGCTCATGTTACAGAGTGAAATGTACAACAATTCTGCAGACAGACCAGCTCTGCATTTCTAGTTCCTACTTTTGGCCTTAGCTGAATACACGGCTCCTATTACTTCACCCCTCTGAATCTCTTTTCTCCTCTGAAAATAACACGGAATTATGAAGATCAAAAGAGGTGACATAGAGACATGAATTAACTGAGTCCTGGTGAGCGGGAGGTTCTCAGTGAGTGTATAAAGAAATGAGGCTGTAAACATGGCAACTGAATAACATCACCATTTACTTTCATTTTAAAACCCTGTGGGAAGGGAGTTACCCTCACTTCAGAGAAAATTACCTTGAGAATCAGTGAGATATATGAATGGGGATGCCCCAGGTCACAGATGGGTAATGCGGCTGCAGGAAAAATCCCAGCAGATGGGCCAAACGTGGTGTGGGAGAAGGAAGGTGCCAGGCAGTGCCCTGCTCTCAAGGAATTTGCAATAGGGCTGAGAAGTCAGGACCTGGAGTAAAGTCGAGTTACAAGGAAAGAACAGCTTTCCCTGCAAGGGTCACCGATGTATAAAGAGGGAGAGTCGCTGCTGGATACAGTGGTTCAGAAAGAGTTTGCAGAATTTATTTTCCTCTGCTTTCCCTCCGTGGTCCGCTGACCTCTAATCACTGGCTAGAGATATTCGATCTGCGAGAGGTATGTAATTTCCAAATGATGCAAGCTACTGGTAGCAAGCCATGTAGGAAAAGTGCCTGTGTCATCATTTTAAAATTGATGGTCTCTTCTTGGAACTTTTTAATACCAACTCTCCATACTGTGTGAGTCATACTCACCACATTTGTAACCCAGGGCAAATTACTAAAAGTTTGACCTTGAGTTACAAATTATGGGACTACATTTTTAAGCATGAGAAGTTTTATTGAAAGAGACTAATACCATTCTGCCATGTATTTTAATTTTATTATACCCGTCTTTCTGTACCTTTTTGGTTATGGCTTATTATTTTACAATACAGTTTTAAGTGATAACTATTTTTAACCATCCATTCAAGGGTTGAATAATTTTCTCCTTTAGAAAATTAAATATTACCATTTTTCTTCATCTCATGTATAATCTTGCATTTTCACTTCTCTCTCTTTAGGCTTAAGAATTTCTTTTTTAATAGTTTTAAGAATGCATATATTTCTAGTAATTTTAATACTTCCTAGCCCTTTTTGAATACAATTTTGCATAAAGTGCTTTCAATTACATGTTTAAAGTAAGGAAATAGAGATTCATAAAATCCTCTTCCTGCTGGATAGGAAAACTCGGTGTGAAGTTTGTCAGATTGTTTCAGGAAATACATCATTTTGGTTACAGCATGTGTCTAGGTGTGCAGCAGTCTTAGGGATTGATCCTAATGTCACTGTCACTGGGTATGATATACCTCTCCAATTCAGCTTTCCCATTTGCTAGAGTGGGGATAAAATAGCACCCACCTCATACATCGGCCATTAGCATCGAATGTGCATAAGGTTGCATGCATAGGAAATACAGAAAATAAACACTTATTATTCAGCTATGGCATACTGGTTATCCTGTTTTGTTTTTTTTGTTTTTTTTTGTTTTTTTTTTTGAGCCCAGGTTAACAATATCTACAACCACTTTACAAATAATAGAATTTTTCAGAATCATTAGTATCTTAGTCTGCTCAAGTCACCATAACATAGTATCATAGGCTAGGTGCATTATACAACAGACATTTGTTTCTCACAGTTGTGGAAGGCGGAAGCAATACTCCCACCTCAGCCTTCCTTGTAACTGGGAATACAGGCCCATGCTACCATGCCCAGCTATTTTTTCTATTTTTACTACAGACGAGGTCTCACCATGCTGCTCAGGCTGGTCTCAAACTCCTGGCCTCAAGCAATTTTCCTGTCTTGGTCTCCCAAAGTGCTGAGATTACAGGCATGAACCAGCACACCCTGCCCCTTTCTATCTTAAAGACCTGTCCTTCTCCCTGTGTGCTTTTATGGTTAAAAGAAGAGAGGGAGGGAGGGAAAGAGGAAAGGAGGGAGGAAAGGAACCCTTGTTCTCACAGGGGCACTAATTCCACCATGGGAGCCCCACCCACCTTCAGAACTTCATCTACAGGTAATCACCTCCCAGAGGACTCACCTCCAAATACCATCACACTTGGGTGAGGGTTTCAACATAGGAATGTGTGGGGACACACATATTTAGTCCGTAACATTTACAATGTTTATCCAGCTGAAAATTTAGCGGCAACTCTAAGGTCACGGCAGCAGAAATATCAGGAACCCTGTTCCTCATGGATACCAGCTGCAAAAGTCTCATCTCTACCTGGCCATGCCAGGTGTTTTCAACTTTGCTTTGTTCTAAGATCATTATAGACAAACTTTTTACATCTACTTAATACAGTAATGTGTATAAATATCTAAATAAGATTTTTAAAAAGTTTTCCTGTGGGACAGGCATTTATTGGAAATGTCAAACTTTAAAGGAGAAATTGCACAGAGACCCTGTTTTGAGTCTGAACATTGATGATTTTCATGTAGCATTTACCTCTGAAAGGTCATATTTTAAATATCAGAGCTAATTAGGCATACCTCCAAAATATCTCACCCACAAAGCAAAGGGCCATGCACTCTAGAAGTAACATTCCATCCCACAACGACTTTCACAGCACAGAGAGAATGCAGGATAGGTTTTTCTAAACAAGAAACCCCAGTCCCTGGATGGCATTGGACATGAAGAATATCTTAAGACTCTTTTCCTCTCTCTTCAGGAAAATCACAGCCTCAGAATAGGAAAGTGAGTGGATCTCAATAAAAGAAGAGAAAAGAGGAGCCCCCAAATTAGCTTCATCTATAATTATACCTGGACACATCCCAATGCTATAAGAATGCCTTAAGCTTTTATCTTAGAAATTAAGTTTTCATACATTAAGTTTATGGCCCATGTGTTCCTTCTTCAACAAAATTCAATTTTTTAAAAAATGTCATTTTTAAAATTTACAAAGTAATACTCTGATCACTGATCTAGGATTATTTTAAAATACTCTTCAAAACATTACAAATATAGTCGGAGTCCTTACTCAAAGCAATGCCAACCTTCCCCTACCAGCAATATTGGGTCCTGAAATTTCTATTTATCATGCAAACACATTTCACTAATTTTCTCACAAATATATACACATACACATATATTTCATAAACCATAAGAGATTAATATTTTGAAATATTATGTAATAATATGCAGCTATTATTTGGCACATTACTCATATGTTTGAAATTCATCCAGATTAAAATATTATAGCTGAAGTTCATTTATTTTTTGCTACCACACAGCATTATATACAGTATAATATTACAAAATTATATCCATTTTGCTAACAAATGTGAGTTTCTAATTTTTCACTATTACTAATAGAGCTATAATGCTTATCAGTTAACATGTCTTCTTGTGCACACTTGAAAGGTTTATTTTAGCTCATATATTTGAAATGGAAGTGCTACCTTGGAGAACACAAACATCCATTTTACTAACAATTGCTCAGTTCTTCAAACAATTGCTAAGTCAACGCACCTGATCTACAGTAGATAAGTCCCATCAGGTCACATCTTTGTCAACATCGATTATTATCAGGCGTCGCCTATCTAAGCGGGTGAACGTTTCCTCTTTGCTGTTTCCATTAGCATTCTGCTTATTACTAGTAAAATTCCTGGTTACATTTCTTCATTGTACATCAATTTCCTCCTTCACGATGTGTCTGGTTATTTTATTTGCCTGATTTCCCACTGAGTCACTACTGATTTGCAGGAGATATTTCTATACTTTGGGTTTTTATTAAAAATAAAAATTATACTTTTACTAATATGCTAGTATATACTTCACTGAGTGTGGGGTGCGGATGTTCACTACTAAAGTTAATACGAGGTAAATGGCATTAAAGAACACTAGTCAAATGCAAGCATATAACCAAAATACCTGGATGTTATTCAGACGAAGAGAAAATTTTATAGTATTGTTTATGAAAACACATTTGTGGTTTCCTTTTAGACTTTTAATATTGGTATTTTCTTGTAAATGATTTTCATATTGTTTCAGTTTTTGCAAGAGGTTAATTGGAAATTCGTATGTTGTTGGTTTATTAATCTTCTTAAAATTTTATCACTTTTTGATTTAAACAATTTAGGCTAAGTTATAAGGGACATACAACTTGAGCACTGTCAAATCTCCTGGAAAATTAGATCTTGTGTATTTGTACTATGACACTCTTTGTCTTCAATAACTGTTTCTCTTAAATGTCTTAATCTTTGTCTTGTTTGATATTATGATAGAAACGTGAGTTATTTTAGATAGATAATATTACCTGGTATATTTTTCTACTCTGCCTTTACTCTCATTAACTGGTATATTTTGTAAACACTGTACAGTCAGTGAAAAAGCAAAGTACAATATAGAGAGCAGTTACTATGCTTTAATGATGAATTTAGGATTTCTGAAATCTTGTTTTGTGCTATGTACAATATTTCTGTGTCATTTATGTATGTCTTTCTTTGTTAGAATCTTTTTTTCTCCCTTCTACTGGCTTCAAAGCTGTCTCTTCTGTTCAATAATCGTGATTAAGTTAAAAGCTACTAGAGAAGGAAGGCCCAGCCACTCCTGAAGCTTGTGTTGTAGACACAAGAAAAAGGACACTTTATGTTTCCCTTCCTTTCTCTTCTTTTTCCCTTTTGTTTCTAAGTGAAATAAGACAGGCATAGAAAGAAAAATACTGTATAATGTCATTTAGATGTGGAGTCTAAGAAAATCAGCTTCTCAGAAGTAGAGAACAGAATTAGCATGTTGGTTGCTTCCCCTCTCTGGGGAGAGGGGAAGAGGGGAAGAATGATCAACGTTTACCAACTTTTATTTCAAAGATGAATCAGCACTGGGAATATAATGTACAGCATGATTCCTCTAGTTAGTAATACTAATGCTATATACATGAAATTTGATAAGAGAGTAGATATATATTTATATTATATTTTATATATTATATATTATACATATATTTTATATATTATATTTTATATATATATATACACATATATATTTTTATTTATTTTATAGAGATGAGGTCTTGCTATGTTGCCCAGGCTGGTGTTGAACTCAGGGTCAAGTAATCCTCCTGCCTCAGTCTCCCAGAATTCTGAGATTACAGGCATGAGCCACCTCATCTGACTGAGAGTAGATCTTAAATATTCTCATCGCACAAAGAAAAATATGTGCTGTGCGAACTGATGGATATGTTAATGAGATAGTGGTTACCATTTCTTAATATATCAAAACATCACATTATATACCTTACATGTATAAAGTTTTTGTTCATTATACCCGAATAAAGCTAGAAAAAATATATTAAAAAGTAGATATGGAACTTAATACTTAATATAAATACAAATGAATGAATGAGTGAATGATATGGTAACATAACAAAACAGAAAACAACGAAAATCTAAAGTCTATCTTGTCCTGCAAAGACATAAAGTTCTGTGACTTAGCACCCCCACTTCCTTAGTATTGCCTCATATTTTAGATTTACCTTGATGTTTTAACCTCCAAAGTTAGTCCTGTTTACTGTTACTTCTCTTTGCTATAGATAATTCCTCGAGTTCTAATTCTGCTGTTTGCAGGGTCTCATTCAGAGTCACTTGCTGTTGACTATCTTGGGTGAATTTCAACCTGTGGATGCACACTTGACTTGAATCTGAGAGTGACCAGAATCTGAGGGCATGGTGGAGAGGATGCCCTCACTCTGTAGAGCGTCTTCCTTTGTTGCTGCCAGCCTTCCACAGGCACTAGCCCTGGCCTCTTTCTTTTCATTTCTGCAATATGGGTTTCCCAGGACACACAGGCAGCCTGAAAGGAATCCCAAACCAGAATAAAGGCAGGCTTGTGGTTACAAATTTAAGAACGTCCTTTCATGTTCCCCACTCAGTAGAGACAAAGACAGGTATCTATTTCTCTGGCTATTTCCTTTCACTGATGGGCTGATTTTTAGATTTGAATTCGGCCTTTCTGAGGACCATGAATTTGAAGTACTCTGGACACACATGGAGGAAACTTAGCTCCAACACCTCATCTTCAGAACCCTGGAGCTTGAAACATCAATCGCCACCCAGTTAGCCAGTCTGGGACTAAAAGAATAAAGCACACCCAATCAGGACCCTCAGCCTCCAGCAGCAAGTTATCACTCAGGTCCCAAAGTCCACTTCCCTTTTGTCCTGGGGTTTTTCTGTACTCTCTTGTAAACTCAGCTATGGAGAGAAAATAGGTTCTACTAGATATCCAGAGACCAGACGGAAGTCAGTGAGAATTTTCTAAGTCTTGGCTTTAATCAAAACTCTTTTAAGCCAATGAAAACAGCATTTGCAACTCAAAACTGCCACTACAGAAGTCATCATTTAAATTAACAATGAACCATAAGGACATTAGATCAGCCAAAGAAACTGAGTCTCCAAGTAAAATCACATTTTATTTGCTTTTTAGGTTAGTCACTAATTCTGTCTTGGCCAAATAGTCTAATAAATATTAGAACATAATTATATTCTATATGAGAACACTTTAAATGAGATATTAATTTTCATTTAAAAACGGTATTATTTCTTGTGGATTTTATCACTTATTTTTTTTTTTTTGAAAATTTATTATATAAAAGCTATTTACTGACTGGCTGTGTATTCCAGGCATTGCACTAAAAATCATTACAGCTGAAGTCCCAGAGATGACAAAAGACCTTTGCTCTCAACAACTTGAGTTTAAATGGGAAAACATGGGAATATAGTAAATGTAATCCAATGTAATGACTTCATTTACGAACAAAATTTTAAGGTTTCTCTTTAATGTGTAATAAATGACCAAAAACAAGTGACCCTGGTACAAGCAGTCATTACATTATAGTAAAATTTCTCAGGAAAAATTAAAGTCTCTTAAAAAAGAGAGAAAGAGAAAGAAAGAAAGAATTATCAGTTTCAGAAGCAGAGTTAAAAGCAAACTTTGTCCCGTATAGTTTCTGTTAAGTGCTAAAAGCCAGGCTGTTGGGTAAGGATCTAAACAAATCTGTAAGCTGAGAGGTTAGATTTCCTAATCAAAAATGTACAGTACAGATTTACTCCTCCCACCAAAATGGGGCTCTGTGACTTCTTTCCTCTGGAGTTGTGGTGAGCACAGTGGAACAGAATAAAAATAGAAAAGCTGCTTTGACCACGTTTCTATCAAATTCAGGCAAATAAAAACATAGTGTGGGCTGGTTCTAGATTTGTGACATAGTTGTTTCTTCCAAATTAATCCAAGTCCTGAAATTTTATCTCTGACAGTTTATTTACTTCTCTGAAACTTGATATAAGCAACTTTGATGTCTCTTGGGAAGAAATAATCAACAATCATAAGTCAATTTTCACTGACCTTCAAACAATCCAGTAAACTGCCTACTGCAAAACCGTATCATCTTACCGGTGACTAACTCTGTGATGTACATAATTTTGAATTATTTATATCACCTTAGTTTAATGGAGCATCTTACTGGCAAAATAACACAATGAAGGATTTTTATGTATGTTTTCAATCTGAAATAATCAAAATGAAAATCTTTACTCCAGTTGTGACTGGCTCACCTAAATCATACATGTTTTCTAAACCAAGTTTTTATAACGTTCAAAAACATTAACTTATTTGTATTTTGAGCAGAATGCCCAGAACAATTATAGACACAAAAATTCTCTAGCTTTCTAAAAATACAGTGTTTTTCTATATAATGCAATTTGTCATAGCAGGAGAATCATAGCCTCAGGAGACATGTCTTAGAATTCAATCTGATCGTTTTTATTGACTAGCTCCATGAACTTGGGCAAGTTTATTAACCCTGCTAAAACTCATCTATAAAATGAGGATAACATCAAACTATCAAGTTGTAGGTAAAGAGTACAGCACCTGCTATTCAACTCTTGGGCACTTTGCTGAAGCTGTTAAGTGATGATGATGAAGATAGATGATGATGATGATGAATATGAAGATGATGATGAAGATAGATGATGATGAAGATGATGATGATGAAGATAGATGATGATTATAAAGATGATGATGAAGATAGATGATGATGATGAAGATGAAGATAGATGATGAAGATGAAGATAATGAAGATGATGAAGATAGATGATGAAGATGAAGATAGATGATGTTGAAGATAGATGAAGATGATGAAGATAGATGATGATGATGAAGATAGATGATAAAGATGATGAAGATGAAGATGATGAAGATGACGACAATGACTATGGTGACTACAATGATCATTAGAATTTCCTCTTAGGAATAATTTTTAGGGTAGTCTCAAACATTGCTATAGTAACACAGTATTTAGAGGTTCAAAGAACATAATATTCAATTTTCATGAAAAATATTCATTCGGAATGACAGAGCTCCTGCCTTCCCACATTTTAGGAGAGAACACAAGAAACATCCAATTAGGTTGCACATCTCTAAGGATCCAGTTTAATAAAACAAATTACTAGTGCACAAATTGGCAGATAATAGTTCTCTCTCTCTCATTGGTCTAGTTTTCAAACTAATGAGTAGCTCCCTGAAGCTGAGCAGCTCTATTGCTTAAAGCCATGTTTTTAAGCATTAGCAAGCATTTTACTCTGGAAGACTGGTTCCTCTATGTTCTAGGGTAGATAGCAGTACGGGTTTCTCTCCTGCTGTCCCACCCAGGTACATGACAGCCATGTTCACCAAGTTGGTCATCCCCAGAAAAAGGTGACCAGGGCCTTAAAACAAACACAGGAACACATGTCAAAGGATGCTTTTCAAAGCCACACCATACATCAAAATGCTGAAGGAATTTTTCCCTAATATGAGTTTTCCCTAATAAACAAACACCAATTAATTGCCCAGAAGTAGGAGATATCCTCAGTAACATCTAGAATTTTCTTTGACCACTTTTGTGCCAAAAACTTGGACAAGTCATTTCTTCTTTCTGAGCCTGATCAATGAACTAAGGAATAAATTAAGGGTCCTACTAAGTAGGATGATGAACAGAGAAAACATGTAGAAACTGGGCTTAAGTCCCGTTTCCTAACTTCTAGTTGAACCAACTATTTGGGACAGGGTAAAAACTATTACCAACTATTTGGGACAGGTTAATTATTGAATTAGCAACAATTAACAACACATTTAATGCTTAAGCCAATAGTTAATCTTAATAAACACTTACCTATATGTCAAGTGTATGAATTTAAGTTAATGTCGAAGTCAGATTTGCCTTGATGCAAAGGCTGCTTCTAATATAGAATCATCGTATTCAGAGCTTCTAAATGCCAGCTGAAAAACTGGCCTCTAGCTTAATTTAACCTCAACTATTATTAGTAAAATAAATATTGTAACCTGTTTCAAAAATAGCAAAATTTAACAGTAAAGTTTAAAAATACATTTATTTATTTATAAATTGTATACATGTATTCCTGTATTTTATGCTATATTTTATGGAATACAGAGCAATAATAAGTATTAAAAAATATGAGATAAAAACACACATATTCAGAAAAAATTCTGTCAGCATTTTCATGAATAATCTGGCTCTGAAAAGTATCATTTGACATGTTACAATTAGGAAAGTTAATGTACCATGACATTTATTTGAAAACTTTAAATAGAGCAAGTCAGTGCTCAGGTTTCCCTAAGGTGACGTTGACTTTTAGAAACTCACACCCTTCACTTATCACTTCAGTTATCCTAAAAGCCAGCTGTTTGTATAGATTCAAAGATTCCCACACCAATCCAAAACAAAATGTGAAGAAATAGATTTCCTCTGTTGCCCAGGAGGATGGGGAGCCGTGGCCCACACTGTTTTCCAGACCTGCTTTGTGTGTGTTTGTAAGTCATCCTGAACTTGCCCACTCCACATAGACCTGCCTGGCATATTAGCTGATACTGATCATTTGGAGCTGACTTAAAACCGCCTTTTTACTTAAGCTACTCAAAGCACCAAAACCCAGTGTTACTCAACAAGTAGAAGTTTTTTTAAGAGTATATTTTCTATGGAAAGGTAACAGATTTCTGTAAAAGTGATAAAAAATTTAATAACAAGGAAAATCTTTGTAAATTTTTGTCTTCTATTTAAGAGAAACTACATAGATCTTACAAACAATTGATTTGGAGAAAATAATCAAAACTTTTTAATATAATAAATAACAAATTTGAAAATATTAGTTTGTTTTGTACTTAATGTGATTTCATTGTAGTATGTAATGTTGATGATTGGTTAGATAGAAGCCAATGATAAAATTTATAACTCTGACAAAGCATTTATTAAATTTTAAGAAGTAGAACATTTTCATACTCATCCCTCATATTCTTCCTTCAGAAAAACAATTTTGAACAAATGTACCATGTAGGTATGTTCCCACTAATGGTTTAAAGTGACCTGTCCTGTAGTTGAACTTCTTTATCATTATGAATTAACACTGATATTATAACTTGAATACACTACCGAAAAGTTGTATAATTTTTTATAAATTAGATAAAAATTTAGAATTTACATATTTTTATCTAATTTACCTAATGAAAATCTGATGATCTATAAATTCTTAAACTAGTAACACCAAGAATCTAGATGAAAATTGAAAAAGTGGATCACGATGAGGTTGCATTTACTGCAAACATAAAAATATGATTCAATATTTGAAAACTGTTAACATGGAAAAAACCCCAAATGATTAATAAAAACCAAATGATATTTAGTAAAATATAGTATCTATTCTTAACTAAAATGAACCATTTTGGAATACAAGAAGATAAAAATCTTTCATGTGGTTTTTACAAAACAGAAACATAAAACCTAGTGATCTATTTAAACCTTTCCTATTAAAGAGCCAAGAATAGAATGCCTACTTACTTTAAAGTTATTTAACGTCCTGTTTTTTTTTTTTTTTTTGAAAGTACTTTCTAATGCAATTAGATGGGAGAATTAAATAAGTATAATTATTCAAAAGACGAAAGAAAATATTCATTAATTCCAGAAAACACACAACAAAAGGATCAATCAACAGCAGTTACTAAAGAAAAGTGAGTTCAATGAAGTTGCTACTTAGAAAATAAATCATATTTCAACATCTACTAGCAATTATCATTTAGAAAGTATAATAAAAAATTATAGAATGGCAATTAGAATGAGAAACAATAAGAATTTACAAGGGAGCCTAAGGATTAACTTTATGAACTATGGAAGATCTATGTGAAGAAAATGATAAATTTCTACTATAGAGCAAAAATGGTTTGAATAATAAACCTATAATGAATATTAATATTCTAGTTTTTCAGGATGGTCTCGATCTCTTGACCTTGTGATCCACCCACCTCGGCCTCCCAAAGTGCTGGGATTACAGGCGTGAGCCACCGCGCCCGGCCTGCAAGTTGCCACTCTTAATATCGGAATGCATATTTTAAATTGAACAATGGTATGAAAACATATTATACATTGAAGATGTACAAACTAGAAAGTGCATACATACTTAATTTAGCTTGATTAACAGGAACCACAAAAGTATATGTTTTTATTTTTTTTTGTAAGCAGACAACGCTTATTGTGGCAGTCATATACTTCTGATTACGTATTTAAAAAAAGGATTTTAACATGGTAATGACTGAAATAAAAAAGGATTCACTTATTCATGCCTGATATATATTCATACTACATTTTTGGATCTATTTTTTAGAGTCAGTAAGGATGAGATGGGCGAGGGGAGAGGAAGGAATGAGATAGATATATGAGGTCACTCTTAAAAAGTGTGTTCATAATTTTAAGATCCATGCAATCCACAAATAGAAGCACTGTTACAAAAAACCAATCTAAGAACAATAACACTATTAAAGATATATTCAAATCCACAATATATTTTCACAAGAAGATAATTTGGACTCTGTATCAATTCATCTTAAAGGGATTATCATTGTATTTAAAGAAAACAATGGTAAGGTGTGCAAAACATGACATTGAAGTCCTAATTGAGTTTCTATATTTGAACAAAATAAGGAATACAGCTATGTATAAAGCAATTATGACCTGAATATTAATTAGATTCTTTTTGGATAATGTTTTCCTCTTGGGTCAATACACTTTGTTAGTTGTCCCTCAAGAGAAAGTAATTATTATAGCAGTGAGCAATTGTTTATAGGTTACAGCAAGTCTAGTATCTCTGCTTAAGTTTGTAAATATTTTATAATATTTAGAGAAACAAATAGAAGTCAATTTAAAAAAAAATTGTTTCACTTACTTGAAAGACTGAAGAAAAATATCCTTATTTAAAAAGTCTTATTTTTTGCAAAATAGGTATGAGATTACAGTCAAGTTCAGAGAAAACCTAAAAATCTTTCCAAATACGAAATACATACAAAATAAGAGATATATGGGAGTTTCAATTATTTTTAAAGTAACATAACCAAATACCCACACTTAATTAAATTGCTAAACACACACACAAACACACACATATATCTGAATAACATCTACATAGGAAAGCACATTGTAAAATAGTTAATAGCCCTAAAGTAATTTTAATATGAGAGACATTTTCATAAAACAAATCCCTTTCCACATAAAATGTTTATTCACGATGCATCAGAAACTCATCAAGAGGCTTGCTGTTTGGGGAATTACAATTACTTTCTCATTCCGTTGTTTCGTTTTATTAATTTTTTCAACAGATGAAATATTTTCTTAATTTATTTTCTGACAACAAATTAAAATACACAATGAGGTACATTTTTCTGAGATATTATCAGTAGAATACACAATAAGATACATTTTCTGAGATATCATCTTCATTTTTTTTTTTTTTTTTTGAGATGGAGGCTCACTGCAACCTCTGCCTCCTGGGTTCAAATGATTCTCCCGCCTCAGCCTCCTGAACAGTTGGGATTACAGGCCTGTGTCCTCAAACTAGGCTAATTTTTGTATGTTTAGTAAAAACGGGGTTTCACCATGTTCCCCAGGCTGGTCTCAAACCTACAGCTCTTGACCTCAGGTGATTCACCCCCATCAGCCTCCCAGCCTGCTAGGAATACAGGCATGAGCCATGCTGCCTGGCTCCCTGTTCATCTCCACTGTGCTTTGAACCACACTCCTAAGGCTGTGTGGCTTTTGACAGACTTTTCTCTCTGAAGTTTAATAATGTATTTTTATCAGATCTCATGTATTCTTTGACTTTTTGAATATGGGAAGTGTTTTTTTTTTAATCTAACTAAAACCCCTCAATATATCTCATTCCTCTGGCAGTTTTGTTCCTTTTTCTCCAGTCTTATGAAAGCGTCCTGCACATACAGTTTACCTCATTTTTTTCATAAATATATTCTAAATATCACACATAACATTATTATACTTCTCCCTGCCAGTACAGTTCACCTGATGCAAACTCAAATCTTTTTTTCAAAGTGTTTCTTTTGAGCTTATCAATTAACCAGGATCTGTTGAATCCTTACTATTTACATTCTACTTAAAACACTGTAAATGACATCTTCATTTAAAAAAATAACAATATGAAAGTTATATACAGGTGATATGTGACCAAGTCTCCAGAATTGCAGAAGTGCCAAACTATCCTTCTCCTACAATATGTGTTGCAATTATCGCATCATTGCTGGAGTTTGTATTATAGAATTCTATACAGATGGAGGAAGAAAAGCGGCCAAGCCCACAGTTGGAGAAATCATGATCTCTCTGAGGAGCAGGGAATACTTTGAATGGAAGAAGGCAGAGGGGAGGGAACGCTGACCTGAGCCTGGGGCCATGTGATAGATGAGCTTGAATTGTGCAACCTTATTTGGGTGTTATTTTAGGATTAATGGAGAACTTTCGAAAAGTTCGCGAGGAGAGGAAAATGACCAGATCACTATTTCAGCACCTCTTTCTGAGTCTTTGGCTGTGACAGCGAGGCTGGAATATGGAGGGGAGTCCTTGAAGAAGGCAAGCGGTTAGAAAGGCATTGATATAGCAGCATGTTTGCTGCACAGCAAGCCACACCAGGCATTTCCTTCCCGTGTCTCTTACTGTTATACCCAAGAGAGTTAGATGGAACAGTGCCAAGCTGAGTTTGAATCACGAGTCCGTTATTAATTAGCCAGTGACTGAGAGACGGCTAATGCTCAAAATTCTCTGGGCCCTGAGGAAGGGGCTGGATTCCTTTTTTATACCTTGCATAAGGTAGGGAAGGGGGAGTCTAGCTGGAGCAGAATTTACAGAAGCAGAACAAGGAAGTTAGATAAGGAGGCTGGTAACTGGGAGGCAGGGGATTCTCATGATTGTTGATTTTCAAGGAGGGCATACACAAGGGATTCCCATGATTGCCGGTTACCAAGGGGGGTATTTAGTACTTGTCATACAATCAATCAACAGGGGCATTCACAACAGCAAGTGGGCTTGTCAAGCAGGCTATGGTTACAAAGGTTATATGCCTCTATAGCTCTAAGCACAGCATGACGCAGCCCAGGAGCATGACCCAGGTATGCACTCAAGGGAGAAATGGCAGGAGGGGTGAGGCAGAGGTTAAGATGGAGTCCATCAGGCTAACACAGGGTAGGTTAGCACCTTATAAATAGTTCTCAATGTTATTTAATTAATTACAGTTACCTTCCTCCAATTCTTTAAACTGTTCTAAGGTGTTATTACAAAATCACGATTCAGACTTTGTTTCCATTTCATCACCTGTCCTCCCCCTTCTCCATCCGTGATCTCTTTTGGCCACGGTTGCCTTGGCTTTTCTACTTTGTGAAACCACCTATTTTCATAGATCACAGAAAATCTGCAGAGCTTTTCTTCTCCCCATGTGGCATCTCTCCAGGCTTTTCTGAGTCTCCTCTCTTCTGATATCCAGCTGTGACTAGTGCAGCTTGAATCCCATTATTTTTGATGACTACACATTTTACAGCCCAACTTCCTGTTCAACCTGATTTTAACTCTGATAGAATTAAACCTGCCCCTCAATTGAAGATGGCACGTCTGCCAATTTAGCTGCTTTCTTCTATTAAAAGCATCTGATCCTTATTTTCATTCGTAATTTGAAAATGGAAAAATTGTGTTTGAGGACAGTGCTACTCATCACCTGCATGGAACCCCGCAGGTGGCTGTGGCTTCCTTCCACCTAGAAAGTTCCATCTCTGCCACCACACTCCATGCCTTCCCCACTTACTCACTGGTGCTTGAAATCTCACTCTGAGGACCTCATTCCTTCAGCAAACAACTCAAGGTGCTGATCGCTGTGAAAAATGAGCCTCCTCGGGAGAGAGAGAGAGCACTTTAAACTGTCACCCGCATTCACTATTTACCGAGATTGAATTTTAAACCGTGTTATGAGAACAGATCCTAGTGGGAAGAGACCTAGAGTGAAGAAAGGAGATTTCCTAGAAATCGGTGCAGAAAGTTCAGGATGTAGAAGCATTCAAAGGCCATTCCTTTCATCATTTCCTCATTCTGCCTGGAGCTGACTCTGAATTATTATCAATATACATATCATTTACATTACCTATGTTTTCATCTGGGACAGATGTAAAACTGTCTTTTTCTTTTTCTTTTCTTTTTTTTTTTTTTGAGGCAGAGTTTCGCTCTTGTTACCCAGGCTGGAGTGCAATGGCGCGATCTCGGCTCACCGCAACCTCCACCTCCTGGGTTCAGGCAATTCTCCTGCCTCAGCCTCCTGAGTAACTGGGAGTCTTTCCCCCCCCGCCCCCCGCAATGTGATAAATATGAGTCAGGGCCTAGTGGACACCAAGGACCACGAAGCTGCAGGGGTCAGTGCCCTAACAGGATGTGAGCATCAACTCTCAGAAGATGTTGAAATTGGCCATTAGTAACAAACACTGAGGGTGCTTGGAAAATGTCAAAATAAACAAACAAAAGTTTAAAAAATGCTTAGCTTGGCTTGATGCCCTATTTGAAATGTTGCAGAAGACTCTCATCATTAGCTGAAGAAAAATTCGCTGCATTGCAATACATTTTTCATAGAAAAAATACTGCATCAAAGTTAGGAGACCTAAAATGAGCACCAGCAACAAAATACTACCGTTACAATTACATTTGAAAAGAGGGAAAAATGGCAAAGAAAATAGCAGGTGCCTGCGAATTAGCTCTTTTGCAGAGCTTTAAAGAAAGAGGAAGAAAAATGGTAGCATACCTCCATGTTATGGTATCACTATACATATATCAATGATACGTCACTACTAAATCCCATGCCTGTGTATCACTAATATACTTATAGATGTGAACAAATGAAAGTGGATGCAGCTTCCATACTATGAATTTCTCTTCCAGCTGCAAGCTTACATGTGATTACTTGGTCCTGGCAGTGCTATTTGAAATGCACAGTGAACTCCACAATGCATATAGTCCTCCTGTGGCACCCGCAGGGCACTGGTTCTGGAAACCCCATGCATACCCAAATACCTGCTCTACAGATATCACGTATGGAAAAAGCCAGCCCTCCCTAAATACATGGATTTCATTACTGTATTTTCCATCCATGCTTGGTTGAAAAAATTTGCATGTGAGTAGACCTGTGCAATTCAAAGTTGTGTTGTTCAGGAATCAACTCTACACCCACAGCTGACACGGGTACCTGTGCAGGTGGACACGTGGAGTCCTGCTAGATTCACCTCAGCTTTGCAGTGCAGCTACTTTTACTTTACGCCCTCAATAAATATAGTACTTTACGGTTTACTGCTGTACTACTTTATGACCTTAACAGGTTCTTCGAAACTGCGACTTCAACGAAAACTATATATATATAAAATTCCTTGTCAATGTCATAACAAAACTACACTGAACAAAACCGTGCTACTCCAGTAACTCCTGGACCTCCTTTCACTTTAAGTCACAGCTTCCAAGAACCTATGGACAATGCTCAGTGAGAACTTCTGCATATTGTATTACATAGGAAATACTATCTAAAAGCAGGTTTCTATGAGTATATAGGCACAGATAGTAACACAGGAACATAATATTTCAAAAAAAAATACACAGAAACCACATGCATAACAAATAATTCACTGCAAACTTGTAGTATCAGTTATTTACTTACAGTATACCTTTTCTGAAGGCAGGGTTTTTCTGTGTCTGTTTTTGTTGAATTAGGTCAGAAATAACTGCAATCTTCCTAGCACTCCAAACCTATTGTATATTAATATAAAATTTATTTTGATGACTGTTCATTTTCAACCTGTAATTATTGAATAAACTCTCAGTAGAGATGATTATGAGATGACCTTAACTCTAACTCACCACTGTATACTTCTGTTTATATCAGTCTTGACAAGTAAATCTCGACACACAGAAAAATTGATGAAATTTGTTAATAAGTTGTAGCTTTAGTTTCTCACAGAAATCTAAAAAAAGTATTTTATAACAAATGACATTAGTTCATAATATTTTAATCATAAATCAAGAAAAAGCAGATGCTTAAAACATGTATTGTGTAGCGTAGCTGACATGTCTAAATTTTATCAATAATTTAAAAAATTGATGAAGTGTATACCTATATAACAAATCTGCACATTCTGCACATGTACCCCAAAACTTAAAGTATAATTTTAAAAAAGAAAACAATTGGTGACCATTATGTTGTCATCATTTGATTTTTGAGAAAGAGGTCTAAAAAAATATGCAAATGAAAACCAAAGACCAAAATGATAGAGAAAAAAATGCAATTTACTCTTACTTTTATCTTTTAAAAGAGATTTGGATACTCATTTGTAGAAAGAACACAGAATTGAATGACAGTCTTTCTCATGTAACTAATAAAAAGGCAATGGGGATATTTGTATTAGTTCACAATTGAATGTGAATATATGTATATAGTTTTTTTCACTTTCATGTCAAAAGCACTATTCCATGCATATTTATGGGTAATTAGAGAGATGAATGGGTTTCTGGATTTTGCATCAGATTATCTGTGCAACCCTGGTCAGGTCAATTATACATTTTTGTCTTCAACTCCTATCTTCCAGAAGCAAATTATAATAATTGCCTAATAAGCTTATTTTTAAGTTAAGTAGCAATAAGAATAGAGGACATTGTGATGACTTCAACTTTCAATTAAGCAATGAATATATTTTTAATATAAATAATTTTCATCCATCGTTTATTTGAAATTCAAATTAAATTAGGTTTTTTTGTGTTTTATCTGGAAAGTCAAATAGAGAGTAGTAATCTTTAGGAAGTCATTTATTATCAGGATATGGTATATGAATATTCAGTTAAAAAGTAGGATTTTTAGCTAGACCATCTGGGTCAAAATAGTAACACCTTGGCTAGATAATTTAGCCTCTCTAAGCTTCTGTTTGCTTGTGTGTCTGATGAAACCTGTACTGGCCACTTCTTCAAATGCTTGTGAAGATGAAATGATAAAATATACTTGCTGTGCTTAGCACAGTGTTAAGTGTTTAGTAAGTGATGACTATCACCGTTATCACTGGATTGATTTTATATGAAGGCTCTTCAACTGTACTAGAGATATTTAGAATGATATTTGTATGGCTATAAATAACTGCATACATTTCTTTTCAGCACACTCTATGTCACTTAAAATAATTACAGAGTGGAAGCATGAAACTGTGACTTTATTGTAATATATAATTCAATTATTATATGGAACATATTAAATAGCCCCTCCTCCACCATGGTCTTAGAAATAACTCTAATACCTACTTATGTATTTTTTGCAAAGTTAATTTAGATGTCAAAACACAACCAGAGAAAAAAATAAAGTCCAGGCCTCTGAACCAATCAGTCTTGTGCTAGGAGCGTTATACTCCTGCTACTATGGATGTAGAACGTGAATTATCACCCAACTAGCGTATGTGGGGAGGGAAGACATGACTATTTTCACATTTTAGTTTTCTAAACTATGAGCACAGAGTTAATATTTTAAACATTATCAATTTCCTCAAGATTTCTCTAGTGCCCAAGAGTTGCAAATGCATTATTGACTAATCCTGAGTACAGTCGTAATGACATTCATTGAAACATCCAAGCAAGTAACTGTTCATTGAATATTTGTCTGCTTGGTTCACAAATCATAGTAAGAGGTCTGTGTTTATAATAAAGGCCTTCTGCTCTTTATGTTAAATCTATTTATTAGTAGATTAAGAAATCTATAAAATTTACATTAAATGTGGAACAAGAATCTGTATGTCTCTCTCCATTAAATTTACCCAAAATAAAAGTCAGTGTTTCTTAGTGATACACCAAGTACAAAGTCAACATAATACATAACATCACTTGTGTCTCTAAACTGCCTTGCTATCAGGAGAGATGGGATTATTAGAACTTTTTATCACTTGGAAAAATATTGCCACCCTCAACAAAATTTATAACTGTCTTTCTTTGAAAACTGTTGTACTGCTTTTATTTTTACCAGACTCAAGCACCCAAAACATTTGCTCACAGATAACCCAAAAAGAACTGGGGTGTGTGTGTGTGTGTGTGTGTGTGTGTGTGTGTGTGTGTGTTGGCCACATATATATTTTCTTAATGATAGCCATCAACAAACATGCTTGTAGGTGAGCAGAGTGCGTGGTGCAAAATGCCAGGCATAAATAGTTAATAGGTTTTCCATTGGTTTCTATTAAACTACTTGCTCCAAGTAATTCCTCAAACAATGAGATTAGTGATATAAGACATAAACAAATAAAAGCCATTGGCCTTAGAAAGATAACCAATGGTATTCAATAAAAGAGTAGATTTTATGGCATAGGTATATTTTTTGGGGGGTTTTCCTTTATAGTTTAAGTTAAATTATTGCCTAGTTTGTTTTTATTGATGTTGTTTGCAAGTGAATGTGGGAGAAACTGAAGTTATACAACTCTTTTATATTTTATTAAGAGCAGAAACTGAAAGGTCAGAAAGTGTAAGCTTATGTGGTGTTTTTGTTGGAACAGATTAAGTACCAAGATTAAAGGAATCATCTTTAATGTTTTATATGAAAGGACAAAGGAGCATAAATACATTGATTTGTGTCCTTTATTTAAAATTTTATGTGACAATCACAGACAGATCTTACATACAGGGAGTGATAAGAAAACCACTGTGCTAGTTTTGTAACTGCTACATGTTGGTTAACTTCCAGAGTTTCTGAGTGTTCCTAAAATTTGGGTAGAAAAACGGTAATATTAACTGACACAAGAACAGAAAAAGAAATACCGCATATACTCACTCATAGGTAGGTGAGAAAAATGAGAACACATGGACACAGAGAGGGGGTCTACTACACACTGGGGTCTATTGGGGGGAATGAGGGAGGGACAGCAGGGGGCTGGGGAGGGATAGCCTGGGAATGAATGCCAAGTGTGGGTGAAGGGGAGGAAGGCAGCAAAACACACTGCCATGTGTGTACCTATGCAACTATCTTGCACGTTCTGCACATGTACCCCAAAACCTACAATGCAATGAAAATTAAAAAAAAAATACGGTAATATTGTAATTTTCAACATGGGCATGCAAAAGTTTATGTGCAAACCTTCCTAAAAATTATATACATTTTGCAAAGCTTATTTTAGTGATAATATTCAGTATGATTCTAATCACAACAGGTATGGTATCACTTCATACATACCTGTAGAAAATACTTTAGCCACAGAAAGTGAACTCTAAAATGCTCTAACTTTTGACATGACTAATGATCTATACTAATGAAAGTGATACTGTTTTATTTTACATATGTTGTTCCACAAAGCATGAATTATAATTGGATAAACAATAAATTAGCTTGCACAAAAACAGAGGATTGTTTAAATAATCTGTATAAAAAGGGAACCATGAATAGTTAAAATATTTAATTTTAATTTAAAAAATAAATGTTATTGATATAATTTTAAGTGAAAACAGTGATAGAAAGTCTTTTACTTTCCTTCTAGTCCTTGATTCATGAAAGAAAGTCTTTAGTTACAATATGACCCCAATTTTAATAAACAGAAATTCATACCTGTTTTGGTGTTTGTGTATAGAAGAAAAAACCTTAGGAAAAAAAATTAGAACAGGGGTTTTCCCTGTGAACTACATCTCTTTTCAGAAATATAATAAATGTGCCATTTCCCTAATCAGAACATAAGTTTAAAACATTTAACTATATAGTTAAAATTGTGTAATAGAGTACTAGAATTCATTTCAAGGTAGCCTATATATATTTTCATATACTGACAAATGAAAACATAAACTCAATATTTTAAAAAGATCAACTCTAGGTAAGTTTAAAAGTTAGAGAAAGTTCAAAAAATTATCAAGATGCTATTAGACTATCCATTTTATAACGCTGTTTTATAACATCGCATGTAAATTTTGTACCATTTAAAAATATTTCCTTTATAAACCCTTACTAGAACCCTTATATAGAAGCATAGTTTAATGAAAAACTATACATACATATATGTCATCTATACATAACATATATATCATCTACAGATTATATATACACACACATACATATATATACACACACACGTAAAATGCTGTTAATCTTTAAGAATTTCTCATAAAGTTGTGCTGTATTCTGATTAATAAGATTAAAAATATGCTTAAGGGAACATGGCTGACTTCCCTTGGATTTCTGAACTTTCACTCCTCTTTCATGCCTCATCTCTGAATCTGCAGGTTCACGGCTTGACTGAGCCCCCGTTTCCCCATTGGTAATGCTTGCCCATCAGCTTCCAATCACCCTCCTAGTCACATACTTAAATGTACAGTCCTAAGCAGTCATATTCTCACTGTTTCCTGCTGCCATATGTTTCTTTTATATCTAGATAGTTTTCTTGAAACTATAACCATGGACAGAGCTGCATGCCAACACCCATGAAAACACGAAGTTCGCTACCAGATGATCCTGCCTCACAATCCCCTTTCTCGCAAGGACCTGCAGAAAGAGTTTGTTTGTAGCATGTATTTATTTAAACACAAGTGACAGAATTTAAGGAAATCCTTGAAGTGTTAACGTAATTAGACCTTACCCATTCCCTAACTTTCAGCATAATACTTAAAATCCTCCATTTATAAAACCCTTGGTGGTTCTATTTCTCCTTAGGCCCATATAATTTCCCCAAACAGCATAATCTACCCTTAAATTTCAGACGACATTCACAATTTATATACAATTCCAGTGCTCAGGAGACTCAAGCTCGGTAAGTGTTCAGTGAAGTATAGTGATTAATATTCAGTTTTACTTTCGATGGATGGAATGTAAAGTTCGAGGATGTTAAAAAGACAGTGACAGTCCTAGTAATCTACGAAATAGCTAATATGTGACTCAAAATTTATAAGGAAACTGAAAATACAAAATGACCAGCTATATAGAATATGAGTACACATAAATCCACATGATAAAATTACATGTGATGCTACTATTGCTATATAAAATAATTTTTTAAAAATAATGAAAGCAGCATTTTAATATTAGGTTAACATAAAAGTTATTGTGGATTTTGCCATTAAAATAAGGTACTAAATACTAAATGTGTAACAGATAATTTGTGCTTATTTTTAGGAAAGAAATAAATTCATAAATGAAACTCAAATTTTAGCTACAAATTCAACATAAAGAAAAGCAGATGGTAACTTGCTGCCACTATCATTTCTGTTTGACTTGTCATAAGACGTAACAAAGGAACAAAGTGTGATGATCATGTGAAATATTTTCATTTGTGTATATAAACTGGCTCTTAGAATATTTATAGAAAAAAAGACTTTAAGTTACATTCCCAATTGCAGTATATTTGTAATAAAGGGAGGGTGCTAAGATACCTTTCTCTGAAAGTAACAACGCCTCATTTAAAAGTACTAGTCCTTGCCTTTATTAAAATTATGTCCATATATGAAATAAGATTGCTGTATTGTTATACCTCTTTACTAAGAGTTGTTAAAGCTGACCTATGGGCACATTCTTTTCCATAAACATCACTGTACTATTTTTATGTTTGCACATTTTTATAATATTTTTAGAAACCAGCAACTGTATTAGCAAATGTCTGAGCATCTCAGTTTAGATGTGAAAAGGAAATTTACCCCATGCCAAGCTTCCTCTCTCTCTACAACACAGCATACACATTGACACACACACAAAATTAAGCACTTCGTGACACAAGTGTGCAAGTCACACTTTTAAATGCTTCCTATTTAGTGTAAAAAGCCAATTGCTTCCAACAGCCACAAACAGGACTTGACAGGCACAGGTGGCCAGCTGACATCTAAAGAGAATGTCACATTTCTTCCTGGGTCCTTAATCCCTATTAAATGGGAATTCTTGGCAGTATTGTCCTTGGATAAGATGGCAAGGTTCAGTGCCCCATTTAATAGAGCTTTTCATGAGCAGGAATGTTGAGTTTATTACTCAATGTAAATATGGAGTAGAAAGTGCAACTTTAGCAAAGTACCCTCTAACACACTCATTCTACACAGATGGTTCTATTGCCCCCAACAAATAGACCCATTGAAAGGGTAAATGCATAACTTCGGATGTGGCAACTCATTCAAGTGTCTTAACCCTGTTCAACTTATAATTAGCCAACTTTGAATGTGCATTTTATTCTGTTATTCATAGCAGACTTCAATGCAGCATTTTTAATGAAGAAAAAAAAAAAACTTGAGTGTAAAATACAGAGGAGGCCAGGAGTGATGGACTGTGTATTTTTGATGATAAAAAGACTGAGCACTCGCCAGCAGCAGCTCCCTGTCAGTAAAAATGAATCCGAAACAGATGCCAACTGCGTCAAAAGCTTGAGTCCTATGCATATTTTATTAAGCAAAGACACAAATCATGAGACAAATACACAGGGGCAACAACATCAAAAGATACCACTGTTTGAAACGAACACACAGGGGCATATCCACCATCTCATTCCCAGCCTAGAACACGATGTCCTCAAAGCTAGAACACTGAGCATTAACTAACCTGTTGAAAATAAAAAAACTTTGTTTTGTATGCTTTATTACGCCAGGAACTTAAACTTTAAATATGCTTCTGCATTATTTAGAAGTATGCTTAAATGAGGGTTTTGGCGTGGGCTATTTCTTAAGCAAGTGCTGGCCAATCAAAGGTTACTTTCTCTCCTTTGACATACAGTCAGCTTTGTATATTGCATTACTTGATATTATCACGTTTTTATGATTTAGTATATAGTAAACTTTCAAAGAGAATGGATGTATTATCAAGTTCTGAAAAAATAATTTCTGATAAATACTGATTGAATAGACGCAACATATAACATTTTCCTCAGCAAGCTAGAATCTGAACAAACTTTAGTACAGGACTGTGAGAACAGAAACTAATCTGAGCACTTGCATTCTGTATACGGCAGTGTTTCAGTATGTCCTCCACGTTTCAGCAGAAAAATTAAAACACGAAAGCCAAGTGTTTACAGTGACTACATTTGCATATCAGCACCGTTAGAACTTGAGACTGCAGCTATGCTGGAAAAATGGGTACCGTTAGAAGGTAAACCTACACTGATAATAACTTTGTAAATAAATGCTCAGGCTTGTATGAAACAGCTCACAAAATGCTGAACCTGTCTAGCCCAGCACTGTTCTACAGTGATACAGTGAAAGCCATAAATATAACTGTACTTTTCTAGTACCCACATTTTAAAAACTAAAAGGAAGCAGGTGAAATTAATTGCATTTAAATTACTATATATATTTTTATTTAAACATATAATCAATATTAAAATTTTCAAACATTTATTAATTATATGACTGTTTTATCTTCATTTCTTATATTACCTGTAAGCATACAGCCTTGGAAATACTTTTTTGATAATTAGTTGTCATAAAAATGTAAATTGAAAAAATAGATATACACATCCAATTTTTTTTTTTTTTTTGAGACAGAGTCTTGCTCAGTCACCAGGCTGGAGTTCAGTGGTGCAATCTCGGCTCACTGCAACCTCTGCCTCCTGGGTTCAAGCGATTCTTCTGCCTCAGCCTCCCGAGTAGCATGCTACCATGCCCAGCTAATTTTTGTATTTTTAGTAGACATGGGGTTTCACCATGTTGGCCAGGATGGTGTCGATCTCTTGACCTCGTGATCTGCCCACCTCGGCCTCCCAAAGTGCTGGGATTACAGCACATCCAAATTTTTTCAAAACAGACTTGCAAGTTTCAGAATAATAAAGTAGTTGTTTTCAAACTTTAATTTATTATAATTAAGTGAGTTTTAAAATTCAGTCCCTCCATCTCTCTGGCTTCGTGTGTTCGCCTCCCCACACAGAAGCTGCCCTGGGGATTTAACAAGACAAGGCCTCTGGTGACCCCCAGGTGGTACTAGGCTTTTGGGAGCACCTGACCCATTGATGGTTTTCAGATCAAATGTGAATAAAATGGACCTCGAAATGTAAGTGTGGAAAAGACTTTGCTACCTTAAGTATGATCTCAGGGAATGAAAACAAACTCTCAACAGCATAATAGGTAAACAGAAGGGATAGATTTGAAAAATGGATAGTAATTATGAGAACAGGTGGTCCCAGGACCACAGAATAAGATGACTGCATAGGGTCTTTGCATAAACCCGTGGCTTTTCTCCAAAAAAAAGGTTTCAAATTCTCACGTCTAAAGCTATGAAATTAACATTTGAGAATGAAACAATTTGAGAGTAACACACAACCACCTTGGGTTTCAAATTTCCTAAGTTTTACCGAAATAGGCATTAAAGCTCACATTAAAAGTCCTTTAAAAGGTTTAGAAAAATGCAACTGTTCTTTATTCTGCCTTTTGAATCTAAAAAGTATATAGACAAAAGTTAAAGCTTGTAACTTCTATGTTGGGCTTTCTTGACATTGATTCTATACAGTAACATCTATATGTTATATATATATGTATATATATGTGTATATATGTATATATGTGTATATATATGTATATATGTGTATATATATGTATATACATATATACATGTAATTCTTGTATATTAACATCAAATAAATGTAACATCTCTACCTGTTTTCAAAATACATAAAGTGATATTCCTATTAAAACTTAATTTAATCTAACGACATTGTAAAATGTTAAATTTCTGGAGCTGCTTCATAAACACACCTAACATACATAAAAATGTTTTGCAAATGACAAGGCAAAGGCTTATAAAGGTTAAGTGATGTTTTGATGACACAGATGCCTGTAAATGTGCCACTCAGGGCTTGACCAGGTCTACCAATTGCAAATGCATTCAGCTATAGCAAGGTGAATTCATGTTCTCTTGAGATGTGATTAGCCTTTGTTATAAACACGTTCCCCAGGCTGAGGCACATTGTAGCATCCAAAGGAAAATATTAACTTATTAATCGAAGAGTATTTTTAATTACATAAACTTTTAAAATTTATAAAATATTGCTCAAATACTATTTCAAAATAAATAACTTGCTAAGTCACATTTTGATCAACAGTGATGTTTTGTGAAGTAAAAATAAACAGAAAAGAATAAAATCTTAAAACTGCATAAAAAGGCAAACATAATCTATGTGAACTTGTCATTTTACAGATAGAACATTCGAGCATGTCCAAGAGCCAAGATCATAACACGATCATCTGGCCTCTCTTCATTTTCACAAGAGGACTCTCTTCATTTTCTTGGACTCGTTAGCATGTTAATACCCTAAGGATGCCCTCTTCTCCAAGCCACATCTTATTGCCAGAAGAAGAATGTTGCCATTTTTGCTTATTTAATCTAGTTTGACACAGTTATCTCCTTACTTTAAGTTTTGTGTTTGTAAAAAACTGATGTGTTTTTCTATCAGTACCATAAAATTATATTAAATGAGTTGATCTTAGAAGATTACAATCAGGGAGAAAGATTAGCTAGTATATTGTATTCATTCATCTTTTCAGTTTCATTTATTTGAATATGAATATAATGATGCTTTGGCGAATCTGATATATACCTGAACCCATTATGAAGTGTAATTACTGCAAAAATCTCTCAAAATATTACCAATTAAACATATTATTGCTACAAGTAATTAAAAGTGTTCCAATTATAAATGAGTTGTTAGGGTGCTGTCAAGACCCACTCAGTTCCTACTGTATATGATTCTATACAGTAACATCTATATGTTTATATATATATGTATATATATGTGTATATATACATGCATGTGTATATATACATATATACATGCATATGTGTATATACATACATGCATATGTGTATGTATACATATATACACACATATGTATATATACATACATGTTTATATATGTGTATATATGCATATATACATGCATACATGTTTATACATGTGTATATATACATACATATGTGTATATATACATATACACATGTTTATATATGTATATATACATATATACATACATATGTGTATATATACATACATACATGTTACTGTATAGAATCATATACAGTAGGAACTGAGTTGGTCTTGACAGCACCCTAACAACTCATTTATAATTGGAACACCTTTAATTACTTGTAGCAATAATATGTTTAACTGGTAATATTTTGAGAGATTTTTGCAGTAATTATACTTCATAATGGAGTCAGGTATATATCAGATTCGCCAAAGCATCATTCAGAATCTGACAAACATATTCGTTTTCTAAAGATCATAATTGTATTTTACATTAATGTTTGAACTTACCACAGTTCATTGTTTGCTGTACAAACATTTTAATTTCAAATCTGACCCTGCAGTTTTCAGTCTTCTATATTCTTACTATTTCTACTGCAAAGTAGTCATTCTGTCTGGGTTGTACCCCTTTGATTATATTTTCATTTTTAAAATGCCTGTTAGAAACAGATTGTTTAAGGCAAATACCCTGTGTATTAGCAGACTTTTAAAACTGCCTCCGGTAATTATGGATAAAAAAACTACATTGTTGGTTTTGTGCAGGTATGACGAGTCTTTTTACAACATTTAAAAATTACATATGAACATAATTTATCTATATTTAAAGTGTCCACTATCCATTTGCAAACAGTTTAGACGAAGAATTTTAATGCACATTCCCCATCTCTGACATTTGATTTTGCTGATTATTTTGTAGCTTGGCTTCTTCTCCTTTGTTACTGTCCTGTGCTGTCCGAAAAGGGCAGGTGCACCATATAGTGAATTAATTATAAGAACATATTCTCTTCACTTAGGTACAGGCTTTCCAAGAGCAAACTATCTCTTGCATGTTTCCTCCCACTTTGTATAAATATATTCTCCTTGTTTTTGTCCAATCATTTTATAGAATGAAGGACAATTATTTTATAGAATTAAAGTCATATATACTATATAGTTCAAAGTCTTCTACATGTAAATGAGGAAAGCCAGTCCCATGAGGACATGAAACCTTCCCAAGGTACATGGCTAGGGAGTGACAAAACCCCCCAATTTTTATGCTTTCACTTAGGTTTTGAGAAGCACACAATTTTTATTCTTTTTAATTGCCCAAGGACTGCATGAATGTTTTATTATACTAAAATTCTGGACATGAACCAAAAGGAGAAGAAAAAGCAAACATCCAGTTTTATCCACCTATAAAAGCCTACTCTGCCCCAGAGCTGGGCGTGGTGGCTCATGCCTGTAATCCCAGCACTTTGAGGCGGGCAGATCACTTGAAGTCAGGCGTTCGAGACCAGGCTGGCCAACATGGTGAAACCCTGTGTCTACTAAAAATACAAAAATTAGCTGGGCATGGTGGTACATGCCTGTAATCCCAGCTACTTGTGAGGCTGAGACAGGAGAATTGCTTGAACCCAGGAGACGGAGGTGGCAGTGAGCTGAGATTGCACCACTGCACTCCAGCCTGGGAAATAAGAGCAACATTCCATCTCAAAAAAGAATGAGGTTATCCTTAAGGAGAGAAGAGGGCTGAGGGAGGGGACCTGTATACAGCATTCCCTCCCATCACCATGTGGCTTTCTCTTTCCACATGTAGCTTTTGTGCACCGTGCCTCCCCATATGGTAAAAATTCCTGTGCAACACACTTACATATGCCAGCCCCAACATTTATTGGGCAGCCTAAGCAAAATATTTACGTTCTTGCCAAGCAAGGATGGTTAAAACTTACAGCAACTGTTTTCCAAGGGTAGACTCAGGACTCCTGGGGGATCCCCAAAACACTCTTGGCAGTTACAAAACACTAAAATTTGGATTTCTGCTGCTCCCGGAGGTAACTTCATATTTCAGATGATACCTTTTCTACCCATTTCTCTGCATCTTCCTAGAAGCCATACCTATTTTACATACTTCAATTTATGTGGCTGTATTGAAAAAAAAAAGCTAGGTTAAAAAACACTTTTCTCTCTTCTGGATTCCTGAATTCAATTTCAGGGTGCACCACTTAATTAGCTGTAAGACCTTGGGCGAAGTTAGCTCACCTCACTGTGCTTCAGTTCCCTCATTTGTAAAATGGGGGGAATAATGGTGTCCATACCGCAGAAGCGTAAGCATAACATGGTA
Source organism: Saguinus oedipus (assembly GCA_031835075.1). NCBI lineage: Eukaryota > Metazoa > Chordata > Mammalia > Primates > Cebidae > Saguinus > Saguinus oedipus. The sequence continues at coordinate 39,141,598 of CM063182.1, read as the reverse complement.
GTCAGAGTAATGCCCAGTGTGTAGGAAATATTTGCTATTATTATGATTGCTAGTGAGAAAATTCCTTTGTACTTACAGATCTTTTGATTGTGCACTAGTTCTTACACCATGACTTTTATTTTTATTTTTCCATGTCAAAAATTGGCCATCTTAAAATTCAAACTGCTTGTATCCAATCCAGTTGTTATACAGCAGGCGGACTGCAGCATTAAATGCCATTTCATTCTTATTTAAATAATCAAATTACTCTTTGAAACCACGTGCAGTCCTTTCCTTTATTACACTCAGAATTCCCATCTGAAACTGCAGCCTCTGTATTCTAGAGGAAAATGAATTTGTGGCCATGAATCTTGAACCAGACTTATCATAAGAACCACCCAGACAAGGCTATTAGTCCAGAATTATGAAATAACATAGGAAAAAGTGCACTTTCCAAATATAGAGGATGAACACCAATCTCTTGTTTTAGGATACCAGGGCTTTCTCTCCATGGACGAGGTTGGGTTTTGCTAATGCTGATTTTGGACCAGGCAGCTGGGAAATTTGATTTCATGAGCATTGCCCTAAATGGAATAGCACAGATGGTTGGTCTATGCTTTTCTTGAATGACAGTGGCATAGGAGGAATCGAGCTTTCCAGAACTAGTAAAACAGTCAGGGTCATTGGTTTCTTCTTGTCCTGTTAGGAAATCCAGAGGTCAAAATAGGTTTGCTAAGACCTGCAGCCTCTGCATCTTCTCAGGGCATCCCTCTAATTTCACATAAGAGCATGTGTCCTTGGCTATTTTAATCAGGAACATAATCTACTTGTGGGCTCTTCCGGCCTGGAAAGTAATCCAACTGAAGTATTTTAAATACCATCTGCACAAACCTTTTAACTGACTGTACTATATCCACAATGCTATAATTGCACGTATGCAGTGAGTCACCTTTACCTCTGACAGCAAGCAGGTTTGAAGAAAGCTATCTCTGCCTTGGCTTAGTGGAAATTGTAGTTAGGTCCCTAAGCCCAAAATACAGCTGGGCAAATATGTATTATTCCTTATATGACTGCTAATATTGATGAAGTGCACACGTAATGTTTTTAAGTTCTCTGTGGTACCATAAACAAAAGTCAGGGGGAGCTCGACTTCTTTGTTTCTCCTGATTTCAAACTCTAATTCCTTCTTGCCAAGCTCTGTTGACTCTCTCCACCAGGCACTCCAATTCTCCCTTGCTTTTACTTAGTGGTATCTATCCTCAGGGCCATTGTTCTTGTCACTTCGGAACGTTCTGTTATTTTTTACAGAACAGTTTTTCCTTGTATGTTAGTTGAAAACTACAGTCCTTCAGCAAGGGCTTCAGGTAACGTGAGATGGAGAAAAATCCTGGAGACTATGTTTACTTGGTTGCAGTATTAGTTACCAGTTGTGCCTCTTCGTTTTAATAGAATAGTTGGGGCACAGGAAGAAAGACACTCTTTTGAGATATTATGGTCTCATCATGAAGACGTGGGGGTGATCATCAGCACACCTGAAACTGGTCCTGACAGTCTCCTTTATTAGGTTTGAGAACACCTCTTCGCCTCTTGAAGACAACTTTACACTCTTTGAAATGATACAGCACCAGGTGCAGTCGCTCACCCGTGCAATCCCAGCACTTTGGGAGGCTGAGGAGGGTGGATCTCCTCAGGTCAGGAGTTTAAGACCAGCCTGGCCAACATAGAGAAACCCCGTCTCTACTACAGATACAAAAAATTAGCTGGGTGTGGTGGTGGACACCTGTAATTCCAGCTACTAGAAAGGCAGAGGCAGGCAAATTACTTGAATCCAGGAGGCAGAGGTTGCAGTAAGCCACTATTGCACCCATTCCAGCCTGGGCAACAAGAGTGAAAATCCATCAGAGAAAGAAAAGATAGAGAGGGAGAAGGAGAAGGAGACAGAGAGGGAGAGGGAGAGGGAAAGGGGAAAGAAAAAGAAAAAGAAAAAAAGAGAAAGAGGAAGAGAAGAGAAAGGGAAGAAAAGAAAGAGGAAGGGAGGGAAGGAAGGAAGGAAGGAAGGAAGGAAGAAAATAAATAGCAATCATACTGATTCTGCAGGATCACTGTGGAAATCACATAAGAGATTGTACACAGCTCATACATTAGAATCTCTGGTATCTGATACTTGATATATACTAGTTTTCTTTCTCCTCACCTGTTTGGCTGGATATGTTTTCTAGAAAACCAAAAGCTGATCCTGTAGTTGCTGTTTGTTGTTAGAAGATGGGCACTAATGACAGGTGAGACTACTTCATTCCATTGTGGTGAGGAGTTAATTCAAATAGATCCATTTTTTTTACTTAATAGAGGACAACAATTCCATGGAGGCGGCTGACATCCAAACCAAGTAAAGATAAAGGGCTAAATTTCACTTGAAAAACAACAAACATTATTAAGAAAATGATTGTAGACTAAAGCTTAGTAACTTGAGAGAACAAAAGATTTCAATCTACTTCACACGTAACGAACCAGGCTTCTTCAACACCTAGTCTTGATAATGTGAACTATGTGGACATATTCTGTGTAATTTAGAACTAAGCAGTTTGCTAATTGGATGTCTTGCCTCTATTTCCTGGAAAGTTCTAAAAGTCTCCCCCCACATTCCCTGAATATAATTAGTATTTTTGTTTAACTCTATTTTCAGATAAATCAAGCACATTTGGAGAAGTTATTTAATGACACTTTTTAAGAAAGCACACAGAATCTGGAAGAACAATATGATGAAAAAAGATCCTAAGATATCCACAACAACGTTGCTTTATTACTACCCTTTTTACCTCCAATATTGATTAATATTAGAAACGACAAGCCCAGGAAACTTCCTTACCTTTTGATCCTAAGACTTAATATTTAGACCACACTCAGTATCTCATTATTGTTATAGAAAACCAAGAGGGAAGACGCATGTCTGCAAGCCTTTGTTACATTCCAGGGACCAGATTAGGTACTCTACATAACCTTAATCAAATGCTGGCTGCAGCCTTGTGATAGGTATCATTATGTGCTCATTCATCCATTCATTCATTCCAGTGAAGAGTATGAAAGACAAGTTTGGCACGTTACACAACATCACAAATAGCAATTGAAAGTGGATCCGCTCAGTTGAGCGAGCTGGACTCATACTATCTCTCCTCCAATCTTTAGTGACCCACTCAATGCATTTACTGGGGAAAGTGCTTCCCCTGTTCCTGGATGAAAATGAGGGCAGTCCAAGGATGTCCCGGGTGACTCTTAAGCAATCACATAAATTATGGTCATGTTTAGTGGCAAAACCTTTCTCCAGATAGAAAATCCTAAGGCCATATAATAATCAAATTAAGGTTTGATATAAAGTTAAACTTCTGCCTTTTTTTTTTTAAGCTAGAATCATCAGAAGACAGAAAGCTGAAACAAAGAGGATATAAAACGTTTTTACTTTTACTGAGCCTAACTTTCAGTCACTTTGCTAGCCATTCTTTCTTTCTGTTCCTGCAGCATTAAAGGTTGAGTGAGCAAAGAAACTGGTAGACAGTACAACAATTTCCTTTTCTACTGGTACTTCAGTGGATGGCTTTGTCCACTCAGGGCCTGGGAGTGCTGGGCACCTTCATGAGTTTTCTGAGATGACCCCACTGGGCACAGTAAGCTCCCTTTCCTAAGATGTGGGTAAGGCACTATTAGGGCCACTCTGAAGGGCTTACATCACCCTTCAATTTTCTTGAGCAAATCTTAATGATTCTAGAGAGGCTGTCTTACAAGAATGACCTATAAATATCTCAGGCTTGTTCACACAAACTCAGGAAATTCAATTAAATAGTGCATCCATTTCTCCTGCACTGCTAATGTTGAGGCCACAGGGTAATCCAACTATGCCTTTCAGGTTGTCCAGGCAGTATCAGACACCACGTACTGTCCTTCTAAGTGAAGGGACACAAGTTCAGCTCGATGTGTGCAGCTGGAATGCCTCCCACTGTGTTCAAGGTGAAGGATGCTGCCACCAACTCACCCCCTCCAACCAAAATTCCTTTTCAACATTCTGTAACCTTGTTGTGAAGAGTCTTCTAGTGGATTTTTTGGAAAATCTATGATTGCAAGATCTCTCAGATGGTCAGTCTCACTTCAAGATCTGATACCTGTCAGGTCTACATATCAGCCAGACTTGAGCAAAGCCAAGTCCCCTTATGTCAGCAAAGCATGACTACAGGATACCAGTATGCCTCAAATTATTTTAAGTGTAATTATTAGTTCCTTAACAATTACTTTTAAAGCCTTCACATATAACATTAAATTACACAAATTGTGTGGCAGCTATAAAAATGGTGTTATATGCATAAAATACTTTGAAAACACAGTACTGTCTTTCAAGCTGTTTGTTCAAGCAGTAACTTTCATACTGAGGATTAAAATAGCACACACAGGGATGAAAATAAAACAAATTATATTTGGTATAGAGCAAAAGAAAAATTTTACAAAATGAACTAACTGGCTCCAGTTCTTTTAAAACCCATTCTAGGACAGTGCATACTATTATATAATAGTGTATGGGACAAATATCCTTTATCTATTTCTAGTTACCTTTCATTCATTTTCTGTACTGTTATTTAACTACAGCTTTCTCCGGAAGCCTCTTCAGGCTAATTTGCCTGCATAATTTCACCCACTACCTATACAATTGCTATCCCATATGTTTAAAGTAGATTTAACCTTCCTTATATGTAAGAGAGATTAACATCAACCTATTAAAGCAGAGAGAGCCAGAGCTCAAAAATGTCTGTGTTTCTCCTCTTTTTTCCACACTCTGACTCCTTCAAGTCCAGTAGTAGCCAGATATGGATCACATAATTTACCTCTGTCCACTGTCAGCACGAGCAAGATGTGACACTTACAGATCTGACATAAGTCTCCCAATCAGAATTTGTCACATTTTGTGCAGTGATGATGGTGCCATGGATGAAGGTGGGGCTCTGGGGAGCAGAGCAGAGCTGCTGTCCGTGGTCCTGACTAACATGGACCATGACATGAGCAGAACATTCAGCTTTGCTTTCTTTAGCTACTGAGATTTTGCTGCTGGTTAATACACTGTGAATAAAACATCTCCACTGTACTGGAAGCTCCACAGTTAAGAGATGTCCACTTTGTCTGCCATGTGTTCACAGACTAATTTAATGTCTGGCCCAGAGTAGGTAACCAAAGAGTATTTGCTACAAACAAGAAATGAAAACAGGAATGAATCAAACAGATCCTCTGAGTCAAGGTGAGTAATAAGAAGAATTATTGACCTCTTCTTGAGAGCGAACTCACTGTTTAATTCAGTTTGTTTATTTAAGGAATGCTAATATGTTAAAGACTCAGTGCACTGCCATTGTTATGGCTTAATCGGAACCAACTACTGCAAATTCTGCATGATTGTGTTTATACAGGCATATGCATCTGCCACAGAAACAGCAAAATGGAATCCAGTACAAACAGGCAGGGAGTGGTGTGGAAATGCTTCCCAGGTAAAGTAGAGTCCAGTTGACTTTTAAAACAACCAGTCAAAGGAAACACACTTGTAGGTGTGTCTGCAAAAACGCATGTGTTTATGCTTGAGGGTGATGTTTGTGAGAAGAAAAGCATGGGTTTAGCATTCATGTGTACAGATGCAAAACGTCAGATGGGCATGTTTGAATCTCTTCACAGTAATGCTCTATGACATCCGAACAGCAGGTAAGAAGTCCAAACATAGACAGTGGCCAGATCAGAAAGGTCTCTAACATAAGATTTGAGCTTCCAGGTTGTCCTATGGGCAATTTTAAACAACAGTTGAGGGGATTCTGAGGACGACAGACAGTATCTTTCGTAGCATGAGAAAAAAAAAAAAAGAAGATGCTTCTCTGAGTTACTGGGGAGAACAAAGATTAAGAAGGGCCATTCATAGCTTTTCTGTCTCTCAGGCTTCATAGAGTTTACCAAGGACAGGTAGAGGCAGTATTTAGGAAAGATTTCTTGTGAGAATTATATTCATAATTATGATCCATGTTTAAGTAGCAACTTCAGCTACAAAATAATGAGCATATGACATTGATAATGTTCATTAACTTTATTTCTGTATCTATGGTTTCATTTAGAACTTCTATTCTGTACATGGGATTTTTTTGGTAAGTTTTTACTTGCAGGAAATCACAATTTGTAATTTAAAAAATTCAAAGCAAAATGAAAATATCCATCTGTTTCTTGTGACTCATCATCCTTTACGATGTCAGTTCTCTGTAACACCAGCAGTCCATAACTTCAACTAAACTACTTTAATTTTAATTCATTTCTGTCTAAAATTTAGACGGACAAAATTTCACCTCCTTAAGTTTTATTTGTTAAATGCAAATGTCACAATGTCAAAATAAGATCTTCTTTGTACCCTCGTGTAAAGTATTGTAATAGAATATCCTATTTTATGTAATTAAAACACAACTTCTAAATGTTTCTATGACAGGAATTTGAGTCTTTTTAAAATTAATATGGTTTGGGGATTATATAAATTCTCTTTAGTGTTGCATTATTGGAATACATTATTTGGAATTTTAATTTTTAAAACTTTAATATACTCATGAATATGCACTAATGGTAAGTAATAAAGAGAATATTTAAAAGGATAAATATGGATTAAAAGTCAAGATATTTAAAAGCTGGGAATAATGAATATAATGCTTTCCTTTAAACTGATAAATACAAAAAAAGAATACAAATTTATACTTACAATAATGTAAAGTTAATCTCCATAATTAAAACACAACCTCCAAAGCAGGGTAGAATATGTATTAACTAAGAGAACAGTATTTTTCTTTTTTATCCACTAGTTGCCACAGATTTAACAGTTCATTTCTTTTCAAAAAGCACATTTTGATTTACACACAGAGACACACAAAATAAAAGCTTAGTGCTGCAATGTTATTAAAGCTTAAGTACAGTATTTTGTTTACGTGTCATTTTTCTTGTGACATGTTTCTTTCTTAAATTGTAGCCTCAATATGGAGAACAATGCCTATCAAAAAGACACAAAGTTCTTTATTCATTGGGTGATAAAATCCATAAACCCAGTCTAATCTATTATACAGGAAGAGAAAAGTAAAGGACTATTAGGCTAACTAACTACTTTGAGAGCTAAAATTATATATGAGAAGAGAAGTAATACCTGGCTCTGACATGTCATGTAAGTCATATGTCCTTTGCAAAATAATTAACTAATGTGAAATTAGAAGTTTTATTTAAATGTAACTTGCCTTTCAGGTGGACAATTTCTTTTCATATCAAGCAGAAACAGAAACTTCTTCCCTATGTGAACAAGCAGGCAGCAACCCTGGTGTCCAGAAAGAACTTCTTCCGTCAAACAGGGTTTGAGATGCCATGGTGTGTTATTAGGGATCCATTATTACCTAGTTAGTTTAATAATGGAGGCTTGGATGTTTGATCATTCAGTGAAAACACCAAACATCTGTACAAGGGAACAGGAATGTTTAAAACCCTCCTCGTATCACCAAAAAAGAAAACTGAAAACAACGAAAAAGGCAAGCCCAGGCACAGATTTCAGAAGGAGGGACTTATTTATTTGCCTGTGCTGATTTTTTTTTTTTCTTTCTAAATAACTTTTTAATTAGACCGAATTTGCAATAACGCACTCTAAGATTAATGTATGCAAACACATTTTTTCTGTAACTTACTCTTGCATCATAAATGTGTTTCTATAGAGGAACATATTCATTGGAAAATGTTTCAGCTTACTTTTCCTATGTCATAGTCTTAATATTATGCCTCCAGCATCTTCACTACTGTTCAACTGAATGTTAAATGTAATCTTCAGTAGTCCCAACAATGCTTATTACATAAAGGCAAAAACTGGCCTAAAGAAAGCCAAATGCTAAGGTGTATCTGCTGTTTTTATACAGATCCTTTATAATTCTTAGAATAGTGATGACATTGTAGAGACGTACTGAAATAATGCCAGCAATAAAATGTAGAATATAAAAGATTTATCTAAAGTCAGGGTCCCTAAATAATACAGGTGGAATATTTAAGTGGGTTCATTGAAGTGGCTTTTTATAAAAAGGTAATTAATTTATTAGTTCTGCAATGTATGGATAGTCTTAACAGAAACCAACAAGGGACCCACAAAGCACTCCAGAGGGAAAAGAGGTGGAAAATCTCCTTTCTTCAGGTCCAGAGGGGCAAGGGTGGAAACGTGTGTCTATGGCTGGAGAAGGGGTTGTTCCACCAGAGCTGTGTCTGGAGTAGAACCATGCATTCCACCATCAGGGAGAGGGGTCTGAGAATCCCCATCTCAATTTTGTCCCACACCTGCTCTTTGTCAAGTATTTCCTGAGGACTTAACCTCCCTGGCACAGAGAGGGCAAGAGAGCTCAATGATGCAGTTCTTAAGGCCAAACTCCCAGGGCACAGAGTAATGGAGAGACAGAACAAGACAGTTTGAAGCAGCAAATGAAAATTAGCCAGCACAATGAGAAACTAACTCCGCTAAAATTACTTGTGCGAATACTAATATCTTACTAGTAAGTCAAATCAAAATATATTAACTCTTAAGCTCCTGCATTATTAACCAAAGCTAGGGCTAAAGAGTGTTTAAAATAAATATATCACACAAATATGTGAAAATTATTATTTATATATCTGGCTCAGCATTCGTTTTTATTATCATGCTGTAATTTAAAACAACACTAATCATGAAGTAGACTTGTTATCCCTGTGCCTTATCTTCCAAATCAGGAGCAATAAAAATCACCTGGCCATGAACTAAGCAATGCTGCAGTACTGTACTTTGATTTTAAGACATGTCATTCTTTTACGCATCACCAATAAAAAATAACAATGATTTCTTATTTGGAATTTTATTCCATACTTTAAGAAAGATGCTTTCGACATATTAAGGTACAGATATTTTTGTCACATATCAGTTTTGTTTGTATAAAACACGGAACATTTAATCATGCATTTCTTTTCTTTTCTTTTTTTTTTTGAGACGGAGTTTCACTCTTGTTCCCCAGGCTGGAGTGCAATGGTGCGATCTCGGCTCACCGCAACCTCCACCTCCTGGGTCCAGGCAATTCTCCTGCCTCAGCCTCCCAAGTAGCTGGGATTACAGGCAGGCACCACCACGCCCAGCTAATTTTTTGTATTTTTAGTAGAGACGGGGTTTCACCAAGTTGACCAGGATGGTCTCGATCTTTTGACCTCGTGATCCACCTACCTTGGCCTCCCAATAATCATGCATTTCTAAGCCATTTTACATTCAGTGTTCAAAGCTCTTCTATTTTTTGACTCAGCGGTGACATCAGATTTAACATTTGATAGAGGGATGTCTTATTAGTGTCTCCCATATAACTTTCCACACCATTAAACACTTTCTACCAGTTCTAAAGCCAGTACTTTTTGCACCTATCAAATAGTGTATATGGAAAGTTTTATAATAAGAATCAGGACTTATGTTCTTTACCGCATGGTTCTCAAATGACTATCTCACTGAAATACAGAGAAGTTGAAGTTCTATAATCCTTTTGCTGGAAAAAGCAATGTGGCAATGACATTGACGTCTGACTACCCCTGACCAGCAGCCACAGAAGATGCCATCAGCAGCAAGTACACCTCGATTTCAGAGAAACTAAAATGCGGGAAAAACTGAGCATCTCTCAAACGATGGCATATAGATCACGTCACAAACAATTACGTATGAATAGAGGATTCAGTGTTTCATATCTTATTGATAAATTATACTTCCATTGACAGCTTTCAAAATAAACCCAAGACTCTAGAGACAGTATTCCAAAGAGTACAGGATGTCACCTTTCTTCCTGATTGTACGTGAATAGCTAATATTTTTCTAGTACTTCAATAAAAATGACAGGCATGAAGTCCTTGCCTGTGACTATGTCCTGAATGGTTTTGCCTAGGTTTTCTTCTAGGGGTTTTTATGATGTTAGGTCTTATGGTTAAGTCTTTAATCCATCTGGAATTAATTTTAGTAAAACACCAAAAGCATTGACAACAAAAGCCAAATAAGACAAATGGGATCTAATTAAACTCCAGAGCTTCTGCACAGCAAAAGAAACAATCATTAAAGTGAACCAGGAACCAACAGGATGGGGACAAATTTTTGCAATCTACCCATGTGACAAAGGGCTGGTATCCAGAATCTATGAAGAACTAAAACAGATTTACAAGAAAAAAACGAACACATCCAAAAGTGACAAAGGACATGAAAAGTCACTTTTCAAAAGACGACATATATGAGGCCAACAAACATATAAAAAAATGCTCATCATCACTGGTCATTAGAGAAATGCAAATCAAAACCACATTGAGACTCCATCTCACGCCAGTTACAATGGCTGTCATTAAAAAATCTGAAGACAACAGATGCTGGAGAGGATGTGGAGAAATAGGAACACTTTTACACTGTTGGTGGGAGTGTAAATTAGTTCAACCATTGTGGAAGACAGTGTGGCAATTCCTCAAGGATCTAGAAATAAAAATTTCACTTGACTCAGCAATCTCATTACTGGGTATACACCCAAAGGATTATAAATCGTTCTGTTGTAAAGACACATGCACGCTTATGTTCATTATGGCACAGTTTACAATAGCTAAGTCTTGGAACCCACCCAAATGCCCATAGATGATAGACTGGACAAGGAAAATGTGGCACATATACACTATGGAATACTATGCAGCCATAAAAAAATGAGTTTGTGTCCTTTGTAGGGACATGGATGAATCTGGAAACTGTCATTCTCAGCAAACTCACACCAGAACAGAAAATCAAACACTGCATGTTCTCATTCATAGGTGGGTATTGAACAATGACAACACAGGGACACAGGGAGGGGAGCATCACACACTCCTGGTGGGGTCTGTTGGTTGGGGGGCTAGGGGAGGGACAACAGAAGGCGGGGAGGTTGGGGAGGGATAACAAGGTGAGAAATCCAAGATATAGGTGATGTGGGGAAGGAGGCAGCAAACCAACTTACCGTCCTATGCAATAACCCTGCATGATCTGCACATGTACCCTAGAACGTAAAACACAATAAAAAAAAAAAAGACAGGCAATAATAATGATCCAAATTGCTGATCTATATTGTCTCAAGCATCCTCAGGATAATGCTTAGATACCATGAGTTCTTCCATTTTTCAGACGAGCAACCAAAAACTGCTTGTCCGTGGTGCCCAGTTAAGAGAATAAATTGAAATAAGAAACCAGGTCTGAGGAATACAGACCCTGAACATTCCAGAATGGGTTGGTAGAAACTTATATTCATGTTTCTTGGTATTTTACGTTTTAAAAATATTCTAAGATGAGCATCCATTTTAGCTTTTCTTCTCATATAAATAATCTATTTTTTCTTACTGTAATTAGATGACTCTCTAAAATTATTCGTAATAATCATGAGTAAAATAAAAACCTGCAAAAAGTAGTTTCCAACTTGTGTGTAATTAGTAACTTTCTTTAAATAATTCCAGAAGACTATCTTTGTTCTTTCATAGCTGTCAATAAGTATGAAATCAAAGTCTCAGGTAATCATGTGGCCCCATTCTCCCTTCTTTCAAGTAAACTGCCAAGGATATTTTTCTTATCATATTTTGCCAAGTCAACTGATCTAAACCTAATTTAAGGTGTTAAGATATATATACCTTGAGAGAAAATTTAAAGCTAATTCTCCCTCGTACACATTTCAGCCTTGCTTAGCCATTATCCTAAGCAAGTACAATGCTCTTGTCTTTTCTCCATTGTCTACCTCACTAATTAACGCATCTCAGAAACACAATAGGTTGCAGACTCACTCTGCAGAGCATTTTTCTGAAAAAAAAAAAAAAAAAAAAGTATAGACTTCCCCCCCAACATCTTAAAAATAAAACTGGTTAATTACAAAAAAGACTGAAGGAGCCCTTAAAATGGTATGCTCTGTTGTTTTTCTCTTTGCAAGGAGAGAAATTTTAATGAAAACCACAGTTAACGGCGAAAATGGAAGGTGTGGTCAAACCATCTCAGGGTCTCCCTCCTGTTCTCCTTTTTAGCCCCCTGGGACCTCAGTCCTCAAGTCATCTCCAGCTTAGTCCAGCTTGGAACCTTGATCAGTGATTAAAGCTGGAGAAGTTCATGGCACCAGAGCCTGAAAGTGCCCAAGGCAGGAAGAATTATGTGGTTCCAATGGTTATAAATTCTATAGTTCAGGCATTATACACTATAAGCTTATGTATATTTGAGTACCACATCCATTATTTCTAAACATAGTAATAATATAAAATAAAGGGTTATCATAATAGTACGAAACAGCATAGCATTTGGACTCATGGCCAGAAGTAAAATATTTAAATATTTTAAATAATTAATATTTTTTTCCTCAAGAGAGGATTTATCTGTTTCTGATGCTAAGCATAATTTACTATTCATAATTCAGAGGATGAAGGTATTTCTATATGCAAACAGCAGGTAAATTTAACTTATATTTTATAGTATTTTATTTATTTAGCAAATATTCAACTATTAACTAATAGGTGGAGGGCCCCTGGTTTGGGTCCCTGAACACATGCAAATAAGAGTTGTCTTTTTTTTTCCTCAAGGGCTTATACTTTACTGGGTATATTTCCACTGTATAATAATTTCTAAATAATAGCTTTATGCTAGTGAAAATGAGTAGAAAACATGATTATTATATTTATTGAAAGATATCTGTGGGGGCCCTGTAATCTACCAACCTTAGACTCTCAAAAATTTTTTAAAAAGCTGATCTCATGCCTGTTCATAATTGATGATGGAAAATAGTACACAGATTTGAAAATATAAAAACCTATAAGTCAGACAACAAAAAGGCAAAGAAGTGCAAAGACAGGAATAGGAAATGCTGGGAAAGAGTAATATTACATTTTTATGCCAATAAAAATGGTAGGATGAGTTGGATAGGTTGAGGAGTTGGGGAGACTGTTTAGAGCATTGTAGGTGCTGTAGGTTTTAATCTTTATCAGCATAAAAATATACAATACATAAAATAGTCATGAATATACTTTTAAAATCTAGAAATATACATACATATATATATATATATACCTGGAGCAACTGGGGGTCAAACATTTAGAAATAATCAAATGTATATGTTAAAATTTACCAAGACTACATGAAGAAAAAGTCTTGTATCTTTCATAAAATACTGTAAAACTTGTTTAATCTAAATCTAAAAACAAAAAATAAAAAGATGAGAAAGTTCAGAGTACCATAGTTCATTTTTATTGACTAAGAAGTGAATGCTAAATAGCATTAATGAGAAACAGAATTCGGATGCTAGATGTTCATACATTAACACTTTATTCAGTTAATGAAAACTATATTCAGGTCATTTTTGCTTCTATAGCTGTTAAGCCCCTCACATACAATCAATTTGTAATGCTAAAAGTTGTTATTTTAATTTTAGATAATTACAATTCTTGTGAGGCTAAGATAGCCTGAAATTGAACCTGTCCTTTCAAAAGTTCACACCAGGGTTTGGAATTTGACTACTTTCTGGTACCATTTTAGCATTAACCCTAAGCCATCTCTTATCCCCTCTGTTGGAAGATCATTCAATCACACTACTATTGATTAAGAACTGACATCCTTTAAGAGGTATTACATTTCAAAAGAATTTTGAGTTAATTATATAAAGTTGATGTCTGATTATGCCATTACTAAACACTGCTGATGGTACTACACTTTACAGAGAAGTTTATTGAATATTTTAAAATTATGTAATCAGCAAGCTTTTTATTAGCAAAGGAAAACAAGAGGCTACAGTGATTGAATACCTGAAGAGTGAATATGGCAGTTAAAGGGTTGCTAAATTGTTTCAAATGCTGTTTTCTCTTCAATAAACTGATTTTATGTTGAACTGAAGCATTACCACCAACAAATGCTAGTCTCTCTCTGGTGAAAACCCAGGGTAAAGGACCTGAAGAACATCCCAGGACTCTGGGGACACATTAAAAAACTGGCATAGAAAAAAGTTTAGAGAAATGTAATTTTGGGGAATCTGCCTTAACTAAATGAAGTTTCCAAAATAATGCAAATCTTTGCTTCCTGTGTCTGCCATTAAAACTAAACACACACACCGTAAAAGGAGAGAAGTTACAATGCTGATTAACTTTTGATGCCTTAACTGTTATTCTCAGTTGTCCTCCCACTCAAAAATGTCCCACGACATCAGTTTGCTTTAATAGTTGTATTTACTACATATAAATTGTTTTGAATCCTAGAATACCATACTAGACACAAGCCATTATACAAGGTTGCAAATAATTCCCTATACAGGAAATGAGTACAGTGTATATTATTTGGATAATTGACACCTAAAAGCCCTAACTTGGGCCGGGCGCGGTGGCTTAAGCCTGTAATCCCAGCACTTTGGGAGGCCGAGGCGGGTGGATCACGAGGTCAAGAGATCGAGACCATTCTGGTCAACATGGTGAAACCCCGTCTCTACTAAAAATACAAAAAATTAGCTGGGCATGGTGTCGCGTGCCTGTAATCCCAGCTACTCAGGAGGCTGAGGCAGGAAAATTGCCTGAACCCAGGAGGCGGAGGTTGCGGTGAGCCGAGATTGCGCCATTGCACTCTCAGCCTGGGTAACGAGCGAAACTCCGTCTCCAAAAAAAAAAAAAAAAAAAGCCCTAACTTGACCTATATACAATGTATACATGATGTAACAAAATTCCACTTGTATCTAATAAATTTATGTAAATTTTTTAAAAAAATTTATATACACATTTAATATCAACCATATGCAAATGTCATAGAACATCAAAATATAGTTTTAATACAGTTCTAAGTAGTTATTTCATTTTCATTTACTTCTGCAGGCTACTTGATACTAAAGCAAATATTTTCTTCCTAGATGTTAAGAAATTAATATTAAAGTGATATTTGTGCTTTTGAATAATTATATTTTAAAGAATGTATTTGTGAAAAATTTATTTTTTAAATACTAGTATAATTTAATTGAACTTAAATGAGCAAATTTTACATCATATATATGTATATATACACATATAAATATATATAATACATATATAGTAATGACTAAAAATGTTGCTTAGCTAATCTAATCACTTTAAATTTGGCATTTAAAGAGCATAATTAAAAAACTGTAGGAAATAAATCTTGTGCTGTTAATTCTCTCTCTTGCCTATAACACTATAAGGAGGGAAGAAGGGGATGGAACACAGAAACATTAAAGACATTGCCAAAAGAGATTGTGCTTTTCTTTTAAAAAAATAATTGTACGAAATTTATAGGAGAATATGGTTTTGCTAGGTAATGTAAGTAATCAGAATTAGAGAAGCCATTGCAAATATTTAAATATAAAATCTTCAGACAAGAGAAACTTTTTCTTCATTCCCAAAGCTCCCAGAGAATGTACTTTTTAAATAATTACCTCCAGAAGGGGATTTTACTTGACATATTTTAGGTGTCAGAAAAGATTGTAGATAACCAGTAGCCTCAACATAAGAGAGATAATTTGCAGGATTCCTATAGTTGTTCAAAAAGCCACAGGTAATTGGTTCTTTCACTCAAGAGATACTCAATGGCCACCATATGGCAGATACCTTTTAAGTCCTGAGTATATTGCAATGAAAAATCAGTTTCCAGCTTCTCATAGAACTTAAACTCTACATTTAAAAATATGCCTCATCTTGGCCAATACCTTTATACCATATAATATATCAGACACTATCTTTCCAGTAAAAAATAGTATTTGTTGGTATTAGCTATTAGAATTTCTCTCCTTCATAGAAAGCATAAATCTACAAATTTCTACAAAGAGCCCACACACAGTGAGAGGAAGCACTTTGGATATATGTCAGAAGATCAGGTCCCACTTGCTGATTGTGTCACATCAGCTGAGTGTTTTTGACTGCATAGTTATCTTTGATAAAAACAACAACAAAACAGAAAATTTTCTTCTTGCCTATCTCACAGAAGGGGTATAATGTTCAGTTATGATAATATATGAAGTGGTTTATAAACACAGAGTTTTCTTTAACATATTTTCATATACTCAGGCATAGATGGGAAAATATGAAGGGACCTCAAAAAGTGTGTGGAAAAATGAAATTAAAAGGTAAAAATAAAATATACAAACTTTATTTCTCAATATATGCTCCATCAACTTCAATACACTTTTGTAAGTGGTAATGCCAGCCTTTCAGTACATCCCTAAACAACTGAGGGTCCTGGTAATTTGACTAAATCAATAAAGTCTTTTGAACATTATTAATTGAAGGAATGTCCTTTATGGACTTTTTAAGATTAGGAAACAAAAGTCAGAAGGTACCAAACCAGGACTGTAAGGTGGATGCCTATGAGTTCCCACTGAAACTCTTGCACAGTTGCCCATGTTGGAATGGAGGAAGGAGCAGGAGCATTGTTGTGATGGGGAAGAACTCCCTGGGGCAGCTTTCCTGAGTGGCCCTCTGCTACAGCTTTGGCTACTTTATCAAAGCAACTTTATAATAAGTCAAAGTCATCATCCCCTGGCCCTCCAGAAAGTCAACAAGCAAAATGTTGTGAGCATCCCAAAATATGGTTGCCATGACATTCGTTCTCATCTTTTCCACTTTTGCTTTGACTGGACCACTTCTAGCTCTTGGTAGCCAATGCTTTGATTGTGCTCTGCCTCCAGGATGGTAGTGGGAAAGTCATGTTTTATCTTCTGTAACAAATCTTCAGAGACCAGAATGCTCCAGGATCTTGATGTCACTTGCATAAAATTTCCATTGAAAGCTCTGCTCTTGTTTGCAGCTAATCTGGGTACAATGGTTTTGAAATTTGTCAAATGGAAAGTCTGCTCAATTCTTATTTTTATTCAAGATTGTATAACCTAAACCGATCAAGATGTCCATGGGGTTAGCTGTTTCCTGCTGTTACCATTCAGGACTCTTCAATTAGGGCAATGACAAAATTATTATTTTTCTTGCAAATTGATGTGATGGTCTGTTACCGCGGGTTTCAGCTTCACCATCATCTCCTCCCTGCTTAAAGCTAGTTATCTATTGGTACACTGTTGATTTTGTCAGGGGGCACCTTGTCCCCATAAAGCGTCAGTGATTTCCCCATTCTTCTGTTCAAGCTTCACCTAAATTTGATGTTTGTTCTCGCTTCCATTTTATCAGAATTAATGTTGCTTTGATAGGGGCTCTTTTCAAATGATGTCTCATCCTTCTTAGTGCCTCAAACTCAATCTTGTTCAGATATGTGATAACAATATGAGTTGATTTTGGTACAAATACTTTTTGAAACCCACATATAATTTTTGTATCAGAAATTTTCACAACCTTTATGAAGATACCTTGTATAATGCATCATGTTCATTATGTAGAGGCAAGCTATCTTGCTAACAAAAAAGCTGTTTACCTACTTAAGGTCAATTGCCAGGTGGAACTTGAGTGGTACCTAATAACAGAAAAAACTCTAAATAGAGGCAATGAAGGCCCAAAACAAAAGAAAAGAAAAAAACTAGTGTTATAGATGATGGTCTGGAGAAATAGGGAAGAGATATCCTTGGAATGGTTTTCCCTGGCTCATTAGCTAATAACCATAAAAACAGTTATTATATTAACAACAATGTAATATAACGTAACGACAATAGTGATTCATTGCGGTAATATATTAAGGAGTTCTGCTATTCAGGTACGAGTTGAAAAGCTTCAGATATCTGGTCACTTTCACCCAGAATGAAGGTGGTTTTGCCATACATGCTGTGCAGCTGAAACAGCAGTCTGTGAATTAAGCTACTTGCCCACAGTATTGTGTGTTCATGTGGGAAGTCAGATTAAGAGATTCTATCTTTAAAATCAGCTCTCTGCCTCTCTTTTGCCCTATACCATACTGCACCCATAGGTGGATTCTCTCCTATGTTTTTGTGTTTTTGTCCCACATTAAGCTCAAATCTAATAGCTGATTAAGGTTCAAAAGCATTCATCTCTACTGAACTGGTTTGTATGTATCATGTTTTTAACACTCGTTTCTTCTCATTAAATCATTTAGTTTTTCACTGACTACCTAATGCAATCCCAGCTGAGTCCAAGTAGAGTTAACCCATGAGCTCCTCTACAAGCCAGACAGGGAAGTCACAAGGTCATAGTGACCCTGTGTTCTTCAGGACTGGCAGGCAGGACCAGCAGTTCAATTATTGGACTCCATGCTGATACATGTTAACTCAAACATACATACATACATATATATATATATATATATATATATATATAATTTTTTTTTTCTGAAAATGGTGCCCCCTCCATGGATTAAAATGTGAGCAGAAGCTCAGCTCTCTGTATGTCAAATAGAGACAAAATCCAAGAAAATCAGGAATGGCAATTTTCTATTTAGGGAAAATACATACAAGTAAATACAGAAAATTATTTTACACGGACAATTTGAGTAATTTAAAGGTAATTAAAATGAGGACATTGTGATTTTCTCTAGGGACTAAAAACTACTTTCTGAAACATAGAATAGGGCATGAATACTGTGGACTTGCAAATGAGAATAACTGCTGTTAACAGAGATACCATTTATTTCAGATAATTATTTTTTACTCTCATCAAATATAAAAAAAAAAAGAAAGCAAAAATAATAATTTTTACTTAGGTATAGCCTGGTTCTGAACAAACTTATTAAAGTAGGCAAAACTTAGCATCTTGCCATCACCAAAAATCTTCCAAAAATTTATTAACTTTTATTCATTGTCTATTTCATACACTGGGCAAGAAGCAGCTATGATGGGTGTGGGGCACTTTCTGAACATTGCCATATGAATAGAGTTCTACTAGAGGGCACTGGTAAGAGTTTTACTTTTCCAGTGAAAGAGTAAGCCCCCGCTGCCATTTTTCCCTCTTCCATTTGCCTCCTCCTGCCTAGATCCTGAACATGAGGTCTAGGAATTGTCCATGAAAGAACAAAGGTGGCAGTGATAAGAGAACCAGGGGCTCACAAAATATCATCGACACCCTTAGACTGCCATTATGTTGTCTTAGAAAAGTAAATCAGCTGGGCGCGGTGGCTCACGCCTATAATCCCAGCACTTTGGGAGGCCGAGACGGATGGATCCTGAGATCAAGAGATCGAGACCATCCTGGTCAACAAGGTGAAACCCCGTCTCTACTAAAAATACAAAAAATTAGCTGGGCATGGTGGGGCATGCCTGTAATCCCAGCTACTCAGGAGGCTGAGGCAGGAGAATTGCCTGAACCCAGGAGGCGGAGGTTGCAGTGAGCCGAGATCGGGCCATTGCACTCCAGCCTGGGTAACAAGAGCGAAACTCTGTCTGAAAAAAAAAAAAAAAAAAAAATAGAAGAAAAAGAAAAGAAAAGTAAATTACTGTTATTTAGTGTGCTATTTGAATTTTCTAATAAACCAATTGGATGAACATAAACCAATTCAAATTTAGGAGAATAAGCTAGTTTTGATGACAATCAGATTTAAAGCTGTTTTATTCTAACTGTGAAGGGCTTTGCAAGGGAAGTCAAGGATTTTATATTTTATTAATGAGCAACACGTTCAATATAGAATACATATATATAGAAGATATTGATTTTATATGTCAAACTGATGTCTTAGACACATTCCCTTTGATTATCACAATGAGCTCATGTTGTAAATAGAGAAGTTATTACCACCGAAGTGCAACAGAAGGTGAATGTAAGTTCCAAAGTTAAGTGACTTGCTGGAAGTCACCCAGCCTGTACACAGTCCCATCCTGACTCAGACTTAATACTCTTTCAGTGTCAGAACTGGGCCACCTGCTAGCTCATTGTGACAATCAATTGGGATGTGTCTAAATTTCGTGTAAAACGTCAACTCCTTTTCTTTAGCATTTCCTCATTATATCTAGATCAGATTCCCCTCATTGCTACTCATACCCAAATAATGCACCTATCAGCAAGGAAACAGCTCCAGTTTGAAGCTGGCAAACCTCTCTCCAAGGAGAGCCCATTAAATCTCTTGGTAAAAGAAAACACCCAAAAGTAAATATGCATTACAATAAATTAGTAACTTCATCCTAAGCCATACTTTATCAGATTCAGAAAACCATTGAACTTTTGTCTTGAGACTCTATTTCACCTTACTGTAATCATTTCACAATGTACACTCTTACTCTATCAAAATATATATTATATTAAGATTTAATGATGAGATGATGGATAATTATTCTTTTATCAGGCTGTGGTATTTGTTAAACTGATTTCTGGATGATAATGGCTGTTTGTACAGGATCCACTACAAACAGACAGTCCCTTGTATTAGGGTCCCTTTTCAACATAGGTACATATTTGTTTTAGGGCACAGAATGGCACAATAGGTTCCATGCCTCCTGGGTAAAATTTCAAAAATAATATTTCAGATATGATATGATGTCTTGGTATCTATTTTGAAAAATAGTTTTTAACCCAATTATATCAAGTAATTTTTAAACACACTCCCAGTATGGTGGAAGGATGAAGTGCCAGAAAACTTTGGGGCTTAGCTAAATCAGCCATTTCCCATGCCTGGGAGCTGCACCAGCCTCCCACCAGGTAAGAGTCAGGCAGGCACAAAGCCAGGCAGCAAGAGAAGTGAGACCCGAACTTGAATCTAAGGTGCTTGGAGGGATCATTGCACGAGATTAGCAGAGGGTTCCATCAGCTTAAGTGAAAGGTATAACTGACTTCGAGTAAGGTAAGCCACTGGGCAGCTGTAATCACCGTAAATTTAATGTGCTTTTACAGGCACTGCTTTCCCCAAGGTGTTCTCTCCAGAACAAAAGGAAATAATGACACAGCATGAGAAAAAAAATTAACCTTTCGATACAGAATCCACTTAAGACCATTTTATTTGAAGGACCCAGAAAGACACAACATCCTCAACCCACAGACAGTGAGTGCTTGCTCAAAATGTGTCCTGCTGCAAAGATGGAATGACGTATTACATGTACAGATGCCACACCAGCTGTAGGCAGTGATCAGAATATTGATCTGTATTTTAAATTTTGCTTCCACCAAAATAATAGGGGATTTCAAAACCAGAAAAACAGCTTCTAATAATACTGTAACTTGCCGATCATGTATGGATCCCCTTCCTGTCTTTTCATACAAGAGTATATGCATGTATATTCAAACATCTGAATGTTTACCATTCTATAACCTTTATTTAATAAATAGTATTTCAGAACAACTTTCATACTGATGCACAGTGTGCCCAAACATTACCTTAATGGTTCTGTCATATTATATTCAGTGCATTTGCCATAATTAAGTAAGCACATTGCTGGACATTTACATTGCTTACAAATATTTATGACTGTGAGAACTGTTATAATGCATCTCCTTTTGCTTTTTAAGTCGGTGGTATTATATAGTCAATGTAAATTGTTTAGAAGAAAGAGTACTGGATTCAATTTGAAAACGTCCTAAAGATGTCTGAAATAAAATGCTTGTGCGCACTGCAGAAGAGCTCTTCCAGCCTATCACAACACTAGCAATGCAGAGTGGCACATGCTGCACTGTGGCCCTCCCTAAATAGACACTGGAAAATCAAACACTGCATGTTCTCACTCATAGGTGGGTGTTGAACAATGAGAACTCATGGACACAAGGAGGGGAGCATCACACACTGGGGTCTGTTGGGGGGAAATAGGGGAGGGACAGTGCGGGGTGGGGAGTTGAGGGGAGAGAGCATGGAGAGAAATGCCAGATATAGGTGAAGGAAGGCAGCAAATCATGCTGACATGTGTGTTCCTATGCAACAATCTTGCATGTTCTTTGCATGAACCCCAAAACCTAAAATGCAATAAAAAAACAGACACTGGATAACAGATCTGAAAGCCAAGAGCCCAGCTTGATCCTTTCATCATCACCATTCGTACTGCCTTAGCTCCTTTATGTGATTAGTCCCTAAGCCTCACTCTGATGATGCTGGATTTAAAGAACAATAGAACAAAAATATGTACAAAATCGCTGTGAAAGTTCAGGTGACAAAAAATATTTTGTCACCTCCACATTGTGAATGCTTCAGTGGGATGTGAGATCTCATGTTTGAAAACACTGGTATCCAATGCTCATCTTGAAGATAAAATTTTCATCTTCATGCGAAAAAGCAGCTCCCTGCCCACAGTGTACTAAGGATGCTGATGCTTTCCATCTTGGCTTCTTCAATCTCATCTAAGACATGTAGATGCATCCAGTGTCGACCATATGTAGGTGATCATACACTTAACATGCTCTCTTCTTCTTCCCTTCTCTCTTCAGAACTCCTTCCTGTAGTGAGCAGCCAGTCTACATGAGTGCCTGACCACTGCAGGGTAGTGTTTAGTATGAGTTCACGGATCCGCCCTTCTTTCTTCCATTCTCCGTATTACCAATCAATCCCTATCATCTCTAGATCAAAAAAAAAAAAAAATCTAATAGCTTTTCACTCTTTTGCTGCAAAATCTGAAGTAATGCTTTCATTACTCTCAAAACCTACTTCCAACTCCCAGTCTGGGATTCAGTACCTGTCAATTCTACCCCCAAGCATCCCTTGGATCTCCTGTCTCTTCCCACCTATCATCATTCTGGTTTAGTCCTCGCTCTTTCTCACCTGCACCATGTCCACTGTGGGGGTTGTGGTACCCTTGTCACAACCCTGCTCTCACTATTGCCAATGTGAACTGTTTATTTCCACAAGGCCAGTTGCCTCCTTGTGTCTGTGATGAGTTCCGATATCTACTTCTAATCTCAGCACAGGCTGCATTTACTCCCACATCAACCCCCATCCGTGGCTCATTATTTTCACAATACAGCTTATTTCTGAGTCTAACATATGCTAATCACACACAGAGGGCTGTCCATAGCTCTCGCATATACGAATCCTAGAACAGGATCACACACGTCCACAGTGAGGCTGAAAATGAGTCCCAGCAAGGCGAGAGGTGGTGGAGCACAGCTTGGCCTCCTGCACTCCTTTCCCTACCATGATTCTCATTTATACCCAATTGAGATGCTACCATGAAATTCTGATAGCCCACGTCACATGCTCTGTGGAAACTCCTCAAGCATCTAGAACTAGCAATACCATTTGACCCAGCAATCTCGTTACTGGGTATATACCCAAAGTAATATAAAACATTCAATTATAAAGAAACATGCATACGTATGCTTACTGAGGCACTGTTCACAATAGCAAAGACTTGGAACCAACTCAAATGCCCATGAAAGATAAACTGGATAAAGAAAATGTGGCATAGAAACACCATGAAATACTATGCAGCCATAAAATAGGATGAGAACATGAAGTTCTTTGCAGGGACATGGATGAAGCTGGAAACTATCATCCTCAACAAACTGATACAAGAACAGAAAACCAAACACCACATATTCTAACTCATAAGTGAGTGTTGAACAATGAGAACACATGAACACAGGGAGGGGAACAACACACACTAGTGCCTGTTGCGGGGGGTGGGGGTGGGGGAGTGGCTAGAGGAGGGCTAGCAGTGGGTGGGGGGATTGGGGAGGGCTAACATTAGGAGAAATACCTCATGTAGATGATGGCGGAGATGGATGCAGCAAAGCACGATAGCACGTGAATACCTATGTAACAAACCTGCATGCTCTGCACATGTACCCCAGAACTTAAAGTATAATTAAAAAGAAATAAAATAAAATTTAAAAAAATAATAAAGAGTATTAGGAGAAAATACAACTTCACTACCCTATTATGTCAACCATGCCTGCTCTGTTGAAGTCACAGCATGTTTCAAAACATTGCCTCTTCTGATCTGTGTTTACAGGGTCCAGCCTCTGTACCTAAGTAACTTGTGAAACAAGCAAGCTTATCGAATTGTGCATCTCAAGGACTATGGGAAATAGGTTAAAATATGGACTTGGTGGTGACTTTGCAAACTAACAGGGCAATGTTCTTGACCATAAGTGGGAGTGAATACCTATGTCAGCAGCCAGAGAGTTTATCCAGGGTGGAATAACATCCAGTCAGTTTGTCTGTCTACACCACAGTCTGAGAGATTATAATACGGTGATTTAACTGTGGTGAAACTCAAGAGAAAGCTTCACTAAGGATGAAATGTTCAGTGTAGAGGAGGCAGCAGAGAGCCAAGTTTTCAGCAAAAGGGGCCCCAGATGCAGGGTCTTGGGGAGAATAGAGGAGAGACACGCTTGAAGATACTACAGAGGCTCAGGGTGTCGGGTGTAAACAGTGATGCTGAACACCGTGCAAAGCAACCCCAGAGATGGATCGGCCTTTCAGCCCCAGATGTGCACTTCAGTCTTTATGCTCTGAACAGTGGCATAAGTGGAGAGTTTGGCAAAGCAGGAAGTTGTCTTTTATTTATAGAAACAAGAGTGTTTCTTCTAATGCTCTTTAGTATATCTGTGAGTTAGGAGTCATTTCACACTATATGGGATGTATGTGGTATGAGGCCATGTATATTTTTGGTGTGTGTGTGTGTGTGTGTGTGTGTGTGTGTGTGTGTGTGTGTGTGTTGAGTATGGTTGGTAGTGTGTGTGAAGTTTGACGAGTCTATGTCGGGTGCTATACCTGGTGTGTATGGTTTGTGGTACACGTGAGGTGTATGTAGTATGTTCTGTGTACAGTCCATGCTGTGTTCATGCATGTATGTGTGTGTTATGGAGAAAGTCTGATGATGGTGGAAAGATTTAAGAAAATGTTTGATCTTTAGCAAGGGCCAATGTGAAAAATGGAAAAAGGCCATTTCAGTACTTCAAAGATCCTCCTGCATTTAGCAGAGATGGGCTTTCTCTTTGAAATATCTTACTATACTCTTACAGGAAATGTCCCTTAGAGTAATTGAGACACTTTGCTAAGCAGGCTTTGGAAAGCTAAGAATTCTTATTCCCAAAACAGTTTATAACAGGCTTTACATAAATATCTGGATGCTTTTGAAGCTTAATTGTGTTTGTATGATTTAGAGTAATTTATCTAAGATGGGTAAGACTGGCTGTTTGAATGTGATAACTACAGATTATTCACAATACTATAATTCACAAATGAGTTGTTAAGCTATTGTTTTCTTCATTTATTAAGCAATCATACTGCCTATCAAGGGCATGTTATGATTCTATTATAGCTATAAAGACATAGTTTAAAATACTCAGAAAATATCAAAGGTCCACTTAATTCCATTTTAAAGAATGTCACATATACCCTGTAACTCTCTGACATAATGTTGAACTAATTCCTAAAGCTAGGTGAGTAAATACATAACAGCAAACGATCATTGATACAATTCTTCACACCTGTATTACTTTCTCATTTTTTTATATTATGTTATTTTTGAAATAATTTGTTCTTTTCTATCTAGTTTAATCAATGTTGGGGAGTACTTTGCATACTCAGGTCAATTCAACAGCTTTCTGAAGATCTGTGGAGATTTTGAAGGTTAAGTTCAATTCTTAGGGTCAATTTGATATTCTGGTTAAGTGCAAGACCCATAATTTTAATTAATTCGCACAAACTAATTATTCAGCTTCTTCAGATACAATATAATTGCATTGCCTATTTAGCATGTTATTTCATCCAGTGAGGTATGAATTATTTTAGAAAAAAGGCTAATCTTACTTTTGTTTTGTAGTCCTTTAGAGAAGACACTCAAATGGTCTGGAAATGTGAAAGGAAGTAAACTCAAAAATTTAATAATTTTAATATAGTGTGCATTATTTAAATTCATGTTTATAGATGAGAAAATGAGCATTCAATACATTTTCTCTCATAAGATTTCTAAATTAAAATATAAATCATATGATAACACAGAGAAGGTAGAGATCACAGGTTCACATCAACCAGCCAAACTCTCAGTTAGTATAAAATTCCCTAAAAGCACTCCCAGTTTAACACAACTCCCTTGGGAAGGGGCCTACCGCTACCGAAATTAGACTGTATTTGGGCCTATCACCTTGCACATGTTGTCTTAAATTTATTTATTTATTTATTTAGAGATGGAGTTTCGCTTTTGTTACCCAGGCTGAGTGCAATGGCGCGATCTCGGCTCACCGCAACCTCCGCCTCCTGGGTTCAGGCAATTCTCCTGCCTCAGCCTCCTGAGTAGCTGGGATCACAGGCACGCGCCACCATGCCCAGCTAATTTTTTGTATCTTTAGTAGAGACAGGGTTTCACCATGTAGACCAGGATGGTCTCGATCTCTTGACCTCCTGATCCACCCTCCTCGGCCTCCCAAAGTGCTGGGATTACAGGCTTGAGCCACCGCGCCCAGCCAAATTTTATTTTTTTATGATACTTTAAGTTCTGGGGTACATGTGCAGACTGTGCGAGACTGTTACGTAGGTACACACCTGCCATGGTGGTTTGCTGCATCCATCCCATTGTCATCTACATTAGGTATTTCTCCTAATGTTGTCCCTCCCCAACCCTCCCAACCTCTGCTATCCCTCCCCTAGCCACCCCTGTCTAACAGGCCCTAGTGTGTGATGTGCCCCTCCTTGTGTCCATGTGTTCTCATTGTTTAACACCTACTCACATCTTTTTAGATGTTACTGTAAGGTTTTTTAACATACACAGTGCATACTAAATAACCTATCACAGAATATTGATATTAATGTTTTACTAGTTTAGTGAAGCATAGAAACCTCACCTCCATATAGGTCCCTCCACTCTTACTTCATTTTAAATGTAACTGTGTAAGTATTTTCCCTGCAGACACTGAGTGTCACTTCAGAGGGTCTTACATGTGCTTTAACTATGAAATGTGATTCAAGAAGCTCATTAGAAGCATGATAGGCCAGGCGTGGTGGCTCAAGCCTATAATCCCAGCGCTTTGGAAGGCCGAGGCGGGTGGATTGCGAGGCCAAGAGATCGAGACCATCCTGGTCAGCATGGTGAAACCCCGTCTCTACTAAAAATGCAAAAAATTGGCTGGGCATGGTGGCGTGTGCCTGTAATCCCAGCTACTCAGGAGGCTGAGACAGGAGGATTGCCTGAACCCAGGAGGCGGAGGCTGCAATGAGCCAAGATCGGCCTGGGTAACAAGAGCAAAACTCTGTCAAAAAAAAAAAAAAAAAAAAAAAGAAGAAGCAGCATGATAGTTGATTATGTTTACCCCTATTTTTAAGGAGCATTTTGTTTTCATACTAAAGAGTTTGGAAAATGCACTAGAAGATGTGAGGAGCCTCAGAAGGCAGAGGGTAACAGAAAGGTGAAGCATCATGAACGGTGAGATCTGCAGTCATCACCTCTCAGAGTCACACTCATCCCCCGATTCCTGCTGCTGCTATTCATGGCTGCACGTTTATTACACCCAGACACTGTATCAGACCATAAACACTGGCGACCTCCTTTTACCAATTAACTTATTACCTGGAAAAGTATGAAGTTAGACCTGTTGTCACTGCTGGTTAGAGTTGAAATTCTGACAGGTGGGTGTAGAGGGAAAAGGCCTCTGTACTGGAATCCGAGCCTTGGTAAAAGGGTTCATACACGATATTACTCACAAACAGTCTCTATGATGCCCAGTCATTCCAACGTTTAGTGTTCCAGAAACAGATACTCTGTGTGCAGAACTATGAAGGAAGAATGGTATGCATTATCTTTTATCGAGTGTTCATTCACTTGAATTATTTTTTTCTTCCACATTAAATATCTTTGTTCGGACACACAAAAAATCCCAATGCTTGTATCATATTGTGCTAACCTACCCTGTTAGCCAGACAGATTCCATCTTGACCTCCGCCTCACCCCTCCTGCCACTCCTCCCTTAAGTACACACCTGGGTCTTGCTACTGTGCTGGGTCACCCTGTACTTAGAACTACAGAAACATGTAACCTTTGTAACCATAGCCTGCTTTGTGAGCCTACTTGCCATTATGAATGCCCCCTCTTGATTGATTATGTGACAGGAATAAAATACCTGCCTTGGCAACTGACAATCACGGAAACTGCTTCTGTATGCCCTCCTTGGAAATCAACAATCATGAGAAGCCCCTGCCTCCCAGTTACCAGCCCCCCTAACTTCCTTGTTCTGCTTCTGTAAACCCTGCTCCAGCTAGGCTCCCCCTCCCCTACCTTAAGCAAGGTATAAAAAGGAATCCAGCCCCTTCCTCGGGGCCCAGAGAATTTTGAGCATTAGCCAACTCTCGGTCGCTGGCTAAAAATAAAGGACTCATGATTTGAAACTCAAAGCGTGGGACTGTTCCACCTAACTCGCCTGGGTATAACAATATTTACATTTTTGAAAGTTTTCATAGCTCTCGATGTTAAATCAACAAGGTATGTTTGGAAAGAATGACTCAAACATTTGACCAATACCATAAAATGTAGTGGAGACAGAACAAAGACATGACAAACACAGGACCTGCAAGACTAGTGAGCGTTGTATACCATGGATACAGCAGCTAAGGCCACGTGACCATTGTATGCCATGGAGAGAGTAGCTAAGGCCACGTGACCATTGTATACCACGGAGAGAGTAGCTAAGGCCACACTAGCTTTCTATACCACGGAGGGAGCAGCTAAGGCCACGTGAGCATTGTATACCATGGAGAGAGCAGCTAAGGACACATGAGTGTTGTATACCACGTAAAGACTACCTAAGGACACGCGAGCATTGTATACCACAGAGAAAGTAGCTAAGGCCACGTGAGCTCTCTATACCATGAAGTAGCTAAGGCCACGTGAGCACTGTATACCACGGAGAGAGCAGCTGAGGCCACACGAACGTTGTATACCATGGAGAGAACAGCTGAGGCCATGCGATCATTGTATACCACAGAGAGAGCAGCTGAGGCCACGTGAGCGTTGTATACCATGGAGAGAGTAGCTGAGGACATGTGAGCATTGTAGACTACAGAGAGAATAGCTAAGGACATGTGAGCATTGTATACCATGGAGAGAGTAGCTAAGGCATAGAGAGGCAGGATCCATCCATGGACAGCCTTGCCAAAGGAAGAGATTCACATTAGATCTCACCTTTGCTTATTTCAGTAGCAAGACACTCTAAAGAAAATGAATTATTCTCAAAGGAAGACTTACATGTGGCCAAAAAGCACATGAAAGAAAGCTCAATATCACTAATCATTAGAGAAATGCAAATCAAAGCCACAGTGAGATACCAGCTCATACCAGACAGAATGTCTATCATTAAAAAGTCCAAAAAGAACAGAAAGTGGCAAGGATGCATAGAAGAATACTTACACACTGTTAGTGGGAATGTAAATTAGTTCAATTATTGTGGAAAGCAGTGTGGCAATTCTTCAAAGAGCTAGAAGTAGAACTACCATTCAATCCAGCAATCCCATGACTGCCTATAAGCCCAGAGGAATATAAATCATTCTACCAAAAAAGACACATGCACGTGAATGTTCATTACAGCACTATTTATAATAGCAAAGACACATAATCAACCTAAATTCCTATCAATCACAGATTAAAGAAAACGTGGTACAACTATACTGTGAAATACTATGCAGCCATAAAAATAAATAAGATCATGTCCTTTATAGCAACTGTAAAGGAGCTGGAGGCCATTCTTAGCAAACTAATACAGGAACAGAAAACCAAATACTGCATGATGTTACATTTACAAGTGGAATCTAAGGCCAGGCACAGTGGCTCAAGCCTGTAATCCCAGCACTTTTGGAGGCTGAGGCAGGCAGATCATGAGGTCAGTAGTTCGAGAGCAGCCTGATTAACATGGTGAAACCCAGTCTCTACTAAAAATACAAAAATTAGCCGGGTGTGGTGGCAGGTGCCTGTAGTCCCACCTACTCAGAAGACTGAGACAGGACAACTACTTGAACCTGGGAGGCAGAGATTTCAGTGAGCATAGATTGTGCCACTGCACTCCAGGCTGGGAAACAGAGCAAGATTCTGTCTCAAAAAGCAACAATCATAAAAACAAAAAAAGTGGAATCCAAATGATGAGAACTCATGGACACATATAGGGGAACGACACACACTGGGTCCTGCTGGAGAGTGGAGAGTGGGAGGGAGACAAGCAGAAAAGATTACTACTGGGCACTGGGTGTAATACCTGGGTGATGAAATCATATACACAACAAACCCCCTGAGTAACAGATCTTCACAGGTACCCCCAAACCTAAAAGTTGAAAGGCAAAACAAGAAGACATTTATGCAGCAAACAAACATTTGAAAAATGTTTGCTCCTCATCACTGATCATTAGAGAAATGTAAATCAAAACCACACTGAAATACCATCTCATGCCAGTTAGAATGGTGACCATTAAAAAAATCAGGAAAGGATGTGGAGAAATAGGAACACTTTTACACTGTTGGTGGGGGTGCAAGTTAATTTAACCATTGCAGAAGACACTGTCATTATTCCTCAAGGATCTAGAAATAGAAATCTATTTGACCCAGCAATTCTATTACTGAGTATATACCCAAAGAATCATAAAACATTCAATTATAAAGACACATGCACATGTATATTTATTGCGGCACTGTTTACAACAGCAAAGACTTGGAACCAACTCAAATGCCCATCAATGATAGACTGAATAAAGAAAATGTGGCACATATACACCATGGAATACTATGCAGTAATAAAAAATGATGTGTTTATGTCCTTTGCAGGGACACAGATAAAGCTGGAAACCATCATTCTCAGCAAACTGACACAAGAACAGAAAACCAAACACTGCATATTCTCACTCATAAGTGGGTGTTGAACAATGAGAACACATGGACACAGGGAGAAGAACATCACACACTGGGGCCTTGTCGGCAGGGGTGGGAGGGTAGGAGAGGAATAGCAGCGGGTGGGGGCATTGAGGAGGGATAACATTAGGAGAAATATCTAATGTAGATGATGGGGGGATGGATGCAGCAAACCACCATGATACGTATACCCCTATGTAACAAACCTGCACGTACTGCATGTGTTCCCCAGAACTTAAAGTATAATTAAAAAAGACAAATTTTTCAGCACATAAAAAAGAAATGCATGCCACGAAATGATTATAGTATATTGAAATCACTGTAATTTCTATCTAATATAGATATGTAGAATGTGTCAATAATTTTCAGGAGTTAAAAATGTTACCAACAGTTTTTAAAATCAAAATACATTATCTGTACACATGCTTCCCACGTGCATCTAGTCATAAGACACAGTGAATGTATACACTATCTATATGCATGTGTGGAACACATAGATGGCGTATCTAATCATATTGCAAACCTAACTTACAGGCAAAGTTTAGCACTGACTCACATAGCCACTTTAACACACGATTACACCTACTTTTTTAACTCTAGAATAAGCTAATTACATTTATTTGAACAAATATATATATAGGACTATATTTCCAGTTTTATTATCAATGCTACTTATTAAAAAGATGAAATTATATGGGTTTACTGTTGTTCTATTTCGGAACAACAGATGTATTAAAATACAGTTGTCATGACGGGTGGTGAGAACAGTAACGCTGACTGGCAGAATAATTTGGAAGCACAGGGGAGGGGCCCATAATTTGACCTGCAAGGTAAGGTTTAGGAGGAAATGGAGCTGGGGAGGTAGAATTTAGAGAATGATTCAGATACATTTCCTTTTTTTTTTTTTTTTTGAGACGGAGCTTTTCGCTCTCATTACCCAGGCTGGAGTGCAATGGCTTGATCTCGGCTCACCGCAACCTCCGCCTCCCGGGTTCAGGCAATTCTCCTGTCTCAGCCTCCTGAGTAGCTGGGATTACAGGCACGCACCACCGTGCCCAGCTAATTTTTTGTATTTTTAGTAGAGACGGGGTTTCACCATGTTGACCAGGATGGTCTCGATCCCTTGACCTCGTGACCCACCCGCCTAGGCCTCCCAAAGTGCTGGGATTACAGGCTTGAGCCACCGCGCCCGGCCGATTCAGATACATTTCTACAGAAGAAACTACAAATGAATCTAGTCCCATGATAGCCATAGAGCTAACAAAGAAACACAACATTCTCATGGTCCCTTAGACAGTGACCAAGCTGGAACTGGCCTTTAATTTCTAATCTGCTAAATGTGCATTTCTTAAACCTAGGGAATAATAACAGGAAAAGCTTAACAACCCTGAAAAAACCTAGCTGGCTAAATTTTCAATCACTTTCCTCTAGTGCCCCGGGGAAGAGACTGCAGAGGGTCCAGTAAATACCCAGCTGAGGCCACAGAGAGTGGGGAATCCACAATGTGCATAGCTGACAGCCTCATCGTCACTGTGCATGACACTCACTCTGTTTTTGAGAAGCGCATTCAGCGTGAAGATGCCTGATGGGACCCCCAGGACATTTAATGCTCCTCCAAAAATGTTAGTAATGTAGGAACCCAAGGATCTCCCAAAGGCCTTACACGTAAAGATGATTTTAAAAACATACAACAGGCTGGGTGCGGTGGCTCACACCTGAAATCCCAGCACTTTGGGAGGCCGAGGTGGGCAGATCAGCTGAGGTTAGGAGTTTGAGACCAGCCCGGTCAACATGGAGAAAGTCAGTCTCTACTAAAAATACAAAATTAGGCATGCATGGCAGTGTATGCCTACAATTCCAGTACTTGGGAGGCTGAGGCAGGAGAATCCCTTGAACCCAGGAGGCGGAGGTTGCACTGAGCCGAGATCTCACCATCGCACTTAACCCGGGCAACAAGAGAGAAACTACATCTCAGAAAAGAATGCGTAGGTCACATGTGTTATGGGAGGAAGAGAAGAATGTTGGAATTAACTTGGATATGAACTGTGTGCTTTAAACATTCAGATACCATTTAAACATCAACACACTTAATCCTTCTGAATAGGAAGGAGATGAGATGTAAATTCACCTGAGAGAGGGAAACCAGGAGCTCTGAAAGTTTCAGATACTTGCTTTAAGGTGATTTGACTTAAAAAGCAGAACTCAAATATCCAGCATTGCCTCTGAGCCACAGCCAGATGGCTTCTTCTACTCTGACAAGCTGTGGGGCTTGTTTATATTTTCCTGGGAGAAGGGAGAAATAAATAAAAATATATCCTTTCACGTAGAAACCTGCCTTTCTTTGGGTGGACACAACTTCCACACATGAATAACATGAATAACAGAATATATACATAAGTTCCAAACTGATTGCTTATAATTGCTGCAGTAATGGGACTACCTGAAATGGGCCTCGAAGGGTGAGTCCTAATTGAACTTCAAAATGAAAAAAAGGATAAATGTCCCTGGCTTCTCCCGTCACCAGATTAGATAGACCAGCACCAGCAAATGCAATGGCGGGACGGGGGAACGGATTCTTAGAGAGACACTGAGGGAATTTTTGGCCAAAGATCAGGAAAGACTTCCTTTTCCTTTTTACCACCCAAATTAATGAATACATTTCATTTATTAGTTAGTAAATGAAAGATTCATAACATCCCCAAATCAATATTTATTTCAGCAGAGTTTTTCAACACATGTTAATTTCTACTTGAGGTAAAATTAAATAATAATTAGACTTTCTTGCACTAGTTTTTCAGCTTTCCAGTGTCTTTCACATGGACCATTAAATAACTCTAAGGTAGTCCTGGTGGCTCACAGCTATAATCCCAGTACTTTGGGGGGTCAAGGTGTGAGGATTTCTTGAAGCCAGGAATTCAGGATCAGACTGGGCTAAAATGCAAGACCTCACCCCTACAAAAAGTTTTAAAACTAGCTGGCAATGATGGTGCATACCTGTAGCCCCAGCTATTCAAGGGGCTGAGGCTGGTGGACTGCTTGATCCCAGGAGCGTCAGGCTCCAGTGAGCCATGACTGCAACACGGCACTCCAGCCTGGATGCAGAGCAAACTTCTCTTCAAACAAAATAAAACTCCAAAATGAGTTCGGATTCGTCTTCTCTTCAGTGGGTCCAATATACAGAGGGATGAAAAAGAACTTAGTTGCTAATAACAAGCTGACAGACACAGACTACTCCCTGTTCCCCTCTAGTGATGTGATCTCTTCACATCAAGGAGGAAGAGGAGGAGGGAAATTAGAGTTGACAATAAAATTTCCAGTTAACGTTGCTTTCTTTCTGTGTCCTAGAGACGGGGGATTCAACACTACACTACAACATAAGCAACATGCAGAGACTGTCCACATGTCCAAGATCTAAAGGCTAAGGATCTTGGTACCAAAGCCTTCTTTGGTTCCCTCATTATTTTTATGACTTCAGTCATGGTAACAGTTATGTCACAACATAATGCAACATGGAATAAAACAGCACAAACTCTTAGTTACAATTTACCAAGTACACAGATTTTATTTTATTTTATATTTGTTATTTATTCATTTAGGAGGCAGAGTCTCATTCTTTTGGCCAGGCTGGTATACAGTGGCACCATCTCTGCTCACTGCAAACTCCATCTCCCAGGCACAAGCAATTGTCCTGCCTCATGTAATTATCCTGCCTCAGCCTCCCAAGTAGCTGGGATTACAGGCATGTACCACTGTGTCCCGCTAATTTCTCTATTTTTAGTAGGGATGGGGTTTTACCATGTTGGCCAGGCTGATCTTGAACTCCTGACCTCAGGTAATCTGCCTGCCTCAGTCTCCCAAAGTGCTGGGATTACAGGCATGTGCTACTTTGCCTGGCCACAAAGTATGTAGGTTTACAGGTGAAGAAAATACAGTCACCAAACAGCCAGAGCATTAGCCTGCCATAGGAGATTTCCTACATTTTTCTGTCAGGGCCAGAGTTCAGAGGCAAACAAATAGAAATAAAGGTTCTGTTTCAGGAAGTAGTAAGAGAGGTTTTAAAATATGAGCCAATGTCAATTGCATTAGTTCCTTAAATACCTTTCTAAGTAGTCTGGACCTTGCTAATGCCTTGGGAATTCTCCTGAAATACTGAAGCTGACTCTAAACTCCAGGACACAATCACTTCTACTTATGCTACTGCTTCCATTACATTTTCACACACACAAAAAGAGAAAGAAATATAATGATATTATTTGTGAGTTAAGCATTAGGTCAAAATGCCTTTAAAATTTTTATGTGTTTTTATACACACACATACATACTGTTTTCTCATTTGCACAACTGACCTATATCTTCTAATGATTTATCCTCAGAAAAGATTTAGCATTTGTCAATAAAGGCCACAGCAAAAGGGCATATGAGAGTTCAGAGTAGGGAGCTGCGTGGGACAAGCTGGGTGTTAGAAAAGGCTTCCTGTTGGAGTGAAGAACATAATTGGGTCCCTAAGAAGACTCGGCTATGGGGAGGATCCAAGATGGCTGCATAGGAACAGCTCCAGAGTGCAGTTCCCAGGACGACCAACACAGAGGTTGAGTGCCCACTGCATTTCCAAACAGATTATCACTGCCCACAGACCAGGAGATTCCCAGGCCAAAAAACGCCATGAGTTTTCAGCATTGGCGGTTTCAGCTGGTGCTGGGTTGGTGCGTGGAAACTCACACAAATCTGGGTGGCTATTTCAACTGGTGCCTTGAATGCCTGGGAGACAGAGCTGCCCATTAAACTGAAAGGGACGGGGCAGGGATGGGGCAGAGACAGGGAGCCAGGTGATCTAGCTCAGCAGGTACCACACCCACAAAACAAGCAACCTGAAACACTCTGGATTGAAAGTTTCACAGCAAGCACAGGTGGACCCAGGATAGTCCAGCTCAGTGTGGGGAAGGGTGTCCACCACTACCGAGGCAGTCTGCAAATACCCAGGCAGTTCACACAGCAGCTAGGCAGAGCCTGCGGCAGCTCAGCAACACCTCTGCTAGCAGACTGTGACTAGACAACACCATGCAGGGCAGGGCATCTATGAGAAAAGGCAGCAGCATGACAGAAACTTATAAATAAAGCTGACCTTCCTAGGACTGAGCACTTGGGAAAAGAGGCGGTTACGATTTCAGCTGCAGCACACTTAAAAGTACCTGCCCAGCAGCTCCGCACAGAACAACAGAGCTCCCAGCACAGTACCTGAGCTCCTATAAGGGTCAGACTGTCTCTTCAAGCAGCTCCTCAACCACTGTAAACCCAAAGAGACACCTCATAAAGGAGAGCTCAGGCTGACATCTGGCAGGTACCCTTCTGGGACAAAGATAAAAGAAGAATAAACTGGCAGAAAACCTTTACAGTTCTGCAGCCCTGCAAGTGATCCCCAGGCAAGCAGAGTCTGGAGTGGACCTCCAGCAGTCCTGCAGCAGAGGGGCCTGACTGTTAGAAGGAAAACGAAGAAACAGAAAGAAATAACTTCATCGACAAAAAGGATGTGCACTCGGAGACCAAATCCGAAAGTCACCAACTACCAAGACCACTGGTAGATAAAGCCACTAAGATGGGAAGAAACCAGAGCAAAAAGGCTGAAAACACCAAAAACCAGAACACCTCTCCTCCTCCAAGGGATCACAACTCCTCACCAGCTAGGGATCAAAGATGGGTGGAGAATGAATCTGATGAACTGACAGAAACAGGCTTCAGAAGGTGGGTAGTAACAAACTTCTCAGAGCTAAAAGAACATGTTCAAACCCAATGCAAAGAAACTAATAACCTAGAAAAAAGGTTAGATGAGATGCCAACTAGAATAAACGGCTTAGAGAAGAATATAAACTACTTGATGGACCTGAAAAACAGCATGAGAACGTCATGAAGCATATACAACTTTCAATAGCTGAATCAAACAAGCAGAAGAAAGGATATCAGAGATTGAAGATCAACTCAATGAAATAAAATGAGAAGGCAAGAATAGAGAAAAAAGAGTAAAAAGAAATGAACAAACCTCCAAGAAATATGGGATTATGTGAAAAGACCTAATCTATATTTGATAAATGTACCTGAATGTGACAGAGAGAATGAATCCAAGCTGGAAAACACTCTTCAGGATATTATCCAGGAGAACTTCCCCAACCTAGCAAGGCAGGCCAACATTTAAGTCCAGGAAATGCAGAGAACACCACAAAGATATTCCTCAAGTAAAGCAACCACAAGGCACATAATCGTTAGATTCACCAGGGTTGAAATGAAGGGAAAAAATGCTAAGGGCAGCCAGAGAGAAAGGTCAGGTTACCCACAAAGGGAAACCCATCAGACTCACAGTGGATCTCTTGGCAGAAACCCTACAAGCCAGAAGAGAGTAGGGGCCAATATTCAACATCCTTAAGGAAAAGAACTTTCAACCTAGAATTTCATATCCAGCCAAACTAAGGTTCATAAGTGAAGGAGAATGAAAATCAATTATGGACAAGCAATTGCTGAGAGATTTGGTCACCACCAGGCCTGCCTTACAAGAGCTCCTTAAAAAGAAGCACTAAACATAGAAAGGAACAACCAGTACCAGCCACTCCAAAAAACCTACCAAATGGTAAAGACCAGCGACACAATGAAGACACTGAGTCAACTAACAGGCAAAACATCAAGCTAGCATCAAAATGGCTGGATCAAATTCACACATAACAAGATTAATCTTAAATGTAAATGGGCTAAACGCCCCAATCAAAGGACACAGACTGGCAAATTGGGTAAAAATTCAAGACCCATTGCTGTGCTATATTCAGGAAACTCAGCAAGGACACACATAGGCTCAAAATAATGGGATGCAGGATGATTTATCAAGCAAATGGAGAGCAAAAATAACAATCAGGACTTTCAATCCTAGTCTCTGATAAAATTGACTTTAAACCAACAAAGATCAAAAGAGACAAAGAAGGGCATTACATAATGGTAAAAGGATCCATGCATCAAGAAGAGCTAATGATCCTAAATATATATGCACCCAATACAGGAAAACCCAGGTACATAAAGCAAGTACTTAATGACCTACAAAGAGACGTAGTCTCCCACACAATAACAGTGGGAGACTTTAACACTCCACTGTCAATATTAGACAGATCAACGAGACAGAAAATTAACAAGGATATCCAGGACTTGAACTCAGATCCAGACCAAGCAAATCTACTAGATGTTTACAGAACTCTCCACCCCAAATCCACAGAATATACACTTTTCTCAGCAACACATGGCACCTACTCTAAAATTGACCATGTAATTGGAAGTAAATCGCTCCTCAGTAAATGCAATGGAAATTATAACAAACAGTCTCTCAGACAACAGTGCAATCAACTTAGAGCTCAGGACTAAGAAACTAACTCAAAACTGAACAGCTTCATGGAAACTGAACATCTGGCTCCTGAATATCAACTGGATATACCATGAAATGAAGGCAGAAATAAAGATGTTTTTTGAAACCAGAAAGTACGGAGACACAACATACCAGAATCTCTGGGACACATTTAAAGCAGTATCTAGAGGGAAATTTATAGTAATAAATGCCCACCAGAGAAGCAAGGAAAGATCTAAAATTGATGCACTACCATTAAAATTAAAAGAGCTAGAGGCGCAAGATCAAAAAAACTCAAAAGCTAGCAGAAGACAAGAAATAACTAAGATCAGAGCAGAAATAAAGGAGACAGACACAAAAAAACCCTTCAAAATAATCAATAAATCTAGGAGTTGGTTTTTTTTTTAAACATCAACAAAATAGACCATTAGCCAGATTAATGAAAAAGAAAAGGCAGAAGAACCAAATTGATGCAATAAAAAAGATAAAGGAGATATCACCACTGATTCCACAGAAAACAAACTACAATCAGAGATTACTACAAACAACTCTATGCACATAAACCAGTAAACCTGGAAGAAATGGATAAACTCCTGGACACTTGCACCCTCCCAAGCCTAAACCAGGAAGAATTTGACACCTTGAATAGACCAATAACCAAAGCTGATGTTAAGACAGCAATGAGTAGCCTACTAACCAAAAAAAGTCCAGGTCCAGATGGGCTGACAGCTGAGTTCTACCAGACATACAAAGAGAAGCTGGTACCATTCCTCCTGAAACTATTCTGAACAATATAAAAAGAGGGAATCCTTCCCATATCATTTTATGAGACCAATATCATCCTGATACCAAACCCAGCAGAGACTCAGCAAGGAAAGAAAACTTCAGGCCAATAACCATGATGAACATAGATGCAAAAATCTTCAATAAAATACTGGCAAACCAACTGCAACAGCACCTCAAAAACCTTATCCATCACAATCAAGTAGGCTTCATTCCAGGGATGCAAGGCTGGTTCAACATATGCAAGTCTATAAACATAATCCACCACATAAACAGAACCAAATACAAAAACCACATGATTATGTCAATAGATGCAGAGAAGTACTTTGACAAAAATTCAACAGCCCTTTATGCTAAAAAGTCTCAACAACTAGTTATCAAAGGAACATATCTCAAAACAATAAAAGCTATTTACAGCAAACCCACAGACAATATTATACTGAATGGGCAAAAACTGGAAGCATTCCCTTTTAAATCTGGCTCTAGGCAAGGATGCCCTCTCTCACCACTCCTATTCAATATAGTATTGGAAGTTCTAGCCAGAGCAATTAGGCAAGAAAAAAATTAAAGGGTATTCAATTAGGAAAAGAGCAAGTCAAATTGTCTCTATTTGCAGACAACATGATTGTATGTTTAGAAGACCCTATCATCTCAGCCCAAAATCTCCTTAAACTGATAAGCAACTTCAGCAAAGTCTCAGGATATAAAATCAATGTGCAGAAATCACAAGCATTTCTATACACCAATAAGAAACTAACAGAGAGCCAAATCATGAGCAAACTCCCATTCACAACTGCTACAAAGAGAATAAAATACCTAGGAATACAACTAACAAAGGATGTAAACGACCTCTTCAAGGAGAACTACAAACCACTGCTTGAGGAAATAAGAGAGGACACAAACAGATGGAGAAACATTCCATACTCATAGTTAGGAAGAATCAATATTGTGAAAATGGCCATACTGCCAAAAGTAATTTATAGATTGAACACTATCCCCATCAAGCTACCAGTGACCTTCTTCACAGAACTGGGAAAAAACCACCTTAAACTTCATATGAAACCAAAAGAGAGCCCACATAGCCAAGACAATCCTAAGCAAAAAGAACAAAGCCAGAGGCATCACACTACCTGATTTCAAACTATACCACAAGTCTACAATAATCAAAACAGCATGGTACTAGTACCAAAACAGAGATATAGACCAATCAAACAGAACAGGGGCCTCAGAGGCAATGCCACACATCTACGACCATCTGATCTTTGACAAACCTGACATAAACAAGCAATGGGGAAAGAATTCTCTGTTTAATAAATGGTGTTGGGAAAAACTGGCTAGCCCATGTGCAGAAGGAGAGGCCACATAGCCAAGCCAATTCTAAGCAAAAAGAACAAAGCAGGAGGCATCACGCTACCTGACTTCAAACAATACTACAAGACTACAGTAATCAAAACAGCATGGTACTGGTACCAAAACAGAGATATAGAACAATGGAACAGAACAGAGGCCTCAGAGGCAGCACCACACATCTACAACCATCTGATCTTTGACACACCTGACAAAAACAAGCAATGGGAAAAGATTCCCTGTTTAATAAATGGTGTTGGGAAAACTGGCTAGCAGTGGGCAGAAAGCTGAAACTGGATCCCTTCCTGACACTTTACACTAAAATTAACTCTAGATGGATTAAAGATTTAAACATAAGACCTAACACCATAAAAGCCCTAGAAGAAAATCTAGGCAAAACCATCCAGGACATAAGCACAGGCAAGGACTTCATGACTAAAACACCAAAAGCATTGGCAACAAAAGCCAAAATGGACAAATGGGACCTAATTAAACTCTAGAGCTTCTGTACAGCAAAAGAAATAATCACTAAAGTGAACCAGCAACCAACAGAATGGGAAAAAGTTTTGCAATCTACCCATCTGAAAAGGGGCTAATATTCAGAATCTACAAAGAACTAAAACAGATTTACAAGAAAAAAAAAAAAAAAAAAAACATCGAAAAGTGGGCAAAGGCTATGAACAGATACTTTTCCAAAGAAGACATATATGAGGCCAACAAACATATGAAAAAATGCTCATTATCACTGGTCATTAAAGAAATGCAAATCAAAACCGCATTGAGATACCATCTCACTCCCGTTAGAATGGCGATCATTAAAAAATCAGGACACAACAGATACTGGAGAGGATTTGGAGAAACAGGAAAACTTTTACACTGTTGGTGGTAGTATAAACTAGTTCAGCAATTGTAGAAGTCAGTGTGGCAATTCCTGAAGTACCTAGAGAAATAGAAATTCCATTGTACCCAGCAATCCCATTACTGGGTATATACCCAAAGGATTATAAATCATTCTATTATAAAGACACATGCACAGGCATGTTCATAACAGAATTGTTTACAATAGCAAAGACCTGTAACCAACCCAAATGCCCATGGACAATAGACAAGGAAAATATGGCACATATACACCATGGAATTCTATGCAGCCATAAAAAATGATGAGCTTGTGTCCTTTGTAGGGACAATGGTGAATCTGGAAACCCTCATTCCTAGCAATCTGATACAAGTACAGAAAATCAAACACTGCATGTTCTCACTCGTAGGTGGTGTTGAACAATGGGAACACAGGGACACAAGGAGGGGAGCATCACACACTGGGGTCTGTTGCGGGGGCAAGGGAGGGACAGCAGTGGGGTGGGGAGGTCGGGAAGGTATAACATTTGGGAAAATGCCAGATGTAGGTAATGGGGGAATGGAGGCAGCAAACCACATTGCTGTGAGTGTACATATACAACAATCCTATATGATCTGCACATGTACCCCAGAACCTAAAGTACAATTTTTTAAAAAAAGACAGACGTTACCACAGGAAACGTGGGGTCAACATTCTACATGGTGGGAGGAACTCACTTTTCCACATGGCTAATACAGACAGCCCTGGCCTGAGAAAAGAGGTTTCTCTTCTAACTGTGAAGACTTTGAGGGAGGGAAGACTTTGTTGGCTTTCCATGGGCCCTGACCATTGGATGCGCACTTTGAGGGAGGGAAGAAGACAGGGCTTCCTACACTATCACAGGACTGCCATTCATTCTCTGCCCTCATCCACACCCGCTAGAGACAGATGACACTTTCTGCCCAACGCAGAGCCCAGCTCTGACTTGAAGACCAGAGTGAGGCAGCGTTTATGAAAGTGAAGACAGTATGTGAGAGGACCTGTTATGCTAAGGCCACAGTGTCTTCTAGCTGCTGATGTGGCACTGTGAGCCCCAGGCACAGGACCAGCCTGCTTCATTCACTAACAGGTCCCCAGCAAGGGGTGGGTGACATATGTTCAGCAAATATTTGTAAAATAATTGAGGGAATGAAAAAAAAATACTCCAATGCCTGACTTAAGAAAAAGGAAAAAGAAAAACGTGAACCAGTAAGTTAGAAAATTAGGTTTCTAGAAATCAACTAAAAATCATACAGTGTTTAAGGAGAACCAACCTTCGACCTAAAACTTTGCCTGATATTCTGAATAGAAAAGGTGATCTTGGTCTCCAAAGATAAAATGATTTTACTGTAGAATCAAGGTTTATATAACACGAATATGACGATCCTTATGAAATAGCCCCTGAAGTCATATTTGTAGGTACACATTGAGCTGTGCAATGAAGAAACTGAATCAAAGCAACTAGTTGGTTATTTCATCTCAAAACATATTTTGCATAAAATAATTCAATTTTTTTGTTATTCTTGAGAAGTGTTTTCAAAAATTTATTCCATATTGTGTTCTTTTTCAATAAAATTTTAAAAACACTTTTTATAAAGCTAAAGATGTGCTCAAATATACAAAATGAAATATGACCTTCTCTTAACTCCTAAATAAAGAATGGGAAATTTTGGAATGTCATCTTTTATTCTTTTCTTCATTCATTTAAATATTCAGGCATTGTTGAAATTTGTAAACATTCCATTGAGAAATATATTAATCCTTGGGTAGAAAATAAAAGGGAATATTAAAAGCCAAACACTCATTATTGTTAACCCTCTTAACAACCATTCAAAAATGTTAAATAATCCAAACAGTCTCCCTAAATTATGTAGATTACACTTCAAGAGAACAGGACCACATATTCTAAGATGTTATGATTTTTGAATGGTCTTCCATTTGTAGTGCTTTTTTCATCCTTGAATCTGAATTTATTTTGACATCTAAGACATCTCGAGGAATGCTGCATAGTAAATTATTTGTGTATTTTACTCCAAGCAGTTTCTAAGATTAAGGGCTCACATTCTAGGCTGCCACAGACCTCTGTTAATTCTTGGACTTACCAAGACGACTTCCTGATACATTAGGTTAGTGTGAAAGTAATTGTGGTTTTTGCTGTTACTTTCAATGCAGAAAACCTCAATGACTTTTGCTTCAACCTACACAAATAGAACTATTATCCCATAATAGATTTCTGGTAAAGTCATAATATAGAAACAATTATTTTCCAGCAATATTCCATGGAGCCCTGAGGCTTGGTAGAGGCAATGTCAGAGGTACCTGTGAGAAGAGGAATGAGAATGGGGTGCATTGTGTTAAGACGCAGGACTGGCTTGCAAACTAGGGGAAGCTTCCCTTGCACGTTTCAAAATAATGGAATTTTCAGAATGACAGCTAAACAGGAAAGTGCTCCAAACCCCCTAAAACCCTTTTCAAATCCAGAAATAAATCCATATTGTACCTCCCTCAAAGTCAGTACTCAGTAAATGCAAAATAATTGGTATCTGCTTCTATTAGTGATGTGTGGCTATACTCCAAATCTTGGGGCAGAAGAATCTTCAAAGGAACAGAAAAGCCCAAAAGAAAATATCCCACATGTTGAATTCATACAAAAACTCCATAGTAAATACAATCTGCTCTTGTTGAGCACGCCAATGTGATTTTGGGGAAAAAAAAA
This sequence comes from Saguinus oedipus, assembly GCA_031835075.1. Classification (NCBI taxonomy): domain Eukaryota; kingdom Metazoa; phylum Chordata; class Mammalia; order Primates; family Cebidae; genus Saguinus; species Saguinus oedipus. The sequence continues at coordinate 39,097,817 of CM063182.1, read as the reverse complement.
GAAACTATACTTGTAAAGTGCTTTGAAAACATACAAGCCCTGTGGAATTGATCAGCCAGGGTTTATCACAAGCAGGAGATTTCCAACTGGCCAAGCGCATCATCATAATCTAATGTTGAGTAGTAATCCTCAAATCCCTTGTAGTCATTTAAAGTTTTACAGTTTATAAAGCAGCTCAATGGGTTATACTTTATTTACATAACAATCTGATAAGTTAGGCAGGGAATTTCTTTTTCTTTTCTAGTATCTATGATTTTAAAAGAAAGCTGAAAGGGCTTGTATGATTTGTGGAAATTTCCTGCTTGCTAATGTGGGGTGCAGTGAAATTAGACTCCCACCTCTGTGTTCTAAGCTACTGCTCTTTCATTCTGCCCTGCTGTAAAACTCAGAAGATTACAAAAGTAATGTAAGTATATTTCTGTTGTTATATAATGTAACAGATCATGTTTACATGCTGCCCGTATAAGGCATGCTCATGCACAATCACTAAGACTGCTGAGGTGAGTGGCTTTTCTTGGCTGTTTCTTTGTTTCTTCCAGAGATAGATTCAAAGTGTCCAAGTTAAGTGTCAGTACTTAAGAGAGAGGAAAGAGAGAGAGAGACAGACAGACAGAGACAGACTATTTTCTTTACTGACAAGCAGGAAGTTTAGATCAATAATCCTTTATAGACTTTGAGGTGAGGTAACATAAAAGAAACGATAGCTCAAGTGAGCTCATGTCTTTATCATTAGGTTACTTCCACACTGCCCCAGAAGTTTTCTTTTATATAGTAAAGAGCCTGATATGTTTTAGGCATTCAATAAATATTTGTTTAATGTATTTTTTGACTAAGTCAAACCCGTTTTGGAAGGATGAAAATATGTTCTCTCTTTCAGATGTGTTGGAAAGGAAAACCAAATGTCAAGAATGATGCAATATTTTGCTATTCTGAATCTAATGTATTTGGTATTTCGTAGTAGTTAATGAATAAATATTTGGATATATGACTACAATCCAGGACCAGTTCTATCATCGATACATAAAATTATGTGTTAGTTTTTTCCCACATAAGTGTGTGACTTAGTATTGCCTGTCTCCGAAGTTGTTCCCATTCCAAACCTGTATGCAGCTACGTTGTTAATATTATTTATTAAATAACATAAACATTCTGATATTGTTACTATCCTTCCATAGGTTTACACGTCAATGATAATTACTACAACTTACTAAAACTTTTTTCTCAATGTAGAAGGAAATGACACTTGATAACATTTTTCCTTAATTAAAAATGTTACTTTCTAATATCTGCAGACAAAATGTAAGGTCTTTAGCATTAGGCCATCTACCCCCCTCTCTCTTTATACATACATATTTATGCAATCTCACACAGATCTCTATTTGTGCATTTATTTTAGTTTTCATGTGTGTGAGAGTAATATGTTGAAAATTACATTGAGAAAACAGATCATTTGCAAGTAATAAAACAAAGTACACATTCAGGAACTACTTAAATGGAGAGAAAATTTGAGTAAGTAGTGATTAATAAATAAGGTTATACAAGAAGAGCTTTTAGACTAAAAGGAGTAAAAAAGCTTGATTGAAATGTTTACACTTATTTAATTAGTAGATAATTAAAACTGACACACCTAAATTTGAGACATCACTGATTCTGCTTTTGATATCACTAATTTTTAACTCAAAGATTTATTATTATTATTTTAAAATCTCAAAGCCCTTCTCTTTTTTTACTGGTTGTACAGATCAACCAATAGATAACATATATTGGTATCATATTTTCAAGCGAGTTAATTTTAAAGTATTTGAAAAGCTAACATCCTCCCATAAATCATAAGGCAATTTACAAGACAGATAACATCAGAGATGTGTTCTAAATGAATGAGCATTCTGAAACTTTACTCCGAAGTGGGTTTTTAATTTTACCCTTTATTAAAAATAAAATACAACCACAATAATAATGGCAATGCATTATCTACACATTAAACAGCTTGAGGCCTGAAGTTTAACAAAGCTTGAATGTACAAACTCTGCATTTGACCAAACAAACATCTTTTACTTTGATTAGTGGTCCTCATATATACGTGCACATTATAGCAAAGTGGGGAAGATTTTAAAAGCAGATTAAATCAGCATTAAGAAGATACATGAAAATCTAAACTGTTAGTAAATTTTCCCCGTAATTCCAATCACAGACTTAGATGAAAAGTGACATTAAATCCTGACAGTCAGTTTTCCATTTTGCTTTCTTTCCATTTCTTTTAGTACTGTCCTCATCTTGTTTTAAACAGTAGTTTCTTCTAATGAATTGAAAAGTCTTAGCATATTATGATTTTCCTCCTTTCCTTTCCTAAATGTTTCTTTGAAATACTGTACCTCTGGTTTCCATAATCTGCATGTGAGCCCTAACAAATACACCTACGCCTCTTCCCTGAATCAAACTGATAGCTATTTGTACTTAAGGCTTTGCTAGGACAGCAGGGACCAGATTTACTCTCACAGATGAAACCAAGAAAACAAACAAAAATAGTCATGGAAACACAGGAAACAGTAGCTGTTTGGTGTTGAATAACAGGAAATACAAAGCAGTGATTCCTGAGAGAAGGAAACAAACCGGTGAATTATTTCCCCAGTTCACTGGCTGGCAAGAGAGGCTAGGCGACAGAGCAAGGAAGACATCCAAACAATCTGGCAATTCCTGGACTAGAGGAGAAAGAGCTGAGCCTTGGGGGAGGCCAAGGCTACCAGAATTGCAGGGCAAAATACCAGAGAGGAGAGAGAGCTTCACATGGGATGTTCAGAGGACCCCTGGGGGGTCTTCATCTGAGAGCCCACTTGTATATTACGCAGATAACAGAAGTACCCAAGGCTGAGCTCAGGCTGCAGAAAGACCCACCACACAAAAGGAGTAGGGGGTTATCACACAAGGCCAGTGTTTGAGTTCTCACAGGGAGAGTGGAAAATATGAAATAGAAGCATTGAGTTAAGTATTCAGGAAGTACTCCTCAAGAATGCAGAAAAATGAGTTGTAAACAAAAGACTTCTTTGGTTCTACCCAACAAAAACTACTTGTTAAAAATAAAAATCCAACCTTTTGCAAGTAATTTAACTGTGTAACAGAACAGAGCACAAAGCTTTAAATATTTAGAGATATCCAAAAATGCCCAGCACTTCACAAGGTAAAATGTACGGTATCTGGCATCTGAGCAAAAATTACCAGGTATGAAAACAAACAGGAAAATTAGTTCCGTAATAAGGGGGCAAAGAAAACTAATAGTCTTCACCTTAAAGCTTCAGGCTCCTTGTCTCCCAACACAAGTCATCACACAAATAAACCTGGTTTTGTTTTGTTTTGTTTCTCCTACAGTATCTTCTCCTTCTTATCCTCTCCTCCCCAATGCGAGGTGCCCAGCACTGCCTCTTTACACCAGTTTCCCTGTAAATTACTTATTTCCCATACATATTCCCATTTTCGCATTTTGTTTTACACACAGATCTCTTAGGAAGACGTCTCATACTCTTACATTAGATTGAGTTTTTGCATGTTTACTAAAACAATCAAAGGCAGGAAGAGTGTCAAATCTATCTTTTATCCCGTCACCCAGCACAGGGGTCAAAGCATTGTGTTCTACATATGTGTCCAGCGCCTAAACACGTTAATGAGGCGTGCCTCCAAACAGTCCCCGTGGCCTGCTGATCAGACTCGGTGTGTTGAGATGTTCAGAGCTGACCCAGTCTCTTCCCCATTGCTCCCTCCTGAAATGGCCATGCAGTTTCTCTCCTCTCCCACACTGGTAGGTAAAGCATAAAGACTGAGCCATCAGAAGAGTATTTTCATTCCAAGCCTTCTGCTTCCACTTACTGTGTGGCCTTGGGAATCTTACCTTCTCACTCTCTTAATTCCTCATCAATACAATGTAGACAGACATACCCACAGCACAGGGGTGTGTTAAGTATCAAAGGGGATGGTGTGAATTTCTGGTATACAAGAGGCACTGAATACATTTTCTTCCCTTTTTTGCTCTTCCTCTGCATACTTTATTAGTGCTGAAGATAAAAGAGCTGTTCAACATTCTTTCTAAAATAGTGATAGAAATCAATGTCTTTGATGATGAAAGTTTCCAAATAATTACTCTGCTTATAAGGGTATTTTCACAAGGGATGCTTTAAAAATGTACAAATTATTTTAAATTTACAAACTATTGAATATCTTTTTGGAAGCATAGCTACACTACTTCACACATAATTCATTCAGAAGTAATGAATAAATATTTGATCATTCTGATTTATTAGACTTTTCTTATATTATTATTTCTATATTTTATCACATTACCATTACGAAATTACCATGGTAAGAGGCATTTTTAATTATCCTCAAAATGAAATGCAAAAAGTTTATCCTATTAATTTAGTTTATATTTTTAAATGTCTAATTCACAGATAGTTTTCTGAGTGCTTTAATTACATAAATACTTAATATAAAATATTGGATTATTTTATTCTCCTTTTTTTTTTTTTTTTTTTTTTGAGACAGAGTTTCGCTCTTGTTACCCAGGCTGGAGTGCAATGGCGCGATCTCGGCTCACCGCAACCTCCGCATCTTAGGTTCAGGCAATTCTCCTGCCTCAGCCTCCTGAGCAGCTGGGATTACAGGCATGGTGGCACTAATTTTTTGTATTTTTAGTAGAGACGGGTTTCACCATGTTGACCAGGATGGTCTCGATATCTTGACCTCATGATCCACCTGCCTCGGCCTCCCAAAGTGCTGGGATTACAGGTATTCTATTTCTTTACATTTGAAATAACGTTGCTGAAAGCTTCTTTATTTTTAACAGAATTTCCTTTCAGTATATGGTTTCATAGAGATAACATGTTTATAATTTTATTTTATAACATACTGTATTTAAAGTATTTTAAACACAAATGGGACCTAAATTCAATCGCATGTTATCTACATATTTTAACTGACTACTTTTTTTTTGCAACAATCTCAGCACTGAGGAAAGTTTAAAGTGGAATTAGAATTTCCCCAGTTGTCAAAAACATCTCATCTATTAGCAAGGTGCCTACACATGGCAGAATATGCCATCATAACAGTAGTGAAAACCCACAGCTCTTGGGCATTAAAACAGGGGAGGTTGTTTGCAGTTGTGGTTTCAGGGAAGGCTATTTAAAAAATGTAACATTTGAGGTAGGCCCTGAAGAGAATAAGCAAGGTTTTGATTAATGAAAATGTCCAAAGTAAGAGGAACATTGTAGGAACAGAAAAATGCTGTACATATTTGGGAAACCTATAAAAATAGTCTGTCTGCAGAATGTTGCTTATTTTCAAAGAGATGGTGACAAGGTTGAAAATGCAGTAGGAGCTGGGCATGGGAGCTCATGCCTGTAATCCCAGCACTTTTGAGGCAGGCGCATCACTTGAGTTCAGGAGTTCAAGACCAGCCTGGTCAACATGGTGAAACCTCATCTCTACTAAAAACATACACATGCAAAATTCGCGACGTTCCTTTAATCCCAGCTAATAAGGGGGCCGAAGCAGGAGAATCTCTTGAACCTGGGAAGCAGAGATTGCATTGAGCCAAGATCACGCCACTGCACTCCAGCCTGGGCGACAGAGCGAGACTCCATCTCAATAAAATAAAATGCAGCAGGAATCTGAGACTGGAAAGATTTTGACCAGCTTACTCATAGAGAGGTAAGTAGTGAAGGAATGGGAAGTCATAGGAGCTCAGTGAGACAGTAGGTGGTCATTCCAAAGTTGTCTCCTCATTTGTAAAACAACGAGCTTGGGTTATACAGTTCTAACTTCCAGTTCTAAAGTCCTGTGGCCAGCCATGAATATAAGAGAAGGTGGGCATCACGTATAGCCAATTTTGTTTAAAAGAATTTCTGTAGCAGGGTCAACAGACATGTCACACAATCACAGTCTATATAGCACTTAAACCTCTAAAAATTATGAAAGGTGAGAAATAAAATTAAAAAAGCATTATTTTGCATACAACATGGCCTTCCTAATGCCACAGCCTTGGTCCATGTCATCTTCACAGGTCACCCCATTCTGTTCAAAGTAACCATTCACACCAAAGGATAAATAATGGGACTAGGACTTTCCCTAACACCTATTACCTGTAATGTTGCTGGGTATGAGGATTATGTGCAGCGGGCCTGATCTACATTAGGCCATAGATCTGCTTTCTAAGGTGTTTGAGTGGCTGATACACAAAGTCAATGGTGCAACAGAAACCAGAAGACATAAGAAGAAAAAGATAAGGGGCAGTGGACTCTACCAACGAGAATCATCTAGCAAATGCATAAAATAGAAGGAAGCAGAGAGAGTATGATGTAGGTATTTCACATTGGCTCACTCAACTTCCCCCTCACACCCTGGCCAGACCCGCCTAGCTTGACTTAGTGAACTGTAAAGGATAGGGAGCTCCACGTAACCTCCTCTAGATGACTTGCGCTGACAGTTTAGCTTGAGGCAGCTTCTCTCAAGTAACTGCACATTTTGAGTACTGAAGGGAGAAGCTGAGTCCTGAGCCTGGAGGAGGCAGGTGTTCTAGCAGCAGGCATTCGGACTGCTGGGCTGTGGCTGAAGCCTTCCATTTCAAGAGCTCCACTGTGGTTCTACGAATGATGGGCACAACCACACCCTTAGCAGTCCAGTTCCCCTGTGTGGTTCACGTTTACCAGAGCCCAAGCTTAGATTTTATACCTTTTACCTTCCCAATGACATGGTCTAAACATCTCCTGCCTTAACTGCTGCTGTGCAGTTACAGATGCTGAGAAAACAGAATGGAGAGAAAAATAAATGCAACAAAAGAGTCTGTGTCAGGAGAAGGGGTGATGCATCTGCAGGGATTTCCTGGCAGCAGGAATGTGTGACTTCCAAGACCTTTTCCTATTCCTTCTCCCTATCCACGTATTCCACGAACTACACAGCAACCTAGCAAGACACCAGTTGTTGCAAAGTTCTGTTGTAGCAGCCATTCCGCGATGGGACACCAGAGCCAGGGCAGGAGCAAGGAGGGGTTCCTCATCCTGGAAGGAAAGCTAGAAGCCTACACTTTATGAGTGAACACAGCAAACCAAGCTCCTTTTCTGAAATCTTCTTGGAAGCAGATGAAATGCACACACAAGAGGGTTCTTCTGCACCTCCAGGAGCTTCACCTGGTGGCCAAAGCCAGGGAATAATTTCAAAGGACTGATAAGCCTACCAGGAAAAAGACAGATCAGTGGCCACTTATGACCTTCCACATAGAAGAAAACAGAAAAACATTGCTCCGAGAAGATCCAGCTCAGAGGATCTAAGGGGAATCCCATCTACCGTTTTTCATAACAAGTTGTTATACATGGATAAAGGGTTTCAGTTGATTTTGTTTTAGCCCCAAAAATAAACATGGAACATGTGTTTACTTAGGGTCTCCTTCCCTTAACTTGCTAGAACATAAGCATGACAGAGAAGAGGACAGGCTCCCACCCCAGCACACTCCAGGGTCCTGGATCCTCAAGGCACTCTCAGTCCCGAGTGGATTCTAGGTATGGGGCCTCTTCACCGGGAGGAGCCACTTGTATCTGGAAAGGACATCACTGCATCACTATTGATGTCATAGCATTGCTGGTATGATCACTCATTGAAAGTCGCCCTGTGGCCTGTCAGAAAGGTTTGTAGTTATGTCCCTGGTGGAGTCAAGAGGGAAACATCAGACATCAGTAACCCATTTGATAACACTGCACATTGTATGCAATTATGAGTGCTGACAAGACACAGTAGAAAGAGGAGAAAAATGTAACAAAGGAAACTGTCAGGAGAACACCCCACAAGCATCTCCAGGGAATTCCCTGAACCAGGAACATGTGACTTCCAAGACTGTCTCCTGTTCCTCCCCACTAACCACATATTCCATTAACTAAGTAGCAACCTAGCAAGAAACCAACAGTGGGTGGGGATCTGTTACCTAGGAAGTCTTAGATAACTGAGACACAGAACTGCAAACACCACTGTCATCTGTCTTAGAAGGAATTCTGCGGAAGCCATGTAATACATGGTGTTTACTTCATATAACCGTCTATTTGCAAGTGGTTCCTGTGGTTAGTTTTTCTTCTGATTTCTGCATAACTCACTTTGCATAAATATCCATGGCAATGGAAAGAATGCCTACCCTGCAGGGAGACGTGAAAGCATCTGAAGTTTTTTTCCAAACTACCCAAATTTCAAAACAGCCATCATGCTCATCTCTAGGGCCGGAAAACTAGATGCAGGATGAACCTTGATTATTATAGGGGGAACCCAAGACTGAGAAGACTTCAGTGCTATTCCTATTGCACTGGTCTCAATTTCCAGTCAGGCTGACCCATTATAACGCCGATGAACCTGGGAATGACTGTAGATTAACAAAAGCTTATTCCGCCTGATGGCTGCCATTGAGAGTTCCCTTTTATTTATGCACATGGTTGGAGTGAGATAGAGCAGACTTACATGCTGGTTGGGGAAAGCGGTTCTGTTCATGGGCACATGAGTCCATATTAGAGCAATTTCCTTCACCTGGTGTAGGAACTCAGTAAAGCTGTTGGTTCCCTCTTCTTTAGGGCAATGTTGGTTGACCTAACACGGGATTACCAAGTTCTGGCATTCATCAGCATCTCCAGAAGGGAATGTTAAATCAGAGTGCAGGGCTCTGCCCTGAGAGTTTCTGAAATATTCAGTGTAGAGAGTTGGGCCAGACAATTTAGATTTCTATTAAGTTGCTTGGTGATGCCGATGCTGCTGGTTTGGAGAGACTACTTTGAGAACCATTGGACTAAGATGACAAAAGATGGTAGAGCATCTTCATGTAGGGTGGGAGCCTGGACATAGCAAGAAATAGGGGTGAAGTCCCTTGAAAATACAGAGCTTGTGATTTCAGTCACTGGGCAATCTGAGGACGATCACCAACATGGCGTGGGGCACTCAGATTTACAGGTAGGTAAAAAGATGGGAAACCAATTAGGTAGCTACTGAACAACAGGTAAAGGGTACATATATGCTTGACACAAGGAAGTAGCAAGAAAAAAAGTTCAGAAATGAGAGGCAATACATAGTGAGTAATCAGAGATTGACGTAAGGAAAAGTGAAAGCTTCAAGCAGTTTCAAACTTCTTTGTCTCCTACAGAAAAGACAGTAAGAAACTGCAGAACATACAGAATAAAAGGATCTTCTCAGCCTTTGCTCAAAAACCAAAGGAAAAGATCTGGACTCAAGAAGATGAAACATTCAGTTTGGGTAATCTCAAACGCGGACTTGAAAGACTATTAATGGCAGTCTTCAGAAGAAGGTGAGGCATGTAGGAATGGAATTCAGCAAAGAAATCACCAACAAAGTTTGGCTTTGAGAAGCCTCTGAAAGAAAGGTTACAGATGAAACACTGGGAAAGATTTAACTTAGACTGTTTTATACAGACGATGTATAGGAGGCAAAATGAAGGTAGGGGCCATAATCTCAAGGAATGTCTACTTTTGAAGTACAGGTGAAGAAGGGTTCAATGAAGGAACTTGAGAAGGAAAACGAAAGATGTAGGAGAACCACATCACTGAAGGTCAGTGGTACCAACTCCAATTCAGAAAAGGACTTCAAGTAAGAGAGGCGATTATAGCATATTCATATAAAGGGGAGGAAAATCCAGCTGCAACATCTGTAATCATTGACAATAAGGTCTGCTAGACAACCAATTGTTGATACATTATTTTGTATGTAATCTAGAAATAACACATTACATATCTTTAAAAATGATGTAATTTAGTGGTCATTGGTGTTTAATACAAACGTCCGTTTCACAGGTAATTGTTCTTAAATCTCTCCGTAACTTTTTTGTTTTCTTCCTTTTGAAGAACAATTTTGAGAGAGAGTAAGAATAGGCAGAGAGTTAAAAGAAAGGTTAATGAAAATGGGAAAACTCTGCTAATGTATTTCCTTGTGCAAATTGCAGAACACTGGCAAAATCAGTCCAATTGTTTGCAGCCTGGAGGTTGCTGCCTGTAGGTAACTGGTGATGAGCCATTCTCTGTGCTGCCTGCATTTCTTGCAGTGTGATGTGTTGGCTTTTCAAACTCCAGTGTGAGCTTTTCCTTGGGGTGCTCATCACTGTCACCCACACTACAAAGATATTACCAAGTCAGAAAGGGGAAAAAGCCCCCGTAACACAACAACAAAAGAACACAACAAAAGGCTGTGCAATGAATGTTTCTAGAATGTATTTTTGTTTAGACATAGATATCGAAAGTATAAAATGATTAACAGGAGACCTACTGTCCAAAAAACTTGTTACATACATTATTTTTATTTAACTCTAAAACGAAGTATAACTGTTCTTGTTAAAATGTCTCCTAAGTATAAAATAAGGTACACTTTTCATTTTTCAAACAAAAATGTACCTTACAATTTTCATTTTTCAAACAAAAATGTACCTTATTTTATACTTACAGGAGACATTTTAGCAAGAAAATTTACACTTGGTTTTAGATTTAAATAAAAATAATGTATGTTGGTGGGAGTGTACATTAGTTCAACCATTGTGGAAGACAGTGTGGAGATTCTTCATGAATCTAGAAATAAAAATGCCATTTTACCCAGCAATCCCATTACTGGGTATATACTCAAAGAATTTTAAATCATTCTATCATAAAGTGGCTTGCACACATATGTTTATTGCAGCACTGTTTACAATAGCAAAGACTTGGAACAAACCCGAATGCCCATCAATGATAGACTGGACAAAGAAAATGTGGCATGTATACACCATGGAATACTATGCAGCCATAAAAGAGGACAAGTTCATGTCCTTTGCAGGGACATGGATGAAGATGGAAACCATCATTCTCAGCAAACTGACACAAGAGCACAAAACCAAATGCCACATGCTCTCACTCATAAGTGAGTGCTGAACAATGAGAACACCTAGACACAGGGAGGGGAACTTCACACACTGGGTCCTGTTGGGGTTGGAGAGGGATAGCAGGCAGTGAGGGGAATGGGGAGGGACAACATTAGGAGAAGTACCTAACATAGAAAATGGGAGGATGGATACAGCAAATCACCATAGCACGGGTATACCTATGTAACAAAACAGCACATTCTACACATATACCCAAGAACTTAAAGTATAATTTAAAAACTACATATTGAATTATTAAAAAATGAAACATTTTATAAAGCAAAAACAAAAACACTGTGAAATCTTTCCTTTTGTTTCCATGTCCCTAATTTTCTTTGCTCTCCACATACTTGGTACGTTTTTCACTATGATCTAGAAGTTGAATAAAATGACAGTTTTAACATTTGCTAGTAAACTTTACTCACATGGGGAATAAAAAGAGGTACTTAGCATCAGTTATCAGTCATGCACTAAGTACTAAGTTCTGCACTCCGTAATTTTAACTATGCAAAATAGAAGTCACTTAATCCATTTATGAATTAAGAAATACTCAAAGATGTTAAATGCCTCACTCAAGGTCATGTTACAAGACAATAAGCTTGTATTTGTTCCAAATTCTATGCACCTGATTACTTTGCACTCGCTACAAGTATTTATTATTAATTTTTTTTTGAGAGGAACTCTCTTCTTAGCTGTGAATTACCACTTCCTCACAACCCAATTAAGTAAACTGTCAAGTCTGAGACTTCTCTCTTTCTTAGTGTATAAGTGGGGTTTCCCCATGTTGGCCAGGCTGGTCTAAACTCCTGACCTAAGGAGGCATGATTTCTTTTTACTTCTAGTTTCTACTTTTGAATAGTTTCAAGTTATATAAATTTCTGTTGTCATATATAAGGAAACAATTGATCGAAGATTTACAGAAATGAAAAATATGGTTCCTGCATTTTTGCTAATTAAAACATTTGATGTACCCTATATACACACGTACTATGTACCCACAAACATTTAAGAAATAAAAAGGAAAAAAATTTAAAAATTAATGAAGTCATTCGTTTTGAAATATTTACCAAGCTTACTTATCAAGAACAATATTACCTTTTCCCTTTGAAAGGCATATCTACATATTCAACCTACTAGAAAGTGCTTTATTAGCTATATTAAGGCTATTATTTTATTTAAAAAGTTACATACTTTAAGTATGCAATCTGACAAAGCATTCTCTTTAAAATAAACTTCTAAAAATAACACTGTGGTTTTAGAAGTTTAAGCAATTCTTGCCAGAATAATTATAACCAAAACTCCTAGAATGTTCTTATTACATTCATTTGCATATATTGGTTGTATTTTGTTTCCATTTGCAATTTTTGCAATGGATTTTCAAGTTTAGCAGAGTATCACTCTTCTCTGATATTTATTTTTGTGTTTATTATTCCTGTTGGGCTTCCAATGTCAATCTTCCTTTATAAGTCAAGCCCTGGAAAATATTCACATAATAAATAAAAATTTCACAACAAATAAATCCAAGCCTTGTGTTGGGTCTACAGACTGTATGGCTTCCAAACATGTATTATCTGTCTTGAATGCATAGTTCTCATCAAGCCCATGATGGTGAATTACAATTGTAGAGATGTTGCAAATACAAATTATTTGGACCTCATTAGCGTTGACATATGCACAGAATACAAACACACACATATTACTAAAATGTTTGAATGAAAAATTATTTTTTGAGATGAGGTCTCACTCTCTCACCCAGGCTGGAGTGCAGTAATGCATTCTTGGCTCACTGCAGCCGCCACCTCCCAGGTTCAAGTGATTCTCCTGCCTCAGCCTCCTGGGTAGCTGCGACTCCAGGCATGCGTCACCATGCCTGTGTAATTTTTGTATTTTCAGTAGAGACAGGGTTTCACCATGCTGGCCAGGCTGGTCTCAAACTCCTGACCTTAAGTGATTCTCCTGCCTCAGCCTCCTAAATTGTTGGGATTACAGGTGTGAAACACTGCACCCTGCCAAAAAAAATACTTATTTACTTACTACTTATATGCCAAAACTTCAGTTATACAGTTTGGATCTGTGTCCCCACCCAAATCTCATGTTGAGATGTGATTCCCAGTGTTGGAGGTGGGGCCTGGTGGGAGGTGTCTGGATTACAGGGGGCAATCCTTCAAGGATAGCTTGGAGCACCCTCTTGGTGATGAGTGAGCTCTTGCTTAAAGTTGTCATGAGATCTGGTCAATTAAAGTGTGTGGCACCACCCTGCTTTCTCTGTCTCTCTGTCTCTCTGTTGTCTCTCTCTCTCTCTCACTCACTCCTGCTCTGGCCATGTGAGGTGCCTGCTCCCCTTTTGCCTTCTGCTATGATTGGAGGCTTCCTGAGGTCTCCCCAGAAGCCAAGCAAATGCCAGCACTATGCTTCCTGTACAGCCTTCAGACTGTGAGCCAATTAAACCTCTTTTCTTCCTAAATGATGTAGGCTCATATATTTCTTTACATCAATGCAAGAACAGTCTAATATAGTCAGCATTTGACTAAACATAAGTACTTCACAATGAGTAGTATTCAAACAAAAATACCACAGAAGAGAGGGAGAAACATCCAGTCACGAAATCCACCATTTCCCCGTAATACGCATCAGATCCAGTAGAACTCAATCTATCTGGTTGCATGCTTCTACAATCTAACACTATATTTTAAATTATTAGCATATTTTAAATTTAGTATTTTGGGTTGGGCATGGGGCTCACTCCTGTAATCCCAGAGCTCTGGGGGGCGTAGTCAGGTGGATCACTTGAGGTCAAGAGTTCAAGATCAGCCTGGCCAACATGAAGAAACCCCATCTCTACTAAAAATACAAAATTTAATTGAGCATGGTGTCAGGTGCCTGTAATCTCAGCTACTCAGGAGGCTGAGATGGAGGATCGCTTGAACCCAGGAGGCAGAGGTTGCAGTGAGCCAAGATCACACAGCAGCACTCCAGCCTGGGTAACAGAATGAGACCCCAACAAACACGCGAACACACACACACACACACACATACAGACACACACACACACATATACAGACACACACACACATACACACACACACACACATATATATACAGACACACACACACACACAAGTATTTTGTAATAGCTAAAAAGTCTAATTATACTTGGTTATTACAACTTCCTATGCCTTTAAGTTTTATACTCCTACCTCTTCACTCAATTTTCTGTAGGTTGAGGACACCCCAGGCAAGTTTGTGAGCTATCTTCTGCCTCCCTGTCCTTCTTGAGGCAGCTCCTCTCTACCTATCATTTCCTTCTCTATCTTCTGAAGCACTGTTCATCCTTGCAGATACAGTTCATATCCCCCTTCCCAGATTCAATAGATCAGTAGGAGCATCAGTTTATCTCAGAAAGCCTTTTTATGTATGTCCAGCTCCCTACATTGGATTCACCTTTCCCCATGTTCATCTTTATAACTAGATACAAGACCTCCAAACATATACAGCCACCTGCTTTGTGTTGCTTTGCCGTAAGTTCTTAGTATGTTATCTATCTTATACATAATTCAGGCTCAATAACTATTGCTTTCATAATCCATATGTCTTATTCTCCGGCATACAACTATATATATAAAATAGCAAAATAAAAATATATTTCCCCAAACTAAACTACCAAACTCTCCTCCCCAAATTATTTGCCTGAAAAGAATAAATCAGAAAGCCTTCCTCAAAGAGTTGACAAGATTACTGCAGCTCAGACAAGTCCCTGTGGGGACCCCCTTCAGAGAGAAGCCAGGGAACTCGCTGGCTCAGGGTGCTGAGGTCACAAGCGTCATGCTGCGTGGTGGGTGCAAATGCAGTTTTCAGGCTAATTCTATCCTGCCCCTCAGAGCTTTCCTCTGTATTAGTTACTAGGTGTCTATGGCTTTTTGTTGTTAGTTGTCTTTTAGTGATTTAAAAATACACCCAGGTTTCTGGTAAGGAGAGCCTTGCCAGACTTCTTGCGGGTTTTGGGTTTTGGGTTTCAAACGCGTTTGAGTGTTGCTATATCCATTCTCAGTGTGGAAAACTGGGGGTATTAATTAAATCCACAGCTGAGTGGCTGCAGGGAATGGGACAGAATTTGTGGTGGCAACTGTGGCTTTCTTCTGCCATGAAAGGCTCAGTTATAATCAATAAAGCTAAAAGGTGGCCATCCCAGAGGCCCCAGTTAGGTCATTTCAATACTCCTTGTTTTCCTAAAGGCTTCACAATGACCTTTCTAAATATTAACCAGCTTCAGTCCCTGTGCCAAGTCTTCCCAGAAGAGGCTTTTATATTTGACTCACAGTATTTTTCCTCCAAGCAAATAATTATTACTCATTCCTCATAGCACAATCCATTTGTTCAAAAAAATACATAACTTGAGAATTTAACTATTTAAAAGCCCATATAACGATGTATTTTTAAAGTCTCCATGGCCATGTCATTGGAATTCATTTCCCCTCATTTTTATGCAAAGCAAATCTGAAATAAAAATGTTAAATAATTTACTCAAACTCACAAACAACGATTGATGCTTGTGGTTTTCCTTTTTTTAGCTTATCAGTTTGGCTCTACTGAATCATCTGTTTTTAATTTTACCAAAAAAAATGTGCATAATTCTACCCCCAGAGTTGTCATGAACACGTCATGCTGCTTAGGCCATGGCGTAAATGCAACTGTGGACAGAAATAACGAGGCCTGTGAGCAAACAGGTGTGGACCCCTCATGAAGCTAGCACCACATCTTAACACCTAGAAGGCACAGGGTTGTGCTCCAAGCCTCTCCTGGAGGAGCTCCTTCAGTCCTTCCTCACGTGAGGATCACCAGAACACTGAAAAAGGGTGACAACACTGCACTGAAATTGACGATTCCTACCTTGCGGCAGGTGGATAATTATAAATTCTTTCCAGGCACCGCTCGGTAAGCGTTGGGTAGCTAAAAGCAGTGTGTACTGTCACCACAACTGAGCACCAGACAGAGATGCGCCTTTCTTTAGGTTTTTCCTTCTTTCCCCAACTATACAGTTATACCAGCACACACACACACACACACACACACACACACACAGAGTCACATGCATAGACATTCAGATACACACAGACGTGCAGCTTTCATTACTATCTCTTTGCTTGTTGGTAACCCTGGAGGAATATTTAGTCTTAAGTACATTTTTAGTGTGAGTTATTATTCTTGGACACACACATGATTGTATGTGGTGAATGCTCAAGTTCGAAAGAGTTATGTGTGGAGAAAGGGGAAGCTTTCAGGGAAACTTTATTTAGCTGATCAAATAATTTTTTCCAACCATCTATGTCAAGGAATGTTTTTGAGAAAAACAGCAGCATGACTTGAAAAAGGTACTTCATTATCACGTTTTTTTTTTCCTTATAAGAATCTAAAAAAAAATAAATAAAGCTCTAAGATGTTTTCCTCTGGTTTCGAGGTAAACGTCATATGAAAGACCCTAGCAACAACAGTGCATTTCTCATCCCACGCACAGCAACCATTTTAAATGTCAAGAGCATTTCATAAAAATACTACCTTCTCAGGATAGAATTAGGTTTTGAAAATTCGAAAGCAGCAGGTGAAATCCAATAACACATGATCGAAAATAAGAACTCCTCAAAATATCCTTTGCAAGATGGGATGTCATCCCACTCACAATTCTGAATACAACAGAAGTCACACCCTGCCCAGTAACCCCGGACACAATTCTATTAAAGCCAGTCCCGAAGCCAAGTCCTCATCTGAAAGCAGCTGTTAAACACCTGGATCCCGGAGAGATGATACAGAAAAGGGAGAGCACAGAGTTACTCGAACAGGCTCCAGGGACGGCTGCCTGGGGTTGAATCACACAGGCTCCAGGGACGGCTGCCTGGGGTTGTATTTCTGTCTCCTCACCTACCTGTTGCCCATACTTGAAAAACTCATCTTCTCTCAGCCTCAGTTTCCTCATCTTGGAAATTAGACTAGTATGATTATGTGGCAAGGACTACTCTCATTTCATAAAGTGCTTAAACAGGAAATAATCCGAATGTGTCCATCATACCATCCAATATGCGTTAGTCATTTCTACTGTTGCTATTGTTAAGGATGCAGACATATTTAAGGATAGTGATCTAACTCCAGATACCATGAGAACAAATCAATTTAGAAGTGCTTTCCTGTGATGCAATTTAATGACGAATAACTGTAGAAAATCCTGTTAAAATGAGAGATTCCAAAATCTAGTCTGCTGCCTGCCATGGGTAGGTAGCCTTGGCCTGGGGCTGCCTCTGGAAACACAATGCCTGGGTACAAATCTCATCTCTACTTCTCACCAGCTTTATGCTGTTTCATCTTTAAAATGTGGATTCTAATACAATTTTTCCCCTTTTATGAGAAAAATGCTTATCCCAATTGTAGGGCAGTGACACCATCATGGCTCACTGCAGCCTGAATCTCCTGGGCTCAAGCCATCCTCCTGTTTCAGCCTCCTGAGTAGCTGAGACCACAGACCCCGACCACAACATCTGACTTTTAAAATTATTTTCATTATTATTTTATAATAAAATTTTTAAAAAATTATTTTAAATGATTAATTCAGAATACAAAGTTCCTGAGGAACTGAAATAGTAAAGACAGGGTTCTACGGTGTTACCCAGGTTGGTCTCAAAATCCTGAGCTGAAGATACCAGCTGGCCTTGGCCTCCCAAAGTGCTGGGATCACAGGTGCGAGCCACCATAGCTGGCCCTTAAAATTCTATTTATATCATCCAATAAAAATGCAGATGACAAGGTGCTTAGAAGTACGCCTTACACGTGCTTGGTCAAACACTAGTCCAGATATTGTTGGAAAGGTATTTCTGGATGTGATTTACATTTACAATTAAGAAAGCAGGTGACCTTCCCCTTAGTTGGTGGGCTTCATTTAACCTGAGGGGAACTTGAGGAGGAAAGACTGAGGTTTTCCAAAGAAGAGCTTCTTTCTCAAGACTGCAACATAAAACTCCTGCCTGAATGTTCGGCCTGCCTTATCAAATTTTGATTCACCAGCTCCCATAATTGCATGAGCTAATTCCTTAAAATAAAGCTTCCCAGGTAAATTGAAAGATTGATAGATGGCAGACAGAGAGACATCTCTATTTTTATTTCTCTGTCTATACTTTCTCTGGAGAACACTGACTAATACAGAGCTTTATACCTTCTATGGTTAGAGAAGTTGCAGATCCTCAAAACCTATCCCTACCATGAAAAATATATTTTATTTGCATAGACATTTCAACAATGTGCATGACTCTACTGTAGTCAAGTGTGGGTGTCTTAGTATGTTTGGGCTGCTGTGATAAAATATCCTATACTAGGAGGTTTGTAAAGAACAGACATCTACTTACCATTGCTCTGGAGGCTGGGAACTTCAAGATCAAGGTGATAGATCAGATGTTGGTGAGGACCCACTTTCTACCCCACAGATGCCATATTTTTGCTACATTCTCACATGACAGTAAACACAAGTGCCCTCCGGGCTTTCCTGTAATGTCCCTGGCCTACGTGATCTCCCTGTTTTAGCCTCCTGAGTAGCTAGAAACACACATGTACAGCACCATACCTAGGTAACTTTTGTATTCTTTGTAGAGACGTAGTCTTACAATGTTTCCCAGGCTGGTCTCAGACTTCTGGGCTCAAGCGACCCACCCTCCTCAGCCTCCCAGGGTGCTGGGATTACAGGTGTGAGCCACCATGCCTAGCCTGGGCTCTGTTTTCTATGGACACTGATCCCATTTGTGAGCACTTCACCCTCAGGACCTAACCACCTCCCAAATGCCCTACCATAACCTGGAGAGTTAGGATTTCAACCTATTAATTCTGTGGAGAGAGGCACAAACATTCAGTCTGTAGCATTCTGGATATACAGATCTTCTAACTATATAAACATGGCAGCATCTCTGTCTGAAAAACAGCAGAAACTCCTTCACAGAATCACCTCTTGAAATCAGGGAATTTATTTGGACTCCAGAATACAAAATTCTTGGAACAACTGACATAATCACCTGCCATATAAAAGCATCAGCCCTGACATCTAAATTGCCTTAAAACCAATCACTGTCAGCCTTGGCTAGCTTTGCCTTAAAACTCTGTGGTTACCGTTGGTTCATGTATTTATTCAAATATTTAATAAAATGAAAAGTTGTGTAGAGCAGGAATTATATTGCGTACATTGTGATAGAACACAGTGTTTCTCAAAAATAACAAATCATGCTCCTTAATGGGGTTCATGGCATAAAGAGAGATGTCAGTGCCTAAAGACAAACACCATGATACCTGAGTGTCCCGTGGAAGATGCAACATTGTCAGCCCAAGAGTTGACTGGGGTATCTAAGGTGGGGAGAATACGGGGATGAGGAAGCGGAAGACCTCCAAGGCCTCCTGCAATAGGATCGAATATCATGAAGGAGCCCCATATTGGAGGATAAGAATAAGGAGGCCCTTACAGACAGAAGAGACTGTGGTGTTAACAGCACCCAGTTGAGGGGAAAAAAGTGTCAAATCCTGGAAAAGAAATTGAGTCAAGAAACAGGGCTGAGGGGACAAAAATGAGTTTGGTCTTCCGGGGAGGGGACCTACTCAGCATCTAACTGACCCATTCAAACCGCTCTCGCTGTCAACTTAGGATTTGGAACACTTCCTTCTCGATTTCCAAACTGCCTCCCTGTCTTCAGTAAAATGACTAAGTTACACAAAGCCAACCACTAATTGGTGAGAAACGGTGTCAATATTCCTCCTGTGCTATATCAACTTCTCACTCTAGGCTCTACCCTGAATAATCACACGCCTGCTTTGCAGTCGGCACCGGTTGACTCGGGGTGCAGGTTGTATGAATGTACCTATAGGTTCAAGGCCTTACGTAAATTCCAAAATGAGAGAGCATTTTATGTCAGAGGCTTTACTTTGAATGCCACATAGCTTCTATTGAAAAGTACATTTTTAGTTAGGAAGCAGGGAGCAACTGGGCCATTAACACAAAACTGTGCCTGACTAAGCGTGACCCATGGCCGCTCCTGATGGAATGACCCCAAGGCCCCCAGTCAGTTAATGTAAGCATCTGTGCTGTGTGTGTTTGTGCATTCAGACAAGGAAACACAGACATAGCTACATGTGCATGGCCAATAATGTGTCGAATGAATGTCATGCTGTTTGTTTTCCGGATAGCTTCCAGTGGCCTGGCAAAGCACGAATTTATTTTAGACAGGGATACACACACACACACACACACACACACACACACACACACACACAGTGTTTGCATTTATTGTATAGCACAAATGAGCACATGGGCACACTTCATGTCACTGCTCTGGCATCTGTGACATAGTCCTTCAAAGACAAAGTACAGATGAGACTGTTGATTCTTGCTAGGACCCAGTTACTCCAAGGAAGCTGGTAACCGGATTCACAATGGGTGGAGTTGGGCCCAGAGAAAGATGTTCTCTTGCCGAGAGGCAGGCTCTCAGTAACTGAAGATGGGGTTGAGATTTATTTCCAATAATAAACTCTATTAAAAACACATGGGATTGGGATTGCCTAACGTCTGTAATAAACAATAACAATACCAAAATTCTGTAGGGTACAATGTTCCAATTGAGCAGACCCCCAGGATCTGGCATGTGTTCTTTCCAGAATGTCTGAATGGCCTGTTTATCAAATCTGCAATTATAAACTGAATTATGTCCACACAATGTATTCCTCATCCACCTCATTATCCCCAAGGGCTACCGGGTTTCCACCAAGTGCAGGAGATGGAAGCATTTAACTGGGCTCCTCTGTTCTCACCTTGGTTAGGAGTCTCTATCTACCTCTGTTGGATCAGTGTTCTCTCTAAAGGGGTGACTTACAATCCTTACCTATGAGGCAGAAAACTCCAGTGCCTGATAAACCTTAACGATCATGACAACTAAATGCTTATTTTCTCCTTGACATTTTTCTCTGCCATCGGGATCAAAATTTATCCTAGTTACCACAGCAACTGACATTGGTGCATACTTCATTTTTACTCTCTTCTTCAATCAACAGACATTTCGTTTCAGAATGCTTTTCTATCTTAGCCTTCTGTTTCAAATCTAAATGTTTTTACAGATGAAACCGTGAGGGGATCTATGATTTTCTTTTTCTTATATGTATATTCTAAGGATAATTAACACTCAGATGGTAACATTATTTTTTTAATAAACTGAGATGTAAAGCACCTATGAGGCATATCAGTTCTTCAAAGTCAAGATCGTGTGGAAAGTAAATCAAATATTTTAGACGTGTCATTTTGAATATAAACTCGACTTAAAGCAATTTATTCTTACAGACCTTTACTTTTTCTTTAAGCAAGCCAACTTTTAATATAGCATACTCAGGAATTTGTCATCGACACTGAGTGGATGAGTAGCACAGCCTTTACGTTGGGCTAGAGTTACTGTAATCACACAGTTCTGATAATTTTTTTTATTCCATTTTAGGTTTTGGGGTACATGTGAAGAACATGCAAGATAGTTGCATAGGTACACACGTGGCAGTGTGATTTGCTGCCTTCCTCTCCTTCACCTATATCTGGCATTTCTCCCCATGCTCTCTCTCCCCAACTCCCCACTCCCTGCTGTCCCTCCCCTATTCCCCCAACAGACCCCAGTGTGTAGTGCTTCCCTCTGATAAATTTTTAATCAGTAGAATAAGCAAGGTAACTACAAAACTTCTTGATCTTTGGTGAAGACTTTAAGAACAAAAATAGGTATCTTTTTAAGCTTAACACAAAATGATCCCATGACTGAATAAAGTTTACCATTTAATATCACATTTAAGTTTGCTCAACTGTAAAATGTCACTATTTCCACTAAATAGAGTTATTCTAGGTTGAAATATGAAAATTTATTCCAAGAATTTGCGTCAGTAAAGCCCCCATTATATTATATTAATATGTGCACTTTTATGTGCAATATTGGTGTACAATTAATTTGAGAATTAGTTACTACAATTTTTATTCCAAAAAAAATATTGGTACTAATTCCAGAGTTTAGATTAGAAATGCATATAATAGTTATCTTTCAATATTAAGTTAGAATAGTTGTAAGATTTCAGTTGAATAAAATACAAGAGTTCAATGCAGTAGTTGAATATAGTTAGTTTCACATGTACCTAATATGTTATCTATTCCAGGACATTCTTAAAGGAGCATACAAAAATATCTTACGTTTGCAAATTATGCAAAAGCACATACCTGTGTGGACAAATCGAGGCCTCATCAGAGCCATGCAAGCAAGACGCCTTGGTGTTCACCTCTGGTTAGGTTCACGGCTAATCCACCTCGCGGTATTCTACTTTCTATCTTCAAAGTTCTTTGGCTTTTCTAGTTTACTCTATTTTCACAACTAATTTCTTGTTTGATAAGACCTCTGACCTACTCCTAACAGGAACTCAGCAATTAAATAAAAGTTTAAGTTAGGTCCATACATTTGGCTGCCTGTCATAAAATGTGCTCCTGGGTGAGTCAGAAATAGAAGCAACAGTTCCATAGTTCTGGGTCTGGAAGTATTTTTCTTAACTGAAAACCTTTTCACCTAATTCATAACCAAATATTAAATTGTCCTGAAACCCAAATTAATCATAGTGATGTTAGTTTAATGGTGCATCACCTTCCATTTCGTATTGTCTTCAACATTAAGCTTTCTCCTGTTTTTTTGAATGAAGAAATTATGCAAGGTTTAAAAGAGAACCTTCCACTAGAACTAAAAACAGAGAAGTGATAAGTAAAGTTAAAGTAAGGGTAAGCATATATCTGAACATAGGTCTGGGCATACAGTCAATGAACAAAAAATGCTTTGAGATTCTGTGAATAGCAAGGTCTGAGCTCAATTACTGTAGAGGTTCAAATCTTCCAGGAACTATTGCTTGGATGGAAGAGGCATGGATTCTGAGTCTGGACCAGAGAGCTCATCTCTGAGGCAGAAATGCATTCCAACTACAAATGTTATTAGCTACAAATATAAATTCTTGATCCAGGCTTTATCTCCTTCAAAGGAGGTCTGCAACTATACCACAGGCAGTAATCCATAGGAAATAATTTAGTTATAGTCTTGGCCAGAGACAAAAGTAGAAAGTTGATAACTACCCCAAACCCTTTCAATTCTTACCATTTTGTTATTTAAATTCACAAGCTATATTGGCAGACTCATCAGCTGGTCAAATAATGAATCTATTTTTTATCTTGTCATGCCCTGTGCTAATCTTGGTCCAGGCTCTCTTTCATGTTAATGAGAGCCTGGTGTTTGAATCAGCTGTACAAAGCTACCGCAAAATGAGATACTGGAGCTGAGTGACAAAGAGTTTAAATTTATAAGACTTCAATTTCAGACCTACATTTCTAAAGTCTACAGAATCTTTCATAAATAATTTTGGGTTGTTTATTTCATCCTGGTAAGAACGGTGGGAAACTTCTCCATGATTACCTGTCCACATAGGAAAACATTCATCAGATGATTCGACATGTTATGCTTGGATGGCAAAACGGTTTCCAGGTTTGAGTGAGTGAGAAGGAAATGGAAGATGATGGTATATGAAGCAGAGCAAGCTCAGTGCAGTGGCTCACATCTTAATCCCAGTGCTTTGGGAGAATGAGCTCAGAGAACCACTTGAGGCCAGGAGTTTAAGTCCAGCCTGTGCAGCAAAGCAGGGCCTCATCTCTACAAAAATTTAAAAAATTATTCTGGTCTGGTAGCACGCACCAGTAGTCCTGGCTACTCAGGAGGCTGAGGGAGGAAAACTAGCCTGGGTAACAGAGTAAGAACTTAAAAAAAAAAAAAAAAAAGAAAAGAAAGGAGGAACTAGATACTTAACATGGTGAGAACAAGTAAAACTCAAATTTTATCATTAGCATATCTCAGAATCTTCAAAACAAATATGACCTAACTTTCAGATGAGATACAGAATCCCTGATGTAATTTTTTTTTTTTTTTTTTGAGACGGAGTTTCACTCGTTACCCAGGCTGGAGTGCAATGGCGTGATCTTGGCTCACCGCAACCTCCGCCTCCTGGGTTCAGGCAATTCTCCTGCCTCAGCCTCCTGAGTAGCTGGGATTAGAGGCACGTGCCACCGTGTCCAGCTAATTTTTTGTACTTTTAGTAGAGACGGGTTTTCATCATGTTGACCAGGATGGTCTCGATCCTTTGACCTTGTGATCCACCCGCCTTGGCCTCCCAAAGTGCTGGGATTACAGGCTTGAGCCACTGCGCCCGGCCCCTGATATAATTTTTATGGCCCTGGAGGAGAAGAATGCACCAGTTACACATGGAAAACAGACTTTTTGAGGCTAGGTAAGGGCAGACATTTCTCACGGGGAAATGAGAAATAAGAAGCTGCTGCCATAACATCTTTCAGCTTCTTACCAACATCTTTATTGCTTCTCTGTGATGGTCAGAAAATAAATTTTGAGTTTGTCAACACATGCTAATATTGTGTTTAAAATGTACCTCTTAGTAAACTCCAGCCTACTCTCTAGATTAATCTAATTCATTACCCAGCTCCACTTGGCTCACTAGCAGAGGAGGAGTGTCCAAGCACAGAGTAATGTGAAGAAATCAGCAGGGTGGGTTTTGCTTGTGAACTGTCGTTGGACAATCTTGCTTTGATTCATGTGACATACAACAAGGTCTAACCGTAACATTGGGGACTCAACCCTGAGAAGTTCATGATCCCTAGACAGACCCATAATTCCCTCAAGGAATTTATAGCATCATTGAGGAGTTTATTTAGCCAATGGTCAAGCAAACTCATGTCAACAGTGTTATTATCCACATTTGTGAAATAAGGCATAGCAGCCCCTAAAACCTCATCCCAGCCAATGTGAGGGTTTGGTTAGATGCCTTGCAAACACAGATGACTATTCTCAAGGAAAAGTGACAAATCTTCCATGCTTCATTGACAAGGAAAGGGGAAATGGCATAGAAAACTCTTCTTGACAGAGGTGTCATTGGTTTTTCGGACCAGAATAAAAGGTACAAAGAAAATCAAGCATGTGAAGTAACAGCACTGAAACAGGGGAGATTAACAACATTTCTAAGAGTAACTCCAGTTTCTCTAATACTTACGTTACCAAAGTCAGTCCTAAAACCTAGGGTATCTTGCTTAACATAATTACGGTTGCTTGTGGATAGCTGATTACGTTGCTTACTCACTTCCAGAATCTCAATGGTTTGGTTGCTAATTATGCTGTACTATGTTAGGTATTAACTATTAATGACCATTATGTACAATTTAAAGGAGACTCAAGTGGAGAGATTTCTAGGCCTGGGAGGATGTAATCTGTACTCTGAGGGTTTATTGCAAGCCGATTGATTTAAAAATTGTCACAATCATCCTACTTTTCAGAAAATTATGTATTTAACTTTAAATTCCATACTCTCAAGCAACGTAAAAGGTAAAACTTGGGAAAGAATAGTGAGAGAATACAGATATCCCATTTCCAATACATCGTTGCCTAGGTAACAAGGCCTAGCCAAGCATTTTGAATTAGTAGGCGTTAATCATCTATATTTGGAGACTCAAATCTGCAATGAAGGCAAGTTTCCATGGTGCTAGCAATTACATAACTGTTTCCCAGTATTTTTTATAAGGAAGTTGTATGTCATATGGGCATATTTCAGGCTCCAATATGTTAAGCAATCATATCACTAGGTAAAAGTCTGTCACATTCAATTCTGAGAGGCATATTCACTATCGTAGAAAATAATTTAGTGCTGAAGGCCTTGAACTCAAACGTAGAGGAAAATGCTTGAAGAAAGGGACAGATCATTGTGGTTAAGAAGCAATATCCCCTGGATAGACTACTCTCCACGTCATCAGCGTGGCCCTCTCTAGGAAGCAAACGCAGGGTAACAATTTTTTCTTCTACAGTGTGATTCTGATAAGAAATACGAATGTTCCATGGTTCCTCTTTTGTCTAGTAAGACTTTGACTTATGGAAAAATATTTAAGAAATTGCCATGTATTCTAAAAGCATCTTTCCACAAAGCAATGCAGTCAAGATAAATGGAAATGTAAGATTAGTCAATGTGGTTTTTCAACAAATTAGAATGAGGCAGTTATGGTGGATTAATAATGGTCAATAACATTCTGGAGATTTCAGTGCTCACTAATCTGTTCAGTTTACTTCGTGAGAACATCTGCAGAGTAACAGAAGGATGCTTCACCCAGCAGCCATAGCTGACGTTAACCTCATGGCCTCCACACCCCTAACTTCCTGATTATTCATTATCTGTGCTTGGTATTAGTACTGCGCTTTGTCCAATGGACTGACACGTTACCATGGCTCAGGAGACAGCACTGGCCTTATTTACACCATGCAGTCATTTTAAGAATTGGTCTCAAGATACAAATTCTTGATACGAATTTGGAGCATCCTGAAGATCCTGCACATTCGAGTAGCACAAGCCATTTCTATGTTTCCATGGTAACTCCACAATCTGTAACAAGCCAAGGAGCCAAACTAAGACTGTCTAACAAGCCAATTCTTACTTCCCTTATGCACATTGGGGGTAACGGGCTGTGTGTGTGTGTGTGTGTGTGTGTGTGTGTGTGTGTGTGTGTGTGTGTGTGTGTGTAGAGGGATATTTAAACCACAAGTCAAGATTCAGACAAAGGTGTACATTATATATACAATATAGGTAATATACACACAAAGAAATGTGTACATACATTCTACAACTATCACACGCCTGTTACATTGTAAATGTGTGAAAATAGATAGTCACTTTCTGAATGTTGAAAACTATTCTGGTCATCCAAACAGCAGACAATAAACTGGCAGAAAAGCACAGGACTAAATCAGCCAGGGCAGGTTTTATTCCAAACTCTGGTATTTTCCTGCTGTAGGATATTTACTCAGTCAGTGGTCCTCTCAAATGGCCACTTCCCGATAAGGCTAAGGGGAAAATAAGACAATAAAATGATTCATATGCAGACATTTCTTATTTTCCTCACATGTGATGCTAAACGTGAACTGGCTGCCCAGCAATGGAGCCAGTGATTCCTCTGAGGTTAGCACAGGAAGGACACTCCCCAGGTAGACAGGCTTGCAGAAGATGAGGAAAAACAAAAACAAAACAAGCTCAAGGGACTTGGAAAGGTGATTCTTTCCTGCAAAATAATCACAAAGAAAAAGCAGGAAGCTAGTTACCCTAGATACACCCATGTACCAGGCACAGACATATTGGGGAAAACAAATGATTTCTTTTTTCTTTTATAAAGCTTCAAGGTATGCTGAACATTTATCTGTAGGTAGAGAATTTTCCCGATGTATGGTAGACTGGAGTGCCCCCCCCCAGCACCTGTGCTTCCTCCAACCCTCACATTTCACATTTCAACATTTTAAGTTGCCTTCAAAATCACATGGTATCTCAGGAACCAAAGGATGTGGGGTATTTTATACCTCTCCAAAACCAGATGCTACATGAAACAGGCAGTATATCTGGTGAAATACAAGTGGTGGTTCAGCTTGCTGTGTTTGAGCATAAAAAGCACAGATGATAGTCAAATACAAAGTCAGAGAGGAGGATGGAGGTTGCCAAGGGTTGGGGAAAGGGAATATAGAGAGATGGTGGCCAAAGGGCACAAAATTTGAGTAATAGCATGAATATATTCTGGAGATCCAATGTAGCACAATGTGACTGTAGTCCATAATGTTCTCTTGCTAAGAGAGCTGACCTTAAGTATTCTAACCACAAAAAAAAGTAATTAATAAAAACGATCACTATATGTGATGATGAATATGCTATTTTCTTCATCATGGTGATGTACATGCATACATGATTCACAATGCATATCAAACATCAAATTGTACAACTTACATACATTCAATTTTATTTGTCAATTATATATCAATAGAGCTGGAATAAAGTATTTTTTATTGAACAGAAACTAAACTCTGTGCACCAGAGTATGTGATCATCTCCTTGGAGATGGCAGAGACACATTCTTTGTGTCTTTTAACCAGCAGAGCTTTGACTAGGGCATAGGTGAATCTCATCTTGGCATGTGCTGCCTGCACTGGGGCTCATCTTTCTCCTCCTACACTTTCCATATTAGAAATATGCGAAAAAGCTCTGAAGAGACGACACTACCAATTCAATTTGTTTTCTCTTTCACGTCTCCCATAGCATATGCCCCTGGAGAACTGAATTACTGGTTTTGAAGGCTTATTTAGTTTTAAATACTGCCAAGAGAAGTGCTTTTAAAATTGTAATAAGTATTTTCATATGCATGATAAATTCTAGGAAAGCCACTGACAATACCACAAGCGGTGGGGTTGTGAAATTGTGAATGTATACAAATAGGTATGCGTGTGTATGTGGAAGTACACACATACTCTCTGGCGTAGCAAAGTAAACCAGCACCTTGAGTAAGTAACCTATTGCAAACACTTAACGTTAGCAACTGAGAAATATCTTGTTAACCTGCTTTTTCATGTATTTTCAGATTTCTCTGTAACCGTCTCCATGGAGACTTTCTTCTGTTTTCCCAAAGATTCCTCTGACACCATCATCTGTTACACGTGTTCATTCAATTGTTCATTCTGTCATGTGTCTACTTTAACAAAACATTTTAGATGTGGCCTTCAAATCAGCTTTACATCTTTCAGGTTTGGTGTGTTATTTTTAATACTCTCATAAACACGAGCTCAGAGGGTGCTTAGTATCTTCTCTTGAGCAAAGGCAGAAATATGTTAAAACCAAACTGCTCAAAGATGCGTTCTTTTACAAATTTTTACCCCGTCTCTTATTTTTTCCATTTTTGATGAAAATAATTATCGAAAGTATATATACATTTATGTATGAATATAAATGTATACATATATAAGTATATATATACATATGACTTGTTGAGTTATGAGTTATACTACAGCTATGTTCAAAAGATCTGTTTAAAAGCACTCAAGAACCAAAGTAATAAACCCAAAGATATTAAAAATGTTTCATAAAAATAAAAACACATCTCTATCATTCAACAAAACAATACAAAAGTTGTCACTCACACTTCACAGTTGTAGAAACAACATGTTTTATACCAAGAGATATGTATTAACGTATGATAAATGGTAGCTGATCTCTGAAAAGGATCTGTGAGAATCTTTAAAAATATTTACCTAGCAGCCACGCAGTGGATCACTCCCGTAGCCCCAGCATTTTGGGAGGCTTAGGTGAGCAGATCACAAGGTCAAAAGATTGAGACCATCCTGGCCAACATGGTGAAACCCCATCTCTACTAAAAATACAAAAATTAGTCGGATGTGGTGGCGGGTGCCTATAGTCCCAGCTACTCAGGAGGCTGAGCCAGGAGAATTGCATGAACCTAGGAGGCTGAGATTGCAGTAAGCCAAGGTCATGCCATTGCACTCCAGCCTGGCAACAGAGGGAGACTCCATCTCAAAAAAAAAAAGTTACCTAGCAATAAGGACAACTTGAATACTTCTTGGACAAGAACAGGCACTATGGAACAGATTGTGGTCGGTCGGTCTCTGAATGTGCATACAGAAAGGAGTTTGCGGACTGAAGAAAGAAATGGCTAGCCAATTTTTCATACTTTCTAAGGCAGCATCACTAAACATCAAGCTCAGAATTCTGTAATTAAGTTAGCCAGTGGTTGTGGCTTAGAGAGGAGAAATAATGGGGCAGTCAAGGGGAGCTGAACCAGTTACTAATTTTGGGTTAGAGAAGCAGAAAATAGTGGAACCAGATGTCCACTCACAAGCAAGACACTGCATTGATGACAAGTGCTCACATAGATTAGCAACTATTACACTTTGGAGCTGAAATGAGCACGAAAGTTACATCGGAACTTACTCTCTCTGTGTGTAGTAAGGATGTTTGAACACCTTAGAAGGTAACATGCACATTGTTTGCTTTGTTTCCAGTTTTGTTATTTTTGACACATAATTATACATATTTATGAAATATAGAGTATTTTCCTACATGTATGCAATGTAGAGTGATCAAATCAGAAAAAACAAAGAAAAATCGGTAGCTGGGATTACATCAAAGTGTAAGCTTTTATATAGCAAAGCAACTACAAAATGAAGAGACAACCTGCAGAACAGGGGAAAGTATATGCAAATTATTCCTCTGACAAAGGACTGGTATCCAAAATATATAAGAAAGTCACAGAAAAGTACCACAATAAATTAGAAAATGATTCAAATGATGGTGACAGATCTTTCTCAAGAGAAAATCTCAGCCAATTAAAAAAAAAAAGCCTGATGGCTTGATTTTTTTTTTTTTCATTTACTTGGCCATTTGAGATCTTCTTTTGAGAAAGTTCTATTTCAATCATTTGAACCATTTTTTAAATTTAATAATTCTGGTACCATCAAGCCTGATGTCCAAGAGAGCAAAGAATATTCCTCTAAGCAGCAGTGAGCGCTGGGCTGTTTTGAGTGCCAGGCTGCAGTGGGCAGCCATGAGAACAAAACCTCTTTTGTGTGTCTTTTTTTCCATGAGTAAAACACAAGACTTCAGGAAAAAAAAAAAAAAAGAAAAAAGCTCAACATCAATTATCAAGAAAACTAAAATTAAAACTACAATGAGATATTGTCTCACCACAGTTAGAATAATTCTTCCACAAAACTCGTCTGTGCCTTCAATGGAAGGTCATCCCTAGCAAGGACTTACACTGGTGTGTTATGAGGTTATATGCACTGACAGGTGGCAAGTCCTGCATTCAGTCAAGAGGGAGAAAGAGTGGCTTTTCTTCCTTTGTGTTTTCAAAATATGCACTTCAAATCGACTAGAGTCATTTGGAATTTCAGTAGTTTACATTAGTATAAAATAATGGAATATTACTACATTCTTATTATCATCTCCAAATTATTCATCCTCCATGTGCTAGTATACGCAAACTCCATCAAAACACTACATCTAGAAATCTTCAGCATTGGAAAGGACCTTTAGGCTTTTCTAATCCAAAGTGTCCATGCTGGTAAACTGTGGCACACAAGCAAATATGGCCTGCTAAGTTTTCTGGACAGCTCATTTGCTGGGAATGATTTTTGTATTTTAAACTGGCTAAATATAAGTCCTAAGGATAATGTTTCATTGCACACGAAAAATACTAAATACTAAATAGGCGATTGAAATTTCAGTGCCCATAGATGCAATTTTACTGGAACCCAGCCATGATCATCTATTTACACATCATCTGTGGCTGTTGTCCGCCCCCACAGCTAGGCTGAGAAATTACCCCAGGGAGTCTGACCCACATAATATCTGGCCCTTTAATGCAAGGTTTGCTGACCCTTGATACAATCCTTCCCTGCTCTATTAGCCTCATGACATTATTATCTAAACCGAAATAGAACCCAGTTATAGAGAACTTGCTGCTCTCTGGGCTTGACTGTGCCTTTTGTTGTTGTTGATTGATTTCATTTCAATCTTCAGCAGGAATCAAATTTAAAAGAAGAAAAAATGATAGATAAAATCTTCACTGCCATTTTGAAATATTATTTTTTTCTAATTTGCCTCAAAAGAATGCTAGTCAAAAAGACATTATCTTTATAATTATATTTTAGCTATAAAAATAAATTAACAGAATTCTTACCAAAATTTAAAGGGGACAAGTCAATGGTAAGCTCTGGATACAATATTCTATAGTAGAAATTCATGGGGGTCGAGGCCAGGGCTGGAGCCCTTCAGCACATCTCTAAACACCACGGCATTCAGGCTGAATCATAAAATACAGCTGGACCTCCATTTTTTCCAATACTAATTTGAAAGTGAGTTTAGCTAAGTAATATTCAACTCGCTTGTAATGGAGGGTGCTCGAGGCTGAGGACAAGGACTCCAGGATACTTAAAAATTAAGGGGTTTTGTGTGTTGTTGTTGTTTTTTTCCTAATTATCTAGATTGGAGACACCTTTGACCATTTTCCACCTTAACTCCTCAGAAGTTACTTTTTTCTCCAAGGCAGGAAAGATGAATGATTTTAACATCCGGTGTGACAATCAAGAGATCTGTGTTCACATTTTTGCTTTACTCCTATCAATCTCGACTTAGAAATAATTGGAAATTATGCTTAAAATGAAAAAGACTTTCATAATTTTGGGTAAAGTCGTCTTGACCCTCTCTAAACAGAATAGGCAACAGCTTTAAAATTCTTTACAGCATAGGACAAAACTACATAACATAATACTCTTTACTCTGATTTTTTGGGACATCTAAGACTTTATTATTTAAAATATATAACATTACTTAAATATTTCTATCCAAACACACACAAGAGAATATACCACAGCTATAAAGAATAAGGAAGACTAAGGGAGACTAAATTATAATTTACCAATGACATTATAGGATACGGCTGTATCTCAATAGAGAAGTACTTCTCTGTTGCCTATGAAAGTTCACCAAAGAGTATGTAGTTATTGACCATATGCTCTGAGTCTTCTAGTGCATAAGGCAATGAAAGTCGGAATATAATTTCACATCAGTATGAAGTTACAATGTCTTTTACTAATATAATTAGTTTCTTACTAATATAAACTTCCTTTGTATCTCCTGCAGCACATAACCCATTTCTGAGTGCCTAGCAGGTGTCTACTGCCAAGTTTTATTGGATAGTTTTAGTAACTTTAAATGAAATCTATAATGCCTTTAAAAGATATTATATCTTCTCTTGTTCAAAGAAACAAAAAACAGATCAGAGGTAACTTCTAAAGTTAATACATGATAAGAAGAAAAATAAAGAACAAAAGCAAGTAAAATAAACAGGAATAAAATAAGAGCACAAATGTAAAATGGAGACACGAAAGACTTTATACATGAGAAGCACTACACTGGCCAACGTGAGTCACTTATTTTACTACAAGCTGACATAAAGAGGGAAAAAGAAAAAATCTTATTTACACATACTCTAAAATACACCAGCAAAAACAAGCCAGTAGCCCACGAAAAGCGAATGGTTGGCTAACTACCTGTTAAAAGTACTAAAGAGAGAGGATCATTTTGTTTCTAAAATGTATTCACTGTATACGATCTCTGGATATGGCATTGTGCTTGGTAAAATGTATGTAAGACAATAAAATGCATACTAAATGCTTCTGAATATCTCTTAGTGTCTAAGGAGAATGCAGACATGACCAGGAACAAGGCCATGCTGTGTGGGTGCCTTTATGGAAGTGTGAGGGCACAATAGCAAAGGCACGAAATCCACTCAAGTTCACTCCTATTCAGGCCACAGAACTGTAAATGAGTATACATTAAAAAATAAATCAGAATATTTGGTCTTTTTAATCATTTGCTGAAGTATCTTCATATTTATTTCCACAAAAAGGTAACTTAATAAGTCATATCTGCAAAGATCATGAACGTTGTTTCACAATAAATAGGTGTGTGTGTGTGTGTGTGTGTGTGTGTGTGTGTGTGTTGGGGGTAGGAGAGAGAGAGAGAGACTCCTGCATACATATCCACTTAAGTGCATTTTATACCAGGGTAATTTGACCTTTATTTTTAGGAAGATCATGAGTTAAAATTGTAGAAAATAAACTGCCAATCTGATTTCCTTTCAATCCCTTAACCTGCTTATTCTTCCGAGACCCTGTTAAATCAATAAACCTTTAATGAACACACATGCTCTTATTTCATCTACATGTCTATTGTTCTAACTGAGCCATAAACATTCCTCTCTGTGATATCACAGCTATTATTCCTTAAGCAGATAGTCCCCTCAGAATACTCTTAGAGTGCACCATATGCAGAGAACAGGACAAATTGAAAAATCTAAAATCCAA
This sequence comes from Saguinus oedipus, assembly GCA_031835075.1. Classification (NCBI taxonomy): domain Eukaryota; kingdom Metazoa; phylum Chordata; class Mammalia; order Primates; family Cebidae; genus Saguinus; species Saguinus oedipus. The sequence goes on along the minus strand of CM063182.1, from coordinate 39,064,103 downwards.
CTGTTCGCACAAGCCAAAATCTTACATTCTTCCTAATTTAGTTCAAAATTATTAACATGACTCATGAAATGCTCATATTTTACAAAAATTACAAAATGAGCTGAAGTTTGAAGACGAGTAAAATTCAGTTTCATTCCACATAAAGAACTTGTAAATGTGCTTCTGGTGTAATTTTGTCAGAGAACTAATTGAAGATTTTAATCAGAATGACTATAAGAAGGGCTTGTTTACTAATTGTCTTTGTAATATTTGGTATAGATCAGTGGTTTTCTAAAATGATTTTTGCAGCAGTGGAAAGCTATTTTTCTACACTCTAAGAACTCCACAGAATGGAGCATGATAGGATGTACATGTTATTATATTTTACATTTTTCTTGAAGCATCGTTTTCTGGTAGGCAGAGGAAATATCACCTTTACTTTAATGATGAGGAAAAGTCAGACTTAGCACTCGTGATTTGTCTCATGTTATATAGTTAGAAAATCAAAAACTATCTAGAATCTACTTTTCCCCTTTCAACAACCTTTCCACTGTATACCATGCTCTTTTATAATAAATAACATGGAACGCTTCAACATTTAGCAACCAAATAGTCTTAGAAAACTGTTATGCCTCCATGAAATTTCACAACTGCACACCCTTATAATATTTGGCAAAATGATAAATTTTGAAATGTGGCCAATTTCTATTATACCTATAATCGTTAGCTACAAGATCATTTATTTTATATTTTTCAAATACCCACATGAAACTTCCCTAAGATATTCATTTCTCTAAATTGCTTAAAATTAAAATACGATGTAACCTTTTTCTTCTTTTACTCAGGTTACTTTTTAACGATGTGATGTTACCTTTAAGAAAAGACAGGAAGCCAAAATATATTAGAGAAAAGGTTGTGCTATGACCTTTATAATGCCAAACTTTAACAAAACAAACGTATGCTGTAGACTCAAGGGATCTTAAGTAATACCTTTAGTCCCTGAGCCCTGGAATCTTGTCTTTTCCTTGACTAAAGAGTTTTAGTTTTAGCTTATTGCAAACAAGAATCTCTGAACGCTGAAACGCGACCTATGAGCCTCTGCTTGATGCTAAGTTGCATGCATCCCAAACTTCAGTCCTCATTATCAAATCTTGATACTACTTATTTTCATAAGTCTTCTCTTTTCATTGAACAATTGCAAGTCTCTATTAATTGCCCAGGCACTTGCCTGAAGCCTAAGTCTCAGTAACTGGAAGCTTCACACCAGGGGGTGCCAACTGTGGGTGACTGTGCCATCTACCTGAAGTCTAATGGGCTGACACAACTGAGGGACACACAAACTGTGAACCAAGAAATGGGGAAAAACCAAAATAGTCTTAAAATGAAATGCAAAGCTTAGGGTATGCATTTCATGCATAAGATTTACTCTACTTCATAAGCCAACCTTGATTCAACAAACCACATGGTACTCTGCCTGCTGGAAACCACACACACGTAAGATCACTGCAGCAGTGAACTCACAGCCTGAAGGAGCTGGGAGGGGAGGCTTACGTACTCATTCCACATTCATTCAATGAATACTTCCACACTGACAATGAGAGAAAATGAAATTGGCATAGGCAATGGGCTGGGAAATTGAGAGTTGCCTAAATTTACTAGATCAAAGGTGGATTTTTAAAATTCATTATATCAAGGTTTTCTACTTCTCCTCCAAAACCAAACTTGCATTTGTTCTTCTCTAAGCCCAATGACAGCTCATGGAATTTTGATAGGTTATTATAAAATTCCCCAATTCCCAGCATCCAGTTACTTTAGCGAGATGACTGTGCTTTCCTTAGATGTGAAGACACCATCTGCCTGTGGCACTCGTTCCTGTGGGTGGAGGGGAGAGGATGGGCATTCTAAGTTGGGCAGTGTCTACACAACTGCCTTCCTTGAAACGTACTTGCTTTTTCCCAGTCATCCTTCTAAGCTTCTTTTAATAACTTAATTTTGCCTCTCTGGTTAACTTTAATTGTAATTAAAGTTCTGTTTTGGCTACCTCTATTGAAGAAGAAACACGCTGGGCTCATACCTGTAACTCCAGCACTTTGGGCGTCTGAAGCCAGAGGATCCCTTGAGCCCAGAGGTTTGAGGCCAGTTTAGGCAACACTTCTAACAACTTCTAATAGCTTCTAGGAATTAGTAAAACGTACCCATTTAACCCTCACACCTAAAGCTCCATCTATATCCTGTCTTCCCAAGAAGTAAATATTAGAATGCATCATGCTTTCCTAAGAAGAGATTATTTTTTAAAATGCTAAATGTTTCTCCAGCTATATGAAAACACTAAATGAAAATCTGAGGCATCTCCCCATTCCTCTTGTTCTCCTCTCTTCTCCCCTCGTGGTTCATTCTGGTTATTATAATAAGTTAGGAAGAGTTACTGAAAATAATGTTTAAAAAACAGAGCTCCATAGATATTACTGTGCCAAATCTATAGGTTAGGAAGGAAATTCAGAGAACATAAATAGTGAAATTCATGAGGGTCGAAAGTGGCCAGTCGCTTTAGCTTTAAATGAGTGGTTTGTGAGAAAATCCTGAAAGAGACTTCACTTCTTTTGGCAGTGAGAAAGGAGGTGACAGAGAATTATAGAAAAGTTTTCCTAGGCGGGATGTCTTCTGAGGGGAGACTTCAATCTTTAGGAGGATTACCCCAACATGGAAAAGAAAAATGCCTTCTAGGATGAGCAAGACGCACTTGAGAAAATGTGAAATTGTCACTTATTTTGTGCACTTGGAATCCGGCTTCTCAATAGGAACAGAGCCAAATCCCAGGCCAAGGAGATGTCCAGGACCCTGGTCACTATATACGGCAAGGCTTGATTGTGGATTACCCACTATAGAAACCAATATGTAGAAACAATGACATTCAAGGTATCATAGCCTTCATGTAATATTCTTTTCTTTAAAAAAAAAGTAGGTGGCTTGAAACGTCTGTATAAAATTGATTAATGCAATGTCGATCATTTAAGTTAACGTGTCCCAGTGTAGTCTACAGCCATTCAGTTTTAGCCACTCTCCTTCTTCTACTGCTGGAATACTTTGTAGAGTAGAATGAGTTGGCCTCTGGCCGTAACTTAGAATATAGTTCTCACATTAAGTCCACTTAGGTTCTTATTGCCTGAAGGGAATAAGTGAGCCCCACCTAGAGCTAATGCAATTGTAAGCACCAAAATAAGGACTGAAATGCAAATGACCTCACCTCCCCATGAGGGTTCTTCCAGGTCACCTAGAAAATGATAAAATTATTTTATGCCCTCATAAAAGTTAAAATTCAACATTTAGAATGTTCTCTGATAATCCTCAAACATCAAAATGTGTGTAGATCCACAGGGAATGAGGAACACTGGTGTAAATGCTTTCTTTCCAACTCAAAAAAAAAAAAAATTTGAAGAATACTTCAAAAATTTTGAAGTATTCTCCAGAACATATTTTTAGTGAACCAAGTTTCAAAAAATGTGAAATTTTCCAGTTGCAAAGGATGGGAGAAATCATCCATGTCATCCCTTGATTTTGCATGTAACTAAGTTTGAGAAGACTTAAGTCATTTGCCCAGAGTGACACTGATGAGGTTAATGTCACAGTATTTCCCCTACAAAAGCCATTTATAAAAACGTAAGTGTTTTAAGATTTACTTTCAGGAATACACATAAGACCCCTCATTTCTGAGAGGTAAGAGTCATTTGGTGGGAGTCATGGGCAGACAAATCTACTGATGAAATGTGGACATGGATGTTGGCATCAATTTCAAGAGGGTTCAAACCAACTCAAGACTGTTCCCATTTCTCTTTGTTTCGTATTGATTGTCAGTCATAATTACCTCAGAAGATGATGCTAGAAAGAATTAGGCAAAATATTTATAATGAAATAGAAGCTTGTAGCGCTAATTAAAGATAAATTCTACCAAGGCTTTGAATGCAACATTAAAGAGACTCATTATTTCCTGTGGATATTATTTCGACAAGTTGTAATACACTAGGTTGTAGTAACAGTAAAAACACAGATATTCTCAACTTCACTTCTTTTTACCTGAAATAATATCACATAAGAGTTATGTTCTCTGATATGGTTTAGCTGTGTCCCCACCCAAATCTCACCTTGAATTGTAATAATCCCCACAGGTCAAGGGTGGGGCCAGGTGGAGATAATTGAATCATGGGGACAGTTTCACCAGTACTGTTCTTGTGGTAGTGAATAAATCTCAAGAGACCTGATGGTTTTATAAAGGGGAGTTCCCCTGCACAAGCTTTCTTCCCTGCCACCATGTAGGATGTAACTTTGCTCCTCAACTGCCTTCCACCATGATTGTGAGGCCTCCCCAGTCATGTAGAACTCTTGAGTTCATTAAACCGCTTTCATTTATAAATTACGCATTCTCTGGTATGTCTTTATTAGCAGTGTGAGAAGACTAATACATTGTTTAATTGAATTTGGTCAAATGCATCCACTGCATATGATCTCCTAATATAAAAAGCAGACCTTTCCTAGGAAATATAATAGATCATAAATAAACTCCAATAGCATGCCCTGAAGCACACGAGTAATTCAACTAGAAAGCAAAGTGGTGTCCAACGTGACTGGCTAAACCTTCTCAATCTGTCCTTACTCATTTCTCCTAGAATTCAAAACCGGGCATGAGAAATCTCTTCTTTGTGAATCACAATTTTTGTTGGGGTTCACGGAGATTTCCTTTTTTTCCCTTCACGCATTTGATTTACTTATTTGCTGGCTTACAAATGGCTCCAGCATTAAAACCAGTGTTCCTCTCCTCAGTGACCCACACTTAATTATGGCTCATCTGGTTTACAGCCACAGTGCCAGGGAAAAGAGCATGTTCAGCAAGCTGTTTTTACACAATGTTCATTTGAGGTGTATTAGGGAACTTCATGAGCCCTACATGATGATATATTGTTTCACTTTTTCCTAACACCTGCATGGCTGTTCAGCACATTCCTCAGGCTTTTTCCTCTCCATGCCAGTGTCTATGCAGCTATATATCATTTCAGAAATCTGCGTGGGAATACTGCTTCCATATTGTTGTTAATTTGCCTATGAACTTGCCTGAAAGTAAATTTTAAAAATTTAAATATAAAAATGATAGCACAATCCCAAACAGCACATCCACAGCACATCTTCATAGATTACCATCCTGAGCCTTTTGATGTTTCTACATTAGCAACAACACTGTAGAACATGGTGTCATTTTATGCCAAAGGAACCAAGTTATTGAGTTTTACTAAGGTGATGAAACAGTTGAACTGTTGAACCTCTTTCTAGGTTGGAAAACCATTCTAATATTCACAGACCTGATCGTTTTGTAACTGTCAAAATATACCATTCCCCAATAGAACTGAAACAGCATGCCAGGAGAGAACACCAAACATCTGTGTTAGCTAAAATTATAATATATGGCTTGGAATGTCAGAGAGGAAATCAGAGTCATGAATGTTTAATCACTCGATGTTGTAGAAAAGCTGGTGGCTGCATTAGCACTAAACATAGATACAAGGCTTCACCATGACTCAACCTTACCACATTCTCCTTGAACATATGAGAACGTGTCTACTAAAAAAATAAACAGATGGATATTTATCTAGAATTTAAATCTCTGAAACACTTGTATATTATCTTTGAATATATTTTTGAAACACTTGTATATTACCTTATGATGTAGGTGAGGCAGGTGTTTGAATTCCTGTTATAGATTCCCCTCTCCCAGAAAACTGAAAGCAAAATGAGTTTATCAAACTTAATATGTTACCTGGATTCTCAGCTCTCACGAGAAGGCAGGTAAATGAGAAAAATGCAGTGCGTGCGTGTGTGTGTGTGTGTATGTGTTACATATTTGAGTATTTTTAGACTGAAGAAAACCGACAAATTCCACCAAAACATACGTTTAATGGGTTAAATGGGTATAATGACCTTTTTTCTCTCAGTAGGTACCCAGTAGGGGGATTGTTGGATCAAAAGTTCTTCTTTTGTTTAACTTTCAGAGCATTTTAAACATGCTTTTCATTTTAATGTCTGTTTCCGTCCATTCTTACTTCTAACTGGTAAGCCTCTTGGCTGTTTTCACTGTGTGTGCTTTATTCTTGTGTCCTGAATATGTAGTCTGCACACACCTCGTAGTGAAGGCTTCCTGCCTGTGTTTTTTGTCCTCACCATGCTCACTGATGGAGCAGGTACACTGAGGGCACCTTCTCCAGCTTCGAGTTACTGAAACTGAGCTCTCCTCTCACAGTAGGAGTCTGGCATGTCCAGCCCCTGACCCACTTGACACTGGCACCGATTCTTAGTTGATGAGCTATCTCCGCTCTTTTCTCTAAAATCTAGAGGTTGAAAATATAATTAATTTACCCCTTTAAATCTGAATCAACATATTGCGTTTTTAATTTCAATACATGAAATGTGAGAATAACAATTCAAAGACTTTGCAGCTGTATGAAGATATATGAATTTCAATTGCTACAAAATTCTTACATTGTATGCCGTGATTAAAATGTATCTTTACCAAAGGAAGAATACATTATAACTCTGGGGTCACTTTGGTGAATGATCTCAAATTATGGTGTGCAAATTTGCAGTTGAAAGATTCCCTTATGTGTTAGAATTAGAGGTTTACGGACTAAAAAGTAATCTTATAAATCTAATCTGGCCATTGTTCTTCTACAAATATTTAATCTAAGGCCTGAAATATTAAGAGTTTATATTTCACCAACCCCAAGATATTTCTCTTGATGGGGATAATGGTAGTACCCTCATCAACATGGTATTTCTTTATTCATGGTTACTCTGCACTGCCATTTCTAACTAATTTGGAAATGAACAATTGGAAAAGAAAATCTGTGAGTCTCCATGGTCTGCCTGATATTAGTCTCTTAGGATAAAAATAAAGAGAATGCTTAAATAAATGCAAGATCTACAGGTTACCTATAATGTTAAAGTTTTCTTCATCCTAAGACTTCAAAAACTTCACAAGTAATCAGAATTAATTTGAGATCAAGAGATATTCAAGCCAAATTGTTAAAGGTATATAGTAGAAAAATAAAATAAAAAGAGAATGAGGAAGGAGGGGAGACAGAGGAGGAGATATACCAGAATAGTGTGACAAGATTTAAAAGTGTGATGAATATAACTTAAATACTTATCATATTTTAATGCAAAATCATAGTGATGTAATTGTAAACTTCATAAAAAATAGAGACTCAGGAATGGAACTCCAGTTTAAGATGTACAATACGACTGGCATGGTGGCTCACGCCTGTGATACCAACACACTTTGGGAGGTCAAGGCAGGCGAATCACCTGAGGCTGGGGTTAGAGATCAGCCTGACCAAGATGGAGAAACCCTGTCTCTACTAAAAATACAAAAAAAAAAAAAAAAAAAGAGAAAAAATTAGCCAAGTGTGGTGGTGCATGCCTGTAATCCCAGCTACTCAGGAGGTTGAGGCAGGAGAATTGCTTGAACCCGGGAGGCGGAGGTTGCAGTGAACCGAGATCCAGCCACTGTACTCCAGCCTGAGCAACAAGAGCAAAACTCTGTTTTGAAATAAATAAATAAAAAAGATGTGTAATAAACATCTTCTCCTTCCCATGTGACTTCTGTCCTAAGGAATATACAGTAGCTGCTGCTTTATTTACACATATACTTACATATATACATATATATTTGTATATACATACATGCTGTGATCAGCTAATTTAATTTATTCTCAAAATATCCATGCAAGCAAAATTTTGATGACGTTCACTTTATTTGGGCATGAATATCTTCTGGGGGATTATAACGTAATTTTATGTACCAAATGAATGTCACTGTGGGTCTTGTTGAACTTCTGCTTTTACCAGTGGGTGTGGAGTGCAGCCATGGGCCAGATCCAGCTGGTGCCATCTGACAGCTGCCTAGTTTTGTAAGGCTCATGAGCTTAGAATGATTTTATACTTTTAAATGCTGGAAAAGAAAAAAGAAGAGGACTATTTCATGACACATGAAAAATATATGAAATTCAAATTTCAGTTTCCACAGAGTTGGAGTGAGGGAAGCTGCACTCTCTCATTTCTCCATGGTATATGGCTCCTTTTGCAATACCAGCAGAACTGCGTAGATGCAGTAGTGACAATATGGCCCACAAAACCTAAAACCCTAACTATCTGGCTCTTTAAAGAAAAAGTTTTCTGAAATTAATAGTCTAACAGGGCATGACTATATCATGCAACAATTCATGAATTCCTTTTACTGCTGACTTGGTTTTTTGCATTCTCTTTCTACTCATAAGAAGCCAGATATTTGCAGCTTAGTCATTAAAATCTCTCTCAAGATAAGTGTATATGATTTCAAAAAAGAATTAGGTTGCAGTAAAACTTTGCTAGCAAAGATGAGGGTAAACAAGTTATAAATCAAGTCAGAGTACCTTGATTTCAATGCTTGAACTACTTTTAAGCATAGTTTTACCAACTATCACCATAAACCTCAAAATGCAGGACAGTGAACAAAAAAAGGAAAAAAACCTGAACTATTAGTACATTTAGTAACACCCTTCCAGAGCCTCTTGTGCAGACACACACATTTAAATTTACATAAATATATGTGCATATATATATGCCTATGTATGTAGCAAAATTAATATACATATGATACCAATGAAGTATTCACGGCACACATTAGGTATTAATAAATGCAGGAATGCTAGGGTAGAAATTTAGAAAGCAGAGATGTAGCCGTATTCAGTTACTAATAAGCTCCTTGGTTATCAGAAATTTAACCCAAGTCCCTGAGCCTAAGTTGCATTATCTGTAGAGAAAGGAGTCCCTCCTTCTGCGGTTACTTCACTCTTTAAGAACATTTAATTCAGTAGACATATTTATGTGTATATGGCTGCAATGCATTATTTTGCAGGGTCTCAAGAGGTGCAATGTATCTGAACACTTTAATTCTCAACAGAAGTTATCAACAGGGTTTAAAGTCACATCAGCATGTTAACTAGAGAAACTTTGTTTTTCTTCCTATTTTCTGTAACAATTTAAAGCTCACCCACTCCTTAAAGACAAGATGGAATCTCTCCTCTTTGTCTCTTATAGACTTCCCCAGCCTGTCAAGTAGATAGAGATGGCTGCCTTCTCAGAATTGAACAGATATCTTAAATTCTCTTGGCAGAAGAGGTGTGTGTTCTTTGGAGATTGTGTGGTATTCTAAAAGACTGAATTAACTCAAGAGTCAATGGACCTGCAATTGAGTCACACTCCCTTTGCCTATGTGTCGGGTGATTCTGGGTATGAAACCTCAGCCCTCTGGGTTTTGTGCATTTGTCTATACACAGGAGTGGTGTGACCTGGCCCACTTCTACATTCATTCCAAGGGTCCCCGTCCACGAGAAGATAAAAAATCCACAGTGCATACAGGCTAGGTGCAGGAACCCACTGCCTCTCCTGTTATTAGAAACAAGACTCACTGCAAGTCCAGAGACAGGAGACTAAATACTAAACAGCCCCTACCTTTTACTCACAGTGAAACATCAACATGCAGTGAAAGAACGCTCCCTACTGGAGACTTTCCATGTGGTTAGGATGTTGAATTAGTCGAAGGTCACTGCCTTCCCAATTTTGGAGTTCCAGATCATTTACCTGTTACCGTCTTTGGGTGCAATTCTAGTCTCTGACTATGTGGGATCTGGGACAAGTGACTTAACATCCTGTATGTTTGGTTTCCTCTCTGAGGGTTTGGGTGTGAGGATAATCTGAGAGGATGAACTTACACATCCAAGTGACTGTCACCTCGTAAATGTGTGGCACTTTTCACCATTTTAGTGGGTAATTTTCTCATCTAACATTCATTTCCTGATGAACACACATCTACCTCCTGAATCTGCTCTGACCTAAAGGACATCTAACTGTGTCCCCAGATGTAATCAGGTCCATGGGAAGTGCAAATCCTCCCGTCACCTGTTGCAGGATTAACAACACACACCTCTCTATCCTAATGGTAAGTTACTGAAAACTCTGTCTATAAAAGCCATGTGTGTGGAATTAAATGTTTTATTAAGTCACAGAAGAAACCCTTGTCATGAGCTCTTCTTTCTCACTCATACTTCCTGCTCCTCCTGGGTTCTTAATCACACAGTTTCTCACAGAATTGATCACGAGCTTGTGGTTTTCTTTATCTTCAATATTGGTTAAGCACTGACAGGTCTTCGCAAATTAGAATTAGGCTTCTGATAGCAAGTGAATTTATTCTGAATCTTTTCATGAAACTTGAAGAGTACTTGACTGACAGTGGGTATTCAACTAATACTGTATGTTCTCACTCATTAGTGGGTGTTGAACAATGAGAACACATGGACGCACGGAGGGGAACATCACATACCAGGGCCTGTCAGGGGGTGGGGGACTAGGGGAAGGATACAGGGGTGAGGGGGTTAGGAAGGGATAGCATTAGGAGAAATACCTAATATATATGACAGGGTGATGGATGCAGCAAACCACCATGGCATGTGTATACCTATGTAACAAACCTGTACATCCTGCACAAGTACCCCAAAACTTAATGTATAATAAAAATATTTAAATACATTTTTAAATAAAATATTTCCTAAAATTAATGCTGTATAGAAAAGAAAAACTTTTTTTTTTTTTTTTGGTGTTCAACAGATGTTTTGTCATCGCTCATGCTACCAACTGTGTGGATGCTGAAATAGCCTCTGGGCTCAAACTTTATCATTTGTACAATGGGCAAAATTAGACTTATGAAACTGTGAGGTTTAAATTAGGCAACTGGTTTTCAGTGAAATACCTAATTTACTCAAAGAGCAGGAGGAAAAAGACATCATTATAGAAGTAAAGATTACTACCTAATCAGAAATAATACAAAATAAACTTATTTTTAAAATATTAGATGATATGCCTGGTACCTGCAGTCTAACTGTCTCAGGCTCTGTTTATAAGTACTTTCAAATAAGCACTCATTTTATCTTCATCACAGCCTAATAAAGTTGACAATATTCCATTTCCATCTCACAGATTACAAAACTGAGCCCTGCAAGGTCAGGTAATGGCCACAGTCATACAAAGTTAAAAAGTGGTAGAGTTCAAGTTTGCTCCTCTGTGAAATGCAGTTGCCCTGTTCTGTGCTCCCAACCCTCTGCTTTGCTGTCTGCTTCCGTTTTATTCTTACTTAAAGAGGTTTCCTATCAGAAGAGTAAGAGAAAGCAAGACAAGGGTTAGAAGTACGACATGTAAGGAACCTGTGAAAAGAAAGTCTGAGACAATTTAATTGATATAAAAAATGGGAACTAAATTAAAATTCCAAGTACTTTATAAAAATAGAATTATGACAGAGGGTAATTTAATTTACATGAGTACAGCGAAGCAAAAAAGTCCATTATATCTGTACATCTGTCTGTATTTTCCAAAGGATAGTAGGGGATTTAATAAAATACTTGTCTTTTCCATGACAGGGGATTTTAACCAGAAGACAAGCCGTGGACTCCTCCTCCAGGTGGACCCAGGTCCCTGGGAAATACAGTGCTGGGCCATACAACTCATAGGCAGATTTTCAAAAGCACAACATGGCTCTGCCTGGCTTATTTCACTTAACAAAATTCTTTTTCCATCCATGTTGTTGCGAATGACAGGATCTCATTTTTTACGGCTGAAATAGTACTCCATTGTGGGTATGTATCTAGTTTTCTTTATGGGTCCATTACATGTTCTCACTTAGTTGTCGGATTTGAAAATCAAAACAATTGAACTCATGGACATAGAGAGTAAGGGATGTTTATCAGAGGCCAGGGAAGGTGTGGGCAAGGGGAGGTGGAAATAATTGATGGGTACAAAAAGGAGAATGATTAAGGCCTACTTTTTGATGGCACAACAGGGTCACTAACTATAGTCAATACTAATTTAAGGTAATCTCTTTTTAGTAACACAATCTCCTCTCTTGCTTTCTATAAGACTCTACACTTTCTCAGTTAAGACAATTTTAAATATTAGAATAATCAATTTAACTAACTGCCTCTTACTAAAATAATGACCAAATATTGAACATGAATCAAAGCACCCAACCAAAACATGCTAGAGATTTAATATGTTTAAATTTTACTTGAAAATACTTATGTTCTAATGGAATTCAGATGATATTTTATTGAACATGTTCTTCCAATTGTGAGGACATTTTCCATATTCATGAATTGTAAAGACGAGTCTACAATAAAAGTTTAAGTATTTTAAGTGTGTAGAAAGGCAAAGTGAACTAATATACAGCATATTCATATTTTTATTTTGAATTTGGTAGTTTTGCTCAAAATAAATACTTTGCACCTTGTCTGTAGATGAAAAGAAAATTTGTTAATATTTAAGTAGTTTGGAATATAATTTTACTTTCTTAAAGAAAAACTACATAAATAGAAATAAATTTTGAATTATACCTGATTCTGAAAACTGCAGAATTGAAATGCTAAGATTATCAAAATCACACATCCTTTTTTACACATTTCTGCACTTTTGGTGTTCTTTTTAAATGTTAACTTTGGCCAACTTCTGGGGCGAAGAAAGGACAACAGTTCTTCTTTGACTGACTGTTACTTTTCTCCAAGTCTGCTGGCCTTAGGGAGTATTACAAATCACTGCCATTGCATTCCCTGTGATATCAGAGAGAGTTGCCTGCACTCATTGTGCCTTCTGGGGAAGACATCGAGCAGATTCTCTGGGTTCCGTCTTTCTACTTGATTTGTCTACTCTGAGCGCTAACGGTGAGTGTGAACAGTTGCTTCCTGTGCTTCTAACCTAAGGCAAACTCCAGCCTCCTCCGATTCATCCTCAGACTTTCTGCCACGTGCTTTCGGCTGAGCTTCCAGATTTGAAGAGCTGACTCCAATGACTGAATTTACAGTCAAGTCCTGATCACTCTTGGCATCACCCTCTAGAGGTTTTCATCTTTTGTTTTTTCTAGATTCCACCAAGGAAGCATCACTAAAAACTGACTTAAAGAGTAATTTTCATTTGAAATGGAAATATTTCATCTTTAAAGTTTTATTATTTTTTTCTTTTTAAAAATCTTTTTAGGTTCAGGGGCTATGTGTACAGGTTTGTTCATGGGGAAATTGTGTGTTGCTGAGGCTTGGTTTTGGAATAAGCCTGTCACCCAGGTAGTGAGCATAGCACCTCACAGGTGGCCTTCCAATCCCTGACCCTCTCCCACCCTCCCGACTTGGGCTGTCCCTGGCACCTGTTCCCTCCTTTGTGACAAGGTGACTTCAGTGCTTCACTCCCACATATGGAAGCATGTAGTGTTTGGTTTTATGTCTCTGCATTGGTTCACTTAGGATAATGGTCCTCAACGGCATCCATGCTGCTGTCTCACTGTGCATATGTACCACGTTTTCGTCAGCTGGCCCACCACTGATGAACAACTTGTCTGATTCCATGTCTTTGCTATTGAGAATAGCACTCCATCAACATATGCATGCATGTAACTTTTTGATAGAACGATCTAGTATATATACCCAATAGTGAAATTGTGGTTTAAATGGGAGTTCCGTGTTAAGTTCTTTGATAAAACTCCACACTGTTTTCCACAGTGGCTGAACTAATTTGCATTCCACTAACACAATGTATAAAAATGTTCCTTGTTCTCTGCAAATTTACTAGCATCTGTTGTTTTTTACTTTTTATTAATAGCTATTTTGACTCATGCAAGATGGTATCTCACTGTGGTTTTGATTTGCATTTCTCTAACAGTTACTGATGAGCATTTTTTCATGTATTTGTTGGCTGCTTGTTTATTTTCTTTTGAGAAGTGTCTGTTCACATCCTTTGCCCATTTTTAATGGGTTATTTGTTATTCGTTTGCTGATTGGTTTAAGTTTCTTACAGATTCCAGATATTAGACCTTTGTTGAATGTGCAGTCTGTAAATATTTTCTCCCACTCTGGAAGTTGTCTGCTTACTCTGTTGCTAGTTTCTTTTGCTGTGCAGAAGCTTGATTCTATTTTGGAACTTATTATTGGTCTGTTCAGGATTTTAATCTTTTCTTGGTTTAATATTTGTATTTCCTGGAATTTATCCATTTCTTACAGGTTTTCTAGTTTATATACATAGAGGTGCTCCTAACAGTCAGAATTTTTGTATTTCTGTTGGATAGGTTATAATGTCACCTCTGTCATTTCTACATGTGTTTATTTGGCTCTTCTATTTTTATTGATTAATCTAGCTCACAGTCTATCAATCTTATCTAAACTTTAAAATCATCAACTTTTGGTTTCATCGATCCTTTTTATGGATTTTAAAATCTCCATTTCATTTAGTTCACCTCTGAATTTGGTTATTTTCTGCTATCTTTGGGGTAATTTTGCTCTGGTTTTTCTAGTTCTTCTAGGTTTGATATTAGGTTGCTAATTTAATATCTTTCTAACTTCTTGATGCAGGCATTAAGTGCTATAAACTTTCCTCTTAACACTGATTTAGCTGTGTCCCAGAGATTCTGATATGCTGTGTCTCTGTTTTCATTAGTTTCAATGTTTTTTTTCTGTCTTATTTTTATTCTTTACCTAAAAGTCATTCAGCAGCAGGTTGTTTAATTTCCACGTAATTGTATGGCTTTAAAGGGTCTTTGGATACTGATTTCTATTTTATTTGTGGTTGGTATGATTTTAATTTTGTTGAGACTTGCTTTAAAGCCAAGCATGTGGTTGGAGCTTAGACTATGTGCCATGTGCAGGTAAGAAGAATGAATATTCTATCACTGCTGGGTGGAGTATTCTTATAGATGTATGAGGTTTGGTCCAGTGTCAAGCTTAAGTCCTGAATATCTTTGTTAGTTTTCTGTCTCAAAGATTTTTCTACCACTGTCAGTGTAGGATTGAGGTTCCCCAGTATTACTGAATGGTTGTGTAAATTGTTCTGTAGATTTCTAAGAACTTGTTTTATAAATCTGAGAGCTCCCACAGTGGGTCAGTTAACTGTCTGGAATAGTCAAGTCCTCTTGTTAAATTGAGCCCTTTATCATCACATAATGCCCTTTTAAAAAAAAAAATCTTTTTTTGTATTGTTGTTGGGTTAAAGACTGTTTTCTCTGATACAAGATCAGCTACTCCTGTCCATTTTCTGTTTCCTGATAGATGTTAAAGACTGTTTTCTCTGATATAAGATCGGCTACTCCTGTCTGTTCATTTTCTGTTTCCTGATAGATGTTTGGCCATCCCTTTACCTTGAGCCTATGGGTGCTGTCACTTGTAACATGAGTCTCTGAAAGATAGAGAGGTGGGTCCTGTTTCTTTACACAGTTTTCATTTTATGCATTTAAAATGAGGCATTTAACCCACTTGACATCCTGGGTCAATGTTGACATGTGAGAAGTTTATCCTCTCATCGTGCTGTTACCTGGTTGTTATGTAGACTTGGCTGTATAGTTGCTTTGTAGTGTCAATGAGGTGTATGCGTAAGTGTGGTTTTTGGTAGCAGGCATTGTTCTTTCTTTTCCATGTTTAGCACACCTTTCAGGTGCTCTTGTAAGGCAGGTCTAGTTTTAACAAATAACCTTAGCTTTTGCTTTTCCGAAAAAGAATTTTTTTTCCTCTGCTTACGAAGGTTAATTTGGTGAGATATGAAATTCTTAGCTGGAATTACTTTTTAAGGATATTGAATATAGGCCCCCAGTCTTTCCCAGTATGTCAGGTTTCTGCTGAAATGTCTGTTAGCCTGATGGGGCTCCCTTATCAAGTGACCTGTTCCTTCTTTCTAGCTGCCTTTAAATTTTTTGTTTTTGTTTTCTCATTGACTTTGGAAAATCTGATGATATTGACTTACAGAGGGTCATCTTGTGTAATATCTCACAGAGATTCTCTGACTCTCTTGCATTTGCATGTTAACTGCCCTAGTGGGATTGGGAACATTTCCATGGACCGTTTCTTCAAATCCGTTTCTCAAGCTTCTTGCTCTCTCTCCTTCTCTTTCTAGAATACCAATGAGCTGTGTTTGATCTCTTTACATATGTCATATTTTTGGACTTTTCCATTTTTAAAAATTCATTTTTCTTTAATTTTTGTCTGTTTGTGTTGCTTCAAAGGAGTGATGTTCAAGAACTGAGATTCTTTCCTCAGCTTGGTCTGTTATGCTGTTAATGTCTCCAACTGTATTTTGAAATTCCTTTAGTGAATTTATTTCACAAAGTCCAGTTTGGTCCTTTCTTAAAATGGCTATGTTGGCTCTCAACTCTTGGATCATTTTACAGTTTTCCTCGGATTGTTTCAACCTTTTCTTGTATCTTAATGAGCTTCATCGCCATCTAGATTCTGCATTCTATGATACTTCAGCCATTTCAGTCTGGTTAGAATCCATTGCTGGGGCTCTAGGGGGACTGGGTGGGGTAAGAAGGCGTACCGGCTTTTAGACTTGCCTGAGTTCTTGTGCTGGTTCCGCTCTTTTGTGAAGTTCTAATGACCATTTTCCTTTGAAGTTACTGCCCTTTAGATGGGGCATTGTGTTTTCATGGACTTTGTTGCCCTTGAGAGTTAAACGGTAGCACTAACTTGGTATAGCTGAGTGGCTTCATTTCTGGATGCTTTACGGGTAGTCAAGGCTCAGCTCCACACTCCTGGGCTCCATGCTCTAACCCTGGGGGATTAGGACCAGGTCAACAGGTAGGCTTCTAGATCCTCGAGGCTGAACCTCTGCTGGGCTGGAGAGGCCACAATACCCAGACTGCCGGCAACAGCCATGTTAAAGTTTTAAAGGCAGGGTTTTGAGAGAAACTTTGTTACATTTTGTACTAAACATATTTTTATTGTTTTAAAAGTATGCATTAGGTTTTTATGGAGGAAATGGAGAGGAGGACAGGTCTGGGGAAACAAAAGGTAATAAACCTAAGGCTTGAATATTAGACATGGGATATTTCCTGTTGCAATGGAACCACATTGTTATACATTTTTAAAAGCAATGCATTACTTTTTTATTCATGGATTCAAAATGCCTATTTCCCCTCTTCGTAAAAATGCATCTTAGTGCACACATTCATTTATTTTCTTTCTTATATCTTAAAAGTTCCCATATCTTAAAGTTAGTCAAACGTTAGCTATATAATCTTCAACATTTTCTATGTCTGTACGTATGTTTCGGTTTATTTTTCCAAAGCCTGAGGTCCTTATGGTTACATATTAGACAAATATTGTTTTCTGACTTATGTTGATGGACTGCCAAGCAATTGTAGTGGAGGAAAAGGATCAAGTAAATTGAGTTGATCAAAATAAATATTTATGATGGTGGACTATGGAGGCCATGCAAATTAAAAAAGGAAGTGGGGACTTCACAAGAGTAATAATGACGAAAAGTGGTAACTCTGCTGATATAAACTCATTGCTGTGATGGAAATGTTATGAATGGAAAGATGTGAGTTCAAAGGTTCAGCATGATATAGCTACAGGTCATGGCAAGGTCTGTGGTGAACATGGAAGTAGGTGGCTGAGATGGAAGAAAGCCACTTCTATTTTAGTTCAAAGTCATTTATTGAAGATGAGCATTTTTCTATGTGCATTTCTCTAATCTTCTACCTGTCTATAAAGAGATGATTTTCTATCAGTATTAGCCATTAATTTATAATCTAAAGCGGGAAAAAGTAAAACTTTGTATGGAGTGAAGATACATAACATTGGCTCTCCATTTCATATCATTAACTGTGGGTTACAGGATGTCAGGAGAACGGAGAGTGATGGTAGTAGAAGTGAAGGAGGAATGCTTAGTGTTTTCTTCCACATGCTGTGTTCCATCTTTGATGTCAACAGGTGATCATTTCATCTATATTCGACGTGTATTTTTGTATGCCATGAATTAGTGAACTCAATACAAAGGTAATAGGTAAGTGTCACTTAAAATGACCACAACAAAAACAGAATAAAAATATCTTCTAATACCTTATCCAATACAATGAAGCAAAGCCCTTTGGAGGAATGGCTGTTTCTAGGTTTGGGGTGCACCATATACAGGGTGAGCATTTTTAGTGTCAGAAAGGAAGTATCTAAAAACAAATCACTGATAAATACCTACATTGTTGCAGCCATGTCAAAGGACCCAACAGCCAACTGAAAAAGTTCTCAATGTCCAAAACTAGAAAACTGTGGCAAGAGAAAAAAAGTAGCATTGGATTATAATCCAAAGTATAAAATAAATATACTTGAGTCCATATTGATATAGCTAACTGGGAAAACATCCAAATTTCCAGTGCAGAAAACTGAAATTATTTACATGGATATACAGCCCCCAAGAAGGCAAAGTGTAGCTCCTCAACCCTTAAGCATTAGCAATGCACAGTGAATTAGCCCTGATTTGATGTGGTGGGAAGACACTTTACCTGTGTGGTATATATATATGTGTGTCTGTGTGTATATATATATGTGTGTATATATATATACACATATGTGTGTATATATACACATACACATACATACATACCTATACACACAAACACACACACACACACACACACACACACACACAGGGCTATATATATCACAGTATATAGCCCTGATTTGATGTGGTGGGAAGACACTTTACCTGTGTGGTCTGTGTCCCAGAACCCCAACCTGCAGTATCATCATGATTAAAACTTCAGACACATCCCTGGAGGAGCAACCTAAGATACGCCTGAGCAGCGCTGCTCAAAACTGTCAGTCATGACAAACAAGACGAGTCTGAGAAACTGCCCCAGCCAAGAGGAGACTGTGAAGACATGACAAGTAAATGTCAAGTATGATTCTGGGACAGAAAGAGAACATGAATTGAAAGAAGATTCAAGAATCTCTGAAGGCTGAAATGACCTATGATGCACCACCTGATGCTAAGTGGGATGCATCCCGAACTTCGGTCCTCATCCTCAAATCCTGATATTCCTCATTGTCACAAGCCTTCTCCTCTTTCTTTGTACAATTTCAAGGCTCTGTTAATTGCCCAGGCACCTGTGTGAAGCCTAAGTCTCAACAGCTGGAAGCCTCACTCCAGAGGATGCCAACTGTGGGTGACTGTGCTGTCTACCCGAGGTTTAGTGGACTGACACGACTGAGGGTCACACAAACCGTGAACTGAGAAATGGTGAAAAATGAAGCTTGTGTTAAAAAAGTGTTAAAAAATAAAAATAGCTGTTTCTAGGTTTGGGGTACACCATTTACAAGATGAGCATTTTTAGTGTCAGAAAGACATGTTCAAAAAAAAAAAAAAATCACAAACAAAAACCCACATTGATGCAGGCTTGTCAAAGGACCCAGTTAAAAGCCAGCTAAAAGGGTTCGCAATATCCAAACCTAGAAAAGCGGGGCAAAAGAAAAGAAGGAGCATTGGAGTATAATCCAAAGCAAGAAATAAATATACTTGAGCCCATAACGAAATCAACGAATGGGAAGAAAGACTACAGAAAGAAAATATGTGACACAGGATATCTAGTGACTAGCCATGTGTCAGTGTTGGCCTACTGACTGCAAAAAATGCAACACTGTAATAAAAATATTACTAAAAGGGAAAACGGAGTGTGGGGTATTTGAGAACACGGCAGTATCACTGAAATTTTCCTGTAAATCTAAAACTGGCCTTAAAAAAATTATGTAACAAAAAACTTTTAAAACTACTTTATTACACCTTTTACTTCTATCAAGTACTCAACTCTTATCATTTAATTTCATTTTATTTCATTTTCCTATATGCGATGATGATTCATGAACATCGCAGAGATTTCTTTTCTAAAAATATTATGGAACTTATGGTAGTTTAATGAAAGATTTCACTTTAATTTAATTAGAAGGAAACATTTCTACACTCTCATCTTTCCCTCCAGGGAAGGAACACTGTGTCATCGTATTAGGTTCTCCCTGGGGCGCTGCCTCCTCTGATGAATTTGTTATAGTCATGGAAACCTGGAAGATAGTACTAGCCAAAGGAGATTTTCTATGTATATATATATATAATTCTTTCTTTTGCTTTAACGCAGAAGCTATTAATGAGGCATTAAAATGAAAATTTCCTCTTTCTCTCTATACTTAGCAGACTTTAGTGTCTCCACTGCCTAGACCCGACATATACCATTAACAGAAAAGCCAATATATACTATGATGAAAATTAAGACAGAATTATCAGTAAAAGTACATGATCAAATTAAACTGAATCGATGGTAATACAATCAACAGTCAAGTGTATCATGCATGACAGAAGCATGGCTTTCACATCCCTCACTTTACTGACCCATGAGCTGGATAAGTACGTCCTTACCCTCCGTTTTAGGTCCCTCGGATTTCCAGCCTGGGGTTAGCTTTGAGGAGGGAGTAACAGCAGTGCATACGACATCATCACTGTCACTAACATGTGAGTTAACTTTTCCTGTAATACAGCATAGCTACTAAAAAATTAGAGTATAATATAATCTTTTTCTTTGAGACTCACGGGTTATCAGTAATAATAATAAAAAAAGTTACAGGGGCTGAAGGAACCTGAGAACTTTTCTTGAAGGAATGGGACTTGACCTGTGCTGGGAAGTGAAAGGGAGAGAACTTGCTGATCTCAGGAGTGAGGGGAGAATGCCCACAGCAGGTCTAGAGAGGAGGCCAGTGGGTCCCACTCAAGTGACTCACACTGTCCAGGAATGAGGAGCGACGTCATGGAAACAGATGGGAAATGGCTAAGAAAGGGTCCTGAAAGCCAGGAGAGTCAGGTTCTTTTTTCACGTGGATGTTTTCTGAGTAGAGGGCTAGATCACGAAGGTGGCTTTTAGGAAAATGAAGAGCTACATCCCTGTCTGGGGTAGACTAAGCAGGTGTAGCAGAGACATCCCATCGGTTCTTGTCTAATGAATGGGCACCTGCTCTAGGATGACTGCAGAGAGAATGGCAGGAAACAGTCATGCTGAGCAGTGTCTGGAGCGATTGTTAAGAAACCTGGGGGCTAATTAAATACAGAACTTGAGGCCGAAGGAAAAGCCAATGATCTGTTCCAGGTTTCTAATAATTGTCTTAGAAAGCAATGACTAAACGACAGAGGCAAGAGAGACAGAAACACACAGAGAGAAGAGCGAGATTTGTGAAGATTAACAGGCTGTTGTAGGTAGAGAGGGAATGATGAATACTTCCAGGCATGTTCATTGGCAGACCTGAAGAATGAATTCAAAAATAACAGTTGTAGAGAGGTGAAAATACAGTGTCAGGGTCAAATAACACAAACAAAGTTATGTGGTGTCTTCTAGTCTGCACGTGGGGGTAGTTGGAATGGTCTTATGAATACATAGGGCATGCAGTTGTCCATAAACAGATCGAGGAAAATACACAAAACATCCTCTCTCCAAAAGCACCTTTCTTCCTGGTCTGTCAGGAGGGTGATCATCCTATTCAACATCCACACAGGGGCGCCAATGATAGAAAAGGAGGGCACTGTATTTTGGGATAATGAACATAAGCATCTTGTACTGTCCCCAGCAAACCAGAGCTGTCCTCCCCCACCTGGAGTTTTGCAATCCACCTCGTGGAGTCTCCCTGATTGTCAACTGCCATTAAAAGAATGTTTACCCTGAAACCCTCAGCCTCTTACTGAGATTACCATTTCATCTGGGGACTACTACAGAGGAGAAAAGCTCACTGGCTAACCGCGCTGTGGAACTGTGGCTGGCTGTGGAATGGTCACGGCTGATGGAAGGATGGGGAGGAACACCCACAGAGTGAGAGGGGTAGCTAAGGGGTTTGCCTGATGACGGTCTCCCCATTCCCTGACTACCCGCACTATGCCCTGCTCTGTCTTTGCAGAGTGATTTCCCCGTCTTCAAAACATTGCCCCGCATTTTTTAACTGTTCAATATCTTTAAACCAACACAGACTTCATATTTATCTAAAGAAAAGATGTATGCAACACCAGCAAACACACACAAATGCCTCTGGGACAGGGCCACCATATTCCTGCTGTTGGGTGTGCAGAAGGCTCCCTGGTGACCTCCAGGCCTTGCTAATGTTGCTTATCCCACTGCTTCTGAGAGCAGCAAAGGTAAAGTCTATGGCAGAAATGCCGGTCCTTAAGACTCAGTATCTATTCTGAAGCTAGAGAAGAAAATTTCCATAATTTAATATATCATAACTAAGTAGGACTCCGCTTATCAACAGACATGGAAATGCACTGTTAACTTCATGCTCTAATATCAAGTGTGCTTAACAACCATATCAAAAGATTTATTTTCTGTTGGCTCTGTCAACAATCTATTTTTGACGTTTTTATATTTGACAATATTGATAGCATTTTCTCTGATGGTAAGAATGAACTGTGACCATTATACAAAATTTAGAGAAAGTCAGGACATTTTCGAGAAGAAAATAAAAGTTACCTATAATTTCAACTCTTAGATATACTTACTGTGAATAACCATATGTAACCCCTACTGGGATTATCTTTTGTGCATATATTTTCTTTAAGTTTCAAAATATTTTCCGCCTACTCTGTAGGAGTGTTATTTAAGAACACCTCCAAACATTTTTATATGACTACACTATTATTTACCCCACTGTACATTTAATCAATTATTAGTTTTATTTTATCTTATATGTCTGCCTATTTTGTTGTTGTTACAACATTGAGTTAAATGATCTAACAATTTGGGGGGGGGAATTAAGTAATACTTCTTTTCAGAAGAGTTCCAGTATATAGCAGTGCTCATATCTTCACACCCTTACCATTGAATATTAATGCTCTAATCTTTGAAAGCTGACTGCATTTTAACTTGCACTTCTTTGCGTATTCATACAGCTGTGATATTTTTCAGCATGCTTGATAACCAGCTATGTTTTCTGCCATTCAGTCTGTAGTGTGATATTCCTTACCCATTTAGATGATGTTTGTCTTATTTGTAAGTGCTTCTATATTATACACTTTTGCAGTTAATCAACTTGGATTTTGTCAGTGTTTTGGACACACTGCTATACTGCAATTTTATGGAATAGGGGTCATGTTCATTCTTCCACTCACTGCACAGGTGCTAAGCACCAGCATGGCAGGAGGTACAGCGCTGAACAGGATGGCCTCACTAGTTTCAGATTGTCCTCCTGGATCATTGCTTCTGTTGCTTTCACACATCTAACCCCTCTTTCTTCTGAATTCTGATATAGAGCCATTTCTCTTTTATTTTAATTTTTATGTGTTTTAAGCAGAGAGATTGCAATGTATGGAACTGATTACATGTCGTTTGGAAGGTCTGAGAGAGCAAAAGGGGAAAATAATTAATCTGAGATTAGTAATTAAAGAAAGCAGCTATCAACCCTGGGACCGAGAGAGCAAAAGGGAGGAGGAAAAGTCATCACAGCCCAAAGCCTTGGCCAGCGGGAGGCTTAGAGCTTACTAATTTGGCTTTTAATCTTTTGCTTCCTTTTCTTTTAGTCATTTTATCTTAACTATTTAAATCCATTTAGTTTCCATGTGAAGTGAGAGGTTAAATGGATTTTTGCCCTTTTTAATTACTAACAAGCCAATGTGAGCATATTTTAAACATGTTCCAAGATGACTTTGGGACCCAGGAGACCTCCTATGCAGTCAAAGCTGAGTCAGTAAATGTGCTGCATCTTGGGAAGGAGCCAAGTAAATTCTGAAAGCCTCAGTTTTAGGATGTGTAAAACTACAGGTTTAATGAAATTATTTATAAGGTTCATTTTTAGCAAAATATGTATTTCTATTAAGCTTTTAAAAATTTCATATGTGGCATACTTTTGATTTAAAATACTTCTTACTCTGCCTGTAATAACTATTAGGCTATCAGGAAAAAAATTATAGTTTTGCACCTTTAAATATCTAAGCTTTGTAAAACTGTTTAGCTTTGTGTGTAAATATTTTTGCCCCAATTAGTGTGCTTCTGTCACTGTGATTAGTGCCTCAGTGAAGTAATTAAATTAGTATAGATTACTTTGTATAGTACTTATAATTCCGAGGTACTTAGAAATGGCCCTCATAATATTGATTATAGCAAATGATAGAACTGTAGTGCTCTCAACAATATTTAAAAATATTTGTAATTACCTTATTTGCAATCCCTCTAATCTGCAGGAAAGTATAACTCCTACTACCATTCAATTACAAATGCCGCAGGTGAAGTAGATGCAGATACAGAAGCCCAGTTTTATGGGTGGCAGGGAGGGTGTATGCTTCAGTATTTCCATTGTTACATCTACTCTAGATACTGTGATTCTAATGGGCATCCAACAAATTAGCTGTGTTATGTATTGATTTGTGAGACTTTTTTTTAACATTTATTTTTCTATTAACATTTGTACATACTTTGTCCTCTAGCCTCTGTTATATAAGCCAAGCAAAGTAATCATTAAGTTGTTATAAATTGCTATTGCTGAATTTTTAGACATTTAATGAATGTAGGTGGAACACAATCATGAGAAATTAGCAGTATCATTTGTATGCAAATTGACCTAAAACATAAGAGCATGATATCAACTGGAGAAATCTCAGGAATTATTCTCTCTAACTCTCTCTCTCCCTGGCTTTTATTTCCTTTCTTTCTTTCTCTCTCTCTCTCTCTCTCTCTCTCTCTCTCTCTCTGTTAAGTCACTGAAGTCACAGTGTGACCATTCTTCCTTTTAGTTATACACTGCTCTTCACTAAGTTTTAAATATCTTGAGTCAAAAGGATGCTAAAACAAAATTTTTGAGGACAAACACTATAGGTAGATAGCAGCTACTATGGTGTAATGATCCCCTTCCCGCCCCAGCTCATATGTTGAAAGGTAATGTTCAATGTGGTGGTGTTAGGAGGTGAGGCTTTTGGTAGATGATGAGGTTATGAGGGCTCTGCTCTCATAAATGGGATTAGTACCCTTCTAAGAGGTCCAGGGAGCTTCTTCTCCTCCCACCATGTGAAAAAGGCATAATCTGTGAAGCGAAGAGGGAACCCTCTCCCGACACCGAATCTGCAGGTGCTTGGTCTTGGACTTCCCAGCCTCCAGAATTGTGAGAAATAAATGGTTTTTATTCATACATCTTCCAGATTGTGGTATTTTGTGAAAGCAGCTCAGATGGATTAGGAAATTAGCAAAATATTTTCTTGAAGATATCCATTAATATCAGAGAAAA
Source organism: Saguinus oedipus (assembly GCA_031835075.1). Classification (NCBI taxonomy): domain Eukaryota; kingdom Metazoa; phylum Chordata; class Mammalia; order Primates; family Cebidae; genus Saguinus; species Saguinus oedipus. The sequence continues at coordinate 39,039,012 of CM063182.1, read as the reverse complement.
AGAAACTTTATGGTGGAGATACTTAGCCTACACCACGTTACCAAGTAATTAATGGTAATATCAAAGGTGAAAAAAACACAGATCTATTGGCCTCTGTAATGTGAGGCACTGGAAATGGTTAATTTCTTCTGTTGTATTTTGCCCCCAAGTTCATCACTTCAACCAAATCATGGGAAAATATCAGAAAGATGCAAAACGTGGGGCAGTCTAAAAAATAGGTGACCAGCTGTCTTCAAAATTGTCAATGTAAAGAAAGACAAGGCAAGGCTAAGGAACTGTCACAAATTGGAAGACATCCAGGAGACAGGAGGAATAAATAGAACACAGAATCTTGAAACAGAAAAGTGACAGTGGAAAACCTAGTGAGTTTCAGGAGAGCCTGCAGTTTACTTAATAATGCCGTGTCAACATGAATGCCTTCATTTTGACAATTGCATCCTGGTTATGTAAGACTTTAGCACTGGAAGGCAGCTGGGTGAAGTATATAAGATGTTTCTAAACATTTTTGCAATTTTGCGATGGCTAAAATTATTTCAAAGTAAAAACTTAAAAAATATACGCAAGGTAAGTCCTGAGATTTATTAACACCAAAACGAGTTTGCTGGATCTTTTTAGAAATTAGTTCTTATAAGGAAAGAAAACAACAAAGGAACAATGCCAGAAGGTGTGATAAATTAGAAAAATCTATGACCCAGGCATCAGGTCCAAGTCCTCCAGGCAAAATGTTGACAATTATATATGAGGTAAGTACTGCTTGCTGCAAAAGTGATCCCTATTAGGAGACAGTGAAGTTCAAATGCTTGCATGTTGATGGAAGCCATGGTCAGAACTCTGGAAGTGAAATTCGTGAGCACTGCCCAGCATACACTCTGGAGACGGAAGAGTTGCCACTGTGTAGACAGCAGATGGAATAGCAACAGTATTGCAGAGAGGACTGGTGAAACTGAATCTGGGTAGCCCAGGGTATAAAATAAATATCCATGAATCCACCCTGAGATAAATAAATGACTGGGAAAAAAAAGTAAATGGGAGAAAAAAAGACAAATCCCTTGTGTTTAATTCTAAATAGTTTCTAGATAATCTGCCCTCAGAAGGTGGCATGTAACTCCCTTAGGATGGCTCCTGGTTACTTCCTTCGGGAGGGCAGTATGGGGAAAAGACACTAGAGTAACCTTGCAGTGGAGGAGTCGGACAAACATCTCTGTCAGGTGACTGAGGTCAGCATCTGCAGTGCTGAGCCACTGAGATGCACGTGCTTGTTACAGTGTGATGGGAATGGCACCTCACCTCTGGTGTTCCTCCCCAAAATCGATAGCTCAAGTCAACCCATGAGAAAAACATCAGGAAAATCACAATCAAGGGAATTTCCCCAGGACGTTTTACCAGTATTCCTAGAATCTGTCGACATCATCAAAAACAAGGAAAGTCTGAGAAACTCTCACTGCCAAGACGTTCCCAAGGAGACCTGATGAATGAATGTCATGCAAGATTAGGGATGGGGCCCGTGGATGGAATGACGACATCAGGTAAAAACTCTGAACATTCAATAAACTATGAACTTTAGTTATTAAAGTATCAACATCAGTTCATTAATTGTGACAAATGGACCGTACTAACGTAAGACATCAATAACAGAGGATGTTGGATGTAGCATATACGGGTGCACTCCATACTGTCTTAGTGATTTCTCTGTACAAGTGCTGAAACAGAAAGTGTCTTTAAAAAACGAAATCATGGAAGCACGGCACATTTTGTTACTATATTACTACAGTCATTTTATATTTTGTTAAGTAGTAATAACATATTTTTGTTTTATATATTTTGAGATATTCTATCCATAACTAATAACCTATGGTTATTGCTAACCCATTTCCCATTGAGGAGAAGAAAAAGGGTATCTCACTGCCAGCACTCACTTCCCAGGGCAAACTAAAAATGAGCTAATGAGTATCTGAGTATTGTGGGTTATATTAGGTTGGTTCAAAATTAATTGTGTTTTTTACCATTAATTTTGCACCAATCTAATAAAATGTCACCGACTTAAGAGCTAAAGAAGTGGATTTTACAAATACATATTACAGTTCTCTGTGGTATTGATAAAATTTGGTGCACGGATTTAAAACGCACCTCAAGTGAGGTTAGTGGAGCATCTGAGTGAGGAATAAAGAAGTGAAAACAGCCTTCCCACGGTTGGGAAAGCCACTGGGTGGGGAACTGCACTGGCTGTTCATTCCCAAAGCGATGGATGACGCATCTCATGACCCGAAGGCTGCAAGAGTAAGCAGGGATGGAAAACCTATGACTATTTCCTGTCATTAAACCCATTCAAACGGGGGAGGCCAAGGCTTGCTAAAGATCTTTGTCTTTCAATTGGCAGGCCTATTACTTAGAGAAAAACAGGTCATTACATCAGGGTTGATAGACAGGAGGTATTTTTGGAGATATAATTGTAATTCTGCCCAAAAGCAATGCCCACCTCTCCTTGGTTCCCCACCCGGCACACCCACTCTTCAAAGCTCACACTGCCCTGGATGGACTTTAGGCTTTAATGCTATGTTTTGTTTTGTTTTTCTTTTTTTCTGGTTGATCCTTTCCCACTGATGAGTTAGTCTCATCTCTTCCATCTCCTCTTTCACCGAAGCTCAGCATCGCCTAGGCTCTCTTAGCGAACCCTTTTGCTTCCCTGCTATACAGTGATCAAGACACCTGCCTACTATGGAGAAATCAAATTCAAGTACTTAGAACCATCTTCTAAGTGGACACTCTCTGTGGTAAAGTGACTGGACCAAGGTCCCTGAAAAAGGAAATGGCACAGCTGGGGTCTGAATTTCTGTTACGTAACCAGAACCAGAACTCTCAGTCATGGCTTTCCTCTTCTTGACACATGGTGCTGCAACTAATATGAAAGGCACTTCAATAAAGTAAGGACATCCTTGACAAAGCAAAGTATGCATTCTTCATGGGATGCTATTGTATAATTAGGAGCACTAACATATTCCCTTTAAATGGAAACTCAATTTCATTAAACAACCATTACCAAAGCCATAAAGATTATTGACCTGACAGCACTGGGCCTTATTGAGTTCTTTATCCAGAAAGTAGACAGGAATTGTACGTGCACTTTCTTACCAGTGTTCATGAGTGACAATGGCACATGTTTGCCAGATAATTAAGGAGAAAAAACTATGGTAAATGAATGACGCCACAAAGCTAGCTGTCCTATTGTAGAGCCTGGCCTCGTTGCTTCATAACGCAGACCCATTAACTCTGCATTCTAACCACCTAAGCTGTCTGCTCAGTGCTCTTCTTTTAAACAGTATTGCAAAAAGGATTATAAAAAGCCCTCTGAGTATAAGCATCCCTTTATAGAAAAAGTTAAAAAACTTGGGTATCCATTGAATCTTAAAGGTGACACATACTATTGCCTCTAAGTGTAGAAAAACAAATCTTCACATCAGGTCTTAGCATAAATAACGTAAATTAAGATAGATTTGAATTTACTGGGTTCTTTGTTTTTAATGCTTTGGCACTGTTAGGTTCATAAACTTTCTGTGTCTAAAAGAATAAAAAATAGTAACAATGGCCCTTAAGTGTCAGAAGCTTTAAAACAATCTCATTAAATTGCGACGACAACCTCACACACATTTTGCCTACAAGGAGCTCAAGGCTCAGAAAGATTAAATAAACTGTTCACGAATATCTAGTTAATAAGTGTGAAGGTATACATTTATTTAATCACCTAAACTGCATACACCGAGGATAACGAATAACTGGAAGGTTGCAGCCATGTGTATACCAGCAGCTTTAGTGTGAATTGGCGGAATACGCTGGTCTCTTTGTCAGCATGAACTCTGGAGTTTTAGCTGCTCCCTGGTTAAGCAATGCTACCATCCTCCATTACATGCTTTTATGTGGATTAAACTAAGCAGCCTGATGATTTTTTTGTTTTGGAACTTCTCATCTTAGCTTCAGATGACTTTCAGGGGCATATAATGCTGAGTATTGACCCAGTATGTTCATGGTGGATACGGAAACAGATTCTGAGAAGCAGGGTCTAGTATAGTTCGTATTCCTTTCGAAGAGGAAGGTAAGAATGTTGGGAGTGGACATGGGCGGATTTCTGAATCAAAGATTTTATGATGAGAGAATTTTATTTTGCAAATGGGAAGTGTACTTGGAGGCTACATTTACTATACACCTTGCCTCATTCCTCTTAAGTCCAGCCAGATACCATGAATTTAACAGCAGTTCCTAATACTTTACAAACTAGAGTAATCTGTCATCTGTAATTTTATTCCGGACACCAACAGGGTGGATATTGCAGACCAGAAACATTTATAAACTTCAGATCCTAATACCTGTCCCTGACACATGGAGGTGTTTAATAAAGACCTGCTGATCAAACTGACTGAGTGACATCTATGAACTTCAGTGTTCAGAGAAATATCCTGAAGAAAGTAACCAAAACGTTAGAGTGTGGGAAATCTAGTAAAAACCCTATCCCATGAGAAACTGAGCCTGTGCAGATACAAAAAGATGTCCTCTAAAGCAATCACCAGTTTTTCAAATGTCAAGTGCTATACCTGTAATACCAAATTATTGTGAAAGTGGAACTTAAAAATAACCTTGAAATAAACAGAATTTTAAAGAAGAAAATCCCTTAAAATATATTTGAGGTATTCATATAAATGTTTATGAATATGATACTCTGAAGAAAAACATGTTCTCTAGCATGGAAACAGCTCTCTTAATAGCATGCCCTTTATGTACCACTTGGGCAAGAAGGACTCAGGTACCCTCAGCCCCTTAACAGATGTTTGTTCTTGTTCAGTGTTATTTTTTCGCACCATCTCAGATGGAAGGGTGTTCCCGTCATCCGTAAATCATCACCACAGGCCTCAGCTTTATCATACATGAGTCTCCTTCCCTGTGAATGCTAGGATTCTCTAAGAAAGACATCCTGCTCAAGATTAGAATCACCAGGCTCCCATAGTTTCAAAGTAGAGAAAAGTCATAAATTACAACCTTTTTTCCCATTGCCAATGTGGCAAAGCCAGAGCCAAATAAGAGCCTGACATGGCAGCCCAAAAATCTAACTAATAACAATACACACAGCACAACGCAACATAACACATCTGAGGACAATCACTGTCAAGCTATGAAGTACTAAATAATTTGGGAAAATATACAACAAATGAAAACTAAAACATTCTCAACATTTTGTTTTTTTCTTTTTGACAAAGCTTCTTATCAGACTTACTCTCTATAAATTCATAGCTCAAATACTTGATACTATGACAGTTTATACAATATTTTATATAGTCCTACCCCATGTCAGCCCTGTCAGCAATGATGCTAAGAAAAAGCATGCAGTTCTACAACACAAATAAAATATGTATTTTTTTGCTATTCAGAAACCTGCTATTTCATATTCCCTCCAGCATTAAGTAGCGACAGACACGAGTGGTCCTTTCCCAGAGCCAGGACACAAGCACACACTCTATGGAGCAATGCTGTGTCACTTCACAGCAGAAACTCCTACTAGTGGCTTCTCTACTTGGCATTCAGTCAGTCCCAGAGAATATCAAAATTATGCCACCTATCATAGTGGAGAAAGAGGCTATTGTTTGATCTTAACAAATACAACTGCTGTAATTCCTGGTAACTATCAAACACAAAGACTTGATGGTTCCCAAATTAACCACATGAAGGTCATCATCTTCATATCAAGAAAGGCTCCTCACACCCCACACGCTGACATGGAGTGTTGCTCTGTCTTCCAGGCTGGAGTGCAATGGGGCGGTCACTTGGTTCACTGCAATCTCCACCTCCTGGGTTCAAGCGATTCTCCTGCATCAGCCTCCTGAGCAGCTGAGATTACAGGCACTGACCACCATGCTCAGCTCATTTTTGTAGTTTTAGTAGATATGGGGTCTCACCATATTGGCCAGACTGGTCTCAAACTCTTGACCTTGTGATCTGTCCACCTCAGCCTCTCAAAATGCTGGTATTTAAAACAGATATTTGGAGCTTAGGACTACTGTATGAGTAGTCTTAGGAATATGAATATCCTTTCATTTTTTGACTGGACCTTAGTACAATATATTCTTGTTAAGGAGCAAGAACATTATTAATTTCTAATTTTAAATATATTTTCTGAATCCATAAAAAATGCTAAGACCATTGGCATCATCCTGCAGGCTTTATCCACAGCGTTGGGAAAAGCAGCCACATGGATCCCTACATTCTGGCACCCAACATTTAGGGCTTCTGGATTCACTACACAAAGCACATGTTAAAAATAATACGAATAATAATGTACTATTTTTTATACAGAAAATTCCGTCCACCATGTTAAAAAATGTTAAAATCTAAAGAGTAATTTATGCTGATGGTAATGGTTGTTAGTATTTATTTGTACAGTTTTAATTAATGTCTCATAGCTTAATAATTATTTTATGTTCCTAGGAAACTGTTAAACTCTGGATATTTTAAAATGTATGTTTAAAACAAATAAATGTCAGAATCTTCTCAAGACCAGTTCTCTAGGGATTCCTGAGTAACTCAACCCTCAGATTTGAGATACCCACCCTGGACCACAAGCATCTTTTCTTCATATTCACTTCCTCTGTTGCATTTTAAATTTCCCTTTTTTTAATCACTACAATTCCTCTGGTCTGTGACATCCTGCCTTCCCTTTGGTACCTTATTGAGTTTGCTCTTCTTTAGCTGCACCTAGAATCTTAACTTTTGCCCAGGAATCTCCAAGCTTCCATGCCTGGTCATTACTTCCATTCCTCTCATACAATAAACACTATCAGACATTCTCCTCTCTTTACCTTTCCACCAGAACCACCCCACCTTGTCTCCCAATCTCCAGTAGAGAATCCCAATCCCACTGGTTGTCTAACTCTAAAGAGGAACTTAAAGCTCACCTAGAATAAATAATACTCATGAGAGAGAAAGGCCTAATATGGGCATGCAGTTTATATTTAATCAGAGAGACTTTGGAAAGTCATGGGAAATATTTCAGCCTTCCAGGAAGATTACTGGATGTGCCCTCATGGAATGTATTTCAGACAAGGGTCCAGATGGTGAGGGATGGTTGGGAGAGAAGTGCTAATGATGAATTTAATTAGGGGTAGAAACAGTTAATTTCACTTGAAGGGAAAGAATAAAAAAATATTCTGGGCTCTTGGGATTAATGTAAAGCAGCAAGTAAGATAGCGGCACCAAACGCTGAATCTATCCTGGATGAGAAAGCGTAGTGTCGAGAATCATTAAAAACAGTCTTCTAGGCAGGTGGTATGATCTTGATAGAAAGTAAAATCAAAGAGTAATATGTTATGATTATATATTGTATGAATAAAAGGGCAGTAATACGCTTCATTTGAAATAGACTGAGCTTAAGATACCTGTGGGATATCCAGATTAAAAAACATAAAATGACAGAATTTTAAAAGCCAATTAATAAAGATAGAATAATTGGAAGGTTTCTGTAAAACAGAATGAAGAACAGTTCTTAATTTGAAAAGTGAGCTAACACAATGCCATCTTGTGGCTAGGAGGTATCTGAGTACCCACTTTGTGTAAACATAAATAACTGATGCTTCGATTATCATTTTCTTAATCTATAGGAATAGACTATTTTTAAATTAAGCAACTCTAATTTTACACATTAATTCCTGAAAAAAATGTATCACAAGTGGCGTATTAGCTGATACTCAGAAGTGCACATTTCTTTTTTGTGCTTTTGCTAAATAATCATTGAACATATTTTGAAACAATTAAGTCATGACTCAAAGCTAGATGTTCAGATCTGCTAGGTCTCCATAATCAGGAAGTCGAGTGTACTTTCATATTGTATTTGTACAATTGTTCATAAAAACTATTTTTGTGGGAGCTTATCTTTTAAAACATAGAGAAAAGATGCCTAAATCCAAACTGGCAGAAAAGAAATGGAGTTGAATATTTGGTAGTATTTTTAAGGACTTACTATAAAACTCTACAATAATTCAAAATAAAAAACTACATCAATTAAGCGATTTTCCAAAGAGACAAACTTGAGGCAACAGTACTTTATTTTTGCTACTGTGGACATATTTATATAACATATTCAAAATCGTATCTGAAGGCTTAAGAGAATACACAAGAAAGAGTTTGAATATGTACTTCAAATGGTGTAGGTTTCTTTTCATAGCTAGGAATGACAGCTGTCAACAAATATTCTTTAATGTCTTATTCTAAATTATATCTGCCAAGATTACATAAAGAAAAAAATACGACAACAAAGGATTTTATGCCAATTTAAAATTTTACTCTGAGAAGAGACAATCATGTTAAACACACAATCGAATCCATTCACACCAAGCATCTATTTCACCACATTCTTGACGAATGAACTTCCACCTCACTTGGACTAATGTCAGAAGTAAACCAGGACTAAAGATACAGCTGTCTCTGCCCAGCTAAATATATTTAAAAAATTACTTCTTCCAAGAATCTCAGTACTGCATATCTACCCTGAGAAGTCATTATATGAACAAGATACTTACTTGCCCACATGTTTATAGCAGCAGAATTCACAATTGCAAAATTGCAGAACCAGTCTAAATGCCCATCAATCAACAAGTGGATAGAGAAATTGGGAGATACACACACATACACATATAACATATATAAGGATATATATACTCACATATGTACATATATACACACACGAGGGAATACTGCTCAGCCATAAAAATGAATGAATTAATGGCATTTGCAATGAGCTGGATGACACTGGAGACTTTTATTCTAAGTGAAGTAACTCTGGAATGGAAAACAAAATACTCTATGTTCTCAGATATGTGGGAGCTAAGCTACATGGATATAAAGTCATAGGAAGGATACAATGGTCTTTGGGGGTGGGGGGAAGGGTGGGAAGGAGGCAAGGAATAAAAGACTATTAATAGGGTGCAATTCACACTGCTCAGGTGGTGGGTACACCAAAATCTCACAAATCACTACTAAAGAACTTACCTGTGTAGCCAAATACCAGCTGTACCCCAATAATTTATGAAAAAAATAAAAAATAAAACATCCTTGTTTATATTCAGCTGAACAAAATAAAAATAAAACCTGTCTTTCTGTATATTTAGTCGTTGATCCTCCCTCTCCCTCTGGACCCAGCTCCACATAAGCCTGACTTCTCTTTGATATAAGAGCCATTTAAAACTTTAAAGTCGGGCAGGGTGCAGTGGCTCACGCCTGTAACCCTAGCACTTTGGGAGGCCGAGGTATAATTCTATCAAAAACAAAACAAAACAAAACAAAACAAAACAAAACAAAACAAAAATAAAAAATCTTTGAAGTCAGCTTAAAGGTCTCTTTTTCGTCTTCTCTCATCCAGCTATTTGGTAAAAGGAACTGATGTTCTGAAAACCTGCTCTCTCAGCATCTCTCACCTCACACACTTTAACATACCATGTCCTTTGCAATTATCCAGGTGTGCCTAACCAGCATTAACTAGGCAGACACTTTGTATGGTCTTTTTTTACATTTGCTTTTCTCTTATCCTACATTATAGTAATGTTTCCAGTGAATGTCAATACAGAATGATAAAAATTAAGTGTATTTGTTAGAAAGCTTTCCATTGATCAAACTTAACCCACAAAATAACATAATCAACTGGCCTGTTACTTTCTCTGGAGGGGGTGGGCTACTTCAAGCAATACGTTCTCTCCTCTCTTGTGTCATATTAAGCATAAATGAAGAACACAGAAGCAGCAGAATTAGAAAACACCATCATACAACTCTGTGTAGTCCCCGTCATCCTTGTCTTGGTGAGTGTAAGGTGTTTGTATGTGGAGGAAGTGCTTGGAAATGACTATTGATGAGGTCCCCAGCATTATACCAAAAGAAGCATAAGAAAATGTCATACAGGCTTGGAGCAGTGGCTCATGCCTGTAATCCCAGCACTTTGGGAAGCCAAGCGGGCAGATCACAAGGTCAAGAGATTGAGACCATCCTGACCAACATGGTGAAACCCGGTCTCTACTAAAAAATGCAAAAATTAGCTGGGCGTGCTGGCACACACCTATAGTCCCAGCTACTCAGGAGGCTGAGGTAGGAGAATTGCTTGAACCCAGGAGGCAGAGATTACAGCGAGCCGAGATTCTGCCATTGCTCTCCAGCCTGGCACCTGGTGACAGAGTAAGACTCTGTCTCAAAAAAAAAAAAAGAAAATGTCATACAAACCAAACAAAGAATAACAGAAACATAATTTGGTTAGTGTTTTTTTTTCTCAGAAATGTAAAAGAAAAATTCAAAGGATACAGTCACTTACTCAGCAGAATAAACTAAAATGTTATTAACTTACCAAATGAATGTGAGATGTTTAAGAAACAGAACATTTCAAGTGAAGTCAAAGCCCTCTATAATCCCCCCACAAATCCTAGTATCCCCTTCCCTCCCTAAACTCCATCTTTAGTTTTAATTTGGGGTAAACATATCCTAAAAACACATCTTTTTCTTGGGGAAAAAGAAAAACTATTTAATTTATAATTTTTTTTGTGTGTGTATATATGTATATGTATATGTGTGTATACATGTATATACTCATAAAATTCATATTTTAAAATTGGCATGAGTAGTCAAATGTATTTGGTTATTTTTGAAATTTATTTAAAATGAAAAGTTTCACATCTACTTTATTTAAAGCACTCTAAAGCATAATGTTCACATGAGCAGTACATACTTTATGTATCTAACACCCTCCTCACAAACATGTGGGTTGTTTCCAGTTTTCCACTGTTATAAACAGTTCCAGGATGAATAGTTGTGTGTGTGTCCTATGATGTGTATGAATGACTTGCTTGCTCATAATTTATGAATTTTTTTTTAACTTTCCTAGATATTGCCAGTTTGTTTTTCAGAATCACTATACTAATTTGCATTTTCTAGAGCAATTTGAGAATTACCACTTATCTGCACTCTCCTAAACATTTGGCATTTCATATTTTTTTAATGTTCACCAATTTGACTTCAATTCAATGTCATCCCACTGCTTTTTAATTTGCATTTCCTTAGTCTGGGTGGTGTAAACATGTGTTTGACCAGTCAGGCTTCCTGTTTTGTGCCTTGTTCTTGGGGAAAAACAAAAACAAAACAAAACAAAAAACCTACTTTAAAAGAATCTGTCAAGAGAAGGAATCAAGCTATCAGTTTTGAAGTTCATTTGTAACAGAATGAAAAGATTAATAGCCATAGTAATAGCCCATTCCAAGCCTGGGAGACCTGAAATTTTTTCATTGTAACAGTAAAAAAAAAAAACCCATTAAGACGGTGATATTGTAAGTTAGATTTTGGATGTGTTTTATCACCATTTAGTTAAGAAAACAGTAACCCACAGAAGTATTCAACTTTGAGGGGTGCACTAAACATGTTTCATATGTTGTCCTCTGTTTCCCAAACTATAGGGAGGGAGGTACCAGTAGAAATCCAGTGCTAATCCAAAGACACATGAACACTTAAATCAGATTCTGTAACTTTCTATCATATGCATGTTAGTACTTCCTAAATTCATTTCATTGTAAGAATCGTCTGGGTTCCTGTTTAAACCTCAGAGCACAGTCCAGATCCCTGAGGACAGAGGCAGGAGGAGGCCAAGAATCTCTGTGTTTCTCTGCGGATTCAGGCAAGGCTTGTGCTCAGGCAAGTTTGGGACGAACTATTATTCATCAAGCTGTTTCCCGAAAAGTTACGTTTCATGAAGCAAAAGCGCTGTTTGCACAGCCACCGTAACTCCTCCAATCATCATTTCACTCATCTTTGCAACTAACTGTGCTCTCCCTTCCCTTAAGAAGTGGTCTGTTTCCTTCTCATCCCTCTACTGAGCTGAGCAGTGACTTACTTTTTCAGTATAATGCAGAAGTGACCTAAGACTTCAAAGTCTAGGCTTTCAGAGCCTTACTGATTGAGAGAGGGAACATAAAGCCAATTATGAGTGTATACGAACAAAGAAATCTGACCCAGAACCTCTGCTGCAACCAGTGCCAGAGACCTGGCCACAACCACTGCATCAACCAGCTCAGAACAGATAGGACTTGGCCAATGAGTTTCCGTTTCCCTAATTGGCTCCTGCTTTTGACTCCGGACCAAGCAGAGGAAGCCAAATACACCGCTGGATCAACCCGTGAGAAGGCAGCCCACTTCCACTTAGCTCTTCACCACCACCAACTTCCCACTGTGAACAGCCTCCAACTATGATGTGCCTGAAGCCTTCCTTTCTTACACTACAGAGCTTTCCTCCCCAGTGGCTGCTAAACTCAAATCATGGCACCTGACTTGCTTGTTCTGGCAAACCTGAGTCAATAACCTCTGTTCTCATTTGTGTATGTCCACCAGCTTCTGCTGAGAGCTTCCATTCACATGCCTTAGAACCCGGAGGCTCCCATGAAGAATACTGGGATAGTCTTCTCGAGCAGAGAGCACAAGAAGGGAGAGGTCTAGTCAACACCAAGCACCAACCCTCAACAAGTACGTGGTTAAGTGAGGCCACGGGGTGCAATGCCAATCCTGTGGGACATCACACACCTGCGGCCACATGAGCGCCCAAGGAAAGACCAGGAGAATCTGCACAGCTGAGTCAAACCCAGATTGCTGACCAGTGAAATTGTCACGGCCATTTATGTTTGTTTCAACTTGCTAAGTCTTGAGGTTTTCTTACACAGCAGTAGGTAATTTACATATAGCCGATAATAGATTCTGGAATAAAGGCACGAGGGTCAGGCTTTGCCATGGGGACCACAGATACGCAGGGAAGGCCACCTGAGGGGGAGCAGCATAAAAAGATTAAAATTACAGAGACACAAAATCATTCAAATTCCTCCCAAAAATATGAAGCCAAGGAATGTAAACTTTTTCAAGAATATCTGTCCATTGGCATTGAACACTGCTGAGCCAAAGCAAAGTAGAGGAATCAGGGTTTGTGTGTGGAGCGGGGAGTGCCACTGGCCAGAATGTCACTAGGAAACTAGGGGACAAATTTGTGTGAATGGCTTTCATCTCAATTGGGATATGGTTTGCTATGGATGGAATTGATGAGAAAGAAGACAGCAGTTTTTAATTAGGTACTTTAGAAATGAAAGGAATGTAACAAATGTGGGGCAGAAGAAAAATCGGTTTTCTAAATTGCAAAGGCCAATTTGTGAAAGAGAGATTCATTAATGGTTGTGAAATCATTTATTGATAGGGGAAAATGCATAGAACCCAAAATGCAGTTTTATGATTATCGCATACATGCTTATGTGGAGATGGCAGCAATAGCTATGCAGATTTAAGCGTGTGTCATACATCCTAGGGCCGTTTGACTTGGGAACAGCTAGATAAGTACAGAGCAAAAGAAAGGCCTTTGGAATATAGTTCCCAATTAATGAGGTTGGTAAAGTGTCATTAATTATCAATGTTGAAAAGACATGAGCACTAACCCAGTCTGCTTTACACTGCTGTAGCATAATTAACCAAGAACCCAGAACTCCAGAGCAGACCTCAAAAATCCCTGAGCGGTTTGCCCTAAGAAATTCATTGCCTTAGAAACAGAAAGAGCTCCAATCCTTAATTGGTCATCTTTATATGCCATGTTTTCCTGTGTTTCTGTATCTTTCCCAGAATATACCTTTCCCTCTTAAATACTTTAGCTTTATTGGAAGCTATCAACTCAACTGTGTTGCAGAGATAAACACAGCACATGCAATTTGCCAATTTGCTAGGTAACAGGGCGACACATATGGCATGACTGCCTTCAAGGAACTTGTCAATGAAGGGTTAATATTCCTCAGTTACTCATAGCTGAAAAAATTTCTCAATCCACTCGGAAAGCACTGAAGATTAATTTCCCAGAATATCTTCCAAGTATTATTACTGAGAGCTTATTCATTTGAAGTATCATTAAACATACATCTATGTATTGTGTACTTCTGAGAAAAGTGCCCGAGTTTTAGAAAAAGTATTAATTCTTCTTTCATAAGAAAACAAATATATAAACAGACATATATAATGAAGTAAAATAAAAATGTTCACCCTCCTGTGTTTCAGTTTGCCTGGAGAATGCAGTTATTCTCTTGGGTTCTAAATGTCCTGTTTTCATCATGAGCCCCACTAGAAATGGCTTCATTAGACTACAATCAATCTTGCATCCTATTCAATATGTGATTTTTAGTGCTGAGTCTTTGGAGGAAAACTGCTCAGGTTCTCTCACTTCTGAAGCACCTCTGGGTGTGAATGAGAATGATCTGAGGTTCTCATTCAGCCTAAAATTATTGCTTTGGGACAAATGGGCTTTGTTTGAACCCATGTCTGCGGATACTCCCAGTAGCTGCAGGAAGGTGGGATGGTGTCCCTGGGGCTGGGAATTCCTGTGAGATTAACAGAATTTCTCCTGTCCCCATTCCCTCGAGCACCTTGCTGGCACTGATTGTCCCTCTTTGATCTGGACAACAGATAGCCCATTTTCTCTTTCCCTGGCCTTAATCAGATCCATCTGCACCTTCCTTTTGACATAGACTCCCCTTAGTTTTGAACTGACTTTACATTTCTGAGTTATTTTCATGGTCCTTTGTGCTTCTCCCAGGCTAGAGAGTCCAACAGAATCTTGCCTGCATGACCTGTCTTTTTCCACCACAGTGTTGCTCTGCAGCGGGTGTGCTGAATCTCAACTCACAGCTCAAGAAGGTAAGAAAGGGAAGAGGCATACAGTAGAGCAGGTAGACGCTCTCCCTCTGCAGGGTTTATCTTATACCCCTTCTCAAGCTGGACAGCCCCAGGGTGTCCCAGCACCTCTTGCAAACACAGGAACCTTCACTTGGAAATCCAGACGGGCAGTGGAGCTGAAGCCCTTCTTCCCTGCTGTCCTCTTACATTTCCTTAATACAAACCCTCCTTTTTTAGCCAGAGATGAGAGAACATCTGACTTCTGACTGGTTTTCTCCTCCAAACTGTGTTTCTTATCTTCTTTTCTCTTCTCTCTTACTCCAAAACTACCACCAAGAAGCGGTTTTCACCAACTTCTTTGTAATTTCAGCTGCTTCGCTCTCCTTAGTGTCTGAGGGTACTGCTTTCATTAAGACTAGTGAAGAAGACCAGTCTGGTCAACATGGTGAAACCCCATCTCTACTAAAAATACAAAAAAATAGCTGGGCATGGTGGTGCGTGCCTGTAATCCCAGCTACTCAGGAGGCTGAGGCAGGAGAATTGCCTGGACCCGGAAGATGGAGGTTGCGGTGAGCCGAGATCGCGCCATTGCACTCCAGCCTGGGTAACAAGAGCAAAACTCCGTCTCTAAATAAATAAATAAATAAATAAATAAATAAATAAATAAATAAATAAAAGACTAGTGAAGAAGTCCCACTATCTGGACCAGCTGGCCAGGCTCCAGAAATGCTAAAGAATCATGAAAACCAGGAAAAGTAGTCTTCCTTTCATCAAGAACAATGGCAAAACTACTGTTTTGATGAAGAGTAGAGATCTCCACCCCTTACTCCCTACCCTACTTCCTCACCTGCTGTTTTTCTTTGTCTGCCCTGGAGCTGCAACCATCTGAAATAAAGGCCAAGAAGAGGGCAGATTTCAGGAGAAAATTACAAATATTTCCCCCATTATCCTAATATTTATGTCTAAATGTTTTGATGAGGCACTGTTCCAAAAGCTAAGGGGACATAAACAATGAAACAAGTATTGATAAGGGGTCTTTGTAAAATGAGCTGTTAGAAATGCCTGTGCTGGGCCGGGTGCAGTGGCTCACGCCTGTAATCCCAGCACTTTGGGAGGCCGAGGTGGGTGGATCACAAAGTCAAGAGATCAAGACCATCCTGGTCAACGTGGTGAAACCACGTCTCTACTAAAGATACAAAAAAATTAGCTGGGCATGGTGGTGCGTGCCTGTAGTCCCAGCTACTGAGGAGGGTGAGTCAGGAGAATTGCCTGAACCCAGGAGGAGGAGGTTGCGGTGAGCCGAGATTGGGCCATTGCACCCCAGCCTGGGTAACAAGAGCAAAACTCCGTCTCAAAAAAAAAAAGAAAGAAAGAAAGAAAATAAAAATTAAAAAAAAAGAAAGAAATGCTTGTGCTATGTAATCATTTGTTAAAAAAAAAAAAAAAGCTAAGTGAAATAAGAGTACACAATTCAATTATGCATCTAAACCCTCAAAGTAGATACATGCCTTAACTTAGAAATGACAGCATGAAAAGCATTGCAGTCTTTAATTAGGTAGTATATCTAGAAACACAAATAAGCGTAACTGAAAGTCTGTGACAGTTTTTCTAACAGTTAAAATATATCTCAGTTTTGTTATTAATGTTAGATTTTTTTTTTACTTTTGAAAATTTAAAAGTAATGCTTAATCATAGTTTGATTTCTGAAACCAGTCTCAGAAATCAATAAAAGATGTATTCACATGTAACCGAACACCATCAGTTCCTTAAAAGTCTATTGAAATTAAAAAAAAATTAAAAAAAAATATTACCCTTCTAAAATTACACACATTCCCCATCTCTTTTCCCTAAGAGTATGTAACCATCTGTATGCCATCACGTGGTGGAGGAATCACTCTTTGATTTTTCCCACCATGCATGATAATAAACCTGTATGTGTTTTAGCCTATTAAAAAAAATAAGTTTCCTTCTGTTTACTTAGCACTGAGACTTTTTTTTTTCCCAAAAAAATCTGGACATTAGTTACTTAAGCAGAGAATTATTTTCCAATTATAAATGTATACACATATTCAACTGAAGATTATTTGTCCATATAAAAGGAAGTTGAAAAATGTATAATCTTAAGTGGAGAAGAGAAGTCATTTCATGAAACATAAGAAAGCACTAGGAACACGGATATGAAGAAAGACCTGGGATGTATGTGTTCTGTTGCAGGGTTTTAATGAACCTTTGGTGTGCCCACGAGCAATGTCTGCAAGCCCGAGACTCACTTTTATTTGGAAATGAAACAGAGACAATACACGTGACTTGTTCTAAGATTGTGCTAGAAACTGTGGCAATATAAAATGAGGAAACAGATACGAGATTTCAAATTCACTAGGTTTGAATCTCAAAATACAAATATGTTTGAATAAATAAAGGCATGAAAGAAAAAATCAACAGTGAGATGTATCTCAATATTACGTTCTAATTTTAAAATGTTTATAATCAAAAAATAATGTAATATCTGGCCTCATTAATACAATTTTCATCCAATAGCATAATGGTTTCAACTGTCACAATTTGAAGTTTGTTCTTTAAAACATTCTAGAGTAGGAGAAAAATGGGTTGTCATACACCTACTTAAGAGACTTACGTGATTTTTAAATACCTTTGGCTAGGTTATAAAAGCTGGTAGCAATTTCTAACTTGGTATCCATCTAGAAATATCGAACAGCTAGCATCAGTGTCAGTATCAATCAAGGAAGAGATCTCCAATCTTTTATGTTTCTAATGCCACATCTGGCAAAGTGTTTATAGCAGGTGGTTCTCCAATGACAAGTTTCCTGACAGCCGATCTCCACGTAGGTCAGAATGTAGAAGGGTGATCTGCACCTCCAGGGAGGCCGCTGTAATATTGTGGTGAAGTTATTTCTAATTCCTCTGCATGGATGATCATCTCTACTCTTACTATGAGTTTTAAATTCTGGTTAGGACTGATAATTTTTAAAGTTCTTAATTATCCTCTTTCTAAATTGACTTGGTAAAACATTTAGCTATTGGTTTCAAAACAAATGCTAATGGATTTATCAGTTTCTCACTTTGGAGAATTATTGATCAGCACTACTCTTTCACCCATGAATCAAACTATCTTGTGAGGTATTTTCTTTTGAAGGTCTTTTTATTTCAAATTGAAACATTCAAAGCATAAAATAACCAACATTCGTAGTAAAAAAATAAGTCTCCCACTCACAAATCCATTTAAGATGCTCCAGAATATATTTGGGAATGTTTTTTAATAGCTTCTTCCAGGAATCATTCTGTTTACTGAGGACCTAATATGTACAAAGCCTTATAAATAAGTAAAAGGGAATTGTTGGTCTAAGAATTTCAGTTATAACCTTCGCTAGCTGGTAACTTTTAGTTAGCCATGTAAATGCTTACAGCTTTAAGAGATTTGTGTTTAAAATAGGAATAATGCCAAAACGTTGTGTGATCAGCGTAGGGATTAATAAAGATGTTACTAGTCTGAAACTCAGAATGTGTTTAAATATATTACAAACTTTCCATCCCCTTGTGTGTAACTCTTCCCCATGAAAACAACAACAAAGAACCACCATTACTAATGAGGGAGCTTCAATTCTACCTGGGAAGACAAATTAAACAACGTAAGACACCATAGACTGAAATACTAAATTACAGAATAAAAAACTGGAATAGAGTTTCAAACATAGGCAATGGCTAAAGAGCTTAATGTTATAATGTGAGAAACTGACCTGCATCTCAAAGAATGAAAATGATTTCACCAGCTTTTTCTCATGTTCATGCTTAAGTTCAATGTCCTTAGGATAAAATGCAAGAAACTTTCCTCTCTGAATCCTGGCCACCCAGCTGGCATGATTCCCCATCTTTGTCTTTTTATCACCCCTGGATCTTGCTGTATTTGTCGTTATAACATCCTAGACATCAACATTGTAAATTTTAATTATCATTTACTCTGCAGCTAAATTTATTACTACAGAAACTCCTTTTGAAAAGAGAAGTTCAACCTTGAAGTTAATGATTTTTGTTTTATACATCAAGCTCCTGAATTTTGCTAATGTGAGTCTATTTCTAAAAGATGTATCTGCTTTTAGGAAGCTACTAAAATAAGCTTTCAAAGGCATCAAGGTGAAGGAAAGAACCTAGAATAAAAGTTCACCAAACTAATAAATAACATCATTTTAAGGTCTCATGAGAAGTAGAAGGTTGGCTTTATTCCCCAGACCTCACCTGGGGCTCTCCGTACCAATATATTAGCACCACCTTGTATGCATTTCTCTCCAAGTGAATTCCCACACCATCTAGTGGAGGTATTCAGACACACACATAATTAACACGTGGAGTATTACCATGCCAAAAAACAGATCTAAATACAAATACATGAAAATAGTATACAGTCTCTGCTTTATAGTAATTTATATCTGGGAAAGTATAGCTGTGGTTAGGGAAGTAATTGCTGATTAAAAACAAGCCATAGAGAAAGCAGCTTGAAGCAGCTTGGGAGTTGAAAACTTATGGATGTGGAAGGAGTTCTGGCTCCTTGGTTTAACAAATTAAAGTAAGATACTAGGAAATTGGATTTTGCAGTTCCTTGTCCCATAGAAAACTGTTTTGTGTGTGTTATAAATTTGCTGAAGCTTGCAAATGCTTTTCATTTATATCTCCATCCTGTGTTTGCAGTCCCAGGGGCATACGTTTGTACATGTGCACATGCATGTATGTGGAGATCAAGATTCATTCATTTGCTCCACGTAAATTCTTGTGATCAGCGACATCACAAGTTCCAAAGAAGTCCATAAAAATTGCCCTCTATGCCTTTTGTGCAAGGCACAGGGCCAGCCACGTCAGCAATTACTTTCATTAGAGCTGGTCGAGTTTGAAGACCATGGCTGGGATCCAGACTGACCTGCAGTCTTAAAGTCTTTAAATTTAATATAACCCATATTTTAGGCTGGTTCAGGCTAATTTGCCTTTTTTTTTCCCAGGATTTTTAATGGACACTTTGTTTCTAAGAGTATCTCTCTGTCAGAGTGCATGCCGATCAGACTTTTTTGTCTTTTTAAAAAATTATTGATGAGCTCATGCTTTTACAGAATTATAGGGGCGTTTGAAGTATAATTTTTTATTTAACAGCAGGAAAATTGAACTCAACATGTATTTACCAGGTGCCCACCTTTTGTGTATTACAATGACTGCGTCCAAACCAACTTCACAACTCTATTTTAGGTCATATTATAAGGCATATATTTCAACATTTTAACGAGAGGTTTCTTAAAATGAAAGTGATTACATTTAAAATCTGAAAGTTAATAGATGCTGAGCATATGTAATAAGATACACTTGATGTTAAGAAAATGAGTTTTTATAAAGAACATTGGAAAGAACTCTTCTTCAGCTCCACATACAGCTTCTGTTTGAAGCTGGAAAGTTGAGAAATCATCAAAATAGGGTTTTCCATCCAAATTAAGAGAAAAACTCTTCTAACAGTTTCTGAAATAACATAATAAGTTTTGACATTGTATGCTTATTTAAAATATTAGATACATATCTAGAAACCTGTAATCAAGTGAAAGTGCTTTTATAATATTTATATAGGAATAAAATTAACTGTGTTCCCAGCAGACCCACAAATATCGTTATTACGGGAGTATCAGATGTTAGTTGATTTTGGCCATAACTATTTTATACTATTTGCACATGTTTTGTTTTAAAAAATAGGTAATTTCAATCTCCCAGTAACCTGAGCAGCACCTTCCCCTCACCGAGAGAGGAACCTTCCAGGCCAGCCACTACCTTCCCAGCATCAGCTCCACTCTCTGATGTTTGCCTTGACACTGTCTAGAAGAATCAATCGTTTCCTCAGTCTCTCTCACCTGGGTCACCACAAGAACCCAGGACTCTGTGTCATTCCCCAACCACCATCTTATTTTATTCTCATCCCAAATACCTGAAAAACTAATCTCCCCTCTAATCCTCCCTCTTCAAGATTCCCCTTAACCTTCCACCTGAAACTGTGTCTCCTCTCCTGATCACAGTCCTGTAGCCCCGATGCTTCCTCTCTCACTCACCCCTCTGTTCCCTGGAATTGGTGGCTCATCATTTCCTGACTGCTTCCCCCGAAATTCCAAGCTTTGACTGTCTTGTCTTCAGGTTACTCCACATGCAGCTCCCCTTACTGAAGCCATCCATCCCTGACCTATCCTCCCTCCATTGATGCACTGGCTCCTTGATGCTTTCAGCTCCAGAGTCCCCGTTGCACTCCGACTGCTCCCCCTGAGAGAATTCTTGGTGACTTCACTATCCTGCTAAATGGTCGTTCTAACCCCATGGCTTCCTACTTTCTCAACCTCCTCCCTCCAATGAACTTATCTTCCCTTCTTCTTCATTAATTACTCACCTGGTCAGAGACCAGCCTTAATCATACCAAACATGTACGCTTCTTGAAAATTCCGACTTTCTGACATCCGTGGCTCTTGCCTCTGTTTTTTGGGCTCATTCCCTCCAGAGCATCAGGAACTGCAAATCCAGTGATCCTTCCCCATAATCTTTGCTCCTCCTCTCCTCTTTCCCTCTTTCAAATCTATATTTCATCATTATACTCATTCCCCAGAGTGGACCCTCAAATCCCTCGTTCCTCTGTGGCTCTGACCTCCCCCCTAACCTGGTTGGTGCTGCATCTCTGCAGCTGAGCACGACTGGAAAATAGCGTGGCATTGCGCTTCCTGGTCTGTCTTTAATGTTCATGACCACTCCTCTTCCAAGCATCCATTCTGCAGCCCCCAGTAATGCTCAGTTCTCACAGTCCCTTTATTCCACTTTTAAAGGGACACTACTCTAGAGGACCATTTGAATGTTACATGACTGCTCCCCATTCCTTCATCTTTCAAGAATTATCCCTCATCACTCATGTAATGAATTTGCTTATTATTTCATAGAGAAAATAGAAGGAATGTGAAAACAGCTACCAGATGCTTCTCTCATACATTTAACTGTCTGCATCTATACTGAGTTCCCTTGATGCTGTGAGTAAAATGTCCTCACTTTTTGAAGCCTTCCACTTTTGCACAAGACATTACCCTGATTACTTCGAAACAGCATGGTACTGGTACCAAAACAGAGACATAGACCAATGGAACAGAATAGAAGCCTCAGAAGTAATGCCACACACCCACAACCATCCATCTTTGACACACCTGACAAAAACAAGCAATGGGGAAAGGATTCCCTATTTAATAAATGGTGTTGGGGAAACTGGTTAACCATGTGCAGAAAGCTGAAACTGAATCCCTTTGTTACAAATTATTCAAAAATTACTGCCAGATGGATTAAATATTTAAACCTAAGACCTAACACCATAAAAACCCTAGAAGAAAACCCAGGCAGTACTTTCCAGGACATAGGCATGGGCAACGACTTCATGACTAAAACACCAAAAGCAATGGCAACAAAAGCCAAAATTGACAAATGGGATCTAATCAAACTCCAGAGCTTCTGCACAGCAAAAGAAACAATCATTAGAGTGAACTGGCCACCAACAGAATGGGAAGAAATTTTTGCAATCTACCCATCTGACAAAGGGCTAATATCCAGAATCTACAAAGAACTTACATTTACAAGAAAAAAGGAAACAACCCCATCAAAAAACGAGCAAAGGATATGAATAGACACTTCTCAAAAGAAGACATTTATGCAGCCAAAAAACATGGAAAAAAATGCTCATGATCACTGGTCATTAGAGAAATGCAAATCAAAACTGCATTAAGATACCAAGTATCTCAATCACCCAAGTTAGTATGGTGATTATAAAAAACTCAGGAAACAACAGATTTTTGATTCTGTCCTACTGTACCAGGGGTAACAGCAGGAATGTGACAGGGACTCCAGAGCTGAAAGTGTCAAGCTGGAGAGGGTGTGGGGAAATAGAAATGCTTTTACACTGTTGGTGGGAGTGTACATTAATTCAACCATTCTTGAAGACAGTGTGGAAATCCCTCAAGGAATTAGAACTAGAAGTACCATTTGACCCAGCAATCCCATTACTGGGTGTATACCCAAAGGATTATAAATCCTTCTATTATAAAGACACATGCACACATATGTTTACCGGGGCACTGTTCATAATAGCAAAGACTTGGGACCAACACAAATGCCCATAAATGATAGATTGGATAAAGAAAACGTGGCACATATACACCATGGAATACTATGCAGCCATAAAAAAGAATGAGTTCATGTCCTTTTCAGGGACAGGGATGAAGCTGGAAACCATCATTCTCAGTAAACTGACATAAGAATAGAAAATCAAATACTGCATGTTCTCATTCAAAAGTAGGTGCTAAACAATGAGAACACATGACACAGGGAGGGAAACATCATATACTGGGGCCTGTTGGAGGGGTGTGGGAATAGGGGAGGGATAGCAGGGGGTGAGGGTTAGGGGAGTGATAGCAGTTGGAGAAATATCTCATGTAGATGACAGCATGATGGATGCCCTCTCTCACCACTCCTATTCAATATTGTATTGGAAGTTCTAGCCAGAGAAATCAAAACACCATGGCACATGTATAACCTATGTAAAAAACATGCACGTTCTGCACATGTACCCCAGAACTTAAAGTATAATTAAAAAAATAAAATTAGAAAAAGGACATTACCCTAATTACGGAAACATATTACTCAACCAATATTCATTTCCTTATGAGACTATAAAGATGATATAATATCTGCTATTTAAAAGCAAAACAGTCAACCACAAACATTACTTTTCTCTTCATTTTCCCATCTACCACTACTCCATGCTCTTCCATTTCATTTTAGAGCAAACTCCCTGAAGGAAGTCTATACATGATCTCTCTAACTTCTCTCGTCTAATTTTCTTTTGAGTCACGCCAGTAAGGGTTTCACACCTGCCATTCAACTCAAAAGGTCCTTGTCAAGGCCACCAATGAGCTCCTCATGGTGAAATCCAATGAAAAATCACATCGCCTCATTATTCCTGACTTTATCATTTGCCTGGGCTGGTCACTTCTTCCTTCCTCAAAGACTTGCTTGAGTTGGCTTCCAGGACAACATACACACCTGCAGACTCTCCCTTTTCACCAGCTGGTCTACTTGGTCAATGTCTATTCATCTCCATCTCTCTAGAGTCTAAGCCCTAGACTAACCACTATATTCTCTTTACCTCTTCATGTCACTTTCTTCTTGTCTCTCATCTTAATGCTGGCAACTCCATTTATGTTTCCATCTTGATTCTCTCCCCTGGATTTCAATTTACACATCCAGCTGCTCAAATGGCATCTGCTCTTAGGTGTCTGATACCTAATTTTCACTTAATTTGCCTAAAATTGAACTCCTGATTCTCACATCCCCTACCCCTACCCCAATTAACCGTAATTTTATTTTTTCGAAGTGTCCTCTATTTTCAAAACCTTTGGCGTCATCCCTAAAACTCTTTGCTTCTCAGGTCAACCATTCAATTAGTAAACCATTAGACCATTAAATTAGTAAAGTCTACTGGTTTTAAAGTTAAAATACATCCAGAGTTAAACAAAAGCACTCTATGTCAGAGCTTTTCACATGCTTTTACTACTTTAGGGAATGGTATTTCCCCAGAATTCCATGTGAATGTTTTCTTAACTTTTTCTCATTGAAGAGTCTTCCTGAACACTATTTAATACTGAAATTTAACCTCTAGCCTAACAATCCATATACCACTCCCCTGGTATTTTATATTATCTATCACCTTATGATATGCTATAGGTATATGCCATCTACCACCTTACTGTATGCTATATATTTCAATCATATATTTGTTGATGGTATGGCTCTCTCCACTGGAATTAAGAGCCATGAGCACAGGGATTTTGTTCTGTTTTGTTCAATGCTGTATATGTATTCTACAGAATACATATACAGATGTAGTCAATAAATGTTTGTAAAGCAAAGGCAATTTTTCAGAAGCCAAATTACATTTGAGACATATTGAGTGATACAAAGATGGGAAGTTGGGTGCAAAAAATAAGTTTAATAAAGGTAATGTTTAACATTATTAAATATAAAAATTTTAAAACTCACTTGAATTTTTAATCTAGTAATTGCAAAAACCACAATTACTTTTGTACCAACATAATAGTAATAAGATATGAATTTATATTAAATCAATTAATATTTATCTTACATTATGTATATTAGTTAAACTTATTTTTATAATATTAATATTTAAATTTTATTTACTTTTTTGCTTATGTTTAAATTAATTTGCATAATGCTTAGTATCATGTATAATGCTATTAAATATAAATGAAATCTGAATAGCTGTAAACAAGACTTCAAACTAAATACATTCTGTGGGTACACATCAAGTGGGTCATAACAACAACAGTCCCTTACACTCTACCAGCTGCTCTTCCATGCACTTCACATTTAATTCACTCATTGAATTTTTACAAAGATGCTATGATGTCAATAATCCTATTATGATTATCCTCTTTTGGAAATATGGAAACTGAGGCACAAGACAAGTAGTCATTTTCTCAAGGCTAAATACTAAGTAATAAAACAGATTTGAACTAGCATGCCGACTATGCAAGATGCTTTCCCAAATCAATGCTGCATTGATGGTACAGCATTCAGAAAAAAAGAATTTTAGACTATTGCCTCAGTACTGATCCTTTCACATCTACAAAGTACTCTTACTTCCTGGAATCCATATAAACTCTTTGTCAACGCAAATGTATTTTATTCAAAGGAGACTAATCAGTGACTTTGCATAAATTGGGAATACTTAGCTTAGAAAAGAGAATTCAATACTTTCAGGGATCATTTTTATACTTTGTTACTAGAGAAGTTTCTCTGAATGTGTAGAGCACTGAAAAGAAAATCTGAGGCCAATATCCACGATGAACATAGATGCAAAAATCTTCAATAAAATACTGGCAAATGAATTGCAACAGGACACTAAAAAGCTTATCCATCATGACCAAGTAGGCTTCATCCCAGGGATGCAAGGCTTGTTCAACTTAAGTCTATAAATGTAACCCACCACATAAACAGAACCAAAGACAAAAAAAAAAAAAACCCACATTATTATCTCAATAGATGCAGAGAAGACCTTTGACAAAATTCAACAGCCCTTTATACTAAAAACTCTCAATAAACTAGGTATTGATGAAACGTATCTCGAAACAATAAAAGATATTAATGACAAACCCACAGCCAATATCACACTGAATGGGCAAAAACTGGAAGCATTCCCCTTGAAATCTGGCACTAGTCAAGGATGCCCTCTCTCACCACTCCTATTCAATATTGTATTGGAAGTTCTAGCCAAAGAAATCAGGCAAGAAAAAGAAATAAAGGGTATTCAGTAGGAAAGGGGGAAGTCACATTGTTTCTGTTTGCAGATGACATGATTGTATATTTAGAAGACCCCATCATCTCAGTCCAAAATCTCCTGAACCTGTAAGCAACTTCAGCAAAGTCTCAGGATACAAAATCAATGTACAGAAATCACAAGCATTTCTATACACCAATAACAGACTTAAAGAGACCAAAATCATGAGCCAACTTGCATTCACAAAAGCTACAAAGAGAATAAATTACCTAGGAATACAACTAACAAAGGATATAAAGGACCTCTTCAAGGAGAACTACAAACCACTGCTCAAGGAAATAAGAGAGGACACAAACAGATGGAAAAACATTCAATGCTCATGGTTAGGAAGAATCAATACCGTGAAAATGGCAATACTGACCAAAGTAATCTAAAGATTCAACACTATCCCATCCAACTACCTATGAACATCTTCAGAGAACTGGAAAAAACTACCTTAAACTTCATATGAAACCAAAAGAGAGCCCACATAGCCAAGTTAATTATAAGCAAAAAGAACAAAGCTGGAGGCATCATGCTACCTGACTTCAAACTATACTACAAGGCTACAATAATCTAAACAGCATGGTACTGGTACCAAAATAGAGATATAGACCAATGGAACAGAACAGAGGCCTCGGAGGCAATGTCCCACATCTACAACCATCTGATCTTTGACAAACCTGACAAAAACAAGCAATGGGGAAATGATTCCCTGTTTAATGCTGCTGGGAAAACTGGCTGGCCATATGCAGAAAGCTGAAACTGGACCCTTTCCTGACACCTCACACTAAAATTAACTCCACATGGATTAAAGAGTTAAACATAAGACGTTACACCATAAAAACCCGAGAAGAAAACCTAGGCAAAACCGTTCAGGACATAGGCATAGGCAAGGACTTCATTACTAAAGCACCAAAAGCAATGGCAACAAAAGCCCAAATAGACAAATGGGATCTAATTAAACTCCAGAGCTTCTGTACAGCAAAAGAAACAATCATTAGAGTGAACCAGTAACTAACAGAATGAGAAAAAATTTTTACAATCTACCCATCTGACAAAGGGCTAATATCCAGAATCTACAAAGAACTCAAACAGATTTAAAAGAAAAAAACAAAGCCATTCAAAAGTAGGTGAAGGATATGAACAGGCACTTTTCAAAAGACGACATATATGAGGCCAAAAGCATATGAAAGAATGCGTATCATCACTTGTCATTAGAGAAATTCAAATCAAAACCACACTGAGATATAACTCATGCCAGTTAGAATGGCGATCATTAAAAAATCTGGAGACAACAGATGCTGGAGAGGATGTGGAGAAATAGGAACACTCTTACACTGTTGGTGGGAGTATAAATAAGTTGAACCATTGTAGAAGACAGTATAGTGATTCCTCAAGGACCTAGAAATAGAAATTCCATTTGACCCAGCAATCCCTTTACTGGGTATATATCCAAAGGATTATAAATTATTCTACTATAAGGACACATGCACACGAATGTTCATTGCAGCACTGTTTACCAGAGCAAAGACCTGGAACCAACCCAAATGCCCATCGATGATAGACTGGACTGGGAAAATGTGGCACATATACACCATGGAATATTATGCAGTCATAATAAATGATGAGTTCATGTCCTTTGTAGGGACATGGATGAATCTGGAAACCATCATTCTCAGCAAACTGACAGAAGAACAGAAAACCAAACACCATATGTTCTCAGTGATTGGTGGGTGTTGAACAATGAGAACACATGGACACAGGAAGGGGAGCATCACACAGTGGGGTCTGTTGGGGGGGACTAGAGGAGGGACAGTGGAGGTAGGGAGTTGGGGAGGGATATCACGGGGAGAAATGCCAGATTTAACTGATGGAGATGGAGGCAGCAAACCACATTGCCATGTATATACCTATGCAACAATCCTGCATGTTCTTCACATGTACCCCAGAACCTAAAATGCAATAAAATATATGTATAAATAAATCAGTTTAAAAAAACAAAAAGAGAAGTCAAAAAAGGAAAATGATACTATCTGAGCACAGCAAAAGAACTTCCATCTAGTTTTATTCTCAATTTTTTGTTTTTTTGCTTCTCAAATTTTCTTAGAAATGGTTTTAGATTCTGGCACAAATTACTTGTTAGCTGTGTGAACATAAACAGATTGCTTTACCTCAGTTGTCAATCATAAAATGAAGATTTTAATGCTCATCGATAGTTGTGTGGTTGAAAGAGTAAAGTGAGGTCATGTGCAACACCCTAGCACAGCAGTTTAACAAAAAACTGTAAGTGCCATGAAACCGTCATTATGGATTCAGAAATACACTATACAACACATTACTTTGTTTGTTGATGATCAAAAAGAAAAAGACAGAGAAGGTTTTGCACAGCACTGCATTATCCATGCATGAGGCACGTTGCTCACTGCTAACCTCCATATGACAGGGTATGTCTATTGCTTCTTATGAAACCATCTTTGAAGTTAGTGCAATACCAGACACTCCAGAAATACTTGAAGCTATGTTTGAGTTCCATGAGCGATTTTATACAAATGCCCTGAAGTGGAGCCTCCAAGACACGCCTTAGAAGATATCCACTCACCATTTTAGAAAGGCATGTCGTTATTTTTGGTCAATCCCAAGTAATATTTGCTCCAAGGGGCATCTTGTTTCCTTTAATTAGTATTCTAAGTAATGCCTTATGTTCTGATAGCCTGTCTTGTAACAGGCATGACTGTGAGGAGTGAGAGGGCAATTCATTCAGAATGGCTTCTGTTAAAACTGGCTGCTGGAAACAATGCCAGCAATTTTATTTTTGGTCTATTAGTAAAATGACAGCACTAATTCATTTCACGGCGAAACCAAACAGCTGTCAGATGGCAGTGAGCATAATCGTGCATACATTAGAATTTAGATACGCTGAGTAGGATTTTTCCACTGGTAGCGCGTTCTACTGTAACGAGCTCCAAGTCCCCCCAAATGGGGCAAGTGGCTCTCCTGGTGCATTTGCCCCCTGGAATAGTGCAATTCGAACAAAACACACTCTTTGCAATTGGGCTTCCAGTTGTGATTTCAACACACTCAAAGTGACACAATTTAGGGAAATATAAATGACAATTAGATGATTCATGAAACTCAACCTTTTCTTCCCAATCTCATAAAAACAATAACCTAGGAGCCACAGATTTCTGATAAATCTTCTACTCATCATCCTCTAGGCAATAATTAGATGGGAACAAGGACTTTGATTAGTTGGCACTGCATTTCATTCTAAGAAGTTTAAGGAGAACATAGTCCTGTCTTCTGCAGGCATATGAGCTTCTGAGATGCGTAAGACACCCACACCCAGGAAAGTGACAGAAGGCTGGGACTGGCCACACAACAGGAAGCACAGACCCTCCTCCGGGCCGTAACTTACACAAGAACCACACACAGAAAATGTTAAACAAGCCTGTGATGTCCAAATGATGCCAGAGAATATGTTGTTTGTCAACTAAGAAAAAAATTAATTTACTAGAATTCCTGAGTCATCTGATGTTTGATGAAAAGTTGTCCTGTCATTTACTGCAAAGCTACTCAGTGGCCACTGTAAATACAGCTCCTACTCAGGGCCACTTACTTTTTCTATTGTGCACTGAAAAAGTAGATTAAATAATAAGGCCAAGCTGACCTAGAAGACAAGAACATCTTGTTTACCAAAGAAGAAAAATGTTCTCACTTTTGGGTTGGGATTCTACACTATGGCTATGGGTCACCTGTCTTTGTAAATAAAGACTTACTGAAACACAGCCAAGCCCACTCAAATATTATCTATGGTGCTTTCACACTGTAGCAGCAGATTTGAGCAGTTACCACAGACATCAGATGAACAGCAAAGCCAAAAATATTTAACTCTGGCCCTTTATAAAAAAGTTTGCCAGTCCTCTTTAAAGTGAGCACCCCTGAATTTCAGCTCTTCTGTGCCACAGGATGTAAATGGAGCATTTAAAAAAATGACCATATATTTTAGTATAACTTCATAGGAATAAAATCCCTGCTATAATATGTATGGGATGAAATGAAAACATACATAATATTTTTTAAAAAACTGTCAATTGTTACTACGAGTCTGGTTTAACAGGCTATAAGGTATCTTGTATTAAGTTTGCTAAAAACTGAAACAATTAAATTATATGTGGTTTAAACAAATAAAAAGTATGTTGTAAAATGTTAATATTACATATAATATTGTAAGGCAATACATTTCATTGTACTGTGTTGTATTTTTACAGTGTTTCCTTTCAGAGTACAGATAACTTACGCTAATTTTATATAGTAATTTATAAATAAAATGATACCTCACTTAAATTTCCAGGATTTTCAGTGTTAAATATATTGGAACTCACTGTAATACAAGTTAATTAGTGTCCTTGTGTTTGTGAACTTAATATAAATATAAATTTGTTATCACTATACTCATAAAATCTGTAGTTTTTCCATGATTCATGCATCTCAGCATTCCTTTAAAGAAAGTCAAGTAAATACATAAATTTTGATATGTCAGTATTGCAGCATATGGAAAGGTTTTGAGCAAGTGTGAAAGCCTTAAAAAATGAAAAATCAGATGTGGACTGTTGAAAGCTCATCTTTATGAGTTAAGATGGATAACACATCCAAAGCTGAAATGTGCTCAGCGTCTTCTTCCTGCACAAAGTCTCCCATGTTATCCTCCTACACCCAGCACAATCACAGGAGAAAACGGAAAGTCCCCACACACCAGCTGTCCACTTACTCACCCTCCTTGCCTTCCCAAATGTAGCTTTCCATTCCATTATTCTAATATTTAAAAGCATGTTTTACAAAAAATACATGCTTGATTGGAAAAACAAATTGGAAACTTAGGAGTTACATTTGATTAAATTGACTACAACACTTAGTCAGATGTATACAAGTCAGTGTTGCAAGCTGACAGCCCCCAGCCCGCCATTTCTCCTTTGTGGATGGTGGCGTTGCCCTCTCCCCAGAGGGTGTGGAAGAATAGAAGGTTGTAATATGAAAGAACCAGTGTCAAAAATGTCTTTGAGGAAGTTACTTAAAACAAACTGGGAAGCTATCTGGAAAGGGCACATCATCCTCTACTGTCAAGAAAGAGGCATTTTATCCTACTAAGGAAGGATTCTCCATGATGAGATATTAAACAAAAGAATTGGGACAACACAAATAATTGCATGAATTATTAACTGTCTTTTGTAGCTTAATTTTACTTCTATATCACATGCTTATCATCAATTCTTGGACACAATCAAAGATTCTCCCATGTAGGTTTATATTACTCTGATTTGAACAAAGGAGTGAAATGTGAAAGAAACAATTAAAATAAGAAATAATTGATAATGGAAAATGTACTCTATATGACAACTTTTCAGGTTGATCAATGAAATCAATAGTTCATCTTGTTGAAACCAAGAATAAGCCCATAGGTGACCAGCTCTCAGAATATGAACTTTGTAGAGGTCAACGGTATATCTGTTGTTCAGGTGAGGCTATCGATTGCATTTTCTGGCTCCATTTAAAGAAAATAAATGCATAATAAAGGGAGAAACCTTTTAGACTAAGATATACATTGAAAAATAGATTTAGAAACACAGACGCTTGTTCGAACCTCAGTAAATCATCAAGCTTAGGTAGCAAGAACATTGAAAGCAATAAATTTACATGTTGCAGCCAAATCCAGAAACAGAGATGAACTGTGAATTCTTTGTAGACTGATTTAAGAATTCTGAAAATAAAACAAATATTTGTAACACTTTTTGTTATCTGAGTGCATATCTGGCATTGAATTTATTGGATAGCAGACAGTGAAGTTTTTTAAAGCTTAGCATCTACATTAATTATTTTTAATATACTACACCTATATTTTATAAAATGACTTTCAAAGGGCAAATTAAAAAAATTATCTGCAAAATAAAAATGAATTTGATTTACGAAAGTATAATATAATGTTGCTGTGATTAAGATACTTAATGTTTATTTCCAGTGTTCTTGTCTTTCTTTGTTTTAAGTCAATGCATGTCAAAGTTTTTCCTCTCTTAATCCAAATCTATATCATTCTCCCACATCTTCTCCTGGAATTGCATCAAAGTAACACAATATAATCTACCTTTTCTCAGTGAATTTCACCCCATACTCCTCTAAGTCATTTTAGAGCAGAAATGAACAAAACAACAGCAAGAATGCCTGTGTCCAGGAGGTGGTATTTGAGAACCGTAAAAATGTAACCCAGACCAAAATAGGTAACTTTCCAGCTCATCATAAATTCAGAACATGCCACTCAACACTTCAGCAGGGGTGAATTTGTTCTCTGCGCTCTGACTTCAAATAACATAGATTCATCATTTTTTTGACTACTTTTTTTTTTAAAAAAACACATAAACCAGATAAAGAGACAAAGCATAGAAAAGGAGAAGGTGGGACAGAGGTAGTAGACACAGTCTTCCCAAGAACAAGATGGCAAAGAGAACATTAGCACAAAATGAGAGGGGCCTAAGTGTTACAGGAGAATGTAATCTCATGCATAGCTTGGGAGAAAGAACCATCCTGTGTTTTCTTTGAGGCCATCTTCTAGGCCAATCTAGAAGAAATCGAATGGAAGAAATTAAAAGTTTTCTAAACCAGATACTGAATCCAACCGTTTAGATCACTAATTCTGTAAGCCTCAGGACAACTCTCAAGGTAGGTACTATTTCTCGTTTTACAAGTGAAAGTAAGTTGAGGTAGTGAGGGCTTAGTCACCAGAACAAGTCACACTCACAGTGACTGGGAAACTGGACTAAACCCACACCTCAGAATTCATGGCCTTATCCACGTGAAAACAATTAATTTACCCTAAAACTCTGCATTTTTAGTGTCCAAATAGTATATAGCCAATATCTGATGGCGTTTAAACAGAAAGCCATCTAATTTCTAGTTACTGTAAAAGAAAGAGACTGCAAAAAAATCATGCAGTCTCATTTTTGCTTATTAAAGTTCATTTTAAATAATAAACAATTGTTTGGTTTTCAACCATTTTCTGAGAATGCATATTATCAAATGTAATGTATATGCATATAAACTTGGAGAAATTTCCCTCTGACACAAGAGAGTGAGCATTGGGGAAGAAAAGCAACCAAAAAGAAAAAAATCTTGGGAGAGAAGTGGTACAGAAAAGACAATGTAAATTATGATTAAGATGCAAAACATTAAGAAATGCAAGTGGAATAACTCATGAGCTGGGAATCCCCTCTGCAGTGGTTTGGATATGGTTTGTTGCCACCAAAACTTATGTTGAAGTTTAACTGTCAATGAAATAAGGTTGGGAGGTGGGGGCCTTAGAGGCAATTAGGTTACTAAGATCAATGAATGTCTTTCTCTCCAGACTAGATTTGTTCTAACAGGACTAGGTTAGTTCTGAGAACAGTGGATTGTTATGAAGTGAGGTTGCTCCTGTGTCTCATCCCTTCTGGATGCATGCTTCTCCACCATGTGATAGCACTCTCCCCCTCCCCCGTTATAAGGCATCCCAAGACCCTCTCCAAGAGTGACCACCTGATCTTCAACCTCCCAACCTGCATAACCACGAGGTACATCTCTTTCCTTTATAAATTACCCAGTCTCAAGTAATATGGCAACACAAAATGAATTAGGAAACCCATCAAGTACAAATAATATATATTTAGTTACTGAAAAATGATTCTGAAACTGGCTCTTCTATGGAGTTGTCTTGCCCTTTTGTATATTCCTTGTAGACAAGTGATTATTTCTGTGAGTAGATTTCTTACAAGAACACTTTGTTTTCTCTTATAAAAATCAGCTACAGTGCGAGTTTTAGGATTCATTAATCATTTGAAAAAAAAATACATAGTGAAGGACTTTTAATTACTTGGTTCTATATTTCATTCAAATTTTAATTAAGAGCTAGAGATCCACTTAACAATATTAATTTCCACATCATCATCAGACATTCCTTACTCTACAATGTTCATTATTTAATTTTTTCTGTGCTCATTGCAATAAGCTGAATAACAACTTATTTGGAAAAAAATACAGCAATCCCTTTTTCTGGTCATTCCATTCTTCTTAAAAGTAATTAATTTTCACAATTCACATATTCTCCTGCAGTTTTCTAAACACTCATAAAAGCATACATATGTATGCTATGTATTTGTACATATAAACATATAAGAATGCACACATATATGGACAGTCACATACCTATGCAAATATTTTATTTACATCTTTACCAAAATGGAATGATATTGCATGTTTTCACTTTATTGTGCCATGCACATCTCCTGAGATCAATACATATAGGACTAAAAGGAATCACTTTTAGTAGTACTAGAACTTTAAAGAAAATGTTTTCTCATGATGCCTTGATAGAAAGTACACAGCAACATAGCAAGGACTGTGTGTGTGTGCATGCGTGCGTGTATGTGTGTGTGTATGTAGCCAGGGCAAATGATTACCTAAATATCTCAATGTACCTCTGATACAGTTTGGATATTTGTCAATGTGCAAACCTCATGTAACCTCCAGAACTGGAGGTGGGGCCTGGTAGGAGGTAATTAGATCATAAAGGTTGGATTTCTGGGGGACAGTTTAGCATCACCCCCTTGGTACTCTCCTGGACACAATGAAAAAGGTTCACCAAAAGTTAACAGAAAAGTGCCTGCACCTCTCACTCCTTCTCTTGCTTCTGCGCTTGCCTTGTGTGGCAGCAGCTCCTCCCTCGCCTTCCACCATGACTGGAAGCTTCCTGAGGCCTCACCAGAAGTTTGGCAGATGCCAAGACCATGCTTCCTGTCCAGCCTGCAGAACCATGGGCCAATTACACCTGTTTTCTTTGTAAATTACCCAGTCTCCAGTATTTCTTTATATTAATACAAGAATGTGCTAATACAGCCTCACAAATGAAATTTCTCTTAATGAATATGAAATGGTCTCTCTCAATTGAATCAGAAACTAGATTTTGTGATGCTGAGAGAGATTCATTGTCAGGGTTAAATGTACATTAATTAAGTTCACATAACCAACATATAAAGACAAAGTGTAAAATAAAGTTCATAGGAATTAGACTATTTACACTGATATGACTTTTCTTTTTAATCACTCTAGGCCTATATGTGAAGGCAAACTGTAATGGAAGGATGCCTGCTTGAATAAGGAATTCAGAACAAGAAAAAATAAGACCTAAGATAACTGACAACACTCAGATAAAAGAAAGACTGATGCCTCAGGTTAACAGGGCTTACATTACCAATGGACAGAAGCCATTTTTATCTTTCATTAGTTATGAAATTTGTGACAACTTGAAGTTTATAAAATATTCTTCCAGAAAAACACACAAAGTTGTGCATATATTTTCCCAGCTTCATAGACAAAGATATTTCATGACCCTCAAACTAAGAAAGTTAGATCTATAGAATACTGATAGCATCACAGTGGACCAGAACAATTAGACTTAACACTCTATATTCACACTCATTCCAGAGAAGGTTGTTGAGTTGACTGCAACCATCAAACCATCAGGTGCAACTGTGAGCTGGCTAAGGTGGATCCTTCCTTGAGGTGGATCCTAAATGAGGCACATTCTCCTTGGTCAGTGCGCCTTTATGAGGTTCATGGGGCTACCCAAACCAATTCTACCATTCATTCTTTTATCAGACACATGAGAAGTTACAGGTAGCGTGTAAGCCTTGCTAGATTGGCTAAAGTTGTTTCTTTACTGCAGTTCAGCATCTCTCTTCTCACCATTTGATTGTTTTAAAGTCGTACTTTCAGAAGGCAATTATATATCTGCTATATCCCTGCTTTTAGCCGATGTTAGTGTTGATGTACTCTCAGCAATAATTCTTTTCTTTTAAAAATTGTTTTATTATAGCAAGAATGCTTAGTATGAGATCTACCCTTAAAACAAATATTTAACTGCACAAGACGGTATTGTTGAGTATACATGCAATGGGGTACCGCTGATCCCTGCAACTTACCCAGTGAATATTTTCAAATGTCACTGAATGAAGTTTGCTTAGTGGTTCTAACATAGCTAGTGTTCAAAACCACTGCAAATGGAGGACAAAGGAGAGATTTTGGCAGATTCTGGCAACTAAGCCTAGAGACAGCTAGGGTGAGGACCCTAGTTCTACTTGTTGCCAAATGAGGAAGGAGTGTGTTTGCAGAAAGGATACTGGGCTTTACCAGTCTAAGCTACCCAATTACCCCAGAGGAAAGTAAGTATGGAAATGTTGCATTTGTTCAAGCTCTGTAATTGTTCTAAATCTAAAACCGTGTTCCAGTGTGGGCTAATGGAGAGCCAGCTGCTGCTCCCGCAACAGCACCTCCGTGAAGAGGAAGCATTTCTATTCTGCCAGGTGCATCATGCATACTGCATGCTTTAATTCAGGTGGCGTTTGGGTAATCACTTCAAGGGAGAAATAAATCAGTGCTGACATTCTAAATAAAGCTCTGAGCTTGAAGGGTAATAATCTAGCTGCTCTTTCTAAATCCAGATCCATAGGTGTTAAAGGAAAGAAAATTCTGCTTCAGGGGACGTATCAGAGGAAAATGCCACATGTATTCAGCCAACAGAGGGACACCCTGATAACAGGAAGCCCCGCCCACCCTTAGCGTTAATTACTTCCTGAAACCTGAAGAAAAGGTCTCTGTGGCAGCCAAGATTCACTTTTCTCTGGTGAAAATTCAAAGAATATATCAAAGTGTTGGCCATTTTCTTCCATAAAATAAATGTTCAACGGATTAATCAATACTACTCACTCATTTGCTGTTTGTGAGGATTACATTTCATGTCCTATACTGAGCAAAAATTTTAAGAGGATGTGCTTATCCACAGTTTGTAAGCCATCAACTATGATCCATATTGTGGATCATAAATCTCTTTATCTTTAAATCAGTTCAGTGATTTTCTTTTTAGAAACTTCTGCATGGGTGGGTGTGTCCACTACAGAGAAAATCAGATTCAAATTTTCAATTGCAATACTGACTGACAGTTGTCCTTTTAGTTTTGAGGAAAGGAATATGAACTACTAGATGAAATTAAATTAGGGGCAAGTGTAGATTTTATCAAAAATATTTTCAAATATTTCTCATGGGCCAAGTATCAAGGATTCAAATTTTCCTTAGACTTAATTATTGCCCTCAAGGGTACAAAGAGAAATGACCCACAGAGCAGGCCTATTAGGTGCCACCTACTGGCTTCCATGAAGTGCTGTGAGAATTCAGAACTCACTTAATCCATATGTGGTCTCCTGCCTGCATGTACTTTTGGACATTATAACTATCACTTAATAGCCAAAAAATGATAAACTGTCACATAGAAGCATACGCAAACAAAAATTCTATACTGTATTTCATCATCCAGTGACAGTAATTCAGCCTTTTGTAAAGGATCTCACAGAGTAGATTTTCTATTGCAAGGATAAAACAATACAAACTCAACTTCTTAACCTTGAGATAGGGCAGAAGGGCTCAGCTCTAGGCTCTCTGAGCTCCCAAGAACCCAGGCTCAGGATCATCTCCCTTTGCTCCCCACTAAACTCAGCTTCCATCAACTCCGCCTCACTT
Organism: Saguinus oedipus; assembly: GCA_031835075.1. Taxonomy (NCBI): domain Eukaryota; kingdom Metazoa; phylum Chordata; class Mammalia; order Primates; family Cebidae; genus Saguinus; species Saguinus oedipus. Next base: position 39,001,331 of record CM063182.1, on the reverse strand, counting down.
CTGTGTCCCTTTTTCCTGTAAACCACGCTGCAGAGCATTCTCTAAGACAGCCATCTGTTTTCCTCCATACTTCTGCAGATGTTCCTCCTCACTCAGAAAGATCCTTCTACTGTCTGTCTTCCTTGAGAACTTCTATTCAGGGTCTGGCACTAAGCAGGCCTTTTGCACATGTGCTTTAACAACATCCACTCTGTGATGGTCTCTACCTGGCCCACATACACTTGGTCTTTCCCTTCCTCTTTTGCCCTCTCCTGTAAAGCCAGCGTGACTACCGAGTCACACAAAATTACACTTATATTCTCTTGGATTTTTTCATTCTCCTCCACTAGTCACTGAGAATAAACACTGTTCATCTCATCTCTGTGTTCCCATAACTTAACTCGATGTTGTCTCTGGTAGAGGCCCCATGAATGCTGAGTAAATAAATGAGAGAAGAAATGAATGAGCAAATCTGTGTATCCACTCATACACTGTGTGTGCATATGTATGGACAGCCATATGTGTGTGGGAACATGTGTGCATTTCTGAGTGTATATCTTATATCTGTGTATGTGTGTTTACATAAACTTAGATATACAAGAGGAAACAGCGAGTGTTTAAGGAATGCAGCTTCTGTGATATGTAGACATGTGGATAATTTCTGCTTTCATTACCTAGAGCTATTGGACCTTGGGAAGCTAAAATACTATAGTTTACTACTTCACTTTCTCTATCTGATAGGTCACCTTACTTCACTTAGACAATGTTGTGAAGATGTAATAAGAAAAGTCAGGTATGAGCTTTACACTGTCCAGGGCATGTCTGTCTGTCTGTCTGTCTATGTACCCCTACCAACAAACAAATCTATCTACCTAACCATCCAACCATTCTCTGTCATCTATCTACTTACACATCTGTCCATTTAAAAATCCATCCATAACCTAATATATCCATCTATCCACCATCTATCATCCATTTTTTCATCATCCATCCATCTACCTATCTATTCACATGCACTTCAATGAGTAGAACACAATGTTATAACTGATAGAATGATTTTAAGATAAAAACAAACATAAAAGAATCCCTTGGGCCGGGCGCGGTGGCTCACGCCTATAATCCCAGCACTTTGGGAAGCTGACGCAGGTGGATCACGAGGTCAAGAGATCGAGACCATCCTGGTCAACAAGGTGAAACTCCGTCTCTACTAAAAATACAAAAATTAGCTGAGCATGGTGGTGCGTGCCTGTAGTCCCAGCTACTTGGGAGGCTGAGGCAGGAGAATTACCTGAACCCAGGAGGCGGAGGTTGGTGAGTCGAGATCGCGCCACTGCACTCCAGCCTGGGTAACAAGAGCGAAACTCCATCTCAAAAAAAGAATCCCTTTAGATTTTATTGAGTTAAACAGATTCTTAAACCATGTTCATGGGGAAATGTTTTTCCCACTCCAACCAATAAGCTATTTTATTTATATGAAAAATAGTTTTCTGCCATAAGCACAATTTTTCTATTTAGTATTGTTAAACTCCTCCTCACTGTGTCTCCAGTGTTTATTCATTAAAATATCTGATACTTTCAGATACTTAGAGATTTTATGCATACAATTTAAAACAAATATATTTACAAATGGCCCCTTGTGAAGCTGGGGCAAATGCTGAATATGTAAAATTGACACATTGTAATTAACAAGTGACAAGTGTGTTTGCCTTTAACTATTTTCTCCTTTTGAACTACCATATCAGTCATGATATCTAAAAGAATCTTAATACAAAGAGGTTCCTACCATTCTTATCAGCTTTGCTTTAATCCATAATCCAATTTAACTTTTCTTCTGCCTTGTCAATTTTATTATAACTATCTGTACCAAAATGCATAATTTCATTCAGATTTATTTCAAAATCCTGCCATCCCATGAATAAAGCTTTTGCCGATTGTTGCAAAAAAGAAAAATTGTGTCCAATCTACAGAACTGTCTTACGCTGTGGAGAAATGTTTTATACAAAGCAAGTATTGATTCTAGTTAATAAATTTTGGAGTCACTATTTTGATTCAGAGTTGGTGCTTTCTATCCAAAAACAAGTTGTATTATGTACAAAAATTTTCCACAAGCTACTAGATCATAAAGAATATAACTTAAAAAAAAACTTTACAAAAAGAAATAAAGTAAACCTAAATTATAGTATATAATTCCTGAAAGCAAGATTTTAAAAATATAACCAGCATTTAAATTATTGAAGTCCCTGTATGAAGATTTTACCACATAGTTTATAAAACCTTTGAAATGACATTCGTAATAAAAATGTGCACCAAAATTGATTTAAAATACATAATTAGACTTTAGAACCAAAATAACAAACATTTTGAGTCCACGAGTTTTGAAAACAGATTCACTTATGTTTCCAATCTTTAGCTTACATTTTTACTAATAAGAAAAACCATTATAAAAGAGATGAATTCCTTTTTAAAACCTAAACAGAAAAAAAAATAAGAACATAAAACGTCCGTCAGTGTGAGAGGCTGTCGGGGGCATGGTTTTTAGATAACTGCATATCGCCCAGTCTGTACATTTTCTTCAGCGTCCTCAAGTCTAATACTTGTCAGCCTTTGTCTCATGTCAATTTTCTGACCTCCTAACGTTTTTCTTCAAACAACGGTAAGCATGATGACAAAATAATATTTTCTTAATATTTAAGATTTCGATAATAGAAGACAGAAATTACACAAATATATGAAATTTATACACAGAAATTCAAAATTGGGCACATGTAGTAATTTTAATAGTAATCTCACTGTAAATTATATGCAATCCTAATATTTTGTGTTATAAACTTATCCGTTATGCAAATTTGTTGCTTTGCAATGAAAACTAATGTCCAAGTATAGAACTAGCAAGTCAAATCTTACAAGAACACTGTATTAAGTTAGTAACTATGCTTTTATTCTGTATTTAGCAGTTAAAAACGGGTTAATTTTAATCCATACAGTTGATTGCTAAGACTTGCTAAGGTCTATATTCAGAAAGTAATAAACTGTAAATAATCACTGTTAGTTTAAGTTTTGTCAATGTTCCCATTGGAGTTCCCGAGTTAAATTCAATGACTGAACATGTTAATTACATTATAATTTATTGTTTCCACACTCATTATGTAGCATAATATTTCCATTTATGAATAATAACTTATGTGAATAATGCCATTTCCAAAATACTGCCAGAAAACACTTGAGCTCAGTGTCCAGATTCTGTATGTTTCCAAGGTGATCATGTTTACACATCTCTTAGAAGTTTGGAAGACTTTTCTCATTTTAAGCCAGTAAATTTCAATTAAAAATCTATACAGCTCTCCAGTAATACTACCTAATTCTAGTTTTAATTGAAAGTAAATAATATGAGTTTATTTTAACATAAAAGCTCATTTTATATCTAAATTGAGTTACCTTTACAGGTCTTAGATAATACATCAATATTTTATTCTATTATTTGACTCATACAAATTACTTGATGGGTCAAATAACAGGATACTTGGGCAGTGTCTTCAAAATAAAAACTATCAGGAAAGAAGGATATCTGAGTCATCAGAAAAAGAATTTTGTAATTCTAAAGCAACTTGAGGTATCTTTCTGACCACTATAATTGATCCTGCTTCACTTACCCATATGAGAAGGTATACTGGCTTATTTCATGCACTCTTAATAAAGTCCCATGACATTGCCTTGGTAAGTTACAGTTGCTTAAAGTTTATGGCTAAAGTGTTTGTTACTTGCAACAAAAATTGCTATGAAAACTCTCCTCTCCTCTAGATCAATTCTCTCTTTTTTTAATCTCCCACTTAAGACTAGAATTGATAATTTTTCTCCAGATAATACACACTCATTTTTGCAGGAGACCTTAAAGTTAACTGATCAATAATTTTTAACATATAGATATTAAATACTGGATACCATTTTGGTTTAGCCAACAGAATCTTTTTAACAAGCTTTTTCTTTAAATGTAGGTTCATCTTTACTTGTAAACATCAGACTATAATATCACCATTTAAAATTTAAATATCACAAAAAAGATTTTCTACATAGCCACACTAAAAAATAAATACAAGTAACTTATGGCCCTATTCCATTTTCTAGCAAGCTTTCCAGTTGGTCTTTTGGAGTAACACAAGTATTTTTCCAGCACAGACAACCTTGCCCTGTATTTTTACCATCATGACCATCACTAAAGCCAACAACAGCCCAGAAACATGATAGAATTATTCATGCGGCAATCTCTCAGGAGCAACAGAGTTTTTACATTAATTTTGGGGACCTAGTAACACCTGGTTTCAACTATCAACTTTAGCAGGAGGGTAGGAAAATTGCCAAGTTTTCTAAAATGTGGAAGCATTATCTATGTTCCCAACTAATATCGTATGTTAACTGGACAAAGTATGTTTTGCATACAGCTGGTATGGACTGCTTCAGAGATGCTTCTGTAATATTCTAAAAAAAATGAAGTTATAGGAAATTATGGTTTATATGAAGTGATACATGGATAAAATCAAAACTGAAAGCTAATAACATCCATTGATGTGAAATTGGCCTGTTGCTTTCCGAAGATTAACTTATTTCTTGACGTAACATACTTAAAGGTGACAGACTCTTTCCAGCCGCTGATGCTGGCTTATGCACAGATGCCATGGCCTCCAAGACACTGGAGGTGGAATCACACACCATTCTCAGCGTGATTCTACACATACCTTTAACTGAAAGGATAAACTTGTTCGTTCCGATGTCTCTGATGTCTCTGCAAAGAGAACCTTCTACCTTTTATTTTCTGATAATCTCACTACAGCCAAACTCATCTGCACAAACCACACGCAGATTTTAACTTTCCACAAAATATCATGTTTTCCCAACAGAGAATTCCCAATAAGAATATAAACTTGTGACTTAGCATAGAACAACATCCACAGTAAACAATGTGTGTTGTAAATAGCGATTGGTTTCTACCCTATCCATAGATCACTTTTTAAGTTTACAGACTCCAGAGTTTGTGTTAAAGACAATAGCTCTTGTATTACAAATCTCCAGCAAAACAGTACTAAGGTAGACACGCCTCAGCCTTTGAAGTATTACTAGTTCAATTTCTTAAAACCTAATACTTAAAAAGTTAATTTCCTTTTCCAAAGTTCTATCTCTGCTTTTTTAAAAAAAATTCTGCCAAAAGCTATTTTAATAATGATAGCAATATCCCAAAGGTATCTCGGCACAAATCTGAAGACATGACAAGAAATAAAATCTCTTTGCCTTGCATGATCAAGCAGTAAAACAAATTAATTTTCTCTATTAAGAATTTCAGCTATGACAACAAAAGCTCATTTAATGAAATTTCCTTTACTTAAGCACTATCAATATAAGTGTCCAACCAAAAAGTTAATAAAATCCTTCTGCATTAAAAATAAACTCTTCACTGTATAAGAGGGCTAAAAGTTTATATTCAAACATCCCAAAACATTTTCACTACAAATTAACATAAAGAAAACTCAAACAAGAAAATCCAAACAAGAAAAGTCCCACCCATAAGTAAAAAAACTGAGAACAGGTTCTGGGCTTGAAAGTTTGGCGATTCTAACAGTGTTACGCAATGCCAGTGTATTAAACAGAAGCCAAGTGTCTACACCACAAAACAACCTGTGACACAGCAGCGTACTTTTTCATTGTTCATCCAGAGTAGCCTGTATCAGATCATTTGATCAGTGAATGCTTGTGCATAACACAGTATGTCTCCTACCTTCATATAACGCTTTGAAGCCTTGGGCACTCACAGCGAAGTCTGTCGTGAACCACAGAGTGAGGATAGATCCAGTGCTCACTATAGAGGAGGGCAGCTCAAACCCCGATAATCTAAATTTAAAACAAGACACAAAGAGAGTTAAAAGCATGAATTTGTTACAAAGGCTTATGTGACGAAGTCACTGAATAACTCACTTGAAGTATGGCATTAAACACTTAGATAATCCACACACATGGCATTGGTTGGTATGTATTTGAAATCAAACATTTTCAAGTATCAGAGTTTATTTAATTAACCTTTGAGAAAATTTACTGTTGAAAAAACTGATCTATATAATATGCCCTTGTCCTAAATGCTCCTTGGTTTTGGATGGCTATAATCTACTGCAAACTACTTTGAATTTTAAGTTCTGGGATATATGTGCAGGATGTGCAGGCTTGTTACAAGGTAACCAAGTGCCATGATGGTTTGCTGCACATATCAACCCATCACCTAGGTATTTTTATTGCATTTTAGGTTTTGGGGTACATGTGCAGAACATGCAAGATGGTTGCATAGGTACACATGTGGCAGTGTGATTTGCTGCCTTCCTCCCCTTCACCCGCATCTGGCATTTCTCTCCATGCTATCCCTCCCCAGCTCCCCCCCCCGTGCTGTCCCTCCCCTATTACCCCCAATAGACCCCAATGTGTAGTGCTCCCCTCCCTGTGTCCATGTGTTCTCATTGTTCATCACCCGCCTATGAGTGAGAATATGTGGTATTTCATTTTCTGTTCTTGTGTCAGTTTGCTGAGAATGATGTTCTCCAGATTCATCCATGTCCCTACAAAGGACATGAACTTATCGTTTTTGATTGCTGCATAATATTCCATGGTGTATATGTGCCACATTTTCCCAGACCAGTCTATCATTGATGGGCATTTGGGTTGGTTCCAGGTCTTTGCTATTGTAAACAGTGCTGCAATGAACATTCGTGTGCATGTGTCCTTATAGTAGAACGATTTATAGTCCTTTGGATATATACCCAGTAATGGGATTTCTGGGTCAAATGGGATTTATATTTCTAGGTCCTTGAGGAATCGCCACACTGTCTTCCACAATGGTTGAACTAATTTACACTCCCACCAGCAGTGTAAAAGTGTTCCTATTTCTCCACATCCTCTCCAGCATCTGTTGTCTCCAGATTTTTGGTATTAAACCCACCATCCATTACCTATTTTTTCCTAATTCTCTAATTTTAGATGTTTTCTAATTATATGTGTGTGTGTGTGTGTGTGTGTGTGTGTGTGTATGTATATATGACAGGCAAAGTGTGTGCATGTGTGTATAAACATTTATACACTCCAACATTAAAGCATTACAAAGCCATTGGGTTGACTGTAAGTCTGTGATTCAGTCAGATTCCGAACAGTGCTCTTGGGGAAAGTAAGATGACCAGGATGGCAAAGGCCCCATGCAATAGGTTGTGAGCTGTCTGGAGGGCAAATAAATCCCGAGACAGCTCTGCGATCCTCAGTAGGACTCCCAACAGAAGAATGCTAAGAATACCTACATTCTGGTAAGTGGCTTCTTTTCTATGTTATAAAATCCATGAACTCCTGTGCTGTGGAGCCTGGTCTGTCCTTCCTTTCTCTCCCTCCAAGGAGCCTTCCTCCATGCCTGTGTTTTGGTTTCTCAGCTTTCCTAGCTGGCACACCTCAGGGATCTTCACCAACTCAAATTATATTCATCTTTGTAAACTGCAGTATCTGTTTTCTGTTCTTTATTTTTAATTTGATCCCCTTAAAGAGACTCATTTGTCTTTTAATTTTTTTCCCATTGGATACCAAACCAAACCACTTCCAGACTGTTCACTCACATTAATAAATGACTAACAAATGGAAAAAGAAACCACTGTCATACCATAAGACACTGCTTTGTGAGTTATATGTTATCTGACGCAACACAGAAGGCAATTCAGTAAAGCAAACATGGCTTTAAAAAAGGAAGAAAAGACAACAGTGAGTTTAAATTCTCCTGTGACTGAAGACGGCAGGATTACAGAACTCACCAACCCTATATAACAACAGTATTTAATCAATATTTACAGAGCACTTCACAGAACAAGAACAGAGCACACATTTCTTTCAAGTGCCCATAGAATATATATCAAGATAAACCATCTTATAGACCATAAAACAAACCTCAACCCCTTTAAAATAACTGAAATCATATAGAGTGTCTTCTCTGACTGCCGTGCTATCAAATCAGAAATTATTAAGATAAAAATGACAGAAAAATATCTAATTACTTGGAAAATAAACAGCACACTTCTGAATAAAACATGGAGCAAAGAGAAAGTCTCAAGGAAAACAAAACCATACATGAACTAAATGAAAATATAAAATACAACATATTAAAATTTTTAACACTCAGTTAAGCAGTGCTGAGAAGATGATTGATAGTATTAAAAGCACAAGTTAGAAAAGAGAAAAACTTCCAAATTCCTAATCCAAATTCTCCTCTCAAGAACGATAACAGAAAAAAAAAAAGAATGAAACTAAAGGAAACAGAAAGCAAGAAACAAGAAAAGCATAGAAATCAATAAAATTTAAAGAAAAAGAACAAATAATAAAACAAAGAACCAGTTCTTTTGGAAAAAAAAATCAATAAAATTGACAGAGTGACTAAGTAATTGGGAGTTTCAGAAGGTCCAAATAGTCACTGATAGGCATTAAACATTAAATATCACTATGAACTCAGAAGGCAAAAAAGATATTAAGAAACTGTGTATGTACATTTGGCAACTAAGACAATATGGGCCACTTACTCAAAAAATAAACGATTACAACTAACCAATGAAAAACTACATGATGTGAATTAACCTATAGCTGTTAAAACTTCTCCTAAATAAATTTCCAGCTCCAAGTGTTTCTACTGGAGAATTCTACTTTCAAAGGATTAACACCAATTGTACACACTTTAAAGAATTAACACTAATTGCACACAATCTCTTCCAGAAAACCTGAGTAGATCCATTGCTTTTCTAGTAAGTTTGTGGCATCGACACTACCCTTTCCTTATGGGATGAATTATGCTCCTCCCACCAATTCATATTGAAGGGCTTCATATTGAAGGCCCCAACTTAAGTTATCTGGAAATAGGGCTTTACAGAGGTAATTATAGTTAAATGGTGTCAAATAATTACGACTCTGATCCTATAGGATTAGCGTCGTGTAAAAAGGGGAAAACAGAAAGATATCTTTCTCCCTTGACACATCCTCAGAAAAGTCCAGTAAACACAGAGCAGAAAGGCTGCTGTCTACAGGTCAAGATGAGAGCCCTCATCAGGAACTGAACATGCCGGACGCTGATCTCAGACTTTCAGTCTCCAGAACTGTGAGAAAGTAAACCTGTGTTTCTTAATCCCTGTAGTATATAGGATTTGGTTATGGCAGTCTAAGTAGACTAAGACACTCTGATATCAAAACCAGATAAACACAGAGAAAAGAAAATAAGACAGTATCTCTCATGCATATAGATACAGAAACCGTTAAACCAAGTAAGAGAAAATAGAAGTGGGCAACACAACAAGAATTATATATACAACATGATCAGATGCTGTTTATTAGAGGAATATCAGAATGGTTCAATCTTTGAAACTTAATCCATATAATCTGCAATATTAATGGGCTGACAAAGTACAATCACAAGATCATAGCAATCTATGTAGGAAAAAGCACTTGACAAGAATAAACACCGAGTCATGAGAAAATGTCTCAGTAAAATATGATTGGAGGGAATATTCTCCAACTTCACAAAGAATATCTCTAAAAAAAAATCCCGAAGATAACATTTTACCTAGTGGTGAAAGACTGAATGATTCTATGTAAGATTGGGAAAGAGACAAGAAATGTCTGCCTCGAACACTCTTATTCAATATCGTGATGGAAGATGCCGTGAATGCAATAATACAAGAAAAGAAATGCACACAGGCCAGAAATGAATCAATAAAATTACCACTATTTGCAGATGGCATAGTGATCTTTACAGAAAATGTCAGGGAATCTACAAGAAAACTCATAGAGCTAACACTTGATGTCATCAAATGCACAGGCACACAATGAACATATAAAAATCTACTGTATTTCTGCATACTAGCAATGAACACGTGGACATCAAAATCTGAAATACATTGATTACAATAACTCAAAAAGAAAAGGTTCTGTATAAATAGAACAAGGTATGCCCAGCAGTATATACAGAAAAGTACACAACGTTGAAGAAAACATTCAGAGTAATGCTAATTAAATGGAGATATACCATGTCAATAGAGTGGAAGACTCACTAAAGTAAAGATACAGGTTCTCTCCAAATTGATACAGGTTTTACACAACTTCTACCAAAATTTCAGCAAGATATTTTTTTTGGAAATATAGTAAGATCATTCTAAAATATATATAGGAACGTGAAACAGATTAACTCAAAAAATTTTGTGAAAGAATAAAGTAGGAAAATTAGTTTACCTCATTTCAAGGCTTACTTTATACATACAACAATTAAGACTATTCAGTATTGGCAATTGACAGATTGGCAAAGAAATAAACCCATAGTTCAGTGGATCGGAACAAGGAAGCTCGAAATAAGCCTAAACAAACATCTCCAAATTAGTTTCAACAGGTTCAAAAACAATTTCATAGAATAAGTCAACAAATTGTAATGGAACAACTGGATATTATCCAAAGACAGGAACAAAAGAGCATGGACCTAAGTTTAACACCTTACATAAAAATCACCTCAATGTGGATTACAAATGTAAATGCAAAATATAAATCAGTTAGACTCTTAGAAAAAAAATAAATTCTTTAGAGTTTAGAGCTATAGTTTCTATACTTGACACCAAAATTACAATCCAGAAAAAGAGAAGTTAATAAATTGGACTTCATAAAGTTTAAAAACTTTTGCTCTGTGAATGACCCTTTTAAGAGGATAAAAGTATATGCTGCAGACAGGGAGAACATATTTGCAAACCAAATATCTGACAAAACGTAAGTATCTAGAATGTACAATGAACTCTCAAGACTCAACAGCAAAAAACAAACAATCCAATTAGCAAACAGGCAACAAGCTTAAGAGTCATATGACCTAAAGGATATCAGCAGGCAAATAAGCACATTAACATTTACTCAACCTCATTAGGGGAATGCAAACTAAAACTACAAAGAACTATCATACATGATGTTCCAGCCTATCAGAATGGCTGAAATAAAAAATAATTACAAAAATCACATACTGGCTAGAATGTAAAGAAAAATGATTGCTCTTATATTGCTAGTGGAAATATAAAATGGTACAAACACTCTGGAGAAGTTTGACATTTTATTTAAAAACCAAACACATAAACATGTAACTACCAGCTCACCTAAGTGCTCTCCTTTGCAGTTGCCCTAGAAATTCTCACGACTGGAAATAGTCCATAACTTCACTGTAATACGTCAGTGTTCTGACAGTGCAATTATTGTACAACAGTTTTGCAAGATGTTTCCACTGAACAAACTGGTATGGAGTACACAGAAACTCTTTGTATAATTTCTTTTCTTATGCAATAATAATTGTTTATTTAAAAATAAGTGTTACATATAAGTATTTTTTTTATTTTTATTTTTATTTATTTTTTATTGCATTTTAGGTTTTGGGGTACATGTGCAGAACATCCAAGATAGTTGCATAGGTACACACATGGCATGTGTTTTGCTGCCTTCCTAAATCTATAATGGTATCAAATTAATTAAAAAATACATCAGAAAGGTTGAGACTGGGAAGTACTCAAGAAAATATTGATTAAAATAATCTAGAAACCAAAATATTGCTATTTAATAACGAAACATTCTCATTAAGTTCTAAAAGCTGAACAAAAACTGTTGAGGATACTTTCATTTAGTAATTGCCCATTTTGAAGTTCTGCATATCTATTCACGTAAGTTTAGGTAAGAAATAATGGGATAACACGTTAAAATAAATACAATTTCAAGTCCTCTTTATTCAGTTTTATAAAGAGTTGTGATTGTAAATGGATGTGGTCAGATGATATTGACCACAGTTAAAGATGCTAAATGTTTTTAAAACCAATGTCACAGCACTACTATTTGGAGGTCTGGGAAACTTTGATACTGACAAATGTAGGGAAAATAAATGCATGTGATATGACTTCAAATAGCTAGAATGTAATAGAGTCATTCCTATTTGCATGCACAAAAAATGGAGTTCAATATTAGTTGACAGGTGTGTAGAAGGATGAGTGGATCCAATTGATCATAAAGAACTTTAGCTCAATGTGTGATTAAATGTTTATAGCCATGACTCCATGAAGGTTGAGAGGGAGGAATCTCGTAAGGACAGCCGGCGAGGCTCACTCCTTGGTGGCTCACAACTGTGCTCCTGAGGATACTGCAGTACTTTGGGGAAGACTCTTTGTATAAGGGCCAGTGAATCAATTTCATTCGCATGTAACTGCTGCACTTTGAGAAGTCCTGCTTCTTACAAGCAATGGCTTATTTTTAACACCTAGTAAATTATGAAGCAGGAATATTTTGAAGTAAATCACAATAATCCACACAGGTGTCTTCCAGTAGCAAGTCTTCCTCTGTCATTCAGAGTTGATGGTCCAGGGTAGGTTGGGGATATTTTAGTATACACTTTTTAAAAATGTCATAAACTTTGAATATTTCAACAAAATGACATACATGCTACTCCCTAACATACTGTAGCCTTTTAGTGTTTCAGAAAAAACTACAAGTGTGCTAAAGTATCTTCACTTTAGAGGTAGAAATAGCCCCAAAATTAAGGAGGTATACATTAAAACATTTTAAAAGGTGTTTTCCAAATCACCAAGAGATTACAGAATTTTACTAAGATAAAGGAAAACTGTCTATAAATAAAATAAATGATTTTGAAATGAAAAAAAATCTTATCACCTATGCATGTGGCAGAGAGAGTGAGATTAATTTTCAGATGACACATCCAGAGGCTGGGTAATCAGGAAACAGATTGCATTCTGTAAATTCAGATGCCTTTTATCTGTACTTATTGGACTAGTAGATTTTCAGTAAAGTAACTATTATTTTCTGTAGTTACTCCATATTCTCTTCTAGAATTCATCCAAAATCAGTTGTAGGTATAAACAGTTTTTGAAAATTATATACTACATAGTATATAAGTCTGAAAAATATTTTTATATATTTTATATATAGTATATAGAGTAAACCTTTTGTATATACTCTTTATATATGGTATATATAGTGAGCATATATAGTATGTATCTTATATAAATTTTTATATATTTTATAGGGTATATATATTATATACTATATCATATATAACATAAAATAGATACTGTTATATACTATATTAATAAGTCATAGTGTATTTATTATACTATATATACACAGTATACATACAGTATCGTATATATAATACTATAATTATATTGTTTACTGTATAATAGAATAATATACTAATATATATTTAATTTTATAGTGATATATTTTATCCTATAATATGGTAACATTTTAGAGTACTGTGCATTATTTTATCATATAATAAAGTAACATAGTAATATTTTATATTACCATACAATAAAAACTTGTAATATAGGCCGAGCACGGTGGCTCACGCCTGTAATCCCAGCACTTTGGGAGGCCGAGGCAGGTGGATCACGAGGTCAAGAGATCGAGACCATCCTGGTCAACATGGTGAAACCCCATCTCTACTAAAAATACAAAAAATTAGCTGGACATGGTGGTGCATGCCTGTAATCCCAGCTACTCAGGAGGCTGAGGCGGGGGAATTGCCTGAACCCAGGAGGCGGCAATTGCGGTGAGCTGAGATTGCACTATTGCACTCCAGCCTGGGTAACAAGAGCAACACTCTGTCTCAAAAAAAAAAAAAAAAAAACCATGTAATATAGTAAAGTGGTATATATTACCACATAGTATATATTATATACTATATTACAGCAGAATTTTAAACTGGGAAAGGGTATCGGATAATATCAGATGTCAGGTATTTCAGCTTTTTATTTCATAAAGAAGAGAAATTATGATGAGAAGTATTTGGTCACTCATTAAGGCTTGCCTGGTCTAGGGATGGGGACAATTTGGATAACAGGAAGTGATCATGTTCTTAAGAGAACTGTTGTAGACGGACCAGCCCCAGAGAGCTTGGGAGACCTGAGAGCACAGGTGGCTGTGGCTTCGGGGAGGTCATCATCTTTATGGAAAGCCCTTCCTACCAGGTCTGGGTTGTGAGGACAGAATCCACACGATGGAGAAATCCAGATAGGCGTGTAGGGATCATCTAACGATCCCTGAAAACACACCACATGTGCCGCATGGTCCTGAGTACAAGAGATTACTTGAGTGATGTCCTCGGTGAGCAGGTTTCGGGGCTGGTGGCAAAAGACCAGATGCAATGAGTTACATGTCAAATTGTGTCAAGACACAGCAGAGGGTGATCTGGAACCAGGCGCTCTCAACCCCTAGTCCCTTGGGTTCCTAGAACTCTCCAAGGAAGATGGCATCAACCAGGCAACGTTCAGGAAAGACTGAATCAAACGCGCGCGCGCACACACACACACACACACACACACACACACACACACACACACAGAATCACGAGTATATATAAATTTTACCGGATTAAAATTTCTGTCATCATTTTGAGAGAGACTGAAAAAGTATTGTGAATTCCATTTAATAATTACATTATTGGCTGGGCATGGTGGTGCATGCCTGTAATCCCAGCGACTCAGGAGGCTGAGGCAGGAGAACTGCCTGAACCCAGGAGGCGGAGGTTGCAGTGAACTGAGATCGTGCCATTGCACTCCAGCCTGGGTAACAAGAGCGAAACTCTCTCAAAAATAAATAAATAAATAAATAAATTACATTATTTTCAGACCCTAACTTTGGGCCTCAGAAAATAGTACCTATTTCACTTATTTATTTTTGTGTTCTACTCAGCATATCATTAATTTGAAATCATTAAGATAAAATATATGTCTATTCTCAATATAAACTTCAGTTACAGATTTTTGTCACAATGTGTAAACCATACAAATATACCCATGTTTAAGCTACTGTATGATTTTCTTAAAACCTTTTGAAATTTAAACTCAGGGATCCCTACTTAATACAACATTTCTAGGGAACAGACTGCCCTTTGTTTAAGGCACTTTACTTTTTAGAAAGTATGTATTATTTTTATTTTCAATTTACAAAGGGGGGAAACAAAGCTTGAGGACAGTGTTTAATCACTCCAAAATCACAAAGGTAATTAGTGATAAAACCAGGATTGGAATCCAGGCAGTCAGACTCCAGAACTCACGTACATAATGCCCAGCATATCACACTGCACTGTTTTATAGTTCTATGCTAGTGCTTATCACATTATGCTAAATTACTTTTTGTTTTTTTTCCCCCCTCCACAGGGAGATATTTTTAGGAGATAATCCCTAGCATTTTTGGAGAAACTGCCAACATGTCTGTTTCACTCGGAAAGAGCTTCGGGCTGACTATGAATCCTAAAGGCCAAGATGTATCTTCATTTAATCAATCACTCAGGTGTAGAGGGCAAAACCTGAAAGTAACGAATCGAATACCAAGTGGTAAGGATGGTGTGATGACATTTAAAGTTAGCTTTCCAGAATTTTTTCCAACTCCTTGCTGTGACACCTGATTGGCCCCGTGGTAAAGATATCCCACACAGCTACAGTACTTGAAGCCTTTATTGCTGTTGATGTTAAGAAACTAAGCTTCAATGTCTCGTTTTTGTATCAGACAGTGTCAAGAGTGAATGGGATACATCTCTGCTGCCTGTTTCCTCCTCTCCAAAGAACCCATTACATCTATTGGAATTTGGCTTGACTTAAAGCAAAAGCAAATCCATGTTCACTTGTACTGCATCCATTGAACCACACATTCTAAACAGAAGACAACTAACAGTATCAACTTGAAAAAGAAAATGATGACAGCTTGTAGCAAGACTGCTTCCTCACATCTAAGGAGCTGCATCTTTCTCCATCATCTGGTGCTTACTAGGGATTCAAAGTAATTCTAGGGAGCTTATTAGCTTCCTTGTAAGCAGTACTTCAATAAGAATACCTAAATAATTTGTTAGTACAATACTGAAATGCTTTTTCATATTAATTTCTGGAATAGAAAGTCTGCATGCCTCAATATGTGTATATGTCTCTACATGTCAGAGTAGGTATAGACACAGAAATATGTAAACATGTATTTTCCCAAAATAAATTTGAAAATTTCATTACGGCACTTATAATACTAGATGGGCTCAAATTGCTTTAGGAAATACACAACCTATGGAACTTTTAGAAGTTTTAAAAATAATTGAAATCTAGGATTCATTTTAAATTTGGTTATTTTATTTATTATTATTATTATTTTTTTTTTGAGATGAAGTCTAGCTCTGTCTCCCAGGCTGGAGTGCAGTGACACGATCTTGGCACACTGTAACCTCTGCCTCCCAGATTCAACTGATTCTCCTGCCTCAGCCTCCTGAGTAGCTGGGATTACAGGCACTACCACCATACCTGGCTAATTTTTGTATTTTTAGTAGAGACCAGTTTCAGCATGTTGGCCAGGCTGGTCTCAAACTCCTGACCTCAGGTGATCCACCTGCCTCATCCTCCCCAGGTGCTAGGGACATAGGCGTTAGCCACTGTGCCCAGTCTTATTTTATGTATTTTTATAAGAGTTGTACATATATACAGTGTACAACACAATGTCTCAGTGTACATGTACATCATAAAATGATTACTGGCAAGCTTTGTGTATCTATGAAGATATATATAATTGAATAGAATTATAAAAGTTTTGTGCCTGTCTTATACAAATACCCTTGGTTATATTTTAAATAATCATGAGATTAATAGTCCTATCACTTCTTTATAAAGAGAATAATTTCTTCTAATTTTGTTTTCATTGCTCTTAAAAAGCTTTACAGGTGTGTATCTGTGTGTACACATAGATATACACACATATTTTATACACACACATCTACATGTACAGAATACATTGGATGAAGAAAAAGCATCTTCCTTTCACACCAAAATGTTTTGTAAACAGTGGCTCCATTTGGTTCTTCACCAATTCCTTCTGTCAATTGGGAAACAGAGATTAGCTTATACAATTTGTAAAATCCAAGTTGGATCAGAAAATTGCAGGAGAATAAGACTCATCTTATTACAGAAGGACTTGGTACACATTGATTTAGGAAGCAAAGACAGGGTAAGTTTAGGGGCTAAACCAGCGATAGGAAGGAATGCACAGAAGAGTGTCCTTCATGCTGTGTACCCCAAGAGTTGGACCCCAATATTCCAGGAGACAGATAGATCCCAATATTCCAGGAACAGGAGCTCCAGGAGGGCAAAAGTGGATCCCCTGTAACCCACAGCCATGTGCTGAGACTCTAGAATGCCTGCAGAGTGGAAGTGCTCCACCCATGTTTGCTGAACTATCCCAGCAATCCCCTCCCATCAGAGGCAGCATCTCATTGGCTCAGAAAGAACTCCATGCCCATTCAGTTAAGTTCTGTGGAATGAGGGAATCATCTCCTACATTGTGGGCCAAGACTTGGAGATCCAATCTGTGATCAGCCAGCAGGTCACGAAAAAGAGAAGAGTACTTTGGAGTTGGGTCTTGCCCCACCCACCCTTTCTACTACACAAACACAGACAGCAGGATGTGACTTTCTCTCTTTTGAAAACTTTTAAGATTCTCTTTCTAAGATCCTTCTTTACAGGACTGGTCTATAATACGATGTAAATTCCATTTTTAAAATTCTCCTTTAAATACGTAACTACATATCTGCCCATCTTAAAATCTGTGTCCCCTGAAATACTTAGCACATTGTTTTGTACATGCTGGGTACTCATTTAATTATTAAATTGAACTGTACTATTAAAAACAAAAAGGGCCGGGCGCGGTGGCTCAAGCCTGTGATCCCAGCACTTTGGGAGGCCGAGGCAGGTGGATCACGAGGTCAAGAGATCGAGACCATCCTGGTCAATATGGTGAAACCCTGTCTCTACTAAAGATACAAAAAATTAGCTGGGCACGGTGGTGCGTGCCTGTAATCCCAGCTACTCAGGAGGCTGAGGCAGGAGAATTGCCTGAACCCAGGAGGCGGAGGTTGTGGCAAGTCGAGATTGCACCATTGCACTCCAGCCTGGGTAACAAGAGCGAAACTCTGTCTCAAAAAAAAAAAAAAGAAGAAGAAGAAGAAGAAAAGAGAAGAGGCAAGGGGGAGAATCCACTTGAAGCTGTGCTTGAAGGTGAGTTCTCCTTAACTGCTATCCCACTGACCTCAAGTCAACTGCCTGAGTGTTCAGAATCAACCAGAAAGTATAAATGCAGAAAACAAAAAGGTTTAAATCCCAGAAGTGCGGTTTGTAAATAAAGCCAATTGTGCTGATCCCACAAAACAAGTCTATGTCAGAATCTCTCCTACATGTGCTTCCCTAAGCAAGGTGCTGCCTTGATCTCAGGAGTTAGGCTTTGGGTTTCTCATGCCACGAACACTGGCTTGGAGAATAATTTTTCTAAAATCCAATTAACCACTGCCTATTGCTTTAACTGATAGTTTTCCTTCCTATCATTGCTCACCACATGGTTATGACATAGTCTACTTTCTCCTGGGACCCTTAGAGGAATTTCATTTGGTTATGGAGATTTAATATACATGGTATATCATAGTTTACACTAAATAGAAATTTCCTCCTAAGAAATTTCACTCTCTGCTAAGCACCACTCTCTAATAAAAGTTCCTCTGGGGGAAAAAAATAAATTTTCCCCATATTGCATTCTAGACAAGTTTGTCAAGAATTAATTCCACTGATCCTTTTTATTTTTTTAATCAATTCACCAAGTTATTTTGGGCAAGTTATTTCATAATTACAGGGTCTGTAATAGACTATTGGAAACAAAAATCTAAACAGATTTTGCCCCCAAGCATGAAATAGCATCCACATGGTGAGTATTTGTTATGACAATAGAACCATTTATAAATGACGTTAAAACAGTAACAGCAGCTTTCCTCTCAATGTCATTTTAAATACTTTACTCCAGTGTTTTCCCCTCAACTCTTATGCCTTCTGTGCCATCAGCACTGGCTTCTCCTGAATGGCAAGGATATATAAACTATATTTCAAGTACAAAATACATTAGTAGAATTTTTATATCAAGATGACTTTTCAATATTTTTCCCCTATATATGCCACTTTCCAATGTAACAGTTTAGGTTGATCTAGCAATCCCACTACTGGGTATATACCCAAAGGATTGTAGAACATTATATTATAAAGAAACATGCACATGAATGTTTATTGTGGCACTGTTTCCAATAGCGAAGACTTGGAACCAACCCAAATGCCCATCAGTAACAGACTGGATAAAGAAAATGTGGCACATATATACCATGGAATACTATGCAGCCATAAAAAAGATGAGTTCATGTCCTTTGCAGGGACACAGATGAAGCTGGAAACCATCATTCTCAGTAAACTGACACAAGAACCAAAAACCAAACATCACATGTTCTCACTCATAACTGGGTATTGAACAATGAGAACACATGACACAGGGAGAGGAACATCATGCACCAGGGCCTGTCGGGGGCTGGGGGGTTAGGGGAGGGATAGCAGGGGATAGGGGGATAGGGGATGGATAGTATTAGGAGAAATACCTAGTGTAGATAACGGGGGGATGGATGCAGCAAACCACCACAGTACATGTATACCTATGTAACAAACCTGTATGTTCTGCACATGTGCCCCAGAACTTAAAGTATAACAATAAAACAAAGACTTTAGATAAGACCTGTGCTTCTTCAGAATAACTCATGGAGTTTCTACTTTATTTTATCCTCTGATCATTAGTATCAGTTTATTTAATCTTAAGCAGACAGCATGGCTGTGGAAAGAGGTCAAGCCCTAACTGATTTTCTCATAGGCAAGGGAGGGGAGTAGGTGGTGACCACTGGAGCTTATTCCAGGTCTCTGTTTTCATTATCTCAGTACCATTTAAAAATAGTGAAATGGCACAAAGATGTTAAATAATATGCAGATTTATTTCATATCACAAATATATGTTTTTACATCATGATATCCTTTTTAATGGTGAACCTAATGTGTATAAAATAGAAACCTGAATCCAGTAGTTGGGTGAAATTAATTGCCCTTAGAACTGTACACACATACAACCTCAGAGACTGAAGTAGAAACAAGGTTAGAGGAGAGGAAGAGAGAGAAGGTGAAGAAGGGAGGGAGGGAAGGAGGGGGAGGGGGAGAGAGGAGGGGGGAGAGAGGAGGGGGGAGAGGGGGGGAGCGAGGGGGGGAGCGAGGGGGGGAGCGAGGGGGGGATATGGAGCGAGGGGGGGATATGGAGCGAGGGAGGGGGATATGGAGCGAGGGAGGGGGATATGGAGCGAGGGAGGGGGATATGGAGAGAGGGAGGGAGATATGGAGAGAGGGAGGGGGAGGGAGCGAGGGAGGGAGATATGGAGAGAGGGAGGGGGAGGGAGATATGGAGAGAGGGAGGGGGAGGGAGCGAGGGAGGGAGATATGGAGAGAGGGAGGGGGAGGGAGATATGGAGAGAGGGAGGGGGAGGGAGCGAGGGAGGGAGATATGGAGAGAGGGAGGGGGGAGGGAGCGAGGGAAGAAGGGGGAGAGAGAGAGGGAGAGAGAGACGGGAAGGGAGGGAGAAAAGGAGGGAGGGAGATATGGAGAGAGGGAGGGAGAGAGAGGGAGGGAAGAAGGGGGAGAGAGGGAAGGAGAGAGGGAGGGAGGGAGGGAAGGAGAGAAGGAGGGAGGGAGGGAAGGAGAGAGAGAAAGAGAGGGACAGAGAGAGAGAGAGTGTGTACATGCAGAAGAGGAGGGCAGAGACAGAGGAGAGAGACCGAATAGAGACAGATTGCTTCTTAGTTATACTTTATAACACCTGACCCTGACCACCTATACCAGCCACAGCCGCATTTCAAAACTTTGCTCTGAAGCTACTACTTTTGCAAAAAAAAACAGATACTAACTGGATAAAAGGAAAAGATAGAGGAATCAAACAAAATAATCCTAAATCCTGACAGAATTAAGATAATGAAATCAATTGTTCTAACAATTTTGAAACCAAACTTCCTCGGTGACCTGGCATGCATGAGAAATGCAGTGAATGCTTAATAAGTTCGTGACACACACAACCAAGAGAAGGTATTGGGCAATGCAGCCCTACTATTTTCTTGGTGAAATTTATCAAATATTTGAATGATATGTAACAATTAGGTAAATGGGAATTACTTCGAATAAACACAAGTTTTAAAAGCCACGGCAATAATCTACATTAATGTACTTCATTATATTCATCCGTGTATTCTCAGAAGTGCGTAAAGAGCTTTGGTACAGCTCACAGACTAAGACAGACACAGGATGAGAACCCAGAAATATTGGATACTGAATTTTAAAAAAAGGTGATTTATTGTATAAAATAAATCCTTGCTAAAACATACATGGATTACAAAAGCTTGATTAGCAATTATTTTGAGAAGCTTGGAAAAGGAAACTTTGAGTTTAAAAATTCTGTCAAGTGGCTTATGAGAAAGCAGGAAACTCACACAGGATCTTCACCGTCTTCCAGTTGTAGTTACTCGTCAGCGAAGGGCCCAGAGACCAGGCAGCTTCAGTACCTTATTCCCAGGACTGCTTGTAGAATCCCCTCCCCTGACTACCAGCTTAGTGATTATCCTAAGGCCAGCAGCTTTCACACTGTGTTGACTTCCTAGATTTTGGGCCTGGTGAAAAGAGATGGACTAATGCAACAGCAACTCAAATATCAGATAAACTCAACTGTTCGCTACTCCTGTGGACTGTCTGCTAATTTCTGGTCTATGCTCCGAGTGTGAAAACACAGTGTTCCCTACAACATCCATAAAATAACCTAACAGGTGAGGAAACTAAGCAGCAGAGACCCTTAATAATGTCTTAATCCTAAGACCATGCAGGTGGAGAGCACTAGAGCCAAGACTCAAGCCCTGGTGTCTCTCTCCAGAGCTTGTGCCCAGGAGATTTCAAACCAGGGCCATAGAGGAAATTAAATATATGTGAAACCAAGCCGTAATTTTGGTTACTGATTAGAAACCAACCAACAGTTTAGATTTCATTAGCACTTTCTGTGTAGCCAAGGTCTCCAGGCCGGAGCCACGGAAGAGGGCTACAGATGAAGAGGTGAGCAGCAGGAGAGATGCTGTGATGTTTCAGAGTCACTCCCACGGCTCACGTTACCGTCTGAGCTCCACCTCCTGTCAGATCAGTCTCACATTAGATTTACACAGGAGCGCAAACCCTACTGTGAATTACACATATGAGGGATCTAAGTTGTGTGCTCATTATGACAATCTAATGCCTGATGATCTGTCACTGTCTCCCATCACCCCAAGATGGGACTCAGCAGCTGCAGAAAAACAAGCTCAGAGCTCCCGCTCATTCTACACTATGGTGAGTCATAGAACTATTTCATTATATATTACAATATAATAGTAATAGAAATAAAATGCATCAGAAATGTAATATATTTGAATGACCCTGAAACCATTTTCTCCCACTACTGGTCCATAAGAAAACTGTCTTCCAAAAAACTGGTCCATGGCACCAGAAAAGCTGGGGACTGCTGTTGCATGCAACTTATAAAATTGTTGAAATAAAATTACTACATAAATTAATACTAAAACAATCAACTGTGGAACCAGGGATAGGGGCACATCGAAGGCAATTCTCTGCGAGGTGAACACACGGGCTGTCTTCAAGTGCAGCCAGGTGGCTCCCTAATTCCCAGGGAGGCCAGCGGATTGCCACCCCCCCCCCCCCCACCAGCAGGAACCACCTCCGTGGAAACAGACAAATGTTACAACTGAGAGAGGAAAAGGGCTCTTAAAGTGGGAAACGGAAAATTAAATAAAGCCAATGTTCTTTATGCTCAAATCTGCCCTTGTCTGAAAGAGGTAAAACTTTCTCATTTGCAGTCATTCACCCGGCATGGGAATATGTAAAATTCCCATCTTTTGATTGAAAAAGGCCATTTATTTGCAACACCTCTATGAATTTGTAGATGGCGTTTAAAATTTGCATACATTTACAACTGTGCTTTGCAAGATAGAATTTTAACAGATCTGGAAAAAAGGGAAAACAGACCGAAACGTAAAGCACACAGCCACAGCCACGTTCTTTGACAATCCTACAACTCAGGATAGGAAAACAGACACCAAAAACGGGGGAAACCTGTGGAATTTATGTTGCATTCACTGTGGGCTCCAGGAGGTGATTTTCTCTTCAGTCTCAGGATTAATAGCTTCAATTCTTTTCAAAGTAAAGACAAGGGATTTTAAATATCTGGAACTAGGGGCTGGGCACTGTGGCTCACACATATCTGATCCCAGCACTTTGAGAGGCTGAGATGGGCAGATCACTTCAGGTCAGGAATTGGAGAGCAGCCAGGCCAACATGGTGAAAACCTGTCTCTACTAGAAATACAAAAGTTAGCTGGGCATGCCGGTGTGCACCTGTAATCCCAGCTAATCCCACGGGGAGTGGCTGTAAAAACTACTGAGGAGGCTGAGGCAGGAGAATTGCTTGAACCTGGGAAACGGAGGTTGCAGAGAGCTGAGATCGCACCACTGAACTCTAGCCTGGGCAACAGAGTAAGACTGTCTCTAAAGAAGTAAACAAACAAATAACTGGCTCCGAGAACACCAAATCTGAATGTGTGGCAACAGAAGACACTTTTTAAACTCAGCCCTAGGCCTTGTGACCCATCCTATGATGTCCCCACACTCTAACAGAAGGAAAGTAACAAATGACAGAAACGAAATCCAGTAAAATTGTGTGATGATGCATTTAAGTGCCCAACATTGACTAAAACAGCAAAAAGGAGGAGGAAGTTCATGTTACAGTCACTGAAGCTAATCCAAAATTTCCACCTAATTACAGGTGGAGAAAGCACTGGGAAGCCTTACCGCTAGCCTGATCTGCTTGTCTTTTGATTGGATACCAAGGAAGGGTAACAAATGTTTTCACGCCCCCGACAGCACTCCGAAGGTGGTTTGAGGACTTAGCTCTTAGGCTGAACATCCTGCCCCAGCCATCAAGCCCCACTTCACCAGGACTCAGCCATGGAACCAACCCAAATGCCCATCGATGATAGACTGGACTGGGAAAATGTGGCACATATACACCATGGAATATTATGCAGCAATCAAAAATGATGAGTTTGTGTCCTTTGTAGGGACATGGATGAATCTGGAGAACATCATTCTCAGCAAACTGACACAAGAACAGAAAAAGAAATACCGCATATTCTCACTCATAGGTGGGTGAGAAAAATGAGAACACATGAACACAGAGAGGCGGTCTACTATACACTGGGGACTGTTGGGGGGAATGGGGGAGGGACAGCAGGGTGGGGCTGGGGGGGATAGCCTGGGGATGAATACCAAGTGTGGGTGAAGGGGAGGAAAGCAGCAAAGCACACTGCCATGTGTGTACCTATGCAACTATCTTGCTCGTTCTGCACATGTACCCCCAAACCTATAATGCAATAAAAATTAAAAAAAAAAAAAAGAAAAATCTAAGCTTGTTTTAAAAAGGAAATAGATCTTAAGGTATTTCTAAAATCTGTTATGTGAACATTGTAGAATAATCATGACTAGAAAAATGAGCCACATTTTCTCATCATGATTATCCATAAGAATCATTCACAAAAGAAGTAAATTACATGAAAATTTCCTCTCAGGATTTTTATAACATAGCCATATATGTATTTTTGTAATTTGTTTCACAATGACATTATGGTTTCTGGAGATATTTTGAGCAGACTACCTGGGTAAAAAGCTTTTATTTCCTATAGTATCAGCCCTGTCACACAGGCTTTCAGAATCCCAGAGTCGCACAAAGGAGTTCTTACATTTTAACGTAGTGTTTGTAGGAGCTTTAGCATAGAGTAAGATTCTACTACCATATACATTTACTTCAGCTGTCCATGAGTTCTGCGTTTGTGGTGTGAAGAAAGAGATCTTTGAGTTCCATCTCTATGGGACCACCATGGGCCACATTTTGGTGATGGGTTTGTCTGTAAAAAGGTGCACATCTGCCCTAGTTTACCTGCTTCACTGGCATAGAACTCAAGTGACCTCACCTGAGAACCTGGCTGAGGCTTGGGGATCAACCGGCTTAAACTAATTTTCTAAGTGTTTTCCATTTATTTTCTCATAAACGTTCACAGAAACCCAATGAAGTGATCTGATCTCCATTTAAAAGGGGGCATAGAATCGTTCCCAGCCTCTTAGCTATTAAGGAACAGCCAGTATTCACACTCAGCTTCTCTGGCTTCCAAGTTCGTGCTCTTTCTAGCACACTATGCTGCACTCGTAAAATAACTGAGTATGCTTGTTCATTGACATATTAACTTTTTAAAAAATTCAGAGACATTGAGATAGATCTGCAAGACAGTCCTGAATATAACCTCACCCAAGCAGTCTTGTTTTTAGAGTGCAGTCTTTAAGGTTTGAGAGACCCGGAGCTTCCCTACATCATGGATGTGGGGTCTGAGGCAGCACCAAATCTCCAGTCTCTGCAGTCTGTCCTGTCTTCCCTGTTTCACTGCGGTGTGCAGCTTAATTATAAATCTAGGTGAAAGTGGTGGATAAACTCCACCCATCCACATGACACTGAATGCTCAATGGCATGCGTGGCGATTGACCAACACTTCAGTCCAGCAGCACCTGGCTCTAGGAAGATGCAGAGGTAAGCTCCACTCCGTTCCCATGTTTCACTTTCCATCTCTAAGCCAACTAGAGTTTGGGGAGCCCTGCAGAGTCACACTGTGCATAATCATGCTATTATTTTGTGCCTACATTATCCCACGGAGGAGTTAGCATTTTCTTGGATGTCCTGGAGATTGAGCCACTTGTACAAACTCTTGTGGCTTTAATACACAGTTGAGATTACCCAAAGTTACCTGCAAATATTTGGCTACAAAGACCATTCAAATAATCTGCCCTCAGTCACAAGTCTTTGAAGGATCAAAAGACTTGCTTATTATTCAAGATCAAATTCCCAAAATTAAAATAAAAGATGTGTTATCTGAGTCTACATTGTATTCCCTCGAAAGCATTAGATTAGCGAAGACCAACAGTTTAAGTATGCAAAAGTAACCACTTATGGTTAAAGATTCCATAAATGAATCACTATGAAGTCATGGACGCTTCACCAGCCCTAGGTGTTTGGGGTAAATTTTCATTTTCTTTTTTTGCATTCTTAGCTGATATGGGCCTTATTGGTGCCATCCTATTTCATCTGTATTATATGGTTCACACTAATCAGTCAGACCAATTAATCATCTCTATCACCTTATTACTGCTAAGGTAAGGATTATTTCAATTGCTTAAATTATCCATTTTATTAAACATATTGCTAATTTCATTTATCTGAAATGGTTTACATGAAATATATTGCTTGTATTAAACAAATTAACTACAAAATTGAAAATGACCTTTCACTGGTGCCAAAATTACCATGGTAATCAATAGTTAAATGTAATTATTCTAAATTACAGCAATTGTGAAATACCAGTATACAACTTTGTGGGTTACTAACTTATTTCGCATAAGTACATTACTTAAAATATTTAATAATGCAGTGATTCTTTTCATCTAACTTTTTCCTAACATATTTTTCTACTTCCATTTGAAAAACCAGCTGAGTCATACACACACACACACACACACACACACACACACACACGAAAGTATCTATTTGAAGTATATGAGTTTACTCACTGTCTGCTTAATATATATTTCTTGACTATGTTTATATAAGTATACTTACCTGTTTGTTTTAAGGTGAAGTAAAACAGCAAAATAGAAGTTGGTAGTGTTAGGGTCACAGCAAGGCAAGCCCATAGACTCCCTTCCCCATTTCCCCAGCTAAGCTGAGCTCATAACAAAAACAGCCTCAAGCCTTGTAAAGAGGGCACCTGAGTTCCAAGATGTGGTTGCACCAGGCTCTCGAACCCAGGATGTTGATCCAATTAAGCAGAATGTCAGCCTCTGAGAACTAAGATGCGGTTTTTTTCAGAAAAGCACCTGCAAACCCCCCATATAACCCCATAGTCTATAAGCCAGTCTGCAGCCTTCACTGCCTGTGATGAGGCAGCCAGCCTGGCAGGTTGAAATAAACTTGCTAAACCTGACCCTGGCTCTGCCTCTCCATCCTTTTGGTCAACCTCACAGGTAGAAGTGCACATTATGAAAATGTGTACTTATTAGAGGCAGGGTTTAAATTTAGTTAGATTTTGAAATACGTAGAAAGTGACTATAAATCAGTTTTGTGTTACTGATGAAGAATCCTAAGCCTACAAACACTGAATTGGGCAAAAGATGTAAATCCAGGTGCGAAAATGAAATTAACTAATACAGAATGTACCTTCGAAAGACAGGATGGTGTAATGAGATCCCAAGAGAGAATCAACTGCACAACCGTTAACAAGCTTAATAAGGAATAATAATAAATGTTTACAGTTTCCACACAGGAAATAACGTCCTGCCCTGCACACTTCACCAGCCCTAGACATGGGGGTTATTATACACTTTTAATTTTCTTTAGAGTTAAGAAGCTTAATATGAAAATAATATATATAAAATACCAGTAATCAGTAGTTTAAAACACTGTTTTGATGACGATATTGGAAAAGAGACATGCATTTTTAAGTTTTTATGTACATTTCTTGCTAATTTGAATGTATCTTTCAATATTAATAATGTAGAAATTTTTTGATCTAGCAACCTAACTTCTGAAATGTACCCTACCTGTGTACATGCACATATATATATTTATAAGATGTTCCCAACATTGGTAGTATAACAAGAAAAATGTCTACTAATTGGGAAAAAATAAATTACATATTTATGCCATTATACAATGAATGAGGAGTCAGAGAATTGCGTGCACACACACACACACACACACACACACAAACACTTCCGCCTATATCTAATTATCTCTTCTCCCTCACCACAAAATGATTGTTCATCTTATTTTTCACCCACAAAAAAAATGTATCTCAGCAACTGTTTTTGTTTCCCTCTGTAATATTTATGCAGATAAAGACATGTATAGATAACATTGCTGACATGCATATCTATATATAATTTTGGAAGATGTAAAACCAACTTTAGTAGTCATTTTCTCTAGAAAGATAGGTAGTAGCAATAATGGGGAAGAAAAATTTAATTGAAAACATTTGTGCTGCTTGAAAATTTTATCATGTAAATGTATTATTTTAAAAATTAAGTAATTTGGTCCAGGTGTGGTGGCTTATGCCTGTAATTCCAGCATTTTGGGAGGCTGAGGCGGGCAGATCACATGAGGTCAGGAGTTCGAGACCAGCTTAGCCAACATGCTAAAACCCTGTCTCTACTAAAAATATAAAAAATTAGCCAGGTGAAGTGGCATGCCTGGAGTCCCAGCCACTCAGGAGGCTGAGGCAGGAGAATCGCGTGAACCCAGGAGGCACAAGGTTGCAGTGAGCTGAGATCACATCACCATACTCCAGCCTGGGCAACAGAGTGAGACTCTGTCTCAAAAAAAATTAATTTTAAAATATGAGTGAAAATATATTCATCCATTATTATTTTAAAGTATACATTTTGTTTCTAACTCTTTCACTCATTATTATTTAAGAGACAGGGTCTTGATCTGTCACCTAAGCTAGAGGGCAGTGTTGCAACTTTGGCTCACTGCAACCTCAACCTCCTGGGCTCAAGCAATCCTCCCACCTCAGCCTTTTGAGTAGCTGGGACTACAGTCCTGAACACAACATTCAGCTACTTTTTTTTTTCTCTCTGGTAGATAGAGAGGCCTCATTCTACAGTCTACTGGCTTTGAACTGCTGGCCCCAAGCAATTCTCCTGCCTGAGCCTCCCAAAGTGCAGCTCAACCAGACCCAGAAGCCATCTTTAATCTACTGTCCCGATCCAGTAGATTACTTTCTTAAAATGAAATCAATGTTAAATGTCTATTATGAGTTAGACATGAGGTACTTTACAGAGAGAGAATGCGTTATAAATAACTTTCGATTTTCATGTGCAGAACTAAGAAGCAATTCATTAGTTTATGTGAACATTTTGTGTTTAATATATTTGATAATGCTCAAGTTCTTCATCACCTCAGTATTTAATTTGGTTTCACAGAAAAGTCATTTTTTTCCTAAAATATTTACAGGTGTCTTTCAAATGCAAATTAAAATGTTTGAGGTACAGAAGATATATGAAATATTTTATTTCGATATTGCATCACAATCCATTTGATTGACTAATCTTGGAGGTTTCACCAGGTAAATCAAATAGTAAGGTTTAATAAGATGAAGTATAAATGGATAAAAGAGTGAATGAAAATTCAAGACAAATCTGAGTTATTGTGAAGTATGCTGCTACCACTTTATGAAACTCCTTTAAAAATCTTACCAGCATCTTATATCACCATTGTACAAAGACACTCAGGAGCCCATTATTCCAAAACCAACTATTAAAAAGTAAATTTGCCAGGAGTCATTTCTTTGTCCCTTTTTCTAAGTTGCCTGGAAACCCATTTTGTTTCAAAACTGCCCAGAGTTTGAGTTGTGGAAGCACGTGACTAAAAGCTTATCTCCTCCCACTCTAATCTACTGTCCCGATCCAGCAAACACATCTGAAAGACAGCTTCAGATGCAGGCAAGGTGACAACCTGGCAAATCTTCACAGCAGACATGATGTCATATACAGTACAGTGATGGCTGTTTATAAATCTTTCTTTAAAATACTTTGTTATTTCTGGCTTTTTAACAGTTAAAAAAAATTAAAGTTAGACAACATTCATTATTTCTCCTAATAACGTTCCTCCCCTATTCCTCCACCCCTGCCATCTCTTCCCCTAGCCCTGCATTAGGAGAAATACCTAATGTAGATGTCAGAGTGATGGATGCAGCAAACCACCATGGCATGTGTATATCTATGTAACAAACCTGCACATTCTGAACATGTACTCCAGAACTTATAATAAATAAAGTTAGAAAACAAATGTATACAAAAAAGAAAAAGAAAACAAATGTATACAAAGTCTAAGGTGGACATTCTCCTTCCAAGTTTATCCCATTCCCATGCTTTTGCCTAGAGATTTCTACTGTTAACAAAGCCTACACTTTGCTAGTCCCTACTGTATATATGAACATATATAGCCCATTTGTATAAATACATGTGCTTACATGCTTATCTACAAGCATATTACATCTGTTATGTATATAAAATATGTTATTCCTTATGTCTGTTTACCTAGAGAACCTCTCAAACCATATGCAACTGAAGATATTTTATTTTGTTTCACTTATAGCTCTTTCAAATTGGCTAGAAAAATAGAAATGAACCCTCTGGATTGCTGTGGATTCCAGAATATTTTCACAATTTGGTTGACTCTTTCCCTTATACAATGTCACCGAAAAGGTAGTCCCTGAAATGTGTATTTAATATTAAAATCAGTGGGCCAGGCGCAGTGGCTCACGCCTAAAATTCCAGCACTTTGGGAGGCCGAAACGGGTGGATCACAAGGTGGGATCGAGACCATCCTGTTCAAAGAGGTGAAACCCCATCTTTACTCAAAATATAAAAATTAGCTGGGCATGGTGGTGCATGCCTGTAGTCCCAGCTACTCGGGAGGCTGAGGCAGAAGAATTGCCTGAACCCAGAAGGTGGAGGTTGCGGTGAGCCAAGATCGTGCCATTGCACTCCAGTCTGGGTAACAAGAGCGAAACTCCATCTCAAAAACAAAACAATATTAAAATCAGTGAATATTTTATGTTTGTATATAATCCAAGGACAGTAATTGTCTATAACATACATTTTTTAAAAATTTGATTTCTAAAACTGAAATATGTAACTTGCCTGAATTTACACGGCTTGAGATGGGATTGTAAATCAATGTGATTGCTTGCTAGTTTTTAATGAACATGAACACATAAATGATAGTTGTCCCTCAAAGCAATATCGCTGTGGCATCACAGTTATCTCCACAATAATGTCACCACTCAAACTCTTCATCTTCCGAAAACACTATCCATTTTTTAGATTTTGATTATAATTTGGAATATACAAGTATTTGAAAAGAGTCTGGGGTCTGCCTTTACTTAAAGAATGTAAGTGGGCTGTAGAATGGGGACGCTATTAGAGCAACAGTATCTTATTCCTCCTTTTAAACATTGGAATTCTTAGAGAGATACACTACAGGGTATACAAGAGGTGTCAAATTTGTATTTGTAATTAATGCATTTTAAGGTGGTTAATGTCAAGTCATCAGCATCAATCTTTTTGCAAACGTTTTGTATTTACTAGATGACGTCTACCGACAGTATGCATACACGCTGGTCTTTGAGATTAACAGTGTCTACAACAAAGACGGTAAAACACTTTTCCAAGAAAACTGCAATGATCATTCATTATTCAACCACATTGGACTGTATGATGAAATCAGGGTTTATCTTCTTATCTATTTGTTTCTTTATATGCCACATAGATTAGCACAAGAATGTAGCACAGAGTGTCACAACAGAAATCACAGCCATGTATGGCTAAACACGTAGGCATATGCAGTTCCCTCAAATGTAAAGAAAATTTCATATTCAAAGACAAGACATAGTTTTAGATGATGCCAAGATTTACTAGAACAGCTATGCAGGTCACATGCAGTTAAAGAAATAGCATTTAAACCATTCGATCCTGCAGTTCTTAATAAACAAGATTCTCACAACAGTTGGTGAAAGATGATCCAAAATATGGACAGAGTTTTATCAAACAATAAACAAATTGTATCTCTACCAAATCTGACCAGTGTGACGTCCGGAAAAATCCCTTATATGGTGAGAACAGCGTTAGTTACAAACTGCTGGGTAAATTAGTTGACATATGAAAACAGTCAACGATTTGTTCACTTCATGGTATCTAATCTACAGTTCTCATGACAAATCTGTTTATGTACATATATGCATGTGTAATGTCATTACCTCTGATATGAGGTGAAAATGTACAAATGGAGTAAGAATGATAAGTTAAAGAAGCCAAACATACTATCTTTGAGAATCAGACAGAAGTGGCCTGGTACAGTGGTTCACGCCTGTAATCCTAGCACTTTGGGAGGTCGAGGCAGGCAGATTTCAGGTCAGGAGTTTGAGACCAGTCTGGCCAACATGGTGAGACCCCATCTTTACCAAAAATACAAAAGTTGGCCGGGCATGGTGGCGCACACCTGTAATCCCAGTTACTTGGGAGACTCAGACAGGAGAATCGTTTACACCTGGGAGGCAGAGGCTGCAGTGAGTGGAGATAACACCACTTCACTCCCTATACTCCAGTCTGGGAGACAGAATGAGACTCCATGTAAAGAAAATAAAGAAAAAAAAGGAGAGAAAGAAAATAAAGGAAGGAAAGAAGAAAAGAAAGGAGAGGGAAGAAAGGAGAGAAAAGAGCAGAGGAAAGAGTAAAGAGAGAAAGAGAACAAAAGCAAAGAAAAGGCAAAAAAAGGAAAGAGAAAGAATTGGGGGAAGAGAAAGGAGAGAGAAGAGAGGAAAGAGATAGAAAGAAAAAAAGAGAAAAAAGTAAGCAAAGACAAAGAAATGGTGTGGGGGAGGAAGGCAAGACAGGAAAAAAAGATCAAAGTGGAGATTCTTGAAGGTCATGCTGAATGTGGTGCTCAAATATGGACAACTTTTAGATCAACAGCAGCAAGAAAACCACCTAAGACATAAGTAGCAATGTTGAATTATGACATTTTTAAAGACAAGTTTATTTAGCCAGGGAAAACAGAATAGTACCTATCTTTTAGGGATTTTTCTAAGAATTAAAACAGCTCTAGAACATGAAATGCTGAGCATTCTGTGCAAGGGATAGATGTCTGTAAACATGGTTATTATTAATAAAGGCATGATTGCACTTGGGATGACATGTTAAAAACAGCAAAAAGCTGGGTCATTCTAAGCACAGGTGCATGAAGGAAAATAATGAGGTAAAATGGAACAAGTATGTCTGCCTAATTTTCCCTGATGTGACTAAGATCATATCATTCCAGACAATCAGATACTTGTGACCTCAACCATTCTTTCAGGTGCAAATGGCAGCCAAGAGGGCACCTGCTCCAGCCAAGGTAATGCAGTGTTCAGAATATGATCATCTCCAAGTCTTACATATTTGCTCCCTTCTTCATTTACATAAAATAACTGAAAATTTCCATGGTGTTGAAGGGATATTTCCCTTCTCTTGCATTTTTCAGGTGTTAAAATGAAAACTTATACCCATACTGAAGACACCGCACATCTATGCACTCACACAAAAGTACATATTTAATATATTACTTCGGTGAACAAAAATCTATGGTCGGATAGTAAATATGATATTGTTTTAAGGTTGGGCGATGGTGCTGGAATAAAGAATCTGACATCATTTTTTAATATGCAGAATCCTGGTTAAGACTACTTTCTGGCTGGGCGTGGTGGCTGGCACCTGTAATCCCAGCACTCAGAGGCTGAGGCGGGCGGATCATAAGGTCAAGAGATGGAGACCATCCTGGCCAACATGGTGAAACCCCGTCTCTACTAAAAATACAAAAATTAGCCGGGCATGGTGGTGTGTGCCTGTAGTCCCAGCTACTTGGGAGGCTGAGGCAGGAGAATTGCTTGAACCTGGGAGGTGGAGGTTGCAGTGAGCTGAGATTGTGCCACTGCACTCCAGCCTGGTGCCTGGCGACAGAGCAAAACTCTGTCTCCAAAAATAAAAATAAAAATAAAAGACTACTTTCTTTATTGTTTGAGCATTATTTTTCACTTGTTCTCTTTCTAGCCATATGTTCTCTGTCATTACCTATGACATTCAGTTGGTTATATTTGCCTCATTTAATCAACCATTTTCTGAACACTTTAGAATTGTATAAAGTCTCTTCCTTAATATCCCATTGTTTGAGTAGGTGAACAATTCTATGCTTTTGGATAATTCTAATACTATTTCTTACTGTACCAAATAGTCTTTCGAAATTTATACCCTCCAGTGAGTCACTTAAGAAAGTCAAAGTCTTTGCTTTCATAAAGCCAATTTCATACTTCATTGGCTGTGTTTTCATTTGGGCAGCTTGTGTGATAAAACTGGTTTCAATAAATTGAAATAATATGCTGGTGTTCAAGTTCTTCAAGAAAGAACTGTGTGTTCACAGTTGAATTGGGCCACCAGATAGGTATTCCAAGAATGTAAGGTTATTGATGCCACTAGAGAACATTTAGTTGTCACTTTCCTCACAACTTGGGAGGAATTTCTATTTGGGGGCATCACACTGCATTCAGTATCCAGTAATAGACTGTACTGAGAATCTACACTAAGAAATCCTAGAAATATGACAGAAATAGATTATTAACTGGAACATTTAAATTGCCTACTTAGTAACTAACATCTTTAATGCAGAAGTGTTGTCCCCCTGGAGTGGGGTACAGGAGAGGAGAGTCAGCGGATGCAGGGATGTGACCTGAGCCTTTCAGCTGGTCAGAAAGTCTCAGTGTCGATGGCAACAATGTTACTGCCTTTTCCCTGTCAGCACCCTGGCCTTGTACCACCTCTTAGAAACCTGACACAGCCCAAGAAGAAAAGGTGAAGCTGTTTCACCAGGCTGAAGGGCCACATGTTCACTGCAGAGAGCAAGTTATGATTTTTTGGTTACGTTTGTTACACACCTGAGTGTTTATCGTTACACCTGAGTTTTGAACTGAAACCCCTACTTCATAAATGAGGCATCAAAAGAAACAAAGGACCTTTTTTTCAACAATCATCCATTGCTAGGATACCTTTGGGACAAAAGATCACATGAAGAGTGGCCGCACCTGGGAGTGGTGGCTCACACCTGTAATCCCAGCTTTTGGGAGCCCCATGTGGTTGGATCGCTTTAGCCCGGGAGTTTGAAACAAGCCTGGGCAACATGGCGTTATCTCCAACTACACACACACACACACACACACACACACACACACACACACACACACACCCCACAAAGTAGCTGGGCATGGTGGTGCACACCTGTAGTCCCCGCTACTCAGGAGGCTTAGGCGGGAGGATCGCCTGAACCTGGGAGATTGAAGCTGCAGGGAGCTGTGATCAGGCCACTGCACTCCAGCCTGGGCAACAGAACGAGACCCTCTTAACAAACAGAAGAGTGACCCTAGGAGAAGAGCAGGAGATGATAGGGCGGAGTGGCAAGAAAGGGTTGCATGGGAGGGATTGTGGAGTTAACCACCAGGGTCATCAGCCTGTGACAGCTCTGGGAGCCTAACCTCCATCATAACAGTATTTCTTTTGGAAAAGGTACTTGATTAAATGTACATTTAAAAAGAGAATGTTCAAGACAAACAACATTTTAATAAACTATTGATCCCATATTAGTTCCCAATTCTTATGGATAAGGAAAAACACAAATATTCAAGACAAAGTTCTTCCTGATGGACAGTTATGTCATAGCAGGTTAAATACAACTAATGCAAATGAAAGGTTGAGGCAGACTGTGATCATTATTATAAGGAACTATCAGAATGTGGTCATCCAAAATGCTGTCAAAGTTAAGAGGAAATAGAAAACCCTTTCAGCTCCTTGAATGATTGGGAAAAGAATCCTGAAGTGGATGGCGTTTGTCTGGACCCGGAGGAATGAGCAGAATTTATATTATTCATGACAGTAAACAGAATCCTTAAATCTAAGATCTGCATGTTCCTTGGAGAGGCTCTAATCCAAATCCCTCACTCTGCAGATAAGAAAACAGAGTAACACTACAAATACCAAAGCTCTGTTAACAGAAAACGCTTTCATGGAAGATTTTCCACTTCACTAAGCTTGCTCAAAGATGACAGGTGTACCAGAAAGAAAGGAACGGTTCCCACATTATCCTGTGATCTCTTGTTTTAGAAACTGCACTCATAGTTAGTAAAATCAAAATTAAGTCTCCAAATTAAGATTTAGGACTCCTTTACAGTTATGTATAAACATTAAGAGTTGAGAAAGGAGAAGAAAATAAGGAAACACAACTAAGAAGTCACAGTATTGGAGCCCAAAGTGGCTCCGGCCGGATGTCGTGGCGCTTGCGAAGGCGAGGCCAAGAGTTCAAGGCCAACCAACCTCAGCAACCTTACAAACTCTCATTGATTGGCAAAAAAAAAAAAAAAAAAAAAAAGAAGTCACAGTATTTCTAAGATTTAAGGGATAAAAGGTAAAAAAAAAAAAAGTACAAGCAGAGAAGGCCCAAATAATGTACAATTTTACTGCTAACTCATCTTTCATGGAAATGAAGACAATTACCACACTCACCATATTATTTAAAAGACAATTCTAATAGCATAAAAAAGTATCTTGGACATTTTTGGCAGGGCCAGGTGGTAAACTTGTAAAAGGAAGGTTAAGTGTTTCTGTTCAAGGATTCCTGGTATATTACCCCTATGCT
This sequence comes from Saguinus oedipus, assembly GCA_031835075.1. Classification (NCBI taxonomy): domain Eukaryota; kingdom Metazoa; phylum Chordata; class Mammalia; order Primates; family Cebidae; genus Saguinus; species Saguinus oedipus. The sequence continues at coordinate 38,965,010 of CM063182.1, read as the reverse complement.
TAGTCATCCAGCAGGAGTTTCGTCCCCTTCTCTCCACGTTGTTAATGTCTTCCTAGTTCCCACTTTTATCAATTTGTATCACCTAAAGATGAACATATAACCGTAATGTCTAGAAACATAATTTTTAGAAGTTTTTAACATTTAAATTATTGTTCAAATTTATTCAGGTAAAAGACTCAGAAATGCCCATTTTACAAAGCATTTCCAAATATAGTTACCATACAAAAAAGAATACACTTTATTCACCAACCTAGGAGGATGCTTAATTTAAAAAGCATTGCACAGTACCTGAATTAACATAGGAAAAAATATGCCACTGGACCATCTCCTACTTTCAGTAACCCTGTGTACCTTGATCCAGATTAGAAGAAATTTCACTGTGAAATTATTTTCCATTAAATGATTTCCCAGACAACAGCAGAAAAGAAGCTCAGTCATCTTAAGTTCAGATTGGTACATCATTGCACTATTCTCCTTAGAATCAGAGGGACATCTCCTCTTCCAGATCTAATAGTTTTCCTTTCCTGTATTATGCAATTTTAAAGTCTCAGTATCAGTCAATTAATAAACATAAAGGAGGGAAAATAACTTATTCACCCACATTGTCAATATCTGACTTTCCTTTTAGTAAGAATGGTCATATGTATCTTTTCTGATGTTGCTCATTTCATCTTAATTTCACCTTTGAAATTTTCCCATGAGTGGCATAATGGCAACAATGTTTAAGAGCTTTCAATGTTGTCATCTACAGAAGGAGACAGAAACCAAATCCTGGGACAGTTAAAAAAGCAATTTCTCCACTTTTCTGATTTGTATCCAATTTTCTTATTCACAGACACATACATGCACACATATTTTATCTATAAAGTTCAAAATTCCCTGATAAATTACCAGTTTCCTTGTTTCTGTTTTGTATCGTAAGCTACAAATGAATATTATTAGTCAATATTATTTGTGTACGTTTACCCAATTTATGGTTCTTGGCCAAAAGTTCCCCCAAATGATGCTATAAACCTCTTTTTAAGGCGACTGCATAGGTTAGAACATTTACAAAAATATAACAAGCTAATGAAGTCTATTCAGACTTTGCAAATGTTTTTCAATATAGAGCACTCAAAGCAAGTACATTTCTTCTGCAGTACAGTTTTATTTCTATTTTCTTGGAATAATTAAAATGTCTATGCCTATTCATACTCAGGTTATAACTACTGAAAGAAAATTCAGAAATGGTGAACCAGGAGGAGATGAAAAAAGACTCAAATGAGCATCTGTCTAATTGGTTTTAAGCCTCCCCCCACCTTTTTTTTTTTTTTTTCCAGAATGACTCTGGTGCATGACATAAGAGATGCTATGGCTATGTTTAGAATAGCTGTGTACAAGTTCATGTCTTTCCAATTTTTGTTGATAATTCGGTTATTAAAACCATCATCCTTCAGTGTAATATGAACTGAGTTACTTGTGATTTTCTCTCTTTAGGCTGTCTGTGAGTCACAGGAAGTTGGATCCCAGTGAACTCATCTAATTATTTAGCCATTCCCATAATAGAGATAATCAATAGTCACTGCTGGAGCTAGACTACATCTCAGAGCAACCCACATAAATCGTGGACATAATCAGCATGAGAGGGATGGGATGGGAGGAGAGGGAGACAGAGCGAGGATGAGAGAGAAATGGGAAGAATAGGGTGGGATGGGGAAAGAGAAAGAGAAACAATGGTGGCAAGAAGCTGGGGGCAGCTATGTTTGGGCATTTTTATATAATTGTGCTCTGCAAGTTTCCCCTCCTACATTCCCTATCTCAGTAAGTGACTTCACCATCACCCAGTTTCATTACTTAGAAATCTCAACCTCCACAGCATATGTACAAAACTCAGGCATCATGCCTGATACATAGAAGATGCTCGGTTTTGCTCTTTTTCTCACCTTTCTTTCTTTTCAGGTTCTGCTTTTTACTGGCCTTGTCTGTCTTAGCCATCTCTCCTGCTGTAATCTGAGTGTCCTGTTCTTGATGACTGTGTTACAATTTTCCCCCAGACAAGGACTCCTGTGTCCTGTCTCACTTCTGTTCAATTTACTTCTGTTCAATTTATCTTCTACACCAGCATGTCTTTGTCAATTGTTTTACCAAATTACAACCCCAATATAGTTGATATACGTAGAGTAAAACAGAACTTGGCAGCAATTAAAAAGTTACTGAGTACCTATGTGTGAGGGAGACTGAGAGAAGAGAGACAGTGTGTGATCTTCAAAAGCACACAGCATGGGAGAAAGCACTGCTCTGTTTGCTGCAATTTGGAATTTTTTGTTGTTTGGTTTTTCTAAAAACATAGTGGTCGAGCATGGTAGCTCACGCCTGTGATTTCAGTACTTTGGGAGGCTGAGGCAGGTGGATCATGAAGTCAAGAGATCAAGACCAGCCTGGACAATATGGTGAAACCCCATCTCTACTAAAAATACAAAAATTAGCTGGGCAGGGAGGGGTGTACCTTTAGTACCACCTACTCAGGAGGCTGAGGCAGGAGAATCACTCAAACCAAGGAGACAGAGGTTGCAGTCAGCTGAGATTGCACCACTGCACTCCAGCCTGGTGACAGAGCAAGACTCTGTCTCAAAAACAAAAATAGTATTTTGATGCAGTATCCACTCTCTTGCACTGTAGCCAGTGTATAACACATCAGAGTTTTAATAAATGTCAAACATCTAACAGAAGAAAGCAGTGCTCTCGTCACAAAATAAAAGCAAGTGTCGTATTTTCATTTTGCTTTCATTTATGAGAGGCATAAACATACTCTACCTGTGAGTAAGGGCAGGAAATGTGAGAGCAAGAATTCTTAATGCTCTTCCAATATTGTGCTAATGTAAAAGTTAAAATTAAATCATGGAGAGGAAAGGATCAATATAAGAACACACGCAAATAAGATATACAGGTAAGACCTACAGTAATTTGGGTACTGAATTGAGAGCCAAGCTTTCTGTCGACCAATGGGGAGAAAAATGGAGCTGAATTAGTTCTGCACTGGTCATTCAATAAGTCAGTCATGTACTTTGGGAGGCCAAGGCAGGCAGATTACTCCTGAGATCAAGAGTTCTAGACCAACCTGGGCAACATAGCAAGACCCTGTCTCTATTAAAACTAAAATAAAAATATCTGGGTGTGATGAGGCATGGGCCTCTAGTTTCAGGCTGCGGAGGGAAGAGAGCTCCAGCCTGGGAGGTAGAGACTGCAGTAAGCCATGATTATGCCACTGCACCACTCCAGCCTGGGTGACAAAGCAAGACCCTGTCTCAAAATAATAATAAGCCAATCACAAGTATTTATTGAACATCATTATTGAGCATGTACTATGATCAGTGTTTTCCACACTGAAAAAGTGATCATAAAAACATCCCACTCTTATCAAGTCCCAATCTCATAAAGCTTATCAGTAGAGAAATATTAAACGAGTTTACTTATGACAAAAATTCGACAGTGACTCTGAAAAATAGAAGGGTGAATGATAAAGACAAAGCATTAAAAGGATGACCTTTTCAGAGGTTATGTCAAAGAAGGAATCTTCTAGAAGGTAATGTTACGATAAATTTCTTAGTGAATAGAGTTCACTGATGAACATGAAATATGATCTTCCAGGTAAAGCTTTTTAAATTAAGACAAATTATAAGAACGAGGCCTCCAATGATACAAATACAGCCATCAGTAGGATTTGAGCAGGATCCACAGTGCCATCTTAAAGGATGGGACCTTACCACAGTGAGTTTTATTTCTGGTTTATTGAATTCACTTTTATGCTTTCCCTTTCATACCTCATGTGGTCTCATCTTTTCTTTTTCTTCCACACTAAGATGATATTTGCCCAAAAATGTATAATTGAGTGTGTGTATCATGATATATATATATATATATATATATATGGGGATATATATATATATGGATATATATGGATATATATATGGATATATATATGGATATATATATGGATATATATATGGATATATATATGGATATATATATATATGGATTATATATATAGATATATATGGATATATATATGGATATATATATGGATATATATATATGGATATATATATATGGATATATATATATGGATATATATATGGATATATATATGGATATATATATATGGATATATATATGGATATATATATATGGATATATATATGGATATATATATCATGATACATACATATGTCATTTGATATATATGTAATTTGATATATATGATGAAATATTGTCTTTAAGAAGTCTGCTTTATCACCAGTGGGGAGGAAGAGGAAGATTGGGGGCCAGAATGATCTCCTCTGCTTTCCTTAGTAACTTAGGGCAGCAAGAAGCTTCCTAAGCTCTGTGCAATGACTCGCTTTCATTGTGCTTGCGAAGTGTCTATGCCTCTTCCCTCTCTTTGCTTCGTGCAGGATTCTGCTTCATGTCAGTTTGACTGTCTGAGATTGATTCCAAAACCCCAAACTGAATGCCTGAGCTGCTCCTTGTCAAAGGAGCTCCTTGGTTCCCTCTCTTCGTCTGTGTAACACTTCATTTCAGGGTTTCTGCACAGCAGACACCATCTACACTAATCTCATTTGCTGTTTGGAACAAATTGCTTCTTATGGATGACTTGTATTAGCAACTGTATTTAGGTGAATTATTTTGACAGTTTTTGACAGCAATGACTCTAAACAAATTCCACTAGGGGTGACGGTACAATACACGGGCATAACCCAGAGGTCTTGGGGTTATTTCAGAGCTCATGTTCTTACACGGTGATTCTTGGCAAATAAGGCATTAATCCTAGCAGGCATTACCCATTCTGATTAAAGCAGACCTTTAGCTGCTAATTACAACTTTAATTTTAGATTATGAACTAAACAATTATTAAAATAATTCACTTTTTTTCCTATCATTTTGTCAGGTAAAGATTACTGAACATCAGGAAACTGATAAAATATGTATTTATAATAGCTTTTTTTTTTTTTTTTTGAGACGGAGTTTCGCTCTTGTTACCCAGGCTGGAGTGCAATGGCGCGATCTCGGCTCACTGCAACCTCCGCCTCCTGGGTTCAGGCAATTCTCCTGCCTCAGCCTCCTGAGTAGCTGGGATTACAGGCACCCGCCACTGTGCCCAGCTAATTTTTTGTATCTTTAGTAGAGACGGGGTTTCACCATGTTGACCTGGATGGTCTCGATCTCTTGACCTCGTGATCCACCCGCCTTGGCCTCCCAAAGTGCTCGGATTACAGTATAATAGCTTTTTATGTAAAGTGCACAAAAATGAAAATTTATTGAGTTAGATTAAATGTTATAACATTGTGTATTTTCTCCAGAAAATCTAAATCCTGATACTCTCAATCACATTTAAATCAACATGCACACGCGCGCACACACACACACACACACACACACACACACATACACATACAGGTTATTCATCTTTCAACATATCACCCAACAATGTAAGTACAATAAAGTTTATTGGATTAATACTAAGAAATTCCCCAGACCTGAGTATTAGGTGAAAAAAACTGACGGCAAAATGAGAAGTAGACAGTAATATAGGGAGGGAGATGGTGAAAAATTAAACAGAGAAGCAAAGACTGACACAATGGTAGCCGCCTTTTATTTTAGTTAAATAGTGTTGATTTTTCAATTTAAGTTTCTTTTGTTTCTGAAGTTGCAGAGACTGTTTCTCACAATCCTCTGAAGAAGGCAATTTAAGGAAGAACTCAGATTACTGATTTGCAAACATGTAAGACCATTTAGGGTGGCAAGCTCTCATCGGATTATAGAGGCAGCCATCGATTCTGAATTCCTTGGACACATTTGTTGCCAGTTTGAGGCAAATATGGAGCAAGCCTGTCCGCGCCCAAACACACACACACACACACACACACACACACACACACACACACACACACACAGAGTACTTCCTAGCCGTACCTAATGTAACCAAAACATTACACTACCACTGGCAAACAACTGCCCAGTCTGCAAGGACAGGTGGTCTCCTGGGCACAGAACTTGGTGTTGAAGTCAAGAGATTCCTAGAGGATGCTGGACAGTTAGTCTTGTTGGTGCAGCCACAAGACTGGTGACATGTGGTCTGGCTGAATGGAAAGCCACACATCCTTGAGGCATCCTTGCATCACATTGCTGCAGAGAGAGCACAGCCAGCAGCATAACGTGGGCCACACAACTGCCTTACACCGCTTGAACAGCTGAAGTGCTACAGTCCAGTGCTGAGGAATGTAATTTAAAGAACTCGCATGTGTATCTCTAGCCCCACACCTGCAGGACCCACAGCCTACAGACCACACCCAATTGGCTATGCACAGGCACCCATCACAAACCCATCCAGTCCACAGCAGGCTTAACCACCCCCAAACCTAATTGCGGGTCCCTACTTGAGTGAATGCATCAGCTTATCACCTAGATTCCCAAAGAAAGCAGCTGCGATTCATTCTTGATTCTTCCCATTGTGAGAGCAGAGTCAGCCTAGTGTGGGGTCCTGCTCCATTCTGCAGTAAAACTCTGTCTCCTTATCTGCCCTCATCACTGTTGCATTCCTTACCGTGCCTACCTACCGCCTCTCGCCGCTGCCAACTGGACTCCCGACTGCAGCGGACTCCAGACGTCGCCTCTTACTCTGCATCCATGTGGTTACGCGTGCACCTTCATCTTACTTTTCTCCCAAAACATACCTCTTGATTTTCAAGATGTGCTCTGTGCCTCTAGGGCATCCTCTATCCACACCCTACCCTAGTCTGGCTGCACCCCCATTTGAGTATAACTCTTCCAGTACTTTGCCTGCTAGTAGCATACACACTCCTTGGAGGCAAATAAAACGTGTTGTTTCTGATTTCTAATACAGAGCACCTTTACCCAGAGTAGACCCAATGCAGAGTTGACATAGGGCGGGCTGGGGAAGGAGGGCATAGCAGAAGGAAGCTGACGAGCAGACTAGGCTTCAGTGCAGCCTCCCAGGTCCTATTACCTTAGCATCTTCTCTGCACAGCAGTTAATCAACCTGAGACTTCTGGTAAGTAAATGGATAAACTATGCTCTTTTAGAGAGAGAGAGAAAGAATATCTGAAGTAGACAGCCACTCTAAATGCCCTTAAGCTACAACTAGAGGTCAAAATTATCTCAACCTAAGGTTTTTTTTTTGTATTTTAGTTTTAAAGAAACTAAATCTGCATGGGTTCCTGTGATGAAACTACAGAAATTTAAGTCTTACAAATAGATCCCTCTCCAGACTCATGAAGTCTGTGAACTTTGTTTCGTGGACCTGGGAAGGCAGAGTAAGCAGAAGAGCTTCCGCGCTGTACTGTGCCAGTTTGTCACTCCTGCCATCAACACAGTATCCCCTCATTTAAGATATGAAACTTCCTGCTATACAGGAATTTTCCCTTAAGGTCTGACACACAATAAAGGATGATGGATATCTAAGAGGATTTGGACAACAGCTAAAAGGAAAACATTATTTCAGAATTAAAGATGCAAAAAAAGCTAGGATTATCTTTCTCTTGCTCTGAAATACCTCTTAAGGGTCCATTAAACTATTCCTTGGCCTTTTCACCAGGTAAGAAAATCAGAGGAGAAATCCACAGTGGATTCTTACATCAATTAGCAAAGATGAAGATCACAAATCCATGTAACAAGCAAACTAAGTGACGCTCAGAAGCTGGAAAACTCTGGTCATCAACCGAGTTCATTCTACACACAGCTGTCATGTGTCTCATTAGGAGGCAAATGATGGAGAAATGATAGAAGCAAAGAGCCATCTCACTTGACAGCACAGCTAAGAATAGAGGAAGCCGGTGTCCATTTGTCTCTGCAGCTGGACCAGAAACAGAACATGGGGCTCACTTTACAGAATATGACCTCCTGCTTGTGAAATTATGTTGTCACCCAAGAAGGTGACAAATTTAATTGTGACGTTCTAAATCATCTGATTTTGTCTTTCAGGAAGAAAAACATAAAATACAACTGAGTCCAGGTGTGGTGCCTCGTGCCTGTAATTCCAGCACTTTGGGAGGCCAAGGTGGGTGGATCACCTGAGGTCAGGAGTTTTAGACCAGCCTGGCCAACATGGTAAAAGCCCATCCCTACTAAAAATACAAAAATTAGCTGGGCGTTGTGGTATGCTCCTGTAATCCCAGCTACTCAGGAGCCTTAGACAGGAGAATCACTTGAACCCTGGAGATGGAAGTTGCAGTGAGCCAAGATCCTGCCACTGCACTTTATCCTGGGTGACAGAGTGAGGCTCCATCTCAAAAAAAAAAAAAAAAATGCAATTGATACAAGATATTAGAAGGCAAACAATAAACAGCTTATCTTATCCTTCTCACGGTCCATTCTCCTCTTCAAGTTCTTCGGTACTATCGTTGACTTAAAAAAAAAAAAAAAACTTTGAAAATCTGAATTGCACACTTAAAATGGGAAGGACATTATGTCGAGTGCTGAGAGGGTTAACAGACTATGGTCCCTGTCTTTTGGAAAGAGCATGACACAATCTTTGTAACAAGTTTCTGAAGCTTAGAGCAATTGGTTCAGAAAATGTGCTTTAAAATACAAAGTATGTCACAGAAAAGACGTTAACTGAGATTCGGAAGCTATAGACAATCTGTAACAGACAGCAATAAAAAATTATTAGTCACTGAGTAGGAACACTTTGGTAAAAATACTGTATCTGTCACTAATCAAACAGCAGCTAGATACCAAAGGCTAGATATTGACTTGTTAGGAAAAAAAGAAAATTTGGTTTGGTAATAAAATAAGTGTTTTTAACAAAAATCACCAGCAGACGGGGCACAGTCTTTGGAAACCTGTAATTTCTAAGAAGATAGTGGTGACACTTAGGCAGTGACACCATTTTAGGTAGAATTGAAAACGGCACGGTCTTCTCACAAACATGGATATAGAGAAAGAAGAGTAGGGGTGATATTTAACATATTTAATCATCAGTATGGCAGAGAGGCCCTCCAACCAAGCATTCGACATGAGGGATGCTGGCCCTGGTGGAAGAAATAGACGTGTCTGGACCCCCTGTTGCATTAGTCCTTACTGCCTAGCTGCTGAATCCCGAGGAGAGGACCCATCTGGTGAACTATGGGGTAAGCTAAAGAAGCTACCTGTGAAGGCTGGGCCAGTGGGTACCTGCAGGACTCATCCTGACTAAGCCTGGCCCTGGGCACTGGCTTCAGAGGGAGAACACAACTGTATTTGAAGCCAGTTTCCACCCACCAACTGTTTTTCCTGAGCAACACAATTCCTCTCATTTACAAGAGATTTTGATGAGTGCCATAAAAAAAAAAATCAATATGTTAATCCCTGATTTCTGGAGCTTCTCAGAGAATTAAGCCCCATACCAGGTGTGTCTGGCACAGAGCAAAATAAAATGACTACCCTTGTGTTTATTTTTCACTCTGACAGAGTTATTCCTATACCTCTTGATACCATAATTTGTATTTTATGGACCTAGATTTAAAATGTACAGTAGTGAGCACATGTGGAGGGAGGTTGGGAACTCCTATTTTCCATTCTCAGTCAGCTGGTTTTATCTGTTTGCCTTTCTTGCTTACATATCTCATTTGAATTGGATCTTACTAAGACTACTTTAGAATTTGGGGAGAGCTTTGGAAATGAGAGGGGCTTGAGGAGGAAAAAGGGATTAGGGCTTCCTGAGATCTCGAAGGGGAGGGAGATGTTTAGAAAACTCAGAGGAGTGACAGGGAAGAAGCAAACATACATGCACTTAAAAGTCTTGCTTATTTGAAAAGATTAGCTGTAGTTTTCTATAAGAAATGATCTAGAGTTGCCCACGAAATTAAGAAAATTTGAATTATACACTAGATGGACCTGTTAATAATTTATTGTCTCAGTTTCAAATCTACCCTGCATTGCTATTCTGTAATAACAGAGCCAGTCATCATACATATTTATTTTCACATGGCGTGATGTGAAGCTTAGCCAGCAAAGGGCCCTAGAGGGACACTACATGAGGCGGCTTCCCTTCCTGGTCTCGAGGTGCTCCCTTGCCTAGGATCCGGCAGCACAGGACACCTTCTTCACGGGTTGCTTCTCCCAGTGCCCTCTTAGCGGGCTTCTCACCACCTGAGCACCCTTGCAGACAGCGATGCGGTTACTTCTGAGGCTTGGCACTGCCCCTTGGACAGCTTGATGCAGCACTATAGTGAGCCTGTCCATTTTCCCGTGCACCATGGGGCACAGTCTACGTATCTCAACCCTAGGAGGAGAGCCCAGATGCAGTTCATCTTTGGTTGGTGTAACTTAACCTGAGAGGTAGTGACCTCTCCCTCTATCTGGTATTCGTCTATGCCTTAAAATTCCTTTTACCCCTTAGCTACACAATTCTTCATGTTTTTCATTTCTTATACAGTCAGTATTTCTTTGTATTAAACTTTGTGTTTAAACTACTGTATGGTTTTGCTGTCTTGAGGGGAAACTGATTAATACACTAAATATCAAAACTGCACTAACCAAATTGGAGAGAATATGGAACTCAGAATCATCAGTTAGACTTGTAGATAAATGGTGGCAGACTAGCCATAGAAAATGAGACCAAGGAGAAATTCCTTTCTCCCTCCTTTTTGCAGGTGTGTGTGTACAAGGGGTTGATTAGCTGAACATTCTATCAGTAATCATGATGAAATTAATTTAGAGAGCTACGAATGGCTATTACAACTTTATGGGGATTCTTGGCAGTGATTTTATCAGCTGGTTTCTAAAACAATCTGAAGTTAAAGTCATGTATAACTACTATCACTAAGCATGCATATTATGAGAATAGACGATTAAAATTCTATATACTGTGAATTATAATATACATATTATTTTCTTAATGTTAACAGTCATTCTTTTTGAAAAGACAACCTTATAAGACAACAGTAAATATAAGAAAAAAGAAAAGGAGAGAAAAATCACAACCGCACCTCAGCAGCAAAATCAATGAGAAGATCTTCTGTAGTCTCAAAGGTTTTTGTCTGAAACTAACCACAACTACAGCAAAATATTTTACTTTTCTATTAGTGGAAATAATATTCACCTTTTATTACTTACAAAAACATTATATGCATTGGATTAGATAATGGTCAGGAATATTTAATTTTTTCTTAACTTTAGAATTGGATTCTTAGACCCACTTTCAGAATTGAGGCAGGCACAGCCCTAAATACTCACTCCACTGTGAAACAAGCACAATGGGTGGACAGCCTATTAAAATGTTCAGGTCGATCATGTGAGGCAGTTCACACCTGTAATCCCAGCACTTTGCGAGGCTGAAGCAGGAGAATCACCTCAGTGAAGGAGTCTGAGACCAGCCTGGACAACATGGTAAAACCCCACCTCTATTCAAACTAAATTTGCAGCAAAACCACCATGGCACATCTATACCTATGTAACAAACCTGCACATTCTGCACATGTACCCCAGAACTTAAAGTGTAATTAAAAAAAAAAAAAAACTACAAAATTTAGCCAAGGGTGGTGGTGGGTACCTGTAATCCCAAGAGGCTGAGGCAGGAGAATCACTTGAACCAAGGAGGCAGAGGTTACATTGAATCAAGATTGTTTCACTGCACTCCAGCCCGCATGATGAGAGCAAAACTCCATTAAAAAAAAAAAAAGAAAAGAAAGAAAGACAAAAAGTACCCAAAACTCCCTTGAGCTTGTAAACAGATGACAAAACATCTAACCAAGAACAGTGAGGATTGAAAGTATTTGGAGATTGGACCACAACCTGTTTTCTTCCCTGCTTCTTCTCTCCAATCTGGGTGAGTGTGGCCAGGAAGACTAGATTATTTCTACCTACAGATTCTGGCCAGGGTACACTTCTAACCCAGAGGGTCAGGCCACCATCCTTTCTCATACTCAGAAGCTTCAAAGGCAGAGGCTAAATTGCAGGTGAATTCGGCTAGCAGGCCACGTCGGCTTTCAAGTTCCACCTGCGTAGGAGGTTTAGGAGGCTCAACCCCAGCATGGAAGGTCAAAATGCTGCAGCTCCCATCACCTGTGCCCCAGATGACACACAGCGGGAGGTTCCATGCCATGAGGAGCAAACCCAAACAACCAGAAGCTCTCACCTCAGACCTGTGGTTCACTCATGAAACAAGAATGTCAGTCCAGCATAGGCTGACAGTGTCTCTGCCCTAGCTCTGGGGCTGTGGCCCAGATATTTTTCCCAAGAGGACAGACAGAGGACAGAAAGTCCAAATCCAAGGTTGCTCTGGGGATAAGCAATTTAGTGGAGCCTGGTAGCTTCGTGAGAGCTGTGGGCTAACCCATGGAATGGCTAGTCTAAGATAATCAGGGAAAGAGAAGATCTCATTTGGGATCAGAACAAACCTCAAAGCCTGGCCTCAAAAGTATCTCCTGCAAAAGGGTCTGGACGTAATCACATCAGAATACGTAGCCCAGAGCAAGGTCAAAAATAATAAAGCAGTCAGGTGGAAATTTATTAGAGACTCTTAGCTGCCAGCCTCCAGAATTATGAGAAAATTAATTGTTGTTTAAAGCCATACAATTTGTGGTACCTTGTTTCACTGGGCCTTCATAACTAAGGCACACCCACAGCAGAGCCTCAAAACACATAAAGCAAAACTTGACAAAATCGAGAGCAAAATAAATAATGATTGTCCTAGTCATTTTCAAAGAGGAATAGAACAAACTGGCCAAAATGACCATGAGAATAGACAATACAAAGAATACTATAAACAACTGAAATTAACAGACATCTACAGAACATTCTTCTCAAGTGTGTATGAATCATTCTCCAGAACAGAGCATATGTGATGCCACAAAAAGACTACTTTCAGTTTATTTAAAATGATTGGAATTATGCAAATAAATTATCTGAGCTCAGTGGAAGAAAATTCGAATTTCGGAAATAATAAAACGTGTGAAAGTTAAAAGGAAAATTTCTAAAAATCCAAAAGAGTTAAAGAAAAAATCACTAGGGAAATTAAAAAAATACTTTAACGTGAATGAAAATGGAGATAAAATACATCAAAATGTATGAAATGCAGCTACAGAATTGCATACAGGAAAATTTATAGTAGCAAATAACTGTATTTGCAAAGATCTTACATAAATAGCCTAACCTTCCACCGTACTATGCTGGACAAAGAAGTACAAGCTAAACTTAAAGTAAGTAGCATAACAAATATTCTAGTGAGATCAAACATATAAGAAATAAGGAACATAAATTCAAAAAATTATTTAAACCATCTACAAAATTTATAATTTTTTGCTAGACTGATAAAAATGTCTCAAGTTACTAAAATGGAAAAAATAAGGGACAGAATATCATATGTACCTTACAGATATTTAAGAAAAAGATTATAAGAGAATTTTATAAATATCTGGGTGTCCACAAACTGGAACTTAGATGAAATAGACAAAATCCTACAAAAACACAAATTACCCAAAACTTAGTCAAACATCAGAATAGACCTCAAGTAAAGGTAATAGTTTTAAAATTCTCCTAAAGAAAATTCCAGGCTCAAATTCATTGGTGAATTCTACCAAACATTTAGTGTAGAATTATTGTCAGTCCTTCATAAACTCTTTCCAAAAATAGGAGGGACCACATTCAAATTCATTTTATGAGGCCAGTACCCCAATACCAAAGCCAGACATATAGATAGAAAACTACAGACTATTATTTCTTGAAAATATAAACACAAAAATCCTCAAAAAAATCAAGAAATTCAGATCCAAGAACATATAAAGCATTACACACTGTGCCCGTGTTATCATAGGAATGTAAGGTAGGCTTAGATTCTGAAAACTGACTAATAACCTAGTACACCATGTCACGAGAATAAAGAACAAAAAAATAGCTGATTGTCTCAATGGATGCAGAAAAATGACGACAAAATTCAACATTCTTTCATGATCAAAACACTCAATGAATTAGAAATAGAGGGGAATTTCCTCAACCTGATAAAAGGCACCCACGAAAGGCTGACAGTTAGTATTATACCTAATGACCAAATATTGAATATTTTCTGCCTATAATCAGCAATAAGACAAATTATATTCCACAGTGTACCAGAGGTTTTAGCTAGGGCAGTGATGTAGGAAAAATTAAAGGCATAAAGATCGGTAAAGAATATAAAAATCTATCTATTTATAGATGACATGATCTGGTAAACAGAACTTCTCAGATATCCAAGAAAAACAATTAGAACTTACGAACAAGTCCAGCAAGGCTGCAGGGTAAAAGATGAATATACAAAAATCGATTGTTTTTTTTTTTTTGGTGGGGTGTTGGGGGATACATCATCCCCTGCTGCCCAGTCTGAAATGCAGTGCTACAATCTCAGCCCACTGAATAATGAATGGACCTCCTGTGCTTAAGGAATCTTCCCACCTCAGCCTCCCGTGTTGGTGAGACCATGGCCACATGCCACCACACCCCACTCATTTTGTTTATTTTTTATAGACATGTGGTCTCACTGTGATGCACAGGCTGACCTCAAACTCCTGGGCTGAAGGGATCCTCCTGCCTTGGCCTCCCAAAGTGCTGGGATTACAGCTATTAGCCACCACACCCAGACACAAAAAGCAATTGTATTTAACCACAATAGAAATAAACAATCTGAACATAAAATGTAAAAAAAAAATCCATTTACGACAGCATCCAAAAACCCCTAAATAATTAGGAATAAATTTAACAAAATAAACACAAAACATATATTCCAAAAACTATAAAACAGATGTTGAAAGAAATTGAAGACATGAATAAATGGAAAAGTGTTTCATGTACATGGATCAGAAGACTTAATAGGTAAGATGGCAATACTTCCAAAATTGACTAGCAAATTTAACATAATTCCTACTAAAATCCCTGCTGGTGTATTTGTATACATTAACAAGTTGATCCTGAAATTCATATGGATATTCAAAGGACTTAGAATAGTCAAAATCAATCTTTTAAAAAGAAATCAATTTGAGTATTCATACCTCCCTAATACTTTCTAGGAAACTACATTGATGACAATTGCATTATGCTTGCATAAGACTAGACATATTTGCTGGGCACGGTGGCTCACACCTGTATTCCCAGCACTTTGGGAGGCCGAGGCGGGTGGATCACGAGGTCAGGAGATCGAGACCATCCTGGTCAACATGGTGAAACCCCGTCTCTACTAAAAATGCAAAAAATTAGCTGGGCATGGTGGCACATGCCTGTAATCCCAGCTACTCAGGAGGCTGAGGCAGGAGAATTACCTGAACCCAGGAGGCAGAGGTTGCGGTGAGCCGAGATCACGCCATTGCACTCCAGCCTGGGTAACAAGAGTGAAACTCCTTCTCAAAAAAAAAAAAAAAAAAAAAAAAAAGACTAGACATATTGATTAATGAAATAAAACTCAAGGTCCAGATGTAAAACCACTGACATTACCAGTCAACTTGATTTTTGACAGGAGTGCCAAAACAATTCAATTAAAAAAAAAGGTTTCCAACAAATGGTGCTGAGACAACTGGGTATTCACAAGAAAACAGTACCCCTTCCTTACACTATGAAAAAATAACAAATCATAGACCCAAATATAAGAAATCAAGCTAAGAAACTCTTTGAAGAAAATACAGGGGTAAATCTTTGGAACCTTGTCTTAAGCAAACTCTTATGAGACATGACATCAAAAGAGCAAGAAAACAAAAAATTAACTGGACTTCATCAAAATTTAAAACTTTCTATTTCAGAAAACATTATAAAATAAAAAGAAGATCTACAGAATAGGGAAAAGTTTGCAAATTATATGCAAGATAAAGAACTTGCATCTGGAATACATAAATATCTCTAACAACTCAATACAAGACAAATTACCAACTAAAATATGGCCACGATTATCGGAATAGACATTGCCCCGAAGAAGATACACAAATATCCAAGTAGCACATTCAAAAATGCTCCGCATCCTTAGCCATCAGGGAGACGCAAATCAAAGTGGCACTGAGATACCACTTCATGTCCACTAAAACAGGTACAATCAAAAAGTAAGTTTTATGCAAGATAACTTGGTGAGGATGTGGGGAAGTGCAACACTCATACAGAGCTGGTGACAATATCAAATGGTGCATCTATTTTCAAAAGCACTCTAGAAGTTATATGTAACATTGCTGTATGACACAGGAAATCCACTCCTAGTTCTCTATTTAAGAAAAATAAATGTGTCCCTGTAAAAACCTGTATGCACATGGTTATAGCACAGTTATTCATAATTGCAAACAGTGGAAACAATATAAATATCTATCAACCAATGAAAAAATGTGGTATATATCCATATTACTTAATAGGATTCAGAAATATAAAATGAACTACCAATTCATTCTACAACAGGACCAACCTTGAAAACACTGTACTAAGTGAAAGAAGCTAAACACAAAAACACATTTTATATCATTGCATTCACATTAAACATCCAGAATAGGCTGAACCCTAGAGATGAAAAGAAATTAGTGTTTGCTTTGGGCCATGGGGAAGGGGCTGAGGGAAAATAGTGAGTGGCTGCTAATGGATACTGGGTTTCTTTTTGCATTAAAATAGTCTTCCAAAAATAATTGTAGTGATGAATGCATAACCCCAGGAATATATTAAAATGCACTGAAGAGTACACTTCAGGTGAATATTATGATATGTGAATCGTATTTCAATATGGCTCTGATTAAAAGAGAAAAAAGCAGCTCAGGACTGGAGAAGAGAGTGCAATACGAGATAATGAAATTCCATTTGGCTATAATTCTCATTCCCTGGTCTATCACATGACACCTACATTAATTCAGTTTGAGAATGGGAAAAAAGGAAGTTAATAAGAAGACTGAAAAAAACAGGTTTCTCAGTTTTCTTGAAGAATGAGATGGAGCTCCCAATCTTGACTGGAAGGCTTATCCCTTCAACTGGAATTCTACTTCTCCTCTGCTTCACTCACAGGATCCTAATTTAGCTTTCCAAAGACCCAGTGTGGATTTCACTGCCTCTTCCTTAACATTCCCACTATGACATCTCCTCCTGCACTAATTATATGAAGCACAAGGCAGTATCATATATGCCTGCAATGGATAGATTCTCTCCAAGTTACAGTGGGGTTATGTTCTGATAAAACACGGCAAGCTGAGAATGCAGCGATGAAAATGCATTTAATACACCTAACCTGCAAAACATGGTGGCTTAGCCTAGCCTATCTTAAACGCTCAGAACACTTACAGTGGCTTACAGTTGGAAAAACCATCTATCTCAAGCCTATTTTATAATAAAGCATTGAGTAGCTCATGTAATTTATTCAATATTGTACTAAAAGGAAAAGCAGAATGGCTGTATGGGTACTCAACGTGTGGTTTCTACTGAATGTGTTATTACTCCCATGCTATTGTAAAAATCTAAGAGTCCTAAGGTGAACCATGGTATATCAGGGGCCATCTGTCATCCATCCTGTAACGTAGCCAATATATGAATTTTTCATGTTTTAATGCATCTACACTGATTGAATCATCGGCATTCCTTGCTTTAAAGAGTGTCCTGCTGGGGTGGGTGGGACTAGGCCAAGAGATCAAGGAAGCTCCGATTCTCTTTGGAGCTATAGGAGGAAAATATCTGTAATCCCAATTAACACTCCTATGTTATTTTTATTAGTGTCCCCTTCCACTCTAGAAGAGTCCTAATTAAGAGTATTAATTAAATAGAATCACTGTAATCATGTCCTGGTATGAACCAACATGGAACGGCTAGCACAGGCTGGAAGTCATGGCAGCGTGTTTAGGCCTTTGAGGGGGCCTGAGCCAGTGACACTTGGCTTCCTACTGTCTGCTTACAGCATAGAAGAGACCAGGAGTTCTCACAGTCTTAGTGGGAGACCATGAGACAGAGTGGAAGATCACTGTCTCACAGTGAATGGGGACTGAAAATCGGCAGTTCCTACCTGGAGTCCCCCGACTGAGTAGTGTGATGGAAGAGTTAGCTGGGTTAACAGAATCACCAAAAGCCAAGAGAGGTAGTTGACCATCAGGGTAATACCCAGGTTCTATGGACCCTGTCATACTTTCTGAAAGGCTAGACTGCAGGTCATTCTATCTGAATACCATGGTCAAGAATGCAGAAAACAAACAGGGCCTGAAGATGCTGAAGGATGAGCCACCTCTCCACTGAGTCCCAGCATGGAGCCACATTCCAAACAAATGTGCTTCTTCCCACTCATGAGGCCCCCAGAATGGCTTGTGTTTCTGTGCCCAGAAGCTACCTCAGGAAACGAAAAACAAAAAAAAGGAAACAAAGAGAAACAGCAAGGCTGAGGATTTATTCGAGACTCAGTTTAACTGAAATGGAATGGTTTTCATTGGCAGAGACTAACAGTTAATTCTCTCATGTAAGGCTAACAATATTGCCTCCAAACCATGCCCCTTTATGTCAACAGAGGGAATGGGAGGTTCAAACCAGGAAGATGCCACTTATGGAAAACACATTTATTTCAAAGTTTGAGGGAGTGTCTCATTCGTATTTTTTTCAATCTCTGTGTCCCAGGTGCTACCCCAGACACTAGCATGCCTTGGTGAAGATGGTGGTCTATACACCGGCAAATTGTGCACATCAGTAAATGTCTACTAAAGATAAACGAGAAAACATCGTTCGAAAGTCTAGTTCATCATGCTGAAAGAGCCCTGTGTGTTCACCATTTACACCATCCTGCCACACCATATTATTTTAAAATACCAAGATGGTTCGTGGTCCTCCCAAGAGGCGACCTAACAGTGGGAGATAGGAAAGCACACACAACTTCATTCTCAGAATGGAAGTGAAGTACAGCAATGCCTGCTCTTCGGTGGGTCACTTAGAAGTCAGACTTAGAGAATTAGTAAGTTACACAAAGCCTCACTAGAGCAAGATTTCCAAATCCCCAGTACCAGAGAGATGAAATTGGTTTTACTACTTTTACCATTAGAGAAAGAGGAATGGAAGAAAAAGATGCTGGTGTTTGGAGGAACTCTTTGTAGAAAGTCAATTATTTTCTCTCCTCTGAGAATGGGGATGGTTATGGGTATTTTACTGCCAACCCATTCCAGATTCCTACGGTACCTTAGACCACACCTTCCACACTGTTCACAGGTGATTATATCTGAAAGCAACTGACTCACTGCACTAACAAGCTCATGACCATAGGGGAAGGGCAAAAAGGGAGCAGAGAACTGCTGTGCTTGAAATACCTTGTTGTGGGGAGAAGGACAGGTGGGAAAAGTCTGAAATAATACAAAAGTAGAATTGCATTAGATTGGCAATTTTTATCATCTAATGATATCACAAGTCAGCCGTGCGTGGTGGCTCAAGCCTGTAATCCCAGCACTTTGGGAGGCTGAGGCGGGTGGATCACGAGGTCAAGAGATCGAGACCATCCTGGTCAACATGGTGAAACTCCGTCTCTACTAAAAATACAAAAAAATAGCTGGGCATGGTGGTGCGCGCCTGTAATCCCAGCTACTCATGAGGCTGAGGCAGGAGAATTGCCTGAACCCAGGAGGCGGAGGTTGCGCTGAGCCAAGATCACGCCATTGCACTCCAGCCTGGGTAACAAGAGCGAAACTCCATCTCGGAAAAAAAAATTAATGATATCACAACTCAGACAAGTTAGAGAGAGATTAAGTATCATAACACCCAGCTCTAGAGTCAATGGCAGGATAGTTTTATAAAGACTCCAATACTGTCAGACAAAGAATCTTAATCTCTGTGGTCTTAAGAGCCATTGTAAGAGTGGGCATGATGGTTTTGTAATAGTGAGACAGGCATCTCTCCTGCCTATCCTTCCCAGATAACCAGGGATCAGTGAAAGAATAAGCATGATGAGGAGGAATATGCAAGGGAAAAAACAAGAAATGAGGATGAGAAACAGGAGAAGAGGGAAGAAGTTGACAAAGGTTGTTGACAAGGACTAGCCACGGAGATGTGGGGTAGTTGAAGAAAAAGCAAAACAAAACACTCACTTGATTGTGTCTTCAAATGAAATCATGAAAGGCAATCCAGCCTAATACTGAACAAATGTTCAAGTTTATTGTTTAGTAGGCAATGAAAAGCTGTGTTTGGAACAGGGACAAAGAAGCCTGGGCAAATAAATGCCAACAGAGCCACAAAGAGTGTAGTTATTCTAAGAGCTCATAAGCCAATCTAATTGTTTTAGCTTGATTTACATGATTTTTTTTAAAATTTTGCAGAACAAATATAACTCTGACTTGGGATACATTCTTCATTCCCAGAAGCTTATTTAAAATTTTAATATAGAGTATGACAAATACATATTTCCAATAATGATACCATATTTAACATCAAATTATAGTATGAGAGTACCACCAACTGAAATACATAGAAAAATAAGCCATTTAAAATTTAAATCCAAAGAACGCATTTGAAAGGAGAAACATTCCAAGAGGACTTCAGTGATAAGACTAAGGTTTTTAATTATATTGAAATTTTACAATGTGTTTTAACAGCACTGAAATTAGAATTTCATGTGAAAATTTCTTCCTTCCCTTAGCTGTAAGGAAGTGCTCAGCTGTGGGTGCTTTCTAAACATCACTCAACTGGCCTCAGAAAGGCAACAAAAGTCTGTTTTGCAGCAGAAAAATTAAAAGAAGAAAAGTGATTAGCTTTGATTTCTTTTCACATTTCTACTTAGTATTGCTCTAGATTCCTCAGCGTAAAACACAGAAAAGAAAAAAATTTTGACAACTCATTCTATAAACAATGTTCAAAGTCCTTAACAATTTCCTTGTGTCTGCACAAAGCTCCTAGGGACACATTCCAACTAATAATCTACTTCAATTCATGTTCGATTAAACCAATTCATGGCAAGGAAAGGAAGAATCACTATACGGATTATTTAATTGACCCATTACTCAATGTGTAATTCCTGCACCTGGATCAATTCAAATGTCCTTATTCTCTGCTCACCCCCTTTTTTCCCCCTTTGACTACTAAGCAGACATCCTTCTAAACTGTTAATCAATCTTGACTGTCTTTGTGCCACACAAGAGTGGCCAGACGGTAGAGTTCTCACTTATGCCCAGGCAACTTCTTCCTTTACTTAGCGCATCAAACCTGTTGAAAAATTGTAATTTTAGATAAATACTTACTCCCTTCTTTTTCAAGAGTCAGCGTGTTGTAACGATGCTTTCTGGTTTTCTGAAATATCTTATTTTACCTTTCTTGTTCAAGTGAACCAAATCGAAGTGCAAATTAAAGCATGTTAGGCTTGGGCAAGCTATTACCTTTTTTAAAGATCTCAAACCCAATGGTAAAACCAACAAAATATGTACTTTAGAAAGCATTTTGCACATTTCAAGATATTTACTTTTGATCTTGTTATTTTTACTCATTTTGAGAAAGGACCAGTGAAATAATTGATGGACAAAAGTCGATGAAAAGCTCAGAAAAGCAGAAACATCTAGTGGATTGAACGCTGTTTTTTCGGGTGTCAAGAGTTTGGATTCCATTCCTGAACAAAGTAATACGATGATTTGTAAGGCTTGACTGACATCGCATCCTAAGCTGTAGATTTGTGTAGTGATAACCCCCTCTCTAGCATGGGTTACTCAACAGGCCCCGCCTCCTCGCCCTGCTCCTGACCCTGTTGTCTGCAAATTGATTGTCTGCGCTGTTCTGACAAACAGCTTTCTAAAATTCGGAAATAACTTTGTGACTTTAGAAAAGCCTACAGCTCTCTATTTTCTGCACGGTAGAGGTACCTGTCAGGCTGTCTAAGTAGAGATAGCAGCAGTGCCTGAGGCGTGCTTGGGGAAAGGAAGGAGAGCTGGCTGACTTGAGACTCCTGACCCCACCTTCACCCAGAGAACCTGAGAAATGGTTGATCTTATGTGTTATTGTCTGGTGGCAAAGCCTTTTTAAAGGCATTATCACAAACCTTTTAAAAACCATTAATGAAGAGGAAAATATCTTGAGTTTAAATCTTTAGCAGGGTAGGCAAGACCTACTTTGATGAGACTCAGGCCAAAATTTCAAACCTTATTCTTTAAGCTTGATATACCAACTAATTCATATCCTCTGAACATGTACTATTCAGTTTCTTCTTACATGAATGCAGTTACACACTCTTGTCCCCCAGCTAAATCCCCCTTCATTTATCCATCCATTCAGCCACAGATGATTTTTCAAGATTCAATTTGAACTTAATTTTTAAAATGCTCCATAGCCTACTAAACCTAGACAGCTCTCCTTCCCTGGACTCTTTTGTATAGATCCTAACAATAGTGTTTAGCATAATTCAGAGAACATTGCTTAGGGACAGCCTACTCTGGGCATGCTGCTATGTCTTAATCACCTTAGCATGTCCTGTGGCTTTCACATAATAGATAATCAATAATTATTGAATTGAATTTAGCCCAAACAGCGATTGAATTATAAACTGAGCTAATTATAAACTTGAACAGTGCAAGGAATTTTAGAGTATTTTGGCAAATAGGAAAGGAATGCTGGAAACAAGCTCATTCCGTTTGACTTCCTAAAGCCCTGAAGGTCTTAGCATATCAAGCCTGTTGAAGGTCTTTAAAGAGTCAAATTTACCTAAAGGCAAACACGGAAGAGTGGCAGGAACCTGGAAGGGAAAGCTCATAGAATGGGCCTGGGGTCAGGCTGCTTCAAAGACACTTTGATTCTAAGTGAGTGGAATTAAAATCAGCTTGTTGTGAGATGGATATAGTTCTTTTATCAGAAACTCTAAAAGACAATGGCCAACTCTCTAAATGAAATTGTAGTAACAAGAGCAGGATTGTTTCTTACAAGGATGACCACCTGTTTGAAGAGTTTTATGTGGCCTCCCTGGAGCTCTTTTTATAGGGAGACGGAACAGGGAACTACTTACCTAAAGGCAAACACGGAAGAGTGGCAGGAACCTGGAAGGGAAAGCTCATAGAATGGGCCTGGGGTCAGGCTGCTTCAAAGACACTTTGATTCTAAGTGAGTGGAATTAAAAAAAAATCTAGATGTGTCTCTTGGGGCTAAAGACAACAGTTGCAAGAGGTAAAAAAGAGCAAAATGGCTGTTGTCAGAATCCTGCCATATTTACAGATTACAGGTATCATCTGGAAATGCAAATTGTGTGGCTGGCTCCATTCAGATCAAAACAGGTGAGCAGACTTTACTGAGAACCAGACCTGCTCCTTCCGTAGCTGCCTCTTCTCAGTTAAGAGGAACCTTATTCTTTTTTTTTTCTTTTTTGAGAAGGAGTTTCGCTCTTGTTACCCAGGCTGGAGTGCAATGGCGCGATCTCTGCTCACCGCAACCTCCGCCTCCTGGGTTCAGGCAATCCTCCTGCCTCAGCCTCCTGAGTAGCTGGGATTACAGGCACACACCACCATGCCCAGCTAATCTTTTGTATCTTTAGTAGAGACGGGGTTTCACCGTGTTGACCAGGATGGTCTCGATCTCTTGACCTCGTGATCCACCTGACTCGGCCTCCCAAAGTGCTGGGATTACAGGCTTGTGCCACCGCACCCAGCCAAGAGGAACCTTATTCTTAGAGTTGCTTGTGCCGAAACCTTGGAGTGGTCTTTGACTCTGCATACACCTGACATCCCTAATCTAGTTCATTTAGAGGCCAGTGCCTCCCCACCTCCTCTGGGATCGGCCGCAGGGGAACTCCCATCATCACAGGCCTGATTTCTCCACGTCTACCCTAATCCCTCTAAGTCTCTGCGTAGAAACAGTGGAAGGAGGCCTTTGAATATGCCAGATCAAACCCCGCTTTTGCTTACGAGCTTTTCATGGAGAAAACCCAATGTCTTTAAAATGACTGGCACACCTCAGTGATCCGGCCTTAGGTTTTCATGACCTCAGCTATTCCTCTACATTTGGATCCTTCACCTCCCTCCTCTGGCCTCTGATTTTTTTCAGCCATGACAGGTATATTGGCAGTCAGAGGCCCCTCCTCTATGCCAGTCCCTCTTCCTCCGGCTTGCAAACCACTTTCTCCCCACTCTCCCTTAACCCAGTGCTTTCTCCCTCTTCCCTCTTTTGTTTTTCTCTATAGAATTATCACCTGACAATGTATTCACAAAAGTGGAAGTGCTGCTATATAGACAGGTCAGGGTCATGGTCAGATGCTTGCTGGAAAGCTAAGTGAATCAAAAAAATGAATTCCTTACATTAAATGAACTCAGATAAAAATGACATGCCAAAGGATTCAGAGTGAATGTAGAACCAAATAATATAAGTACCAAATATTGGTCTATGATAAGAGCTCATAAACTGCTTTTTCATAAGTTAACCATTTCAATAATGAGATTCCTAAACCATTAGTGCATTTCGAAAAACTGTGGAGAATGGCAGAAAATAAAGATAAAAACGATGAAAGATGAAATGAACAGATAAAAACATCGTAAATGACTTAACCCAGATTATTTAGACAATATTTAAGGATTGTCTAACACAGTCTTCTAGGTTATCTGAATTTATGTTGTCTCTGGGCTAACTTCTTTCATTGTTTGTGAATTATTTAAAACTGTAATTATAGATAACTCTTAACTGTAATTATTTTATGCAAACGTATTATCAGAATTTCCGTCAACCAATATGTCAATTTTATTTTTTTAACGTATTTCAGCATTACATACTTATATGTGGAGATTCTATGAATTATCTTTGGAAAATTTGCAAGGTCTTAATGACTCAGTTAAATAAAATCTTTGATACATTAATTTTACATTTGTGTGAAATGCATCATTTTTAAAATTATATTTTAACAAAATGGAATCACTATTACATGCCAGGCCTTACTAAATTTAATTCCAACAACAACAGTATTATGGAGAAACAGAACCTTAGAAAAAGTCTTCTGTGCCCCAAGCTCACAAAATGGTGTCCTACTTAAGAAAATCAAGAATAAATTTGACAAAAGTCCAACCCATTCGTAAAAATCTGAAAAAGACCATAGTTACCACTCAATTGGAGCTTGTTTCTAGACGACATTGGGTGAGACTACAATTTACCATTTTGACAAGGTCCTAGACAGGTAGATTACCCAAAGGGCAGCACATAGCCGTCGGCAAGGCTCAGACAACGTCATTCACAAGATGCATGTGCAGAACAAACATGGCTCAGTGTCTGTGTGGTCACAGGCTGCACTTTTACTTAAGAATTACAACCACTGCTTAGTGTTTAATAACGAAGTCCCGTTGAGAAAGAGGTCCAGGGAGAAAACAACCCAGAACGTTACACCTAACTCTGTGGGGACTGGGTGGAAGGAACTGGGAATGCTCACCCTGGCGGTTCAGGAGGACCAGTGAACGCACAAGGAACATGACATGTCTTCACATAGAGGTGCTGCTGTCACGTAGAGGAGGAGAGAACTTCCACCCCTTCCTTTGGCATCACAAAGGAGAAGTAGGAACAATATGTAGATGTTAACAGGAAGTTGGAAGGCGTGGCTATAAAAAAGATGTTTTCAATGATTAGGCTACAAAAAACCTGTTTCCAACGTGCAACTACAAGGAAGGTGTTTTCAATGATTAGGCTACAAAAACACGTGTTTCCAACGTGTAGGCTACAAGGAAGGTGTTTCCAGCAGTGACTCTACAAAGAATGTGTTTGCAATGATTAGGCTAAAGGAAGATGTTTCCAATTATTAGGAATAGCATCTCTTAACAGGCCCTTTATAGAGGAGGCAAAACAGTGAAAAGGAAGCCTTCTAAGTGGTACATATGATCTGCTCCAACCCTAAGAATCAACATTTCTTCCAACTTTTTAACTAGAATTAATTGGAAACTCAGATTTAATGCTTAGCTGGAAAACATGTTTGATACAGTCAGCAGGGATCTGATTTAAAGAACGCTTTAATTCTTACTTCAGTGTCAGTGTGTCTTAATTGTCACACTTTAAAAATATTAATTTTACTCATATTTAAACGTTTTCTCTTATTTAGAAAAATCACAAAAATTATTTAAAGATAATTAGTTCTCATATTCTGGCACAGCCTCAAATATGGTCTCCTCTAATAATAAAAACGTCAAATTCTGATATTTACTTGATAATTTACATACGGTAGAGAAAGCATGTATGTACTTGGTTTCTTTTATTCATTACTTGATCTGTAGCAAGAGTGCTTCATTGTATATCTTAATACTTTTATTTTAAAGGTATATGTCATTTATTGACATATATTTAAGGTAATAACAGATAAAATGATTGAATAAAATGAAAGGGACCCAGGGAACCTAATATATGCTTTGCAAAAAATAAAAGGAAATTTTAAAACAACATTTAGAATTATATTCCAAAGAACAGCTATCTGAAAGTTATTGATCATCACTTGGAAAGGTTAAAATATTTAACAAGATATTCTGCAAACAATAAGAAAAAATAATTATACATAAATTATTTAATTATAAAATATTGATTGCTTTGTTATATCAAGAAAATATTGAAATGAGTGTAATCGCTGAAAACAAGCACTTTTACTTCATAAATGTGGACATTCACTTTTACTTTCAATAGAGAAACATTTTAAAATATCGTTCAATATCATTGATCTTAGATACTTATTTAAAAATTTGATATGGATACCCTTTCTATAAGGATGATGACATATGATTAAACAGAGTTACTCAATTTTATAAAAATTAAAGTAGAAATTTTTATTATAATATTTTGATAATTTACATTTCATTCTATGTAAATTTATAATAATGTTACCTATTTATATTTCATATATATCATTTTTATATGTACACATATATTGTTTAAATTCCTGAAAGAAATCAAAATATTAAAATTCTGCATTAAGTAGTATTTTAGGATGTGCACCTGAATTATGTAACATTTTCTCTGCTTGTGTTTCGAATTTGGATAATTATGACCTTATGGTAAATTCCTGGAATATAGATTTTAAAATCCCAATGACTTTCCAAACCAATGACTGCTTAAAAATTAAAAAATAAATGATTTAAATGTTTTAATTTTTAAGCCATTATTTAAAATTTTAAACTCTCATAGTTACATTATGGAGTTTAGGAATAGGACAATCAGTGTCAGTTATTCACGCAAATGGAGGGAAGGTCAGCACAGACCACCTGATGCCATTGGGATCTATGAAACTGGGAAAGTAACCGGCTAACCCTGTTCTCCGTGTATATAGTCTTTAAACCAGACAACTTACATGAATATTATTTCATTTCATAAGCAAGGATTTCACAAACTAATACCCAGTGTCTACAAATCCAGAAAAGCCCCTGCTTTCATCCTGCACCTGCCTTGCAATTAGGATGTGTCTTTTTCTTGTACTTCAGCCTCTCGATATCAATAGTAGTTACACATAAATATGGACAGGATGACATTGTGCATCACTTCACCTAGCTTGGGGAGTTTAGTTTCCTTTGTCTCTAAAAATCAAGTGTATATGATTCTAGGTAACTCTCGGAATTAAATGATGTAAGGTATGCAGGAATATGGAGCATGTGGTAACACGTAAATGTTAGTTATTTGCAACCAAATGGTGTTGGGTTTGCTTTTAACCTATTATCTTATAACATGTCAGAAAAATAGGGATAAGATTGTAAAATATGAATATGCAAATGAACCTAGCACATATTAACAATTTAATATATGAGAGGTAGCTTTTCAAATCAGTGAAAAAGGACAAACTAATCAATACATAATAGTAAAGCAAATGATTTTCTACTGGGGAGGGGGATTTATGTCCCTGAGTCATATGAGACACACACAAAAAAATGAATTTCCCAAATTCCAAAGCCATTAAATAAGAGATGCTATCAAAAAAAAAATAAAAGCAAATATAGGCAAATATGTATGCAATCACAGTATAAACCACATACACAACAAGAAACTAGAGAGGCTGAAAATGATAAATTTGTTTCCCTTAGATGACAATTTCTACACATGTAAATAATCTTCATAAGTAAAAATTTAAACGTAAGAACTGCCCACAAACTTTATTATAGATAGAACACATTAAAATTTTAATATTTAAAATTTTAATTTTCATAAATCAAAATTATATTTATAAATACATTGGCAAGGTGACAGAAGAATGTTCCAAGCAGGAAAGCACATACCACCCAGACATCATAAGGAGGATTTTATGTTGGTGCTGTCTAACTTGATCCGATTAGAATAAGAAGACTGAGAATTGGTCTATCTAAGGTAGCAGGTCACAGAAGTAAAAGAAATTCTGTAGAATGGAGAGAGACTGAAAATGGATAATAGGAGTTGGTAAGTGTTGCAGTCTTTTTTTTTTAATGAAAATTTGCTTTCTATTTAATAGAAGAAATGCAGAGAGCAGTAACTAAAATTATGTAAACAATTTCTTTTTTATATGTATATTTTATTGCCTTTTAGGTTTTGGGGTACATGGGAAGAACATGCAAGATCGTTGCATAGGTACATACATGGCAGTGTGGTCTGCTGCCTTCCTCCCCAGCACCTACATCTGGCATTTCTCCCTGTGTTATCCCTCCCCAACTCTCTACCCAGCCTCTGTCCCCCGACCACAGACCCCAGTGTGTGATGCTCCCCTCCCTGTGTCCATGTGTTCTCATGGTTCAACACCCGCCTATGAGTGAGAACATATCATTTTTGTATTTTTAGTAGAGAGGAGAGTTCACTATGTTGGCCAGGCTGGTCTCAAACTCCTGTCCTCAGGTGATCCACCCACCTCAACCTCCCAAGTGATAGAATTACAGGCGTGAGCCACTGCGCCTGGCCCTTTTATTAGATTTTTTTGGTGTTATTGCTGTTGGTTTCATTTTGTACTCTGTTTTGTTTAATTGCACAATCATATCTTTCATTTTTTGTAATTAATAAGCTAACAAAAGCAATGTATTATTCAGAAAATTTAAGGTTGAGACTGTGATTTTTAAAAATTTAATGTTATATATTTAAAAAATAATAGAGATTAAATTTATAAATAATTTATATTGAGTACTAAAAGTCTCTTGTGTAATCTTGCAATTAAAATATGGTTTGCTTCACCAGCATAACTGATAATTCTTTTTTCACAGGAAATAAAACTTCTGTTGAAAAACATACACTAGAAGATAGTATAATTTTTATTCATCATAATAATAGAGACTGGAGGTTAATAATCATGTATTTATTCTAACATAAAATTTCACATGTAAATTTAGGGTCATAAAAACATGGTATTAGTATTCAACATCATTTTGGCTTTACATTTTGGAATTTTGGTAATTAAGTGTGATTAATTCAGCTTCTTTTACATGTACGGTAAAATCATATATTTTGGCAATACTCACCTGAATTAATACTGAAATTGAACATCATCACTACTTGTTAGAGGTGTAAAATAGGTATTTATAAAACAAAAAGGGACTTTACAATAAAATAGGTCTCCACAACACTTGAAGTCAGCACTGAGTGTTTGGGCTGCCTTTAGAAATAACAATTCAGGCCGGGCGTGGTGGCTCAAGCCTGTAATCCCAGCACTTTGGGAGGCTGAGGCGGGTGGATCACGAGGTCAAGATATCGAGACCATCCTGGTCAACATGGTGAAACCCCGTCTCTACTAAAGATACAAAAAATTAGCTGGGCATGGTGGCACGTGCCTGTAATCCCAGCCACTCGGGAGGCTGAGGCAGGAGAATTGCCTGAACCCAGGAGGCGGAGGTTGCGGTGAGCCGAGATCGCGCCATTGCACTCCAGCCTGGGTAACAAGAGCGAAACTCCGTCTCAAAAAAAAAAATAATAATAATAATAATAACAATTCATAGTCTAATACCATCCCCAAGGTTGTGGACTCCCAGGTCAAATGCCGATTCAAATCCTAACTTCACCATTCAATTTATGGATAGCGTTTTTAATTCCTTTGCTTCCATTTGTTCATGTTTAAGGATACGATGTCACAAAGAGCACCTGACACGTAGGGTCCTCAATCAAAATGCATCACCGTGATTCCCTGGACTGCTTAGGAAAAAAGCTTGAGTCAAAACTTAAACAATAGGCTTTTTTGTGTGTGTGAAGGAAAATCCCAGGGAATCAAGGGTGAAATGAGAAAGAAATGAGGCAGGAAAGAAGCTGAAGAAATGCATGAGGTGTGTTGCTGAGTGCCAGCTGCTGTCTGCCTAGGAGGGACAGGTGGCTGTGGTTACAGGGATATCCCTCCAGCAGGGCTGGTGAGACCCCAGCCCAGGGATTTCTTTCCAGCAGGGCTGGTGTGCAGCCATGTCAGAGAGAGGGAAGGGCAGCTGTTTCTCTCCAGGATCCCTCCTTCCCACCACCTGTCTCTGCAAAGACACAGTTTACCCAATGGGCATTCAGTGACACCCTCATTATCAGACTGTCTTCCCGGGTGGACACCTCCAGCTGAGAGGTGAGAGATTCCCAGTGACAGACCTACCTAAGGCTACAGCCATTGCAGCTCCACTAAGGTGTGGATGGTGGAGGCTGAGATGGTCCTCACTGTGGGGAAGCTGAGGCATTGGTGCTGGAAGGAGTGAAGCAGTCACCCTACCAGAGGGGCTCTCCTTGAGGCATCGGCCAAGGCTAGATCAGTCTCAGGGGACTTGGTGCTGAGAAAAATTGTTGGGGGGTGGTGGCTCAGAAACAGTTTGGGAACAGATATAATTTTCAGATATTTAGATTTAATAACTATAATTAAAATGCAGCATTGTGTGAGTGGCCTAGCATTTTCATAAGATGCTCTGTGACCCACACGATTTAAATGTAGATCTTTTTAAAAAAAATGCAAGATGGGAGTTCCTATTTAAAGTGACTTCTGCACAGAGAAGGCTGTGTGGGATGTCCAGGAAACAGTTTACTGGGTACTGGAAGTGACACAAGGCACGTTCCCGAAGGGTAGAGTGAAACAGCCGTTGTCAATTACATATATACCTTTGTCAATTATGCATATACTTATTCAAACCTCTTAAATAGTTCTGTATGTTAAGTGAGAAGTTTTATTAAGGTGCCATATATCTGGTTAGTATGTGTTATATTTTGGATTTGTTTTAACTGGACATCATTTATGTAAATCTCATAATCGTCATCTATAACACGTGACAAAATCTAATACCTGATCAACCTTTGTGCAGTGCATGATAGGTATTCAATAAATATTCATGCATTGCATTCATTTTCATCCATGCAGAGAAGTGTTAAGTGCTACGAACTCAGTGAATTCTATTGCCATTCCCTTTAATCTCCTCTATAGCACTCCCCTAGTTAAAACTGATTTTAATCTATTTTTTTATGGGGCCATAAGACCTACCCCAGGCTGTTACGTTCACAGGCCTAGTTCCTATAACAGCAAATATGTGCAATTTCCTTCCTTCCCTTCTTCCCCTTTTTTATACTCTTTCACCCACCAAATGATTCACTTAATTTTAATACTGAAAAGCTTCCTTAGAAATGCTTATTTCCTGATTTCCTCCGAAGGTTAAAAATAGTAAAAAGCAACTCAAAGAAACATGAACTGCCTCACGTGACAGTTTAATTTATTTTTACATCTTCTAGGCTCTGGGAGGGAAATATTAAGATTTGAAACACAAGTCCAAAGTATAGAAATGCTTTGTTAAGTAATATATTTTGTCAGTAAGTTACAAATTCCTGTAGATAAAAATGGAATCAATATTTTCTTCATTAGCTTCCCCCCGCCCAAAAAAAGCTAGTATATGTAAAAATCAAAGGCAATTTAATGAATACCTTCTATTTTATGTACCAATTTTGATGATAGCAAACAGCATTAATCATGAAGCAAAAGAAAGTATTATTGGCAGGGCGTTATATACTATCAGAGAGTAAACTATAAAGTTTCAAATGTCAAGTTTATTTTATATGGTCATTGTGCTTGTTACATGGTTATTGTAAAGCTAATTCTTCTCCAAAATGTACACTTTTTCCTTAGCTAATAGAAATTCATAAAATAAATAACAAATTTTAATGGTGTTCAAAATATTTAAATATTCTTTGGAGAATAATCTCAACATATTTTGTAAACTTTGACATCATACTTAGATTTCTGAAAACAAGGCTAGACTTAAAAAGCAAGACAAATGGAAATATCATCTAGTTTCCGGCAGTTGTAATTCATCGACCTTAGTTCATTCGTGGAAATTTTCTCAAACTCAGTTTATTAATTCTCACAAAAGGAATGATAATCCCTACAGTAAAATACTGTTTCAACTCCTAGGGAAGAAACATAGAGATAACAAGGAGAATGGTGGGACTCAATGCTATTTAAATGTTAAAATGTTTAAAGCAGTAAGACACAGTTATATCCATTTTCTGGCATAAAGAAAATTAGAATTCTTTAATAAGGTTAATTTATAAATAAAATAAATATATAATGGGCCCACAACTTGGAAATGTCCTTGGAGTCCTGAGAAGATACCCCTGGAATTATAGATTAATATTGTCAGCATATGATCTCAGCAATAAATTGAAGTTGCTTTTATTTGCTTGAGAATGTGTTTTTGTCGGTAAGTATGAAAAAGGAATTTGATACAGTTGAACAACTTCACTTTACTGCCTATGTCTGGTTACAGAATTGATTATAGTTAACAGTTACAGCTTTCACTTCAGTAACCAAATAGTGAAACTAGAAAAACAACAACAACAACAACAATATATTTGATGCAACTTACTATACAACCAAAATAACGAAGACGTTAATGGATTCTCAGTCCTTTCATAAATACCTTTGCCTCTTATTCTATTTGCTTGATCACTCATTTCACTTCCAGAGCGCAAATAACAATTTTCTCAAAAAATTTAGTTGGCAGCTTTAAAAATGACTTTCTAAATTTAAATGTAGCAACAACCTACATCCAAGTTAGCAAATGTGGCATTCCATCTCTCTCTAAATCTCTCTTTTTAATTAAATACTTTTAATCATCGTCTGCCAAGAAACTGACACTAATTTGGGATGTAAACATTTTTTTTAATTTTTAATTTATTTATTTATTATTGCGTTTTAGGTTTTGGGGTACATGTGCAGAACATGCGGGATGTAAACATTTAAAGAGCATACAGCTTATATAGCAAGCATCAAATACTGTCCTACAATTTTCATGTGAATTCTCACATGTATTTAGACCTGATAATATTGTCAATTTGGCAGTATGATATAGAGTTTTCAGGACAGGGCATTGAGCCTCCAATAGGTTTAAGGACCCACCCATCCTAAGCAATGGGGAGAGAGGCAAATTTGGGGGACACCTCTAGAGGTAATCAGTATGCCATCATTCCATCATTCCAACAGTCCTCTCTTCTTTTAAAATGTGTATCTCACCTTGGATGATATGCTTTCTCTGAGAGACTAGAGTCATATGCAGTACTAACAAGGATCATGTAACAGTATGTTGAAGGGTGAAGTTTCTAATAAAGTTTATTTTTCTTTTAACTTATCAGTATTAAAAAGCAAGAACCTGTTGCAACAATATACTTACAATTTTGAGAACTTAAAAAAATTAATAGGAGCCTCTCACAAATAAAAACAAGCATACAAAGAAGCACAAAAGAAACATGATGGCAAGATTTATAATTTATCCACAGTAGATTTTTTTTAAAGAGCTAGAATAAGCTTCAAAACTACAAACTGGAGCCAGGAACAGTGACTCACACCTGTAATCCCAGCACTTGGGGAGGACAAAGTGGGCAGATCACCTGAGGTTAGGAGTTTGAGACCAGCCTGACCAACATGCTGAAACCCCATCTCAACTAAAAACACAAAAATTAGTAGGGTATGGTGGCTGGTGCCTATAGTCCCAGCTACTCAGAAGTCTGAGGCAGGAGAGTCAATTGAACCCAGGGGCAGAGGATGTAGTACGTTGAGATCCAGCCAGTGTACTCCAGCCTGGGCAAGAGAACAAGTCTCTGTCTCAAAAAATAAAAAATAACAGCAAACCGGATAAAGCAAACATACTTATTCGACCATTCTCCCTAGGGAATGTGGTCACCACTTCTGTTATAGACATCTGAAGTAGCTGAACCATGTCCAGTTAAAAGGAACCCTGTGGTGAGCTGTTTGAGAATCTGTTTTCTACTATCTTCCTAATGCCACGAGAGTGCATTGTTATCTCATAAAAAAAATACTAGAAGGAAATTATTGCTGTAAGGAAAGGCAGGACTTCTCATGTCTAGTGTAGCTCTGAGTTGACCCCCAGGATGAATTTGCACAAATCACTTAACCTCTGTGTTTCAGCTGCCTTTGGGAGACGATTTTACCTGTTCGCTGAGAAAATCACATTTCTCACTAGAATATTCGAGCCTTAATTGAAGTTTCTAAAGCATGATAACATCCTTATCTCGAGTCTATTGCGAGCGTAACCTTCTGGTCTCATGAAAAAGCAGGGGCCTGTGTAGATCTATTAGACATCCAGACATTTGGCTGGGGAAATCTCTCCTCCTCTTTGCACGGTGCGTGGAGTGGAGGTCCTGTTCCTGCAATGAACACGGCTCAGCTTCACCTTACAAAACCAAGAATGCATCAGAAACAACCACGTCTGTGAGTGGTTCTCTAAAGTAGGCTTCAATTTACTAACTGCCTATGTGGTCCTTGTGTAGCTAGTATCCATCTCTTTCTGACAACTACCTGGTATAGAATCCACATTTTTGAGGTTTCAAAAGATACTACATTATGTGTTGAAGACGAGAATCCAGCAACCAAATAATATGAAGCTGTGTTTCTTTAGACCGACTGGCACATTTGGGTTTTGTCACTCTGCTGTCATTATTACCTGGGGCGCTGATTACAGACATAGATTCCTGGGGCACATCCCTAGTTCTTGAATTCATCATCGTGGTGACTGGCCCCAGAAATCTACATATCAACTCTCTGCCCCAGGTGAGTCTTTGGTGCAGTGATTTTTGAAACCCTTTACAATAAAACAGATATTTGTTTCTTTTTATTTATCTCCCAACCCAAGTAGCGACAAAATGCGAACATATCTAAATGTCACCTAAACAGGAAACTGCCATTTCCACTCCAGCCTTGTTTATAATGGGCTTCTCAAGGCTTCAGAGCCACACATGTAACATTCAGAATACACATCAGTTCCAGATTATACTCAATGGTGCTTGTTTTGCTTTTCCTTCCAATCAGCGAAGGTAGAGCTTTTAAACACAAGTCTAAATTTAGATTTGTATGTGCCCATGCACATTTCCCTGCTGTGCCAGCCCAACTACACTAACCCTTATTTCTCTCATGTTTAAATAATCTAATTATAATGCATTAAAGTCTATACCTTAATTAATCGAAAGAGTTATTTCAATACATATAAAACAACAAATCTCAATGATAAGGAGTGTAAGGGTTATTTGTTTTGTGAGGTTTATTGCTGAGTTTAAAATGAGGAAATCGAGGCTAGCATAAGAAAATTAAATGCTAATTTATTTAACTCCCAGACGATGTTCTGTGGTCCTGGGGAAAGGGGCCAGGGAAGTCGTGCTCGACTTCTCTCTGGCGTGGGGGTTTTATAGGGAGGGAAGGTGTCCTGATTGGCTGTGGAGAAACAGGACGTGGACAGGACAAGCTGCTATTGGTAGGTAGGCGGGATTTCCGGTGAGCAGGCTGGACGGGGCAAAATGCTATTGGGCAGGTTTTGGTGGGGCTCCTTTTAAATTTTGGCAGGTTTTCCAAGGGCTGGCTAGGTGCCCAGTGCAGATTCTGGTGTGGAGTGCAGAGGTGGGCATTGGTGCTGAGTGCAGAGTTTAGTGTTGAGTGCAGATTAAATTTTCAGGCGTGGAGAGGGATGGGTGTGTCTGAGCTCCCGGCAAGGCAGCCGGCTTTACAAGGAGACCCTGGGTCACAGTTGGACTGGTGGTGTTTTGTTTCTTTCTTAGCGGTAGATAAAATAATGATGTATTCAGCATGGGAAGGCATATTAAATTTGATCAAATATCTTCTCATATGCAGTTTTAAAGACAGAGAAGGAATTGACATGATTTTATTTGGTGAAGTACTATGCCAAAACTTTTCATGTGGTATTTCATCTAATCCTTACAAAATAAACTTAACGAATAAGGAAGTAAAAGCACTGAGAGGTTAAATATCTGAGACCACAGACTTTGTAAATGCTTCAAGATTAGCCTATTTGGTTTCTTCCATATATTAGACTACCTCTTTAAGTTTAAAGATGTAGGTATTAGATACTGTGCCTACTATATGCCAGAGACTAAGCACATAATGGGATTACCTCATTTAACTTTTAATAATCCCATGAGGTAGGCACTCCTCTTACTTCCACTATAGAAGTCAGGAAATACATCATTATTTTATCTACCGCTAAGAGATTAAGTAACTTGATCCAAGTGACTGGAAGTGTGGAAGCAACAGAAGGCTGGCTTAGGATCCATTACTCTGAGCAGCTATATTCTACAGGCTTTATCAGTGCACATCTTTCCAGAGATTTATAAATAATCCTGCCATATCCTTCCAAGGGCACCTTTATGACTATATACCAAAATCATTTGATTAAAAGGTAGCAATGGCGATTCCTCAAGGAACTAGAAATAGAAATTCCATTTGACCCAGGAATCCCATTATTGGGTATATATCCAAAGGATTATAAATCATTCTATTATAAAGACACATGCACATGTATGCTCAGTGCGGCACTGTTTACAATAGCAAAGACCTGGAACCTACCCAAATGCCTATTAATGATAGACTGGACAAGGAAAATGTGGCACATAGACACCATGGAATACTATGCAGTCATAAAAAATGATGAGTTTGTTTCCTTTGTAGGGACAATGGATGGGTCGGGAAACCATCATTTTAGCAAACTGATACAAAAAGAGAAAATCAAACACCACATGTTCTCACTCATAGGTGGGTGTTGAACAATGACAATACATGGACACAGGGAGGAGAGCATCACACTGGGGTCTGTTGGGGGGCACTAGGGGAGGGACAGCACGGGGTAGGGAGGATGGGGAGGAATAACATTTGGAGAAATGCCAGTGATGTGACCAGGGAATGGAGGCAGCAAATCACATTGCCATATGTGTACCTATGCAACAATCCTGCATGATCTGCACATGTACCCCAGAACCTAAAGTACAATAACAAATATATATATAAAACTCCTTTTTAAAAACCTTTTAAGTTCAGGGGCACACGCCCAGGTTTGTTACGTAAGTAAACTTGTGTCATAGGGGTTTTTGTACAGATTATTTCACTCAACAGGTATTAAGCCTAGTACCCAGCAGTTATTATTCCTGATCCTCTCCCTTTTCCCACCCTCCACCCTTCAATAGCCTGCAGTGTGTTGTTCCCCTCTATGTGTCCATGTGATCTCTTCATTTAGCTTCCACTTATATGCAAGAACAGTGGGTATTTGGTTTTCTGTTCCTGTGTTAATTTGCTGAGAATAATATCCTCCAGTTCCATCCATGTTCCTGCAGAGGACATGATCTTATTTTTTTTCCTTATGGCTGCATAGTATTCCATGGTGTGTATGTACCACATTTTCTTTATCCAGTCTATTATTGAAGGGCATTTACGTTGGTTCCATATGTTTGCTATTGTGAATAGTGTTGCAATGAACATACACATGCATGTGTCTTTGTGGTAGAATTATTTACATTTCTTTTGGATATATCCCTAGTAATGGGATCGCTGGATTAAACGTATTTCTGTATTTAGGTCTTTGAGGAATTTCCACACTGTCTTTCATAATGGCTGAACTAATTTATACTCCTACCAACAGTGTATAAGAGTTCCTATTTCTTCAGAAATTCACCAGCATCTGTTATTTTTTAACTTTTTAGTGATACCCATTCTGACTGGTATGAGATGGTATCTCATTAGAGAAATGCAAATCAATAATCGAACTCTAAATTTGCTATCTATGCTTTTTTGAGTAACTTTATAAATTAGGTGACAAGTAGAGGTATGTATATAAAATGTTCCGAATATATTAATTTTTAGTAAGTATGGGAGACATAGGTATAAAAAATTCAAAAATGATAATAGAAGAATGGAGTTAGGTAGTAAAATATTTTAGCAATTGATAGGGTTTGGCTCTGTGTACCCACCCAAATACCATCTTGAATTGGACTCCCATAATTCCCACGTGTTGTGGGAGATAACTGAGTGATGGGGGCAGTTTCCCACATACTGTTCTTGTGGTAGTGGCTAAGTCTCATGAGAGCTGATGGTTTGATAATGGGAAATCCATTTCATCTGGTTTTCATCTGCTCTTGCTGCTGCCAAGTGAGACGTGTCTTTCACCTTCCACCATAATTGTGAGGCCTCCCCAGCCATATGGAACTGTGAGTCCAACAAACCTCTTTCTTTTGTAAATAGCCTAGTCTCAGAAATTTGTTTATCAGCAGCATAAAAATGAACTAATATGCCAATAGATAAAGTATTTTGTTTAATGCTCCTATATTTTCTAAAGCTGGCTAATTATATCTAAACATAAAAATAAGTCATTACCCACTTTAAAAACCCCAGTGCTTTCACATAACAGACTTCTAATCAATAAAGCAATAATGTATGATGTATGAAGGTCAAACAAACATGAGTGACAAGGGCACCAAAACTTATATTGGTTTTCTCTCAAGGATATTGAAGTCAAATAGGTGATTCGTTTTTAATACAAGCAAAGGTACAACTAAGACTAATTTAAAAGAGCAAAACATGATTTATGGGCTAACCACACATTTAATTCATTTTTATATGAGAAACACTGATTTTGGTTGTCATGAAGAAAATGACAGAAATGGTCAAAAAGTTCTAGAAAATAGTCTGGAATAAAATAAGTAATGGACAACTGATTTACCATTTAAATTTTTATTAGTATCGGTTGAATGATTTGCGAGAGTTTCAAAAACTCTAGAAAATGGCAAATACTTCTGAGTGTTTCACAATACTTAGAGTAAATCGAAAATGAACTGAAAGGATCTGCTTATTGAAGCCAAGAATCATGACTCACTTTGTTGTATAGCCCTGTGGTCTCTCAGGGACCATCCTGCATTTTCTGAGAGAGCATACCGCCCTGGGGACCACAAAAAATTACCTGTTCGTTGATGTGGCTGCATTAGGCGTTTCTCAGTCTGCCAAGCGATGCTTCAGCATCGGTTCAAAATGAAAGGGTGTCTGTTAAACAGGAGAACTGGGGTCACAGGATTACACGAGAAAGGCTAGGATTTGTGGAGGCCACTTCCCTTGTCAGCAGAGTGACAGGAATGCAGTTCAGATAACCTGGAAAAAAAACTTGCTTTTTGATTGTTTTCCAAAATTCTATGGCAGGACTTTCTTCTATGAAAAAGGTTTTGTTTTTTGGTTTGTTTGTTTGTTTGTTTTCCCTCTGTCCTGGTCACTTTTACTTTTAAATTATGTGAATTTTTAAATTTCTAACATTGAGAGAAAGAGAAAGGTAAGGTTTGCGTACATGATGAACACTCTCTCATTCACCAATTACATCAGAACCAGAAGACACAGAGGAATGGGGGGTTTCCTCTTTGTTTCTGCATATGAGCAATTTGAAGACGGCACAAAATAGAACAGTGAAACTCTTTTTTTTCTTCCATACAGTTTCACTCTTGTCCTTCAGGCTGGAGTGCAGTGGCTCCATCTTGGCTCACTGCAACCTCCACCTCCCGGATTCAAGTGATTCTCCTGCCTCAGCCTCCTGAGTAGCTGGTATTACAGGTGTGCACCACCTTGCCTGGCTAACTGAACAGAGAAACTTAAGCAAACTCTTAAGTGCATCTCACCACACCCCCCACCCAGAGTCATACTAAATAAACAGATTCATCACTCCTGCACTCAACTGTTAACTTTGAGGGTTGACACGACCTGCTCTATGAGAGGGAAAGTGAGGCAGATATTCCAGCACAGGCTCCACCCCGGAGATACTGAAAGAATCACTATGCCATATGGCTTTCTCCGCATTTTCTACTCATTTCTACCACCAGAAAGGAGATGATGAGAGATGGCCTGTATTTAGATTTCCCCAAATAGGGTCTAAGGCAGAGACTGCATGTGGTTCCTCAGATGCCTACTGATTTGTAGAAGAGAGAGTGTCCTTAATACTTCTTTACCTCTAGAATCCTTCTTTTTATCCCCTGAGAAAAGACACTGGTTATACACCTTGGTCTCAGAGAAAGAAACTCCCAAATCTATTTGAACTGCCTAGAAATCAATGAAGAACCATCTTGTTCAAACTTGCTTGGAATGCCTGTCGGCTGAGCACATTTATCCCCAGTCGATAGTTTTACCAACCAAACTTTTCAAACAATCTGCCTTCATGTTTGACTTTCACTTGAGTTATCACCAAATGAAACCATTGCCCTATAGATGGAGCCCGATGTACTGACTCTCCTGGGGAGAGAAAGGGCTTCCATGGATTCAGAGGTTCCATCAAATGTGTGCCTGGGCTGGGCAGCCATCCTGCTTCTTCAAATGCTAATCTTACCATCAGTAGTCAGTTAATGGAATGACCACATTCTGATAATTGGGTAACTTTATTTCTTGCCTCTTCTATCCTTGGATGCTGAAGATAGAAAATGGATAATGCTTTTACTGTCAAAACTGATCTTCTATGTTATCACAGAGTCCAGGTTGATAAGGCTGACCAAAATCAGGATGTTAACAAATTAACAAAACAAATCCCAAAATGAGTACATAATCTTACTGCCAAGAAACCCAATGGCTTTACTTTTCCAAAGTTAGTGACATATTGAAATGCCTCTGCTAGTGGCAAAGGAAATGGCAGATTCTGAAATGTGGCAACATACAAGCACAAATGTCACAAATCCCATTATGGTGACATTTCACTCTGACTAGGGAGTAAGATGTGGATTTTCCAGCAACCAGGAACTTCATTTCAATTATTCTGTAGTCACAAAGATCATCATTCTGATATTGATAGATATCGGAAGATATGCTCCTGAATTCCTCCTTATGTAATAGCAATTACTTGTTTCTAGCAATCCTAACATAATCAGTTAATAATATCTAAGAATTAAAATTAAATTTATATATAGTTCTCTTTCATACACACATACACACACATATATACGTGTGTATATATGCATATATATATATATATATCTGTGTGTGTACACACACACATATGTACACACAAACATATAAGCACATACAGCTTTTTCCACCCAGCTACAAAGAACAGCAATTTGTGATGATTCTACCAGGTTGCATCTAAAATCTATATATCTCCTTCTCATTTTTACTTCCAGGAATCATAAAATAATTTACATTTAATTATAACATAGTTGCGAACTACCATATATTTTAAAAACATTTCTTCCTTTATATTAATTTTAGATTATAAAATTAATGATATTTATGTTTTACATTTTTATCTGTTTACTAATATGTTTGAAGTAAGCATAATAGAAGCTTACCAATGCATACATAGTAACTCCATCAGTGATTTAAACACTGTGAAGTAAATATAGATTGGGAAACTGAAGTTTGGACACTGTGAATTAAGAAAAAGTGAAATACAAAGCAAAAGAACAAAGAGGATTCCCCTTGGTGGAGGAAAGCAACTCCCTGACAGAAAGAACCTTAGTGATAAAGGATCCCGAAAACCTTTTTGCTCCACTGCAAAGATACCTGCAAAAGTTCCACTTGGCTCTCTTTATTAATTACACATCAAGCTCACAGTGTTGCTGCACCTAAGATAAAAAGCAAGAGGAAGGGGGAATTACAGTTTAATTAAAGCTCCTCAAGTAGGCAGCGTCCTAAATGGTAACTCACAGAGAGAGACCCACAGTGATGGCTACACAGGCTTTACTTTCAAAACCTTCCACATCGAGGTCCTGAGACTAAACAGAATTCCATTGAAGAAAATTTTACTATCTTTCCACTTTCTAATTAAGTT
Organism: Saguinus oedipus; assembly: GCA_031835075.1. NCBI lineage: Eukaryota > Metazoa > Chordata > Mammalia > Primates > Cebidae > Saguinus > Saguinus oedipus. Next base: position 38,923,149 of record CM063182.1, on the reverse strand, counting down.
GAAGATTTTTTTTTTTTTTTTTTTTTTTTTTACCATCTTAGCCTCAAGGAAGAACATCAGCTTACATAAGGCACTATTTCAAGAAATGTGTAATAATGATGAAGTTTCAAAATTAAAGTAGAAATAAGGCAAACCCCTGATTTTGTTTTAGAAAAGGATTTTCTGAAAAATAATTAAGTCCATTTTAAAAATTATGCTAAAATGCCTGTTCAGAGGATACAAAACTAAACTCTACTCAATCTAACTACCTTAATTACCTATAAAAAATATCCTAAATAAACTTACAAAAATTAATTAACTTAGGCAAGAGAGATATAACAAGGCTAAACATGTCTTTATTTCCATTTATCTGCAAAACCAGACTCTTAAGATTAAGAGGGATTCATGGAAAAATGAACATGAAATGAATAACATGAAACCTTGTGTTGTGGATTGAATGTTTGTGCCCCTCCAAAATTAATATGTTAAAATCTTAACCTCCCAGGTAATGGTATTAGAAGGTGGGGCTCACAGGAGGTGGGTAGGTCACAAGGATGGGAGCCTTGTTTCTTTTTCCCTGTGCCACATGAGGACACAGCTAGAAGGCACCTGCTTTCTGGTGAGAAAACAGCACCCCACCAGACATCGAATTTGCTGGCACCTTGATCTTTGATTTCCAGCCTCCAGAACTGTAAGAAAGAAATTTATGTTGTTTATAATCCGCCAACTTAACAGTATTTTGTTACAGCAGCTCATACTGAATAAGACACCCTGGGAGTTGAAATGCCTTGAAAGACCTCTACTTAATACAACTGCAGGAGTGGTATAATGCAGTTATACAATGCTTATAATATCCTAACTGTGTTCTGAACACTTTACACAGAGGAACTTGTATCATTCTCAATATAACCTATGGGGGGCTTGTTCTCAGTGCCTCCATTTTACAGAGGGCAGATGCGAAATACGCTCAAACGAATATTAACAAAACAAATAAGTGGTGACTGTTGTCACCCTACTCTGCATCAAACATAGCATTCATACAATTTTTTTAAGTGATGGAGTCAGCAACAGAACCCCAAAAGTTTATCTCCAGATTTAGTGTTTTCAAGTCCTGTGCATTACCACATCCAACCTATAGCAGAATAATTCCTTCTATCCTCTAAAAGGGAACACCAAAGAATCGCATAATTACAGTGGGGTAAAGACTGTGGTATGTGGGTGTCTGTCAGTGTTCCCAGCACCAAAACAGGTCTTCAGAAGTCAGCTATGACCTGCTTCCTGCATATTCAAAAGGAAATATTGTTTCTACATTTCCTCATGATAAGACAATACAAATCCTTTCCTGCAGAAGGTACATGCCTTCAGAAATCACTAAACACTTTTTTTTTTGAGACAGTCTTGCTCTGTCACCCAGGCTGAAGTGCAGTGACGTGATCTCAGTTCCCTGCAACGTCTGTCTCCAGGCTTTAAGTAATCAGCCTGTCTCAACCTCCTGAGTAGGTCGGATTACAGGTGCGCACCACCACACCAGGCTAATTTCTTTGTATTTTTAGTAGACGTGGGGTTTCACCATGTTGGCCAGGCTGGTCTCAAACTTCTGACCTCAGGTGATCCACCTGCCTCAGTCTCAGAAAATGCTGAGATTCAGGTGTGAGACACCGCGCCTGGTCTGCTAAACACGTCTTACACATTTACTACTGAAGGAGCCCTAATTTTTCTAAGAATAAGCACAGAGCTGCAGAAAGTTCTGAGAAAATGTTTCAAAGATTAAATGTATAAGGAAAAATGTATTTGAGTATTTTACTTTAGTTTACTTAAACACATTCGTGTGTATTTTACATGCAATCCCCGTCAAAACATTTACCGTTCTTCGAAGTGGTGCTCAAAGCCGTTTTATTTGCTGGAAAATCATAAAATAGGTAGTTGGGGGAACAGCATATACCCAAGCAGAAATGAGAGGTGGTGAGACTGTCTGAAGAATTATCCTCAATGACTGTGTGGCAGATAAGCTCCGAAGGTGCCCTGCTCCCCATCCCTGACTTCTGGCACCACACCTTCTCTTTAGAAGGTGCGCAGGGCCTGTGACTTGCTTCTGGTCAGCAAGGAGTTAAGGTGATGGCATGCATGTGAGCACCTGTGTTTGATCCAGCAGGTGAGATCACAGCACCCTTCCTGCTCATGCCCCGGCTGGCAAGGAAAAAGCAGTTTCCCTGGTGCAAGCTGTTTGCATTATGACCCCCAAAGACTGGAAACCAAGGGCAGACTTTAGGGTCCCCACTGACCACCAGCCAGGAAATGAAGGCCTCAGTCCTATAATTGACAGGTACTAAATTATGCAATGAACAGCTGACCCTTCTTTAGTAAAGCCTGAGAGGAGAACACAGCCAGGTTGCCACCTAGCTTACAGCCTTGTGAGGTCCCAAACAGGGTGCCCAGCCACGCCCTGCCCAGACTGGGACCCACAGATGCCATGAGATAATTCATTCATGCTGCTTTAAGACACTATGTTTCTAGTCTTCATTAAGTAGCAACAGGAAATGAATGCCAATTGCCTTTGCCACAAAATTGTTGTCTGTCTTTCCAGTGAATCCACGATACTCAGAATCTTCTAACTGAAACCATTGCTGAACATCCCCTAACCCAGTTTCTAAGGAACAAAATGAGTATTTCACATCAGTGCTATTATTGGTTTTAACTTTTAGTTTTTTAACGACAACTAATTAATTACCTTAATAATTTAAATTACATATTTAGTCATCCCATTTTTAAAACACCAGCAAGTTTCCATGAACCGTCATAGATGCTAAGGATATGAGACACAGAGTTCTTCTCATCAAGGTAATCACAAATAAAAAAGAAACAAGAGGAAAATCAGGAGAGGGAAAAATGCTGATTGGACACATGCACAGAACGCTCTTACTGTGCAGAAGAGGCAAGCAAGAGACCCTCATCTTCAGGTGCCTGGGAGAGAACATGGGCCTGAAGCCAGAATAATCCAGTGTCAGATTGTGCACTAGCTCCGCAAAGTCGGGCATATTAATTCAGTTCTAGGTGTTTCTGTTTTCTCAGAAAGTCAGAAACAAATTATCCTCTTATTTATTGTGTTACAGCACATGACTCAATACATAAAAAGCACATAAGTGGCTTCTAGAAATATAACTTATCACGGAAGTGGATAAGGGAGAGTTTTAGAAGAGACAGGTGAGCTGATCTCTGAACCCCAGGGACTCGTTTACAGGGTCACAGCGTATTGATGCTAGGGATGTGTAGGGAGCTGCCACGCTACCATCAGTGGTGAGCCTGCCAGGATGTAATAAGAAGTTAGTTTACTAATGGGTAGTAGGCTTGATAGTGATGATGAAATAATCTACACAACCAACCCCAATGACGCATGTTTACCTGTGTAACAATCTGCACCTGTACTGCTAAACTTGAAACACAAGTTAAAATAAATAAATAAGACTTCACTATTGAAAAGAGAAAGAAAGGAAACAATTTAGAGAGATCATCAGTGAAGATCCTAAGACGACATGCCTGATGTGCTAAGGGGTGCAGGCTTATCTGGAAGGAAACACTAGTCTGGACGAACCTGACCCAGCTTTTCTAGCAACATGTATTACAGTGATCAGCCTGGGCTCTGCAATACGGTCATTCTATCTGTGATCAGCTCAGCAAAACTGCCTTTGAAAAGGGTATTGTAAACAGCTACGGACTTTCGCTGGTGTATCATTTTGGTAACGTCACCTCCTTGCTCTCACAATTCATAATCTATCTCCTGGAAAATGACTTTTCAATGTTTAACGAAAAGCGAGCAAAAGGTCTGAACAGACACCTCATCAAAAAAGAGACACAGAGAGAAAATAAGCATATGAAAAGACGCTCAACGTCATGTCATTAGAACAGGAGATACTATTGTTCACCTTCCAGTTTTGAGTGAGAATATGCATGGACACAACAAGGGGAACATCACATACTGGGGCCTGTTGGGGATTTGAGGGCTAGGGGAAGGACAGCATTAGGACAAATACCTAATGTAGATGACAGGGTGATGGATGCAGCAAACCACCATGGCACATATTTAACTGTGTAATAATCCTGCAGGTTCTGCACATGTACCCCAGACTTAAAGTATAACAAAAAAAAAAAAAAGGAAAGAAAGAAAGAAAATGAGATATCATGATACCACTGTACACCAGTTAACAATCTCTGAAATCTGAACACCAATACAACCCAATGCTGTGGGGGTTGTGGAGCCATAGGAAGGTTCACTCATTGCTGGTGGAAATGTAGAATGGTATGACCACATTGGCAGACGTGTGCACGTTTCTTACAAAGCTGAACATAGTCTTACTATATGATCCGCAATTGTTCTCTTTGGTCTTTATGTAAATGAGTTGAAAACTTGTGTTCACACAAAGTCTTTATAAAACACTTACAGCAGCTTTATTCATAATTGCCAAAAATTGGAAGCAACTGAAGATGAATGGGTAAATAAACTATGGTACATCCACACAGTAGAAGAGTATTCAGAAAAAAAAGAGCTGTAAAGACACAAAATGACATGGAGAAAACATATTTTATACTTATTTATAATTATTATTTTTAGATACAGGGTCTCACATTATTGTCCAGGCTGGAGAGCAATGATGCGATCATAGCTCACTGCAGCCTCAAACACCTGACCTCAAGTGATCCACCCACCTCAGCCTCCTGAGCAGCTGGGACTATAGGCACACGTCAGTGTGCTCAGCTAACGTTTTAATGTTTTGTCTACATGGGATCTTGTTATGTTGCCCAGGCTGGTCTCAAAATCTGACCTCGAGGGATCCATGGAGAAAATGTAAATGTGTATTACCAAGTGAAAGAAGGCAGTCTGTAGGATGCCAGATATATGACATTCTGGAAAAGGTAAAATTACAGAAGGTGAATTCAAATTATATTTTACATTACAAGTAAAACTGAGCTTAGATTCGTCAGTATATATAAAGTTGATTTCTTTTTAACCATATCTGATAACTACAATATTGACCATCTTATAATAATGTCTCACATTATTTGCTTTTATTTTTTAAAAGTGAAAACAACATAATCCTTTTCAGTAAAGGGATTAAATACTTGGGTTTAATTATGTCCATGAAGCACTAGTACTGCCTTTGGATATTAACTAATTAATTATTTTATTTATGTAATGAGACAGAGTTTTGCTCTTGCTGCCCAGGCTGGAGTGCAATAGAGCAATCTCGGCTCACCGTAACCTCCCCATACTGGGTTCAAGTGATTCTCCTGCCTCAGCCTCCCGAGTAGCTGGGATTACAGGCATGCACCACCATTCCTGGCTAATTTTGTGTTTTTAGTAGAGGCAGGGTTTCTCCATGTTGGTCAGGTTGGTCTTGAACTCCTGACCCAAGGTGATTCGCCCACCTCAGCCTTCCAAAGTGCTAGCATTACAGGTGTGAGACACCGCACCAGGCTGGATTTGTTTTAATCAAAATATATAGACAACTGACAGAGGATTTTTGAGAATGAGACACCACATGTAGACCCGTGGAATCTGCCACGGCCACAGGCACCACACATGCAAACCTATGAGACAGGAATCTCTTTCCTTACAGTTCTTAATCTTTATTCAGAGCACATAGTAATTTACTCCAGATGCTGCTCCTCATGCATACTTTGTTATAGAGAACATGTTTCAAAAGTACATTTTTCATTTAACATGAGACTGTGCTATCAATTAGATGGAAGAAACTGTCACAGGCAGTGAAAACTCTTATTAAAAATTGATTTTAGTCTAGTTAGGTCTCAACACCAACTCCAATCTGAAGATCAAGGTGGTGTCAGAATAAAGGCCAAAAGAAAAAAGATCAATATCAAATATTTCAGCTCTGAGGTTAATACATTTGCTTATAAAACCATACTAAACCATCTGTATTCTGGAAGACCTAGTCTGGTACCATAAGAAAACTGGATTATTTTAAAGGCAGCAACAGTATTCTTCAACTCAAAACAGTCAGAGTTTATATACTTATGTTGGATGCACAAAATATATTTGGTAAAAGAGTTTAAAATTGTCTTAACAAATAATTGCCATTCTTCCTACAAGTCAATTTAAAAATCCTGAGAGAGAGAGAGAGTATTCACCGTTAACTATTCACCTAAATGATGATTGTTAGTTTGGTAATCGATTATTACTGATACAAACACATTCTAAAGCTATTGATAGTTGGGACTGGTGGCTCATGCCTGTAATGCCAGCACTTTGGGAGGCTGAGGCATGAGGGTTGCTTGAGCCCAGGAGTTCAAGAACAACTGGGATCCCATCACTACAAGAATTTTTTTAAAAAAATTAGCCAGGCAATGGAGCACATACCGTTAGTCCTGGCTACTCAGGAAGCTGAGGTGGGAAGATCACTTGAGGCCAGGAATTTGACACTAGAGTGGGCTATGAGCAGGCAGCTATACTCCAGACCGAGTGACAGAGTGCAACTCTAAATGAAAAAAAAATATATATATATATATATATATATATATATATATATATATATATTTTTTATATATAAATATATATATTTATATATTTTATATATATAAATCTCTCATGATTAAATATATATAAAATATGTTTAATCATGAGAGGTATATATATATACCTCTCATGATTAAACACTTAAAAATAACTTAAATAGAATTAAATCTGTCCCAGAGGGCATAGTTCACAATAGTACACAGCTGATATTTAGTGACAGCCATGACTGATCTCATATAAAAAACCAATGACCAAGAGATTAAAATGATAGACATTGACAACTGACTCGAATTTTAAAATTTGGTTAAGAAGGTCAACCTGGTTCTATTGATTAACTTCAAGTGGATCAGTACCTTAAGCATGTACACAGAAATACAGGAGAAAACTTCAGAGGCTCTGGGGGAAGGGACATGAATGGTACTCCTGGGTCCCACACTGTCTTGTGGACAACACAAGGCTTCCAAAAAGAGGTTTAGAAAAATGGAGAGAGGCAGAGTAGGGAAATCTGGAGTAAGATAATGTTGTTTCAAAAGCCAGTATTCCTGTCAGCCACATAAATGTCAAGAAACCAACTCTATCTTCCTTACCAAATACAGATTTCCACATAAATTGAACAAATGTGAAAGAAGACTGTCATTTACTTTACTCTTATAAATTTCATTGGCAAAACATGTAGGTTTAGCAGTTATTTTCATGGCCATGATAAATTGCTCAATGACATTGGAAAGTTACTAAAGGGAAATACTAATAGTTTTTATATTTTAATATTAACAAATCAGTTTCCCTACAATTAGTTTATAGCATATATTGCTTTAAAACATTATTTATTCTTTCATGTGAAGAGAATTTGATTCAAGTTTTTTGTTTATTTTACCAAATTAATTGCTTCTATCTAATAACCATTATTGGATTTGTATCTGGGCTACGGTTTAAAAATAATGAGACTCATATCCTTTGCCCATTTTTGAATGGGCTTGTTTGTTTTTTTCCTGTAAATCTGTTTGAGTTCTTTGTAAATTCTAGATATCAGCCCTTTGTCAGATGCATAAACTACAAAGATTTTTTCCCATTCTGATGGTTGCCGATTCACTCTAGTGACTGTTTCTTTTGCCGTGCAGAAGCTGTGGAGTTTGATTAGGTCCCATTTGTCTATTTTGGCTTTTGTTGCCAATGCTTTTGGCGTTTTGTTCATGAAGTCCTTGCCTACTCCTATGTCCTGAATGGTTTTGCCTAGATTTTCTTCTAGGGTTTTTATGGTGTCAGGTCTTATGTTTAAGTCTTTAATCCATCTGGAGTTCATTTTAGTGTAAGGTGTCAGAAAGGGGTCCAGTTTCTGCTTTCTGCACATGGCTAGCCAGTTTTCCCAACACCATTTATTAAATAGGGAATCCTTTCCCCAATGCTTGTTTTTGTCTGGTTTATCAAAGATTATATGGTTGTAGATATGTTGTGTTGCATCCGATGCTTCTGTTCTGTTCCATTGGTCTATATCTCTGTTTTGGTACCAGTACCATGCTGTTTTGATTACTATAGCCTTGTAGTATAGTTTGAAGTCTGGTAGTGTGATGCCTCCCGCTGTGTTCTTTTTGCTTAGAATTGACTTGGCTATGTGGGCTCTTTTTTGGTTCCATATGAAATTCATGGTGGTTTTTCCAGTTCTGTGAAGAAATTCAATGGTAGTTTGATGGGGATAGCATTGATTGTGTAAATTACTTTGGGCAGTATAGCCATTTTCATGATATTGATTCTTCCTAACCACGAACATGGAATGTTTCTCCATCTGTTTGTGTCCTCTCTTATTTCGTTGAGCAGTGGTTTGTAGTTTTCCTTAAAGAGGTCCCTTACATTCCTTGTGAGTTGTATTCCTAGGTATTTTATTTTCTTTGTAGCAATTGTGAATGGCAGTTCGTTCTTGATTTGGTTGTCTTTAAGTCTGTTATTGGGGTATAGGAATGCTTGTAATTTTTGCAAAGGATATGAACAAACACTTTACAAAAGAAGACATACATGAGGCCAACAAACACATGAAAAAATGCTCATCATCACTGGTCATTAGAGAGATGCAAATCAAAACCACATTGAGATACCATCTCACGCCAGTTAGAATGGCGATCATTAAAAAATCTGGAGACAGCAGATGCTGGAGAGGATGTGGAGAAATAGGAACACTCTTACACTTTTGCTGGGAGTGTAAATTAGTTCAACCATTGTGGAAGACAGTGTGGCAATTCCTCAAGGACTTAGAAATAGAAATTCCATTTGACCCAGCAATCCCATTACTGGGTATATATCCAAAGGACTATAAATCGTTCTACTATAAGGACACATGCACACGAATGTTCATTGCAGTACTGTTTACAATAGCAAAGACTTGGAACCAAACCAAATGCCCATCGATGATAGACTGGACTGGGAAAATGTGGCACATATACACCATGGAATATTACACAGCAATCAAAAATGATGAGTTTGTGTCCTTTGTAAGGACATGGATGAATCTGGAGAACATCATTCTCAGCAAACTGACACAAGAACAGAAAAAGAAATACTGCATATACTCACTCATAGGTGGGTGAGAAAAATGAGAACACAAAGACACACAGAGGGGGTCTACTACACACTGGGGTCTATTGGGGGGAATGGGGGAGGGACAGCGGGGGGAGCTGGGGAGGGGTAGCCTGGGGATGAATGCCAAGTGTGGGTGAAGGGGAAGAAGGCAGCAAAACACACTGCCATGTGTGTACCTATGCAACTATCTTGCACGTTCTGCACATGTACCCCAAAACCTATAATGCAATAAAAATTTAAATAAATAAATAAATAAATAAAATAATGTGACCCAATAAAACTTCACAAATTACATTAAAGTAGGGGTTTTAAAAGAAAGTTTGCTTTATCTACATTTAAGTTACGAGGCATCTTCATCACCACTCCTGCTATAAAAAAAGGCTTTGAATTCCAATCAGTTCGGTTAAACATGCAAAAATGGCTGAATAGATTGTCTTGTTGATTACCTATTCTCTATCCTGATTATATCTTTTTATAATTTTGTGGAAAATAGACTAAGAAAGAGAATAAATTTAGAAAATAGAGTCAGGGTAGGTAGCAATTCTACCTAAAACATGGAAACAAAAGCTTAAAATTCTCATTGTTTAGGAAGAATTGCAAGAAGAAAAAAACATATGCAGCAATATACATAATTAAAAGGCAGCAGAAAATAAAGTGGAGAAAATTAAGAATAGAGGTGCTCAAGAGGGAGAAAAGAAAGAAAAGGAACAAGAGATCAATTACAATGTGGCAAAAATTGCACAGGGGACAGGTTGACAGTAAAAGGAACCAGATTTGCTGTTCACCCTGCTTCTAAAAACGTGGACAATAGGCAGCATCACTATCCACACATGACGTTGGAACCGGGACTGGTGTTATGCTTAGCAATACCCAAAATTTCATGAGAATTTCTGGTATTTTTACAAAAGAATTAATAATAGGAAACTACTTGGAAAATATAAATTGATGTCATAAAAATGTGACTAAGATAAAATGATTTATTGTCCGAGCACTGTGGCTCATGCCTGGAATCCCAGCATGTTGGGAGACTAAGGAGGGCAGATCATGAGGTTAGGAGTTTGAGACCAGCCTGGCCAACATGGTGAAACTCCGTCTCTACTAAAAAGACAAAAAATTAGCTGAGTGTGGTGGTGCACACCTGTAATTCCCAGCTACTGCAGAGCCTGAGACAGGAGAATCCCTTGAACCCAGAATGTGGGGATTGCAGTGAGCCGAGATCATACCACTGCACTCCAGCCTGAGTGACAGAGCAAGACTTTTTCTGGGAAAAAAGAAAAAAAGAATTATTTTTTAGGGTGCAAATATTAAAATGTATGATACAGACTTTGTGGAAAAATGGATGAGATTAAAATGTAAGTAAAATACCGGCAAGTTATCTGACATAAGAAAGGTAAGCTTCCTTCCTTATAGGAGAGCTGGTGGTATTGTTGATTTGATTAAATCTCCAATAAATATTTTAATATTCAAATGCATTTTTTAAAGCCCATTCTAGGGGAGGATCCAAGATGGCCCAATAGGAACAGCTCTGGAGTGCAGTTCTCAGTGAGAACAGCACAGAGGGTGAGTGCTCACCTCCTTTCCAAACAAGTTTTCACTGCCCACAGACCAGGAGATTTCCTGGCATAAAAGTGCCATGAGTTTTCAGCACAGTGGTTTCAGCCAGTGCTGGGTTGGCACACAGAAACACACAAGTCTGGGCGGCCCTTTCAACTGGCAACTGGAAAGCCTAGGAGACAGAGCTGTGCATTCAACTGAAAGGGAGGGAGCTGAGACAGGGAGCCAGGCGATCTGCCTCGGTGGGTACCACCCCCACAAAACACACACTCTGAAATGCTGTGGACTGAGAGTTTTGCAGCAAGGACAGGTGGACCCAGTATGGTCCAGCTCGTGGGGAAGGGCATCCCCCACTACACAGGCGGTCTGTCACTACTGAGGCAGTTCACATAGCAACTGGACAGAGATTGCAGCAGCTCAGCAATACCTTTGCTGGTAGATTGTGACTATGCTACTCCAGGCAGGGCAGGGAATCAATGAAGAAAGGGAGCAGCATGTCAGGAACTTATAAATAAAGCCAACCTTCCTAGGTCAGAGCACCCGGGAAAAGAGGCGGTTGAGTTCTGCTGCAGCAGACTTAAAAGTACCTACCCAGCAGCTCTGCATGGAGCAATGGAGCTCCCAGCACAGCACTTGAGCTCCTATAAGGAACAGATTGTCTCCTCAAGAAGCTCCCCAACCCCTGTATATCCAGAGACACCTGATAAAGGAGAGCTCAGGCTGACATCTGGCGGGTACCCTTCTAGGACAAAGATAACAGAAGAAGAAACTGGCAGCAACCCTTGTTGTTCTGCAGCCCCCCACAGGTGATCCCCAGGCAAGCAGGGTCTGGAGTGGACCTCCAGCAGTCCTGTAGCAGAGGGGCCTGACTGTCAGAAGGAAAATTAAGAAACAGAGAGAAATATCTTCAACATTAATGAAAAGGACATCCACTCAGAGAACCCATCCAAAGGTCACCAACTACAAAGACACAGGTAGATAAAGCCACTAAGATGGGAAGAAACCAGAGAAAAAAGGATGAAAATACCAGAAACCAGAACACTTCTCCTCCTCCAATGGATCACAACTCCTCACCAGCTAGAGATCAAAGATGGATGGAGCATGGATCTGATGAACTGACAGAAACAGGCTTCAGAAGGTGGGTAAAAACAAACTACTCAGAGCTAAAAGAACATGTGCTAACCCAATGCAAAGAAACTAAGAACCTAGAAAAAAGAGTACATGAGATGCTAACTAGAATAAAGAGCTTAGAGAAGAATGTAAATGACTTGACGGAGCTGAAAAACACAGCACAAGAATTTCACAAAGCAGACACAAGTGTCAGTAGCCAAATGAACCAAGCAGAAGAAAGGATATCAGAGATTGAAGATCAACTCAATGAAATAAAATGAGAAGGCAGGATTAGAGAAAAAAGAGCAAAAAGAAATTAACACAGCCTCCAAGAAATATGAGATTATGTGAAAAGACCTAATCTATGTTTGATAGGTGTACCTGAATGTGACGGAGAGAATGAATCCAAGCTGGAAAACACTCTTCAGGATATTATCCAGGAGAACTTTCCCAACCTAGCAAGGGAGGCCAACATTCAAGTCCAGGAAATACAGAGAACACCACAAAGATATTCCTCAAGAAGAGCAATCCCAAGGCACATAATTGTCAGATTCACCAGGGTTGAAATAAAGAAAAATAATGCTAAGGGCAGCCAGAGAGAAAGGTCGGGTTAACCACAAAGGTAAGCCCATCATACTCACAGCAGATCTCACAGTGGAAACCCTACAAGCCAGAAGACAGTGGGGCCAATATTCAACATCCTTAAAGAAAAGAACTTTCAACCTAGAATTTCATATCCAGCCAAACTAAGCTTCATAAGTGAAGGAGAAAGAAAATCCTTTATGGACAAGCAATTGCTGAGAGATTTCATCACCACCAGGCCTGCCTTACAAGAGACCCTGAAAGAAGCACTAAGCAAGGAAAGGAACAATTAGTACCAGCCACTCCAAAAACTTACCAAATGGTAAAGATCATCAACACAAGGAAGAAAATGTGTCAATTAATGGGCAAAACATCTAGCTAGCATCAAAATGGCAGGATCAAATTCACACATAACAATATTAACCTTAAATGTAAACGAGCTAAATGCCCCAATCAAAAGACACAGACTGGCAAATTGGATAAAAAGTCAAGACCTATCGGTATGCTGTATTCAGGAAACCCACCTTATGTGCAAGGACACACATAGGATAAAAATAAAGGGATGGAGGAAGATTTATAAAGCAAATGGAGAGGAAAAAAAAAAAAGCAGGAGTTGCAGTCCTAGTCTCTGATAAAATGGACTTTAAACCAACAAAGATTAAAACAGACAAAGAAGGGCATTACATAACGATAAAAGGATCAATGCATCAAGAAGAGCTAATGATCCTATATATATATGCACCCAATACAGGAACACCCAGGTACATGAGCAAATTCTTAATGACCTAAAAAGAGACTTAGACTCCCACACAATAATAGTAAGAGACTTTAACACTCCACTGTCAATATTAGACAGATTAACAAGACAGAAAATTAACAAGGATATCCAGGACTTGAACTCAGATCTGGACCAAGTGGACCTAATAGACGTTTACAGAACTCTCCACCCCAAATCCACAGAATATACATTCTTCTTAGCACCACATGGCACCTACTCTAAAATTGACCACGTAATTTGAAATAAATCACTCCTCAGCAAATGCAAAAGAATGGAAATTATAACAAATAGTCTCTCAGACCACAATGCAATCAAATTAGCACTCAGAATTAAGAAACTAACTCAAAACTGCACAACTTCATGGAAACTGAACAACTGTATGTCCACTCGATAAACAATGAAATAAAGGCAGAAATAAAGATGTTCTTTGAAACCCACAAGAATGAAGAAACAGCATACCAGAATCTCTGGTACACATTTAAAGCAGTGTCTAGAGGGAAATTTATAGCAATAAATGCTTACCAGAGAAGTGAGGAAAGATCTAAAATCAACACCCTCGTCAAAATGGAAAGACCTAGAGGAGCAACATCAAAAAACCTCAAAACCTAGCAGAAGACAAGAAATAACTAAGATTAGAGCAGAACTGAAGGAGATAGAGACACAAAAACACTTCAAAAATCAGTAAATCCAGGAGCTGGTGTTTTGAAAAGATCAATAAAATAGACCGCTAGCCAGATTAATAAAAAGGAAAAGAGAGAATAATCAAATAGATGCAATAAAAAATGGTAAAGGGGATATCACCACTGACTCCACAGAAATACAAACTACAATCAGAGATTACTACAAACAACTCTATGCACATCAACCAGTAAACCTGGAAGAAATTGATACATTCCTGAAAACCGGCACCCTCCCAAGCCTAAACCAGGAATAAGTTGAAACCTTAAACAGACCAATTACAAGGGCTGAATTTGAGGCAGCAAATAATAGCCTACCAACCAAAAAAAGCCCAGGTCCAGATGAGTTCACCGCTGAATTCTACCAGACCTACAAAGAGGAGCTGGTACAATTTCTTCTGAAACTATTCCAAACAATACAAAACGAGGGAATCCTTCCCAAATCACTGGATGAGACTAGCATCATCCTGATACCAAAACCAGGGAGAGACTCACACAAAAAAAACTTCAGGCCAGTATCCATGACGAACATAGATGCAAAAATCTTCAATAAAATACTGGCAAATCGATTGCAACAACACATCAAAAAGCTTATTCACAATCAAGTGGGCTTCGTTCTGGGGATGCAAGACTGGTTCAACATATGCAATTCTATAAAAGTAATCCACCACGTAAACAGAACCAAAGACAAAAACCACATGATTATCTTAATAGATGCAGAAAAGGCCTTTGACAAAATTCAACAGCTCTTTATGCTAAAAACTCTCAATAAACTAGGTATCAGAGGAAGATATCTCAAAATAATAAAAGCTATTTACAAGAAACCTATAGCCAATATCATAATGAATGGGCAAAAGCTGGAAGCATTCCCTTTGAAATCCAGCACTAGACAAGAATGCCCTCTCTCACCACTCCTATACAATACAGTATAGGAAGTTCTAGCCGGAGGGATTAGGCAAGAAAAAAAAATAAACAGTATTCAATTAGGAAAAGAGGAAGTCAAATTTTCCCTGTTTGCAGACAACATGATTGTATATTTAGAAGACCCTATCATCTCAGCCCCAAATCTCCTTAAACTGATAAGCAACTTCAGCAAAGTCTCAGGATATAAAATCAATGTGCAGAAATCACAAACATTTCTATACACCAATAACAGACTAACAGAGAGCAAAATCATGAGCAAATTCCCATACACAATTGCTACAAAGAGAATAAAATACCTAGGAATACAACTAACAAAGGATGTAAAGGACCTTTTCAAGGAGATCTACAAACCGCTGCTCGAGGAAATAAGAGAGGACACAAACAGATGGAAAACATTACACATTCATGGTTAGGAAGAATCAATATTGTGAAAATGGCCATACTGCCCAAAGTAATTTATAGATTCAATGCTATCCCCATCAAGCTACCAATGACTTTCTTCACAGAACTGGAAAAAAAAAAAAAAAAACACCTTAAACTTCACATGGAAACAAAAGAGAGCTGGCAAAGCCAAGACAATCCTAAGCACAAAGAACAAAGCTGGAGGCATCATGCTACCTGACTTCAAACTATACTACAAGGCTGCAGTAATCAAAACAGCATGGTATTGGTACCAAAACAGAGATACAGACCAGTGGAGCAGAACAGAGGCCTCAGAGGCAATGCCACACATCTACAACTATCTGATCTTTGACACACCTGACAAAAACAAGCAATGGGGAAAGGATTCTCTGTTTAATAAATGGTGTTGGGAAAACTGGCTACCAGTGTGCAGAAAGCAGAAACTGTACCCCTTCCTGACACCTTACACTAAAATTAACTCCAGATGGATTAAAGACTTAAACATAAGACCTAACACCATAAAAACCCTAGAAGGAAACCTAGGCAAAACCATTCAGGACATAAGCATAGGCAAGGACTTCATAACTAAAACACCAAAAGAATTGGCAACAAAAGCCAAAATAGACAAATGAGATCTAATTAAACTCCAGAGCTTCTGCACAGCAAAAGAAACAATCATTAGAGAGAATCAGCAACCAACAGAATGGGAAAAAAATTTTGTAATTTACCCATCTGACAAAGGGCTATTATCCAGAATTTACAAAGGAAGGATATGAACAGATGCTTTTCAAAAGAAGACATATATGAGGCCAACAAACATATGAAGAAATGCTCATCATCACTGATTAGAGAAATGCAAATGAAAGTGACATTGAGATACCCTCTCACACCAGTTAGAATGGTGATCAGTAAAAAATCTGGAGACAGATGCTGGAGAGGTTGTGGTGAAATAGGAACACTTTTACACTGCTGGTGGGAGTGTAAATTAGTTCAACCATTGTGGAAGACAGTGTGGCGATTTCTCAAGGACCTAGAAATAGAAATTCCATTTGACCCAGCAATCTCATTACTGGGTATGTATCCCAATGATTATAAATCATTCTATTATAAAGACACATGCACATGTATGTTCATTGCAGCACTGTTTACAATAGCAAACACCTGGAACCAACCCAAATGCCCATCGATGTTAGACTGGACAAGGAAAATGTGGCACATATACACCATGGAATACTATGCAGCCATAAAAAATGATAAGTTAGTGTCCTTTGTATGGACATGAATGAATCTGGAAACCATCATTCTAAGCAAACTGACACAAGAACAGAAAACCAAACACAGCATGTTCTCACTCACAGGCGGGTGTTGAACAATGTGAATACATGGACATAGAAAGGGGAGCATCACACACTGGGGTCTGTTGGTGGGGGGCAGGGGTAGATAAGTGGGGGGGGGGGTTGGGAGGATGAGGAGGGATAACATTGGGAGAAATGCCAGATGTATGTGATGGGTGGATGGAGGCAGCAAACCACATTGCCACGTGTGTACCTGTGGAATAATCCTGCATGATCTGCACATGTACCCCAGAACCTAAAGTACAATAAAATAATAATAATAATTTTTAAGAAGCCCATTCTACCTAATATTTGTCATAGAGTCTTTCTTTTATTGAAAAATATTAGAATTATTAACGTAAGTGAATTTCATTTAATTTTTTGGTGTTTTCTGCCCATTCTTACCCTCCTAACCCCAGGTGCGGATAAATTCTATATGGCAAAGTATAAAATCCCTAAGTTCTAAGTATTCCAGAGTGCAGATAGTCTGGCCTTCAGCAACTGAGATCCATGTAATTCCTACAGAGATACTTAATGTGGTCTTAATTGACACTGTTTTCTTTTGTTGTTGTTCCACTTAAATGATGCCAATCAAATTTTGCCATACATGAATTAAGTTAGAGAAAAGTAACAATGCCTAGTTTTGTTGACTTCTGGTTCCTTAGAAGCCATACTACGAAGAGAATATTTAAATTCCGTGTTCATCCTGCCCATTTTCATTTTTGCAAAGAAAAAATAAAACCCTTGGTTTTGCTATCTGTGCACAACAGCAGTGCATGGCTGGGAGAAGGTGGGCCGAAGTGTGAGCAATGGTTTGAGATCAAGAGGTACGCTCGTTAGGTTCTGCTCAGACTGTCTCCAGCAGTCAGCCCCAAAGGAGTCTTTTCAGACAGGAGGTTGGGGAGAGCTGATCAGATGCACGTGCCATCTCAGAAAGAAAATCTAAAAACCAGGACATTCCATGGAAGGCAAAGCAAAAGAATGTGGAGTCTCCGTTCCTGGAACATGTAAGTAAGGACATATACCAGGCAGTAAGTTAATAGGGCTGGATGACCTCTGTTTTGAACTTCGCCTCCCTGCCTTCTCTCTGCTTGGTGTGTCTCTCTTGTTATTGTTATTCCTGGTTTCTCTCTCTCTCTCTCTCTCTGTCTCTCTCTGTCTCTCTGTCTGTCTCTCTCTCTGTCTGTCTCTCTCTCTCTCTCTCTGTCTCTCTGTCTCTCTCTGTCTGTCTGTCTCTCTGTCTCTCTGTCTGTCTCTGTCTCTGTCTCTCTCTCTGTCTGTCTCTCTCTCTCTCTCTCTCTGTCTGTCTCTCTGTCTGTCTCTCTCTCTCTCTCTCTCTCTGTCTCTCTCTGTCTCTCTCTCTCTCTCTCTCTCTCTCTCTCTCTCTCTCTCTCTCTCTCTCTCTCTCCTTCCCTCCCTCTCTCATAGCTCCTTTTGGTCCCCCACCCACCTTTATCCTGCCACTCTGACAAAGCACACACAGCACTGCATTCAGTCATCAGCTGATACTGAGTAAGAAGCTACTTGACTGGAACAAAGCTGGGAGCATTTTGAAAGCATTTTCTTGGAGCTGAGACATCCTGAGACATGGACTTTTGATGGGTAATCAAGGTTAAGAAAGATGAGTTCACAAAAGGTTTACAATATCAGGACAGATCTTTCCCAGGCTTTCCAGACCATTTAATGCTTGTTTTGTGAATCCAAGAGCACAGGCACAGAGGCTGGAGGAAGCAAGCTAATAGCTTACAAAGCTACAAAAGGAAAGGGAGAAAATAAGGCTTGAAAAGAAACACTTACAAGAAAAAAAGGAAATATCCATTTCCTCTCTCTCTCTTTCTCTGCTTCTGTGAGTACTGCTAGACAGATGCCATCAACATTGTCCTTGACTCGGATTTTTCAGCATTTCTTTTTGCAGAATATTCTGGAGCAGATGGTCTTTCACCTTTCCTTGGCCTGCAGACTGTACTGTCTAAACTCAACTTCATCACAATGTTGAATACCATCACTTCTTTGCAAGCCAAAGCAGGCATTTTGAAACTATGATCTCCCACTTGACAAAGTAAATGTATTTATGCAGCCACTGGCTTGGCACTACAAAAAAAGTTTTTAATAAACGCTGTAGATGATTGTATTTTGAGAGGAAATATTAAGTGTTTTTCAACTTACGCATAACCTTTTCAGGCACAGCTGTGTTTCACAGAGTTATAACCTGCCATCTCTTTTTAGCCTCCTTTCCCAAATCCAGCTTGTTCTCTATATAGTAGCCCCACTGAGGAGCGGGGAGGAAAGACGGAGGAGTGGAGTAGACGTGGTGAATGCTGCCATTTAGGCAAAGGCAGGCATTTAAGTAAATACAGATGAGAATGGGAACTCATGCCCCAGTGAGGAAATTACCATACTCCAATTAAACGGAAGGCGGAACGTAAAGACTGTGCAAGCTAAAAATACGCAGCTCCTTTCAGCACAAAGCTCCTTGAAACCATTCTGTAAGAAATATGTGTAAGGTCTGATGCTTGGCAGGAAGATTGGTAGCAAGCACAGCTCTCCAAAATCAATGGTAGAAATATAATTTCTTTCTCTTCGGTGCAGTCTTAGCAATGTGCAGGCATCCTGTTGGCATTTGAATGTGTGGTGCCATCAAGAACCTCACGCACACAGACCTGCAACAGCCTGTGAGGTTTCCTAGAGAAACAACAGAAGCGAGGTGAACATGTAAAAGGACAAGCAAGGAAACGTCCTGCAGGCCCACACGTCATTGTCATCTGCTGGAAGTGTCCTCCATGCTTGTGCGAGAGCCTGGTTACACGTCCATTTTAGCCCTCAAAAATGGAAATAATCTACCTTGTCCTTTATGGGACTGAAGCAAGTTAATTGGGAGGGACACACAGTTATCTTTATACTATTAGTGCTAACCCAATTCTTTCCTTTTTTTTTTTTTTAGACAGAGTCTTGCTCTGTCATCCACACTGCAGTGCAATGGCACGATCTCAGCTCACTGCAACCTCTGCCTCCCAGGTTCAAGCAATTCTCCTGCCTCAACCTCCTGAGTAGCTGGGATTACAGGCATGCACCATGCCCTGCTAATTTTTGAATTAGTAAAGATGAGTTTTCACTATGTTGGTCAGGCTGGTCTTGAACTCCTGACCTTGTGATCCACCCTCTCGGCCTCCCAAAGTGTTGAGATCACAGGCGTGAGCCAGCATGCCCAGCCAGTGCTAACCCAGTTCTTAGCACATGGGGTTGCAAAATGATTGTTTGCAGACTCAACTCTTGCTTAGCATCCATAAAAACATAAGCTACTTGTTTTCCAGAGTTATTTGTGAGTGAGGTTGATTTCTAATTTATTTAAATATTTAAACACCCACACATTAATTTATGTATTACATAATTATATAATTTTAAATAGCATGTGCATATTTTTATATATTAATTTCTAAATCGGTTCACATTATTAATGCATGCTTAATTGACATTTACTTAATTTTTAATTTTATAAAATAAATTTTAATTCAAATTTTAAAATTAATTTTAATTTAAATCACTGAATTAAATTTAATTTGTAGGGAAGGATAGGGGGAAATGTCCAGACTTTATTGTAACATGGAGAAAGATGATTCAAGCATAAAATAGTTCATTTGAAATATAAAGTGTTATCAAGGTAAAATAAAGTTGCTTCTTTCTAATTTCATCTGTGAAGAGGGAGCTCATGTTTATGGAGTACCTACCTTATGGTTCCGGACAGTTAGCTAAGCCCTCTGAATGCGTCAAATCTATTCTCTAAAAGTAGCCAACTTTGATTTTATAGAAGAGGATATTGGCCAAGCTAACCCTTTGGTCTGAGAATTATTACAGAGATTCCCCCTGGAGATTTTACAGCTGAGGGTATTTGTCTTTGGCTTCTATGCTTAATACAACCTCAGAAGCCACTATAATTCCTCTGGAGATGAAAATGATTTAGACCAGAGGGCTCAACATGACATAAACATGGCCAGTGGTTTCATACAAGCTGTAAAGATAAATTCCTTAGATTTTTTTTTAAAAAGCAATTGAAACATTTTCTAATTAAATATTTAGGCATAGAAATATCTAATATAGATCTACTAAGAATACGTCCCTGATGAAAGTGCTAAAGGACACAGAAATGAAATTTAAAAATGCAGTCATTTCTGTTTAGGGATTTAAACCAAAATAAAGAAACAAAACCAATACGACGATGCCATCAAAAAAAGCAAGATAGTGAGTGAAGGAGCACTGAAAAGACTTGGCACAGGAAGTGAGTCTTCAATAAATCCTGGGATTCTGGATAAACAAGGAAGGAAGAAGGCAGCGCAGGCGAGAGACGTGGTGAAGAAGGCTTGGGATTAGGAACCAGGGAGGTGCCTGTATGGGGAAGCGTGAGCTTTGCTGCTAAAATGCCAGCTGGCAAGTCTGCAGAGAGGGGTCAGGTTCTCATCGCTTTGTTTAGGCGTGTACGTAACTGACACGCAAAACTGCTCTTCCACGAAGAGTGATTCTGAAGTTCCT
Source organism: Saguinus oedipus (assembly GCA_031835075.1). Classification (NCBI taxonomy): domain Eukaryota; kingdom Metazoa; phylum Chordata; class Mammalia; order Primates; family Cebidae; genus Saguinus; species Saguinus oedipus. Next base: position 38,902,191 of record CM063182.1, on the reverse strand, counting down.
GCTTGATGAATTGAAAGAATCAGCAAGACTTTCAAGTAGTTACTTTATCAAGTAGTTTAAACAAAATGGTTAAGTGAGAACATGTAAGATGGCACAAAAATATTAATTCTGTAAAAGGTTGGCAGTGGAATACATTATTACTTCATTATATTTCCTTTATCGACCCTGCCAGTAGGTATGATATAAATATCAGATTTTAGTGAATAATTTAAATAAATGAATTTGAAATTAAAGTCAAGTTGATATGGGTATTGACAAGAATATTAGAAAAATCAAAGTTAGAAAAGGTGAAGAGAGGGAAGGAGGGAAGGTAAAGTTGCATACAAGATCTATGCTGAGATCTTTAAAGTAATTGTATTTGTTAAGTGAGCAAATGTAAAATATCAAGCAGAAAGTAATGGTTAGTATTTTATTCATTGACAAAGATGTGATTATAGAGACTAAATTATCTAGGGTAGTATGCATGGAAAGAGGAAAACCAGATATCCGTGGACTAAATCCCAGAGGACATCCACAGGAGAGAAAGAAGAGGAAGAAGTTACAGGAAGTGAAAAAGTATAAAGAGGCTGGGAGAATACCATGTCTCCGAAGAGGACGGAATCCCAGGGGAAGATGGCTTAGCTAATGTAAACATCATGTGGGAGAGATCATAGAAGTGGATTTCCAGTGAGCATCAGGTATAAAAGCTGTTGTGCATAGGTTACTAGGGATATTCTGTGAGCACCATACGGTAGACTTAATAAATATATAATAATAAATTCATGCAAATGTGTTCATGTCATAGCCAGAAAAGTAATGAGCTATTACTGTAGACAGAAACATGGATAGATCGTGTAAAAAAAATGGTTGAAAAAAACACCAGACACAAGAGAACATGTACAGCATGATTCCTTTTGTATAAATGTAAACCTTTAAGAGGAAGGAATCTACAGAGTGTATTAATGCCATCTTGGATGCCATAGATGGTTACTAAAAGGATGAACGGGAAGGCTGTTATAATGACATTCAGGGCCCTGCTTGTTTTTGAGTGGGAGAGAGGGAGAAAAGTGACAGTGAAAGTTCTATTTCTGGACACTGTGGGAGTGATGCAGGTTTTGCACTAGAGATAAATAACTGAGCTGTGAATCTTACTTTTGGCCAGTTTTTGAATGTGTGTTATGTTTCACAATTTTAAACAGGGTGAAAAAGGAGGCACACTGATTTACTAAAAACATGGGTAGGGGTCTATTACTGGAGGATTTCTATTAATCTGTCTGTGGAGTAACCTTCTTCCATGTCATCTGCACTAAATAAAGGTATAACTATGTAAAGAGGAAAACTAGATATCCATAGACTAAATCCCCGAGGACATACGCAGGAGAGAAAGAAGAGGAAGAAATTACAGGAGGTGAAGAAGTATAAAGAGGCTGATAACCAGTGGTGATCTATTACAACTTTGTCTACAACCAGGGATCTTTTACAACTTAATCTGTAACCAGGGATCTATTACAGCTTGATCTATGACCAGGGATCTATTACAGCTTGATCTATAACCAGGCATCTATTACAGCTTGATCTATAACCAGGGATCTAGTACAGCTTGATCTATAACCAGGGATCTATTACAGCTTGATCTATAACCAGGGATCTATTACAGCTTGATCTATAACCAGGGTTCTATTACAGCTTGATCTATAACCAGGGACCTATTACAGCTTGATCTATAATCAGTAATCTATTACAACTTGAGAAACATTACCCTTGTTTTTAGCCCTTTGATTTATGTGCACCAAGAGTTTGATGATGTCCAAATGGATGTTATTAGTATTTGTTTGGGAGTGACTGATTTGGGTTATGACATCTGATGCAGTGGGACAAGAAAGAAACAATAACAACAACAAAATAAAAAGGGAGAACCATGAATAAAAATATTATTATACATAATATATCATATACATGTATATATATATGCACATATATGTATGTATGTGTGTGTGTGTATATATATATATGCACACAGATATTTTCATACCCTCTATAATATTGCTGTGCCAGAGATAGAATTATTGCTAGATAATGTATTCATATTGTGATCCCCAAACTAAATGCTTAAAACACATGAATGACAAGTTTTTCTTAATATGAGTTTAAAGGTCATCTCGTTCAAGTATTATTTTTATTTTTATTAGACAGTATTTAAACAAGTATTTTAGGCAATAGGACATAGAGCAAAGGGAAGACTTAGAAGAACTTGAGTCAAGTATTTCATGAACACTTTGTATGCCAGCATAAACTCTCTGAAATGTTTCTCGTGCTCTCATGATCTGCAGTTTCATTTTTTGTGGTTTCAGTTACCTGAGGTCAACTGTGGTCTGAAAACATTAAATGAAAAGTTCCAGAAATAAATAATTCATAAGTTTTAAATTGCTTGCTCTTTGGACTAGTGCCATCCCACTCCATCCCAGCCAGGACACGAACGATGCCTTTGTCCAGTGCATCCACAGTATCTACATTAGTCACTTGGTAGCCCTGTGGGTTTGCAGACTGATGGTTGCAGTATTACAGCATTTGTGTTCAAATTGCCCTTATTTCACTTTATAACATGCAAGTGTAGTGTGCTTTATTTATAAATTACACTTTATCAGAGGTATGTATGTATGTATAGGAAAAAAACATGGCATATGCAGGGTTTGGTGCCATTCAAAGGTATCAGGAATCCAGTGGGGGTTTTGGAACACACTACCCTAGAATAAGGGCGAGAACTGTATTTAGTAACTGAAATGTATTTTAAAGATGGGCATGCAAGACTCAGGTTCTAACCTTTGCAGTCTGAATTAATAATAAAAATTATATTCATAAACAAGTTATAAAATTATTTCTGCATATGTTACCTAAAAACCCACAAGCTACCAATCTCTAAATTTCTAATTATAGGATATATATGATAAAAATAATTTCATCATTACTCCTAACAGAGTAATCATTCTTACAAACAGAAACATTTTTTTACCATGGCAGTAGAATGAGCAGAATGTAGAACTAGAAAGTTCTGAGTTCAGATTCTTGCACTCACCTGTCGTTTTATATTCTTTGAGCCTCAGTCTTTGCAATAATAGAAGGACAAATGTATAGATACAATGGAAATCATATACAATCCTTACTGCAGTGTCTGGCATATAATAATTGCTCAAAACAAAAAAGAGAACAAATTCCTTCCCACTCTTTATCACTGGAATTAATAGTATTTCCAAAACTAGTCATTAATAAATTCTGAGGGCGTGACTACACCCTTCCATACAAACAGACGTGAAACTTAATAAGTACTGTACATTATATTATTTCAGATAAAAATTTGTTTAACCATTCCCATGCCTCATTTGGAAAAAAGATTCTATATATCCTGGAATCTCACATCTGCTTCTATTAATTTTTAACTATAGCATTTCTTGTCAAGTTTTCTTTTCTCTGTGACTTTAGTTTCAGCCTCATCACTATATTGAGAGCAGATCTTTGCTTTTATCTTTGTGTGGTTGTAGACAGTACATTCCACGAGATCGAGGCCAATCTGCTGGACTCACCAGGAAATCCCCAGTGTGTATCACGGTGCACTGCCCATAGTAGGTATTCAATTTGTGTTTTGAAAAAAAAAAAAAAAAAACTGATTGAGAAACAGATCAAACAATTCCTTCTGATGTCTTTTAAATTATATGTTTGGCAAATCTGTCTCTAAATGGTACAAGAGATTAAGTAGCCTGAAAATCAGTATTTTCTGGCACAGGAAATTTAAAAAAAGGTTATCATAACTGAAACTTTTATGAAACTATTTTTTACTTAAAGAACCATAGTTCTGTAAAGGTGCATAATAAACAATAATTGTGAATTTGGAACTTAGAAAACTATGTATAATGAATAAGCTTTTTTACGTGAAGTGTCCTTTTAATATATAGTCTCTTTCCTTTTTCTTTCTTCTTCTTCTTCTTCTTTTTTTTTTTTTTTTTTTTGAGATGGAGTCTGGCTCTGTTGCCCAGGCTGGAGAGCAGTGGCACAATCTCGACTCACTACAGCCCCTGCCTCCCGGGTTCAAACAGTTCCCTGCTTCAGCCTCCCGAGTAGCAGGGATTACAGGTGCCTGCCACCACTGCCAGCTAATTTTTGTATTTTTAGTAGAGATGGAATTTCAGCATCTTAGCCAGGCTTGTCTTGAACTCCTGACTTTTTGATCCACCCACCTCGGCCTCCCAAAGTGCTGGGATTACAGGTGTGACCCACTACACCCGGCCTAATACATAGTCTCTCTTGTCATCCCTCTAAGCCAGGTACTTCCTCTTGTTCTGTAAGAAGCTATAGTGTCTATGATCATCGCACTTGCAATGGCAGCCTGCTTGACATTTATAATTAGAAGATGTTGAAGATTTTGCTATCGGTCGTTCAATAACTAATAAGTGGCTACTATTTAACAATGCTTTGTGCCTGCCATCATACTCAACTTCTACTCAACTGTTTTGGAGGTATCAGCTAATAAAGTTAGTTGAGAAAATATATTTATAGTCCCAATATATCTCCAAAGAAATTTGGAAAGAGAAAAAGATATTTATCTACGTGTATGGTTAAATTCTTTAAAGATCCAAGCAGTCACAGCTGAGGGACTATTAAATCCAATAAATAATTTTGTCAAATGGATTGGCATATAATAAACATAAAAATGAAAATAACTGCATTGACCCATTCAGTTTGAGTAACAGTCATCCCTACAACCAAGGTACTAACACAATATTTTATGCCAACTTGGTCTTATGCATTAACTCGGACTTGTCTAATGAACAAGTGAGAGCTGGAAATTAGGGGGTAGAAGTGGGGAGATTCAGGAAGCTGGTCTGTCCTATGTCTCTGGAACTATAAAGCAGTGTGACAATGTAAATTATTGTCATCACCTGCATGTGGCTTTTAAAAGGCATTTTACTAAGAGAATATTCTTGGATGAATCACTAGTAAACAGGAGATTTTTCTCTCCTACTTGATTCTGCTTCAAAATTGAACTATAATCTGCAGCTGTCATAGACAGTGGCATGGCAGGTCTTGAAAAAAGTACTAATGGAATCATCATAAAATCCAGCAATCTTACTTGCATATCAAAAAATAAAAAAGTAAATCAGGATGTCAAAAAGATATCTGTGTCTCATGTTCATTGGTACATTATTCATGATAGTAGAGATACAGAAACAACCTACTATATCCATCCATTGATGGATAACATAAAATATGGTGACATATACACCATGGGGGAATATTATTTACTCTTAAAAAGGGAGATGCTGCCATAGTAACAATATGGATGAACCAGAAGGACATTATGCTATGTGAGCCAAGTCAACCACAGAAAGTCAAACACTGTAGGATTCCGATTCCACGAGGAATGTAAAATTCACAGAAGCAGAGAATCCAATGGAGGTTGCCTGTGGCAGGGAAGAAAGGAAAATGGAGAGATGCCATTTAAGGGGTAAGATGTTGGGTTATATCTGCCGAGTATGTTCTGGAGATCTGCTGAACAGCCTCGTACCTATAGCTAACAATACCACTTTATGCACTTACAAGTTTGTTAAGAGAATAGATCTCATGTTAAGGGTTATTTCAGGTTCTGGAATACATGTGCAGAATGTGCAGGCTTGTTACTTAGGAATACATGTGCCATGATGGTTTGTTGCACCTGTCAACCTGTCATCTGGGTTTTAAGACTGGCATGCATTAGGTATTTGTCCTAATGCTCCCCCTTTGCTGCCCCTCAACTCCTGACAGTCCCTGGTGTGTGATGTTCCCCTCCTTGTGTCCATGTGTTCTCATTGTTCAACTCTCACTTATGGGTGAGAACATGCAGTGTTTGGTTTTCTGTTCTTGTGTTAGTTTGCTGAGAATGATGGCTTCCAGCTTCATCCTTGTCCCTGCAAAATACATAAACTCATTCTTTTTTATGGTAGCACAGTATTCCATGGTATGTGCCACATTTTCCCTATCTGGTCTGTCATTGATGGGTATTTGGGTTGATTCTGAATCTTTGCTATTGTAAATAGTGCTGTAATAAACATATGTGTGTGTGTATCTTTATAGTAGAATGATTTATAATCCTTTGGATATATACTCAGTAGTGAGATTGCTGGGTGAAATAGAATTTCTGGTTCTGGATCTTTGAGAAATGCTACATTGTTTTCCACAATGGTTGAACTAATTTACACTCCCACCAACACCAAAATAAACACAAATCTAAAAACAGGAAAACAAAACCAAATCACACAATGATAAAAACCTGGCATTGTTTCCTCTAGATTTAAATGATTAATCCAGTTAGAGGTCTTGATTGGTAGAAGAAAGCTTTTCATTACTTTATTAAAAAAATACTAATAATAAATGTGTTCTTTAGAATAGAGGAAAATCATCATTAAGGTAAAAGAGAAACAGAAAACTGAAAGTAAGTAAACAATTTTACTCAAGGATCATCAAATCTAATGCTATCAATAAATTTCTAACATGATAAATTAAGATATTAAAACAATATAAGTCTTGAAACAAAACATTTTGATGTAAACAGTAGTCATTGGTATTTTTTTCAGAACCAATATCCTATTGGGAACTGCTTAATCATTAAATTTTTCTGATTCCTTAGAATCTTAATATTCATAAAATATCAAAATAATGTCAGAATAGCTTTCTCACTTGTTAACTTAGCCTTGGCCTTTTAAGAGAGGAGTTTGTTTCTTTCCACCATCACCAAAGCTTGGAGGCTAGTATCCCTGCTGCCCCAGCTTTGCTGAGTGAGTTAACAGCTTTCACTTATTCATCTGCAAATGAAGCTTTTGCGCAAAACCCTAAAGCTATGAGTGCCTAGTTTGTAAGTCTTGTTCTTACCAATATATGAGTTCCATGTTCATGTTCAGAGAAAGCAATGTCTTATCTGATAAAATCTTTAAAATATGAGTTTTAGAGTAAAAGGCAATACAATAAATAAAAGTACTGAGAATGAATCAAACTTTTTTTTTTTAGACAGAGTCTCACTCTGTGACCAGGCTGGAGTTCAGTGGCGCGATCTCAGCTCACCAACCTCCGCCTACTGGGTTCAAGCAATTCTCATTCCTCAGCCTCCTGAGTAGTGGACTGCAGGTGCACACCACCGCACTCAGCTAAGTTTTGTATTTTAATGGAGATGGGGTTTCACCATGCTGCCCAGGCTGTCTTGAACTCCTGAGCTCATATAGTCCACCTGCCTCTGCCTCCCAAAGGGCTAGGATTATGAGCATGAGACACCGAGCCCTGTCGCAAACATAGTTTTAAACATCCAACATGTAAAGCAATCAAAAGCCATTCTAATAACCAAAATTAGTTACCACAATAGTCTTTCTAGGAGTTGCCAACAGCCCAGTTACTGCTGTATTATTAGATTGTTACAAAAGTAATTGGGATTTTTGCTATAGGAAATAACGGGAAAAAACCACAATTACTTTTGCACCAACCAAATAGCAATTATAGCTTTTGGAGCATCACACTAATATGTTCCAAGATGACAGGTTCGTGCTTCGGGGATGAAAAGAGAAGCTTGGGAAGATGACCAGCTACCCACTGAAACCCCCAGAGGGTTAAACCATAGTACTCAAACTTTTTTTCCATGAGCTTAAATCTAGTCCAATGAGGAGAGAGTGAAAGGGATGAATGCCACACTTCAGGCCTAGTCCCGCAAACTTCCCACTCCCCTCCCCTATACTAAGGAAACTGCCATCCTCTTCATTCAGAAACAACATTTGATGGCAGGAGGAGGGCTTGGGGTGGGAGGATCCAGTGGAAGGGGCCCGTGTCTCTAAATACTGCATGGAGGGAGGGGATATTGTTACCATCCTAAACAGTACCCAAGACTTTCCCATGAGCAAGAAACAACGTTTTATTAAATAAGGCCCTATAATTTCAGTCTGTTTTTCACAGAGCATAACCTCCTATGAAATGAGATCAACGTGTCTCTTTCATTCAAAATGTATTGTTTCATCAACACATATATGATTAAATAGGCGTAAATGATTTCATTTTCCCAAAAGAGCCACCTCCAATTTATAGAATAACTACACATCTTTTAAATTAGGATAGAAATCCATGTCTTACATTTTTATGATTGATAAGTTTATAACACGAGTAATCAGGGAGCATTTAACTTCCGTCTTTTAGGTAGATTTTTCTGTCTTTAAAATAAAAGGAGAAAGGAGATCAAACATATTTTGTTCACAAAATGGAATCAAGGAGTTTCTAACAAAGCGTTTCTAGGATATTTTCATAATGCCTTGCCATTTTATTAGGAAATAAAACTAAATGATTACCATGATTCATTATTTATTATCCTACACTTTGATACATTTCTTCAGATTAAACTTTTACATTCTTCCAAATTTCTGAGAGTTTACTGGAAAAAATGATTGCCATCTGTTTATTAACAAGAGCAGTAAAAGACCTAGACAGTAGATACCCATGAAAAGTTAGCTCAGTGTATTACGTATTTTCTCTAAAAGTTATTTCTATTTTCTTTAAATTCCAGCTCAGCACTTACCTTGTAACAAAATAATTGTTTAATTAATGCCACCCTAACCTGTTTACAAGCTACTCCCATCAGAGAATGTTGGTGCTGTGTATAGCATAGACTCCAAATACTTGTTCTGCTCATATAATCCAGTGTTTAACAGGTGCCAGCCTCTGTCCTTATATCTGGCTGTTGATTACAAACAAGTACAACACAAGAGTCTACCCTCCAGAGGCTTATGATTTTTTGGGGGGTCGGGGGGGGAATGACAAAGGAGTATTCAATTACTATGCATGGAGATACATGTTTTTATACTGGCTTCTACAATGGGCCATCCATTTCCAATTGTGACAAATAAGAACGTTTCATAAAGTCAGAGATAGTTGAGCAGAGCAATGGAAGATACATAAATATTTGCCAAACTGAAGAGAAGATGACATTTTCAATCTAAGAGGTAGATCAGTTTATCTAAAGACATATTGATAATTGTCAATAAGAACTGTAATGAAACAATTTTTATAGGAGAATGTCTGCTTGTATGAACAAAAGGTTTCTTTGGAGCTGAGGGAAGAAATCAGACACTTTTCACTTTCAGTTTAACATCTCTGAAATAAAAATGAAAGATTTTTGGAATTATGTAAATAGGCAGTGAAAATAGTGTTAACAGGAGTGGACCGATAAAGGAGACAAGAGTGAGAATCCTAAGAAGACAGATAAAACTGAAACTTTCTCAGTCTCAGGAGAGAAATTAAAATTGTCCCTATGAAATGGACATTTGGAGATTGTCAGCTGTCTAGAAAATGTACCAAAAAAAAAAAAAACCCATAAAAAATAAAAACAGTGAAATTGCAGATGTAGGATGCAAAGGAAAAGAAAGGTTTTTTTCTTCAGTTCTGAGGAGGTGTCATATTTAGCATCTCCCTGATACCGCCTATGATCACTGCATTTAACAAATATTTATTTTTCATCAGCTGTGTGTCTCACTTTGATAGATGCATCAGATATACAATAAAGATGATATGTTTTTCCTTCAAGAAAGCTGCAGAACTGTATAGGATGGGACCCTTCCAGTTAGTTCAAATATCAGTGCTAACAATTTTGATATTGAATTTTACACATAATCTTTGCCATGCTCCAAAGTCAATCCACTCAGATACCAATGAAACGAGTGAGAATTTTATTCCAGAATTTAATTTAGTAGTATTTTCTTTCTTTTTAGCCAAATGATTCAAACCTTCTAAATTTGCAAGATGAAGTTTACTGCATATTAAGGAGATCAAAGAGAATCAGAATATGCCATATTTTCTTTTATAAATAAGTGAGTCACCGGATTGGAAGATGTTTTCTCTCTACCAACCCCCACCCTCTGAAAAAATAATGCTTGATAACAAGGCAGCTGGTAGTGGGTCTGGAACCATTTTTAGCTGTTTCAAAGGGGAATCAAATGTATTGAAATGTAAAGATGTAAAACACTCATAAATTATTTCAGTTGAATGTCAAAACAGTGAGTCATAATATGTCTACCATTCTACTATTTAAATTATTAAATTTTAGTTTTTTTCTAAGGAATTCAAGCTTTCTGGAAGCTTTCAGTGGCATTTCTTCCTTGAAGGAAACAGCTAAATATGGTGGTATAGAGGGAGACATAAATCCCACAGGTCAGGTTCAATGTGAGAGAAGCCTGAGCTTTCCTGTGGCTGTGACACGGATGTGAAGTCCGTGTTACATGTGAAGTGGCAATACCAGAAGTGTGAGTGAGTGCAAAGATGATAGAAGAGGGGAGTGAAGAATAAGGCAGAGGAAAAAGAGAAAATACTGGGAACCATAAATGAAGTAAAATGAACAATAGACCTTTCAGGGAGTATTAAAGTGATGGAAGAAAGACAGTGTTCTAGCTACCACAGCAAACTTAAGCCACAGGTTTTTTACTGGAGGCTGCCTACATCTGCTACCTCCTGTAGTGGAGAGGAAATCACATTGAAGTGGAAAAGATGGTGGTCAGGAAAGCCAGACCAGCAGAGCAAAAACAGGCACACCCCAGCCAAGTCACCCTGTGGACGCTTCTCATCAAGTTCTTTGTGAGGAGGAACGGTGGTAAGTCCATAAGAATAATCACACTCATGCTAGTAATAGACATTTTTGTCACTTACTGAGCCTCATTCTAAGTTATTTACATCTGACAATTTACTTAGTCGCCACACACACTAAATATCATATTATCATTACCACCCCCAGGACAGATAAGGGAACTGAAGCATGGGGATATTAATTTCACCCCAAAATTCACAGCTGGTGCTTAGTAGGACAAGAAACCAGCTCCTGTCTCCCTGACTTGGTGTTATGTGGATTACTGGATAGAGGTATGTGAAAGCCTTAAATCACTATGCTATGATCTGGCTGTGTCCCCACCCAAATCTCATCTTGAATTGTAGCTCCCATAATTCCTACATGTTGTGGGAGGGACCTGGTGGGAGGTAACTGAATCATGGGGGTGGGTCTTTCTCATGCTGTTCTCTTGACAGTGAATAAATCTCAGGGGATCCAATGGTTTTACAAAGGGGAGTTCCCCTGCACACGCTCCCTTTGCAGGCTGCCATGTAAGACGTGACTTTGCTCTTCATTCACCTTCCACCATGATTATGAGGCCTCCCAGCCATGTGGAACTGTGAGTCAATTAAACCTCTTTCCTTTATAAATTACCAAGTATTGGGTATGTCTTTATTAGCAGCATGAGAACAGATGAATACACAGTATAACTAAACATTTCACAGGTTAGTCATACAGGTATTCTTACATTTTTGTAGTCAATAAAAAAGCATCATACCTAAAAAACAAAAACAAATAGTTTGTTCCAAACAGACCCTTTATTAAATAAGGTACAAGGGAAGAGACTCTCTCATCTACCTCAGATAATAATTAGCTTCATGAACGTAGGTGAGTCTCTTATCTGATCAAAGCAATCTTCCCTTCCTTTCTTTCTTTCCATCTTTCCTTACATCTTTCTTCACTCCCTCCCTTCCTCTCTTTCCTCTCTCCCTCCCTTCCTTCCTCCTTTCCTTCTTTTTTCCTTCTATTTTAAGAGTTAAGAGAATATATTTGATAATCTCTAAGGAATAGTTCAAGTGTCCTCCAACCTATGTAGCTCTTTTTCATTTTCCTCCCCTCTCTTGAGCTTTCTGTTTCAGCCATCCTTCACCCTGGTCAGCACTCTCCTACTGTTCAATTCCAGGTGTGAAAATAATGCCAACATAAAATTTAACAAGTTCCCTAGAGTTTGTTGATTTTTGTTTCCCACATAACAAGCCTGCAATAGCTATCCGTCCATGTACAGACCCATTTTTAACCTGTCCCAAAAGAAAGTGTGACTTCTCAGACTAAGCTTGGCATCTAGTTTCTAGCCATATTCCCAGGGCTGGGAGCACACAGCCTCTTCTCATCAACTGCCCTCATACACAGCACAAGGTAGTGACCAGAGGAGGGGCATGCAGGCTTCCCCTTCCAAGGACAATACAAATCAGAATTCTTTGCAGACTTGCTGATTTCTATTTTCCAATTTATACAGATTATTGTTTTGAAAAGAAGAGGAAGATAGTCTTCTGGTTTCCTGTTCAGCATGTAAGAAGTTGGAAGTCACCACTCCGTCCTCTGAGAAAGCTCCATAAACTGAAAGATCAATAACTTTTCTTAGATCATTCAGAGAGGTGGGGGTCACAGCACAATTTGCTGCTCCAAAGGTTGGAGAAACATACAGGGAAATACAGAAAGTCATGGTACCAGAGCAGGAACCTACAAGCACAAACCTCCAGAGTGGGTGTAGTGAAAGCAGAGATGTAACTGGTGGACTGCTGGGGGCTCAGTGTGCCCAAAGAGAATTCAGTCATCAGGGGACCCATTCATTGCATTAGTTTTACTCCACATCAGTGGTCCACACATGATGAGTTTTACTTCCTGAGGCCTCCCTTGGTTCTCACAAGGAATACTGGAGGAAAGTCCCCTCCTGCTTCCAGCTATTGGAGGGGAAAATGAATCATTTTTGCAGAGGGGAAAACGAATCATTGTTCTTCCTAACCATACATGCCTACATTATTTTAACATCAACACCGGACAGAGGCATTACACGAAACAGAAACTGCAGACTAATGCTGCTCATGGACATAGATGCAAAAGTCCTCAACAAAATATCAGCAAAACAAATTGAACAACATATAAAAAGAACTATATGCCATGCCCCACTGGGATTTCTGTCAGGTATGCAAGACTGGTTCAACATTAAAAAATAAATTAGCACATTACATCATATCAACAAGTTAAAGAAAAAAAAATCACATGATCACATCAATACATGCAGAAAAAAGCATTTAACAAAATCCAATACACATTCATGATTAAAAAAAAAAAAAAAAAAAAACCCTCAGTAAACCAGAACTAGAGGGAAAGCTTCTCAATCTCGTAAGGAATAGCTACCAAAAAACCCTATAGCTAAAATTTTACTTAATGTGAAAACTCAAAGCTTTCTCACTAAGAACAGGAAACAGGGCACAAATGTCCCCTCTCATCACTGATTTCCAACATTGTAGCTAACACAGTAAGGCAAGAAGAGAAAATACATGAAATAAAGATTGAGAAGGAAGAAATAAAAATTGTTGCTGTTGTTGTTTTCTCCCTGCAGGTGACACAACTGTCTAACATCCAAAATAATTAAGGAAAAAAACAAACAAACAAACAACAAAAAAAACACCCTCCCAGAACTAATAAGCAATTATAGCAGAGTTGTAGGGTACAAAGTTAACACTAATGCACAAAATCAATTGCTTTTTCGTGTACTAGCAATGAACAAGTAGAATTGAAAATTAAATATAATAATACCATTTACATTAGCATACTCCAAAATGAAATACTTAGATATAAATCTAGCAAAATACAAACAAAATTTATATAAAGAAATCTATAAAACTCTGAATTAAAAAAAAAGATCTAAATAAACAAAGAGATATCCCATGTTCATGGATTAAAAAACAAAAAACCCTCAGTATTGCCAAGCTGTCAGTTCTTTCCAACCTTAAATACTTATTACAAGGTGAAAGAAGCCAATCTGAAAAAGCTGCATAATATATGATTCCAACTGTATAACATTTTGGAAACAGCAAAATTAGGGTAACAGTGGAAAAAAATCAGTGGTTGCCAGGAGTTGAGGGGGGAGAAGGATGAATAAGCAGAGCACAGATAATAAAGAAAATGAAAATTACCTGTATGATACTATAAAAATGGATACATGTCATCGAATTTTGTCCAAACCCATAAAACTGACAACAGCAAGATTGCTCTCTAACGTAAACTACGGGGTTTGGTTAATAGTAATGTGTCAGAGTAGGTTCATTGATTGTAATAAATATACCATTCTGATTGTAGACAATGATAATAAGGGAGGTCCTGAATGTGTGGGGACACAAAGTATATAATTTTTTTTAACCTTCCCCTTAATTTTGCTGTGAACCTAAAACTACTCTACAAAAATAAATCTAGTAAAAAATAAAATAACACACCTCAAAGCTACTATAGACCTGATATTTAAACAGAAATCCTCAAATATCTCACGTAAACTTTTAATTCTACTAATGATCATGTTCAAACTATGTTAAAAGTAGATCCCAATTCTTTTATACCCAAGAGAAAGATGAAATGTCTGATATAACATTTATTCTTTAGGTTAGAGAAGAACTCTTGTTTTATGAAATCTTCTAGAGAATCATAACAAGCGACACATTGTTTAAGTACATTTGTGTTAAGTGGAACATGAAAAAGCTAAATTTTGAAGATAAGAAAATGAGGGGAAAGGAGAGTTCTTTGTACTTGTATACATAATTGACAGGCAATTCCATTATCCGGGGGAGTTTAAAGGCCACACATAAACACACACGAACTTGCTACTTTGGCAAAGGCAATTCCATTATCCCGGGGAGTTTAAAGGCCACACAAACACACACCAATGTGCTACTTTGGCAAAAATGTACAAATTTTGATTAAAATAATTATTGATCTTACATACAGGCGGGGAACACTACCTAAGCTTTCACTGTGGCGTACTACTCTGACATCCATAAAGCCATTTTCCTCTGTAGCTATGATTTTTGTAATCAGTGCTTCCTAGGTATTACTAATTGAAGTGTGATATCAAGTTTCTCAAATACGAGTGATCTAAAGAATCACTTGGGACTCTTTTTAACTCTAGATTGCAGCTAAAAAGCCTTCTCATTTGTGTTAGCTCAGATTTCCACAACAGAACACCATCAACTAGGTAGCTTAAACAACATTTTTATTTTTATTTTTTTATAGTTCTAGAGGCTAAAGCTCAAGATGAAGATTCATACCAGCTCCTAGTAATGCTCTTTTCCTGGCTTGCAAAGGGCCGCCTTCTCACTGTGTCCTCACAAGGCAGGGTGGGAGCTGGGGGGCTTTCCTCTGGTGCCTGTGCTTCTTTTTGTATGGACATTAATCCTCTTGGATCAGCGCCCCACCCTTGTTATCTCATTTAACCTAATTCCTTCTTTAGAGATCCTATCTCCAAATACAGCTACACTGCAGATGAGAACTAAAATACATGAATTTTAGGGGAACACAGGCAGTCCACAATACCATTCTAGAGGGCAGATCTGAATGCCCCAGGGAAGGCCTGATATGCATGTTTAAGTGGCTTCCTGATTATTCTCAAGGTCAGGCACACATAGGCATCAGTGAAGAGGGAACATCATGAGTTAAATAAGTGAGAACAGCCGACTCCAATTCCAACTCAAAACCTGGCTACTGAGACCGCTTGACCTAATCAACATTCCTATACCTTGTTTTTTTAGTTTTTAAACAATAAAAGCAACATTAGCCCTGTTAAAAGAAAAGGTAGACCTCAACTACACAAATACAGTACCTAGTACCTAATAAAGAGACATTTTAAATCTACTATTAGTAACTTCCTCCAGATAAGATTGTGAAGACAGACACTCTGGTGATTACATGACTCAGACCTTAGTGCTTCTGGCTGCTGCTCCTGTTTTTCAGTTTGCACAGGTAGAGAAAGTCCACTTCCTTCCCCAAATAAACAACCAGACCAAAAACAAAGCTGGCACAGGAACAGTAAGTCATACGAATCCGGACTCATTCATTACAACGCTCACCCAAGAAGATATTTGGCCTTTTAAGCCTCAGTGGAAAGAATTTACATTTTATTTCCATGGCAGCTTTCCATTCTTAAAAAAGAAGCACTTTCAGAACTACTCTCCACAGCCAGAAGGCAAATGATATTTTATAATCCATTCTTTGTATGATTTATAGCAGCTCCTTTGGAAAGGAGTTTACTGGTCAGTGTGGTGTGGCTACAATCATGTCTGAGTTTAGGACCTGCTTCTAACATCTATTCATCAAGTAGTTCAAAAATATTTAATGAGTGGCTATTAATAGGGGCCGTGCTAGGAAATGGAAGAATATGCAGAGACCACAGTCGCTAATCTGATATAGTTAATGAATTCAGAGGAATAGCACATGTAAATAAACAGTAGTTATGGCCTAACACGATCGTGCCATGACATAATGGATAGAGATGTTAAATGTCATGGGACCGGGGAAGAGGAGTCTGTCTACTTGACAAAGTCAGAGATGCTTTCAGAGAAGAGTTAATATCTGATCTGAATTTAAAAGAATGTCTAGAATTATGAATTTAAAGAAATACATGGTTTTATTAAAAACTTCACACGGTTATTCAAAATTAGTAAGGATAAACTGAGTTAAATTCAAGTCTGGATGTTCTTGTTTTAGACATCTAAGTTTTATCAATAGAAACAACAGAAACAAAGCAAAATGAAAATGGATTTTCTTTAGGGTGTTTGCCTGTTGTAAGCAAGCTGAGGCTGTCCTGCAGCACTGGGGTTGATGCTTATGAGCCCTGTAGAGCTCAGGGTGGTCTGGATGTGTCCTGCAGCTCTATGTTTTATAAATGAGCCAAAGATGGCCTGTGTGCACTGGCCCCTGGGTTGTTTATTTCTTCATTGCAGGCTGGGAGCTGTTAGCTCATAAGCCTGCTGGCACCAAACTCAAATTTTACACATCCAATTATTTTAAAAATAGCCCAAACTAGCAGACTTGTAGCCATTTAGAGCCTGCCTGCTTTGCATACCCTGCAAAACTTCACCTGACAGCTGTTACCCATTGATAAGATAAGACCTTGGAGTTGTAAGATCCTGTTGAGGACTGGGTTGTGTCTTCTCAAAATTCCTGTGTTGAAATCTTAACCTCCAGTACCTCAGAATGTGACTGTACCAGGGCCTGAGTCTTTTAAAGGGTAATTAAGATTAAAAGAAGTCATGCAGGGGCCCTAATCCAATAAGACTGGTGCCTTCTAATAAGAGAAGATAAGGACTCAGACACACACAGAGGGAAGACCACGTGAGGACCCAGGGAGAAGGCAGCCATCTGCAAGCCAAGGAGTGGCCTCAGGAGAAACCAGCCCCACTGACATCGTGATCTTGGATGTCTCAAGTCCAGAATCAAGAAGAAATACATTTCTGTGCTTTAAGGCGTCCAGTTAGTGGTACTTTGTCATGGCAGACTGAGACTAACACAGATTCCAAGCTGCTGATGTCTACGGAAGGCCTCTGGCCCAGAGACGCCTCACCCGCCAGGGTGCTGAGAGACAGCACTTGGACCTCTGGGCCCCGCTCTGACCCCCGCCTCCCAGGGGGAGGTGGTGTGCCCTCCTCCCCTGCTGGGTGTGGCTCCCAGCCACTGCTGTAAGCCTCTGGAAGAGTCTGTGTGGTAAGGGATCTCCCTGCTCATGCAGCTATCACCTCATAAAACCTGCTGTGTGACGCTGCCCCTCAGGGTCTTGTCTTTTCCATGGCCGGCCCCAGATTCCTCCAACCCCTGCACACTGCCTTGGGCCTTTGCAAACCAGTGGTCTCACTGATGACATGATACCTTTACATTTGGATCAATGCATGCAAATTTGTTGTTGACCAACCCAAGAGGTATTTATTAAATATGCATTTCAGTTATTTTCAGCATGATGTAGCCAATTTTTTTCTTTATAGTCGCTCTAGGGTGAATACAAATGTAAAATTTTTATAAGAGCATGAATCTCATGGCTCGGAATTATTAATTTCATGTGCTATTCCTTTTCACTAAGAAAAATGAAAACCCTGAGAGCAGTGTAATGGAGTATATCAGATATAGTTCAAGATTTGGAAGACTAATTATTTAGGTCTCTGTTTTTCTGTATTTTATTGTGAATGCAGAAATTTTAATTATGCTTTGGGCTTTTCCTGTAGAAGACTACTCAAATGAAATAAAGAAATAAATGATTATAAGCACCTACTATGTGAAATAATTCATATAAGAAAACACGCAGTTTATGAGACATAATGATACCATAATCAATGAAATAATCTCTCACAGAGTAACTTTAAACTAATGTAGTGATAAAAGCTGTCTGTTGTGAAGGTCAGGCAGGCCTGCCTGTGAATACTGATTGCATCTGTTGCTGACCTGCTGTCAGTGCAGTCACGGGTTAAACAGGTAATCTCTCAGACCACTGGTTTCCTCACTTATAAAATGAGGATAATGCATGAGATTCTGTATTTCACAGAGATGTGAGAATTCAGTGAGACACATAGGTAATGTTCCCAGAACAATTGCTGTGGCATAGTAAATGGTTAATAAATACTGATTCCTAACTCCCTTTACTACTTTATTCTACAGCGGTTTCATTTTATTACAGAGTTGATACCAAATACTTATAATGTATTTAACATGCATGAGCCTTTCAACACCTAAGGGCCAAGAAGTTATTCAAACTGAATAAATGGGTATGAATACACGTTAAGAATAAAACGTTTGGCCGGGCACTGTGGCTTACACCTGTAATCCCAGCACTCTGGGAGGCTAAGGTTGGCAGATCATCTGAGGTCAGGGGTTCCAGACCAGCCTGACCAACATGGTGAAACCCCACCGCTACTAAAAATACAATATTAGCCGGGCACGGTGGCTCATGCCTATAATCCCAGCTACTTGGGAGGCTAAGGCAGGAGACTCTCTTGAACCTGGAAGGCAGACATTGCAGTGAGATGAGATGGAGCCATTGCACTTCAGTCTGGTCAACAAGAACTAAACTCTGTCTCAAAAAAAAAGAATAGAATATATATATATATATATATATATATATATATATATATATATATATACACACACACACACACACACACATACACACAAATACTTATTTTTACATAACCCTTTTATCAAACAGAAAGGTCATCTCAATGTTTCAAGTAATGGCTATCAACAGCAAACTTAAATGTACATGATTAAAAAATCTAGTTTAAACATGATTGTGAAACATATGTAGTCAACAGCTGTCAGATGTAAAAGCCACACATATTTTGTAGTTGATAAGATTTGCCTATGAGTAGGGTGTTTAGTAACATTCTGAGAGTACATGTGACATTTACATGTTTTAATGAATTTCAAGTAGCTATGATAAAATTCTAAGCCTATTCTATGCAGTATTGATAGTCATTAAGTTGATATATAAGCTGTTTAAGAAAGAAAAATATGGTACCGCTCACTGAAAGCTTTATTAAGATTTTAAAATATCTAATATCATCCAAAAATCTAGGGGGAACATTCTGAATTACAGTATTATGTTTTTACTAGAAACATAACTTGCCACAAGACAAGAACACAGTATGACACGAATGATATTCATGTGGGCTGACTCAATGCATCATGTTGTCATAAATCTGGCCTTTTCATTTCTCACTCCCACAGACACAAAACAGCAGCATCTGACGCCCAGCAGCAGCAGAAAAGCGTGGGGTAAAAGCAGTGATGCTTCCATCTTCAGAACAAAGGATTCTTCTCATAAGGCAATTTGGGATTCTTTAAAAATATGAGGACTTCATTAAAAAAAACTATGTTACATACTAATTTTTTGACTGTGTGAGGGATAGATATAAGAGACAAATGTGATGTCTTTTTCTGAGATGAAAACATACCAGTAATATTTTAATATAATCAAAATAAAATGTAAGTAAATGATAGGAGTTTATTTAGTATGGTCTAAATATAGGGCCATTACTATTCAAATGTTTTCAAGTAAACATTCCCCATACAATCCTGTAATGAATTAAAGAATCTATCAGACTAATAGTCACATTATCCCTTTAATTGCAAAGAGACTGCCTACTTTCTATTCTGCTGTACTACAACGTAATTTCTTTTTACCCAAGCACTCTTTATGGCTATTTCTTTCTCATCTTTTAGAAAAAATATTCATTCCCATCAAATTAATCTCATTCCTTATCACAGCTTCCTATTTCTGACACTAATAGTATTTTACATTAATGTGTTAAGTTATTTACCTCTTGAGGTCAGGATTCCCTCATAAGTTACTAGGTCTTTGAAGGGCAGGAATTACTTTTTGGCTTCTCAATGCATACTCAATGCTGGCTGGGTAAAACATATGGAATCTGTAATATATGTTTCAAAGGGAAGCGTACCTAAATGCAAGGATGAATGAACTCATGGTTCAATGATAAAAGGGGAAAGAATCAAAATTAAAAAAAAAAAAAACATAAAAATAAATACATATTTAAAATTAATACATGTATAAAATTTAAAAGTAGTTAATCACATTTGCTAGCAGAGGCTGGGCATGGTGGCTCATGCCTGTAATCCCAGCACTTTGGGAGGCCAAGGCGGACAGATCGTCTGAAGTCAGGAGTTCAAGACTAGCCTGGCCAACATGGTGAAACCTGTCTTTACTGAAAATACAAAATTAGCTAGGCATGGCGGAAGGCACCTGTAATCCCAGCTACTGCTCAGAAGTCTGAGGCAGGAGAATCGCTTGAACACAGGAGGCAGAGTTTGCAATGAACCAATATCACGCTACTGCATACCAGCCTGGTCAACAGAGACTTTGTAACCAAAAAAAAAAAAAAAAAATTATTTTTTCTTGTGTTTTGGAGCCAGGGATAGCTCTGTGAAAGAAGATATGGTTGAACTAGATCTTACAGGATGAGGAAGTTCACTAGATTTGATTCATGAGGAAATGAATTCCAAGCAGTAATGTGTTCTCTTAACATTATGTATTTTGTACGTGTGTGTGTGTGCGTGTGTACAATTTTCATTACACCAAAGGTTATCAGAGAAATTATGAAGGGATATTTAGAAATAAATTAGAATAAATTTCATGCTTGTTTGACACTCAACATTCTCCTTAGATAATTCTACAGTATTACACTGAGTCATGATGTTCTGTTTTTATTAATACATTCATCTGGAAGAGCAAAGTGGTAGAGCTGAAATCAGCCAGCTTGGCTCTGTTTCTATACTCCTAACAATGCAATATGGTGGCAGAAAGATTCTTGTCCTATATCTCATTTTACCTGGGCTTTTGGGATTTTAAATGGACATAGCTGCAGAATAGTACTCCCCAAACTTCAGTTTCACACAACTCTGACTCAGACCATGTGCTGTAGATAATAGTCAGTGAATTTAGAATTATACTTCACAGCCTAGAGAAGACAACTTTTCTTTATCCAATATTGGCTAGGTGGTAGCAAAATCAAATCTTTCCTAGATCTCCATTTGTGTTGCATAGAAAATATGGATCTTAAGACACGGGAAGATAAAATGAGCCACACATACCAAATCAGAGAAAGACGTCCCAGTAAGTGTCTTTGAAGCTGCAAAGGCCCTCCATATTTAAACAGATGATTAGAAAGCTTATGTCCTGGGGACAGAGGTAGAGCCAAACTCAGGAGTTCTTGGTTCAGATATTTCCCCCTACTGGCAATGACATGCCATAAACAGACTTGTTCTGAAAGCCTTGTTTGTATGTGAAAGTCAGAATTCTGAACTTTTGTTCCAAATATTTAACTCTAATTGAATTAACTTTAATTTATGAATTTTAAATATAGATTATTTCAATAAAAATTTGAAATGACATTGGAGTATCCTGTAAGTATAAGGCATCCACCAGGTTTCTAAGACTTCTTTTAATCGACTGTAAATTACATGTTGAAATGATAATATTTTGAATACATGGGTTAAAATTAAATTATTAAAATAAGTCGTATAAGTTATAAATTTTCACATGTATCTGCTCATTTGGAATTACACTCACGGCTCATTATAATTCTGTTGGCCACTGCTGTTTCAGCCATCTCATGTAACATGAGGAGCAGTTAGAAAGTCTGTTAAGGATATTACACAGCACCTCTGCCAAAATGAATTCACACTTTTTCCTACATCTCTTTTTTCAGTGTTAATCATATTTCAAAACGAACAGTGACAACAAGAACTAGATAAATGTATACATTAAAAATTGTTTTCTGGGCCGGGCGTGGTGGCTCACGCCTGTAATCCCAGCACTTTGGGAGGCTGAGGCGGGTGGATCACGAGGTCAAGAGATCGAGACCATCCTGGTCAACATGGTGAAATCCCGTCTCTACTAAAAATACAAAAAAATTAGCTGGGCATGGTGTCGCGTGCCTGTAATCCCAGCTACTCATGAGGCTGAGGCAGGAGAATTGCCTGAACCCAGGAGGCAGAGGTTGCGGTGAGCCGAGATCGCGCCATTGCACTCCAGCCTGGGTAACGAGCGAAACTCCCTCTCAAAAAAACAAAAAAGTTTTCTATATAAGAAAACTAAAATGTAACAAAGAGAACCAGAATTATAGTCATAGGGTCAAGGGGTCAAAGCTAAAGCTGGGAAGGAAGAACGAATTTTCCTTCCAGACAAATGAGTCAAGATAGGAAATGGGAAGATGAGCTGGGAAGATTCAAACAAGAACTCTTAAGCAGAGCTAAAATAGAAACAAAACAAAAAAAAAAAAAAAAAAAAGAAAGAAAGAAATGAACACCCAAAACATAGTGTGCATTATTTGTATTTCTGAAGAATTATATACCCGCTCTATTTTCATGTTGTTCTTGAAGAATTTGCATTTATATGAGAAAATTCTACCTCAAAGATTTAATGAATGAAAATATTTTCTCCTTGTCTACTATAGCAGTGATACATGATATAAATAAATAAATATGATAGAGTAATGCTTTTTATTTCATTGATAGATACAAAAATATAGAGACAAAAATAACAGAATTGCAAGGTAACTTTAGGATAGATAAAGATGTTCCTTGGGTCCTACTGTGAAGAAAAGTTGTCTATTTTATTACCTTTCTCTGGTATAAGCCTAACATTTCAGTAGACACAGCTCACAAGAACAGAAGGCATAGAAGAGAGAAAGGTCGTCACTGAATACTTAAATACGAAAGGAAAGCCAGGCACCTGAGTGGCCTATTGTGTGGTTACTCAGGCTTCTTGTAGGACAAAACTCAGAGCTTTAGATCCTGGGAAAATTGTCAAATCGAATTGGATGCCATGGCAGGCACATTATGAGAAGATGCGCATATTTTTTAGTCTTTTTTTATTATACTTTAAATTCCCATTACTGGGTATATACCTAAAGGATTATAAATAATTGTATTATAAAGACACATGCATATACATGTTTACTGAGGCACTGTCACAATAGCAAAGACTTGGAACCAACCCAAATGCTCATCATTGATATGCACATTTTAAGGGATCATTACAAAAGTTCCCAGATAGGCTTCCCTTTTGTATCCTAGTTTTTATCAAATTTTGAAAATCAAGTTAACTATGAGAAACTTCTGGAGTCATTGATATGGTTTGGCTCTGTCCCCACCCAAATCTCATCGTGAATTGTAGCTCCCCTAATTCCCACGTTATGGGTAGAACCTGGTGGTAGGTTATTGAATAATTGGGGCAGGTCTTTCCAGGGCTGTTCTTGTGATAATAGTGAGTGAGTCTCATGAGATCTGATGATTTTTAAAAAATATGAGTTTCTCTGCACAAACTCTGTCTCTTTGCCAGCTGCAATCCACATAAGACGTGACTTGCTTCTCCTGGCATTCCGCCATGATTGTGAGGCTTCCCCAGCCATGTGGAACTGTGAGTCCAATTAAACCTCTTGCTTTTGTCAATCATTCTATCTCAGGTATGTCTTTTTTAGCAACATGAAAATGGACTAACACAGTTATGTATTAGAAACTTCATTACATATCTCACCCACAATCAGATGAGCAAGGAATTGTGAAACAAAATGGCAAGACCCAAAATGGGTTAATTAAGGTCATCTAATGTATCTTCAAAGCGCATATACCTGAAAATTCTGTAGCAATAATTTTCAAAACCCCTCTTTTGATAAGAGACAGAATTTAGCATGTGGAAACAGACCCTTTCTGACAACAGGTTCAGATTTTTTTCTCTGCAGCCCCTCTTGCTGTGTGATCTGTTATCAACTCCCTTTCCCTAATCAGGTCCACTCCCTAATCTATCTCTACATCCCTGGGAGTTGGACTCCAGCCTCTGTGAAGGAGTTCTGGTAGCAATGGTGTGGCAAGGACTACAGGAATAAGAAGAGTAAGAGCAGTAAACACTAATGGATCCTTTTCAGTGAACCAGGCCCTGCCTGTGTGTTGTCCAGGAGCTTGCCACCATAACCCTAAGGATCCTACAAAGAAGGACATTGGTGTTATCCACCTTTACTAGGGAAGAAACAGGAAATGGAAAAGTTAAGGACTTGTCCGAAGTCCCACAAGTACTAAGCAGTAGGTCTCGTGTTAATGACAAAATGAGCAGGTTTTCATAAGCTCTGCAGATCTTCAAAACTCACAGATGTAGAAACTGTAAGCTCCTGGTGGGTGGTAGTGGGCCAAATTAGTTATCATTATACATCCTTTGGTGCTAACTTTTGCTCATGGTAACGATCCCACTATTTATTAATGCAAAACAGGTCCTGAATATTTGCCACATTCACAATCTTCTGTGGGCACAAGGGTTATAAAAGCAAACACAGATCTATCCTCAAATGCCATGCCACACCTGGTTTTTATGGTACCTTCTTTTGTAGTTCTGAAAACGTACACATAAGAGACTCAGCCTGAGCTGCTGCTTCATCACAGTGAGTTTTCGTTGTAGTTGTTGTTATCTTTTTTATTCCGGATGAATTTTCCTACTTTTGTATTAAGTACCCTGGTTCAGAAGGTGTAAAACTCGTAATAAAATGAATATTGAAACACATCTCTTATGGTAAGAGGAGTGTGGGCTGGCTGTTCCAGTTTTCCTTCTCTCTGTCTCGCTCACACTCATGCAGAAAGAATATGCAAATTTGGTTGCCTCCAAAAGCAGAAAATTAATGTGGTAGAAGAAATAATGAAAGTCAGAAAACCTAGGTTCCTGTCCTGAAGGCAACTCTGATCCAGGTCTCTTAAAGATCTGCTTGTGAAATGGTCTGATAACACCTCCTTTTCAACTCATGGAGCTCGTGTAAGAAATAAATAATGTACATTAAAATAATTATATGCAGAGTGACGCATACAAATACCACATTACCATTAAACCATGTCAACCATTCTGTTTCACAACTGTGCCATCTTCACCTCCAGCTCTACTCTGCTTTTTCTTTAGAAATCCAGTAATGATGCCATTTCTAACCAGCTTTGCCTCTCAGTGCCCCACTGCAGTCCAGATGTTTCCCTAGCTAGCAGTTCCTACCTTCTCAAACAGGTCCACATGTTGGGTTTTGGATCTCTAGCAATAAATGTAGTTTCTGGTGTGGTAAACCCTATGTTTTTTAGAATAAATGAACAAATAGACTCTGGAATGTTCCCAAGATACAACTCCTCAACCATTGAAGTAAAAAAGAGATTTGGACTTAGGCATCATAGTTGTACATACAAAGAAAGCTGTGGATCAATCTAGGGGGAAATATATATAAGTTGTGACGGCAAAACACGACTATATATATATATTGCACTGAAATGTATACATTAAAGAATGAAGACAACATTGAAACAAAAATAAAATACCCATCTAGTGAACAAATACGTGTTGACAACCTGCTAGGGGAAGGTACTATTCTATCTACTCTTAAAAGCAAGAAGATAACGTTAACAGAAGATATTGAATGTCTTGATTCAATAAATAAACTGCAATTACATTTGCACCAACCTAGTAACAAAAATACCCAGAAAGTTGTTCTGTGATGCCACCTGCCCTAATTTTCTGATAACATGGCTTTGAATGTAGCAACACTATTGAAGTTTTACTTTTTTGGAATACTTAGAAGTCACAGTAGAATTAAAAGAACAAATTTCAATTTTTAGTTTCTCTCATTTTCCAAATAAGTCTCTGTTTAAAAAATGTGTCCCAAGGAAAATGAATAGCCTAGAGCAAAGATAATTCATCACCTACCCCACTCTTTCTTGAACTGAAACAGAGCTCCCCGCAGTTTTCTGGAACCGACAGGCAGTGTTCAGGACCTGGTCCTATCATGGATATTTCACCCCTGGTCTCAGGGCAGAAGATATACACTAGTATTCCAGAGATGATTCTGCACAGAGACTAGGTTATGCTGTCGCTAAAACAGACAGCTGAGTGAGTCCAGGCTGGTGAAGCCCGCTGGGAGTTGTGATGGCAAAACACGACAGCACGGTCTGAACGCTGCACTTTCATGGACATTTTTCAGCACTCTTGGTCTTCCTTCTTGGTTTGGTTTGGGTTTTCAGTGCCACACAGTGAAGTATCTGTTAGCTATCGTGGCTCTTGCTGGTGAAATACATGTGTTTATCTCCTTAGACAACAAACAAATAGGCCTACAGTTTTTAAAATCAAATCTGATATTGGATCCTAAAATTCTTCCAAACTAAGTTATTGTATGTGATTCTACTGATACTGTATTTGGAAACTATCCAGTAAATTATGGTGAGTCAAAATTGTGCAGTTTTATGTTATTTTAAACAATTTTATATAAATAAAAATTGGAATTTGTTATTGTAATTCTACTGTGACTTCTAAGTATTCCAAAAAAAGTAAAACTTTAACAGTGTTGCCACATTCAAAGCCACATTTTCAGAAAATTAGGGCAGATGGCATCACAGAGCAACTTTCCAGGTATTTCTGTTACTAGGTTGGTGCAAAAGTAATTGCAGTTTATATTTTGAATCAAGACATTTAATATCTTCTGTCAATGATGTCAATTAAGTCAAATACATCAACCTTTTCAAAAGATGGCCCAGACAAAAGTGTTAAATTTTCAATCTTACTGCAACATAATTTTTTGGGAAAAGATGACCAGGCTCCCACCTTCCCTTCATGCCACTACCCCCAGTTAATAATGAGAGGAGGAGGAGGAGCTGGAAGTGGAGGATGAGGAGGAGGAGGAGAAAAAAAGAGGAGCAGGAGGGGAGGAGGAAAAGGAAGATGGGGAAGAGGAGGAGGAAGAGAAGGAGGAGGAGGGGAGGAGGAGGAGAAGAGATGGAAGAGAAGAAGGGGAAGGAAAGGAAGCAGGGGAAGGAAGGGAAAGAAGGAGGAAGAGGAGAAAGGAAGAAGAAGTAGAAGCAGAAGAAGGATGAGGAGGAGGAGGAAGGGAAGAAGGAAGGGGGGAGGAAGGAAAGGAGGAAGAGGAGGGGAAAGAGAAAGGGGAGGGGAAGGAAGAAAAGAGAAGGAGGAGGAGGGGGAAGAGGAGGGCTAGTAGTGGTCCTCTGGAGAAAAGCATCATGCATTTGAAGATAGAGAAAAGGAAAGACAATACTATGTCATATCCTCTGTAGGTAGCTATGTGGCCAAGGCTCCTGGCATGGGGATTTCTCAGGGGACAGTGAGTGAGAAACCTCCAATCTAAACGCTCCCCTTCCACTCACAGCTGCTGCACCAACTGCCATTCCCAAGAGTGGGAATGCTTTACTTCAAGCGGTAACATCTTACAAATTATGCAGACATCACATTCATGTGTCCTAAGAGCGATTTCGTCCCATTGCTCCAGTAAAAGAGTATATACTCTTCTTTGTAGCCCTAAATGATTCCAAAACATGAGAAACTGTAATTATCTGGTTTATAAATGAAGTATGAATTTAGTGCAAATGTAATTGTGTTTTTGCCAATACTTTTAAATGCCATAACCACAATTAAATTTGCACCAAGCTAATAAATAATGGAAGTCTCCCAAGCCAGGGATGGCCAGGTGTCCCCTCATTATCACATGGGCAATGCTTTTTTAAACAAGGACAATCAATCACCAACATTCCACACAGAAACATGTCAGTTACTATCCAGAAGCACCAGGCTTCCCGGGAAGCCCTCTGGACATGTGACCACAGTTCCACCATGATCCCTCCAGTCCAGTGCAGGACTTATTATCCACCAGAGACCAGGGGTGGAATATCCATGGTAGGACCGGGTCCTGAACACTGCCTTTGGCTGTCACTTCCAGAAAGCCATGGGGAGCTCTGTTTCAGCTCAAGAAAGAGTGGGGTAGGTAATTAATTATCTTTGCTCTAAGCTATTCATTTTCCTTGGGACATATTTTTAAAATAGAGACTTAATTGGAAAATGAGGGAAACTAAAAATAAGCACATAAAATGGGAGAAAGCACTGTGTTAAGAGAGAACCAACATTTGTGATTTTTTTAGCAGAAACTTGAAGCTCACAGTATTCTTTCACATGCTATGTTCAATTATAATAGTAGACAAGAGATTCACATTACCAAACAAACAACCTTTGTAACCACCAAGCTATACATAACAAGAAATGTATTATTTAACATCAGAAAGGCTTTTGAAAAATTCTATAATATTGTTTACTCTCATCATGAAGATCGTGATCTCCTCCTTAAACAAAAATTACATCTTACTTAGGTATGCCCAAGGCCAAATGCCTAGTACTAAAAAATCATAAAACAATTGCTACATGATTTTTTACATCAGGTAATTATTGTGTAAACAATACATACTCATGAAAAAGATAGTGGAAGCCAGCCAAATCATAGAAGTGTGTCGTGTTCTGTTGGGGAGGCAACGGGCAGACACATTGGTAGACAATAATCATGTCTGTTTCACCAAACTGACATCACTCTTTGGGATTAACAAAAATGGCATAATTTTTGTGAAATATCCTAGAAGTGTTAGAAAACCAGAAAGAGTAGGGTTATTATAATCATCTTTAAGTTTGCTTTCACATTTGAGGAAGAACAGGTTCTGTTACTGGGGACTCTGATTCTCCACAACCTGAATTTTCTTTCAGATACTCTAACACGGGAGTATCTTGAAAGAAAACTAAAATACATTTAACTGACAGGTGTTTTTTCCCCAAGAATACATAGGAGAATTAGACATGATTCCAGGAGATGATGGTGAATAACCAAATGACTTCATCAAGGTTAGATAATCCTGGTTTTCAGAGAGCGGCTTCTAACCCAACTGTAGATACCACCTATCCACTTCCTCATGCTTTCAAAGTCTTTATGGAGCGATTGAGCTACATAATATTTTGTGTTTTTCTTTGCCTTTGCGTGTCTGAATCCAAGACATATTTTTTAGAGGCTTCAGAGGAGTCTAATTTGCTTTTACTTAAGGTATTTTTCAAGAAAGGTAATTGGTTGTTTTGGCCTGTTCAGTTGTGGCAATTACATCAAATATTGGCCTTAGGTGTCTTTTCATTAGCATATGTACGATCAGAAATGAGCTGCGTAGCAGGTATATTGTTATATAAGTCTTCCTCTGCCCTTTTACCCAAAACAATAAAATCCCATCAGAAACTAAAGCCTGTTTTGATATTGTCAGATTATTCTTTTTTTCTGAACTTATTTTAGGCCAAGCAATTGCCTTTGACTCTCCTTCTGGCAGATCCTGTTTGCACAGTTGGTGAGTTATCACTGTCAAGATATACAGAGTGAATATCACTTTTCCAAAATGCAGGTTATCTGTACCAGCAGGTGTTTGTAGAGATAAGTTTCCTTTCGGAGAAAGATGCATCTTGTGCTTCAGAAGTTGGTAGAGCCCCACACTGCAGTCATAGATCCCAGAACTACACATAAAATTTGAATACTGAAAGTGCATCGCAGAGAGTAGAACCTTATACTGTACACTTTTTTCCATTAATAGGTACACTGATAATACAATGCATTATATAATTGACTTTAGACACACCACAATCATAGCTACTCCTTTTGTTGATGAATCCTGGAAAGTCTAATGCAGAAGGTAGAAAGATTAATGTTTCAGCCTGTGTCTTTTTAGATGGCCTGACTTCTTAGTTCTATGAAATCAGACTTAACTGGGGAAGCTAAGGCAACCTACAGTGCATACCTGCTTCCTAGGGTGTGGTGACTGGCCCAGGGCACTCTGGGTCGTGTTAAGTATCTCTACAATCTTGGCTGTCACTCAGAGCCCTGGGTGTGGGATCATGTCAGTGCACTGGAAAACATGCATAAGAGCCTAGAGACCTTCCCACCACTTTCAGTAGCATGTGCTTCAGATGGTTTTGCATTTTGTATTCTGATTCTGACTTTTAACCATTTAAGAATGATTTTTACTTCTCAGCATCCTTGTTTTTGACCCACATTCCTTGGTTCACGGCTGCCATTTCCAACTTTATATCCCATCTTCAGTGATAAGAGTGTCTACTCATGAGTAGCCCCATAAGTCAAATTAACCCCTACCTCTCTGAAGATATGTCCATGAACGGCAACAACAGAAGTTATTTTGTAAGAATAAAGAAGGTGGGATCCAGAAAACCACAGAGAGGCATTCCAAGAGTCTCAATCATGCCAGAAGGTAAGTGGAATGTGAAAAACACGTGGGGACTTTTACCATATCTACCACAGATACGAAAACACTCCATCAAATAAGAATCTTGTAAGACTTAGAGGTCTGCTGTGCAGCACAGCACCTAGAGTTAACAATACTGTGTGTGTACCCAAACATTTGCTAAAAGGGTAGATCTTATGTTAAATATTCTTATTACAAAATAATAACAAGAAGAAAGCAAAAGAAAATTTTAGAGGTGATGGTTAGGTTTATGACATAGATTGTGGCAATGGTTTCACGGTGTACACTCCACAAACTCTCTAAGGTATATACTAATTATGTACAGCTTCTTGTAGGTCAAGACATTTTTAAAAGTAAAATGAGAACGTTGTTGAATTTTCAGATAAGAGCTCACATGCATATGCACACACACACAGAGCAAGAAAACCTCTGTCTTCTAAGAAGCATCCTAAGAAAAGGGGTAGTACTAAAAATGTTGTAAGCTTTCCACTGCTTGAGATGGGATTAACTTGAGTTCAAGGAGTCATCCAAAATACCCCAGGGAAGATACTGTATTTCTGTTAGGTCTTTGTGAGATTTATTAACAAGAGATAAGGTTTGTAAAATCATTTCCTTTGTGATGTTATATGTGAGAAGGTATTTGGAAAAAAAAAAAAAAAGATGATTTGAAAAGTTGATCAGAAGATTAAGAACTCTATTATGAGCAAGTCAGAAGCCACCAAATTCTCTAAGAATGTTCCAGGAACCCTTAGGGGGAGTCCCTGAGGTACTCTCAGAAGCTGGGAGGTCAAATGGTCATCATGACAATGTTGAGATGTTACGTGCCCTTTCTTACTCTGCTCTGAGTGAACAATGTGATTTTCCAGAAGCTACACAGTGTATAATATTACAACAGATTGTATGCCAAAAACGTTAGAAGAATCCAGCTGTCTGCTGTTAAACCAGCCATTAATATTTTTGCTCAAATGTAAATCAATACCACTTCTCTGGCTAAATTGTTTACTTCTGAAAAAAAATTATTTTCCTTAAAAATATGTTATTTCTTATAAATATGTGATCCATATTAAAATGTAATGAATTTATAAAGATTAATTATGAATAAATTTCTAAAAATGCCTCTGTCTTCATTTTTGACAGGGTAAATATAAGTAGACATAACTTACATAAGCAAAATCTCCTTGGGGGCAGTGTTGCCAGATTTAACAAAGGCAGAAAACCACCACAGAACAGGATGTGAAACTCCATATTAACAGCAAAGGAGTTTTTAGTGCAAGTATGTTTCATGGAGTATGTGGCAATTCTACTAGAGGGTCCTTACAAATGTTTCAGACTATAAAGTGGCCATGACAGCAAGTTTGAGAACTGCCACCTGAGAAAATATTTAGGTAAAGATTTTTCATTTAAATCAAAATTCGCATACAGGTTACCGTAAGGTTGCTGCCCACGCTGCTGCCATTGCTGTTTGTGATCACGTGACATGCTCCCTTTTGCGTCTTCCTCACCCAGATTTAAAGGGTAAACATTGCTGACAGTTTATCATATAAGTAGTGCTTTCTTTTTAAATTTTACTTTAAGTTCTGGGATTGCTGAACGTGCAGATTTGTTACATAGGTATACATGTGCCATGGTGGTTTGCTGCATCTATTAACCCGTCATTTAGGTTTTAAGTCCCACATGCATTAGGTATTTGTCCTTATGTTCTCCCTCCACTTTTTCCCCACCCCCCGACAGGCCCTGGTGTGGGATGTTGCCCTCCCTGTGTCCATGTGTTCTCATTGTTCTGCTCCCACTTATCAGTGAGAACATGCGGTGTTTGGTTTTCTGTTCTTGTGTCGGTTTGCTGAGGATGATGGTTTCCAGCTTCATCCACGTCCCTGCAAAGGGCATGAACTTATTCTTTTTTATGGCTGCATAGTATTCCATGGTGTATATGTGCCACATTTTCTTTATCCAGTCTATCATTGATGAGCATTTGGGTTGCTTATAAGTCATTGCCATTGACCCGAATATCCTATTACTGGGTATAAACCCAGAGGATTAGAAGTCATTCTACTCTAGGCAGTAGAATGGCATTTCTTATCCTTATCTCCTTTTCACAGAGCAGTAAAGTCAGCCTCATTCATCCTGTCATACCAGAACTACAGCTGAATCTAGTTAAATAATGCAGGTACACAAAAGACAGACCTGGAATCTGAGCCCTATCCTCTGACTCCAGAGTGTGGGGCCAATCAGATGAACGCCATCCTCTCTGACCCTCTCTATTAGATTATTTTGATGATATGATACTCTATTACTTTTTGTTAACTATAAAACTGATTGACCTGCCTGAATCACCACAAGTAGAGTAAAGATATGTAACTTAACTGTGTGAGTAGGAAATTCTTTGTAGGATCTGTGCCCAAATGTATACTTTGTCACGTAATCAGTGTGTGCAATTCTTTTGCCGTTTTTTAGTCACATTGATAGATGATCTCCTTACAGGCCATATGACAATCCATTAATTAAAACAACAAAAATAACTAAGGCAGATGTGCTGTGGAATGTATTCAGGTCATTTAATCATAAGCTGCAAGAATCAGGGTCTATAATTTGTATCTTGAGTACTGGAAAAAGTCTTGAAGTCAGATGATTTGGGTTTTAGTCTCAACTCTATCAATTACTTTCGGTGAGTCAATTGATAATGACAAGATCTATGGGGCTTTGTTTTTCTCATCCCTACAATAAGCATAACCTCACCTGCCCTACACACCCCAGAAGGCTGGAATGAAGGCAGAACCAAATGTTAAACATGTTTTGCCAGATGTAAAGTCCTATATTAGTGTAAGATACGAGCTCTCTGCATTCCCTGGGCCCTCATGTTGCACTGTGGCCCCATATTAGCTCTGTGTGGTTATCTAGTTTTTCAGATTCAGCACTTCTTTAAACATTTTTGTAATAGCAGCTTTGAGATACAATTCCCATGCCACAAAATTCACAGTTTGGTACTGTTTAGTATATGTGCAGAGTTTTGCACCCATCATCATAATTCCTTTTCAGAAACTTTTATCACTTTAAAAAGAAATCCTGCACCCCATTCAGAGTCATTCTGCATTTCCTCTTTCCCCATCCCTGGACAACCACTAACCACTTACCTACCTTCTTTGTCAAAGATTTTCTGGTTCTGGATATATCACACAAATGGAACCATCCAACATATGCCATTTTGTGACAGACTTCTTTCATCCAGCAAGTGTTTTCAAGATACACCCATGTTGTAGCATGTATCATTGCAGTGCTACATTTTAAACATTTAAAGAGCTTAGTAGTCCCTCAAGAAGCCAGTCTTTGGTAGAGATGGCTGCTTGCTCCCAAGTATCATATTGACAAAGTCAAGTCGTCATTACATAAAACCAATGACTATAAGAAGTTCAAAGTTAATACATTTGGAAAGGCTTCTGTATTTGATCACAAAGCTTTGTGATGCATATGAACAGGGGAGACAAAAAAGGGGACTTTTGCTGTTAGTTTAAATGAGCCCTGGTTGGCAGAGGCCTCAATCCTCCTAATATGCTCTTGGAGTTTATCAACCCACTCTTGAAGAACATAGCTACAGATCTTTTGGGAAAACAGTAGTTTGGCATTTTTTTCCCACCGTTTACCAAAATGATTAACAAATCTGAGAAGAGGAACTTAAAGAAGAAGAAGAATCCATGAATGATTAATATCCGGCAGACCCTAAAACAATGTCACAGCAAACTGCAGGTTTTTAAAAAATCATCTAAATGTTTACAAATGACTCACAGAGAAAATAACTAAAAAATATGATGGAATCAGCAATAGTATCATAATGAGGTATTTTAATAAAAGTACACTGTAATTTTTCTGTAATTCTATGTTTTATATTTATATAAAATTTTATGCCTATAAAGTGACAAATCTACCCTCTTGAGTGTGTATGTATATGTATGTGTATATAATTTAATAGCTAATATATATTATATACACATATTTATATATAATATACATAATATATTTATATATGTGTTAAATACACTACAAGAGGGCAGATTCGTCAGTCTATAAACATAAAATTTGTGGATGAACAGTCTTCTATTTTATAGATATTTAAATTTGAGGCATATAAAAGGACATAATCTTCTCAATAATAAATAGTTGTGTATATGTGTACACAATCTTAAGCAATCTTAATGGCGGTTGTCAGAACTTTTGAGATGGTATCAGAAAAGAGCACAGATCCCCTAGGGAGCACAATTTAATGCAGTACACCTGCTATCTCAGAAAGAAATACCTTCTGCGTGAGCCTGGCCGCTAATACGCCCAAGGATGCTCAAGGATTCCCAGGGATGTTCAGGGATACCCAAGAATGGCCCAAGGATGCTCAAGAAGGCCAGCCAGAGTCATATGGCTTTTCCTTTCTTCCCTACTCCCTGGTTTACTCTGAAGCAATTATAGTTTTGCTGTAAACATCTGACTTTGCATGGATGGTTTATCACTTGAAACTTGTTTTCACTCATTGACTTTTACTTTCTTGCCAGACTACTTACAATTTCTTTATATTTCTGTTGTTGTTTTAAATTTTGGCTTTTATTTCAGACACAGTGGGGTACAGGTGTAGGACTGTTACATGGATATATTGGATCCAGGTAGTAAGCATAGTAACCAATAGGTAGTTTTTCGACCCATACCCTCTTCTCTCTCTGCCTTCTAGTAGTCTTCATGTCTATTTTCCCCATTTTATGGGCATGTGTGCTGAGTGTTTAGTTCTCACTCATCAGTGAGAACATGTGGTATTTGCTGTTCTGCCCTTGTGTTAATTCAATTAGGATTATGACCTCCAACTCCATCCACGTACAACTTACTTGTGTGTTTTCTTTCCTACAGGACTAGGATAGCAGATACAATACTAAAAATATAATCTTCCCTATATGACAACTTTGGGAATTATACCGAATAATCTATATAAAGTATGTAAAGAACTGCTTGAAATATCAATAATATATTCTATAACTACATTTCATTTTTAACAATTTTTAAATATTTTTAATGAATTTACTTGTTATATATTTTTACTTATTTACTGAAAGGTTAAGCTTGCATTAGTACTTTGTAGATCTGTATTTATAAAATAAAATAAAAAGAAGTAGTACCAACCCTGGGTAAGACACTTGACAGGCATTCTAGCAACTAACCCTCCAAATTAATCACAAATTAAAATGGCAAAAGGATAATTCACCAAAACTCCAAATACGCAAGTTGGTTCATGTTTCCAGGATTTTTCAATGAAGCTATAAAAACATTTTTATTTTGTTTAAAGGAAATACATCATGAGTTCACACTCCCATTTCCAATTCAAATTTAGGATTACTGAGCTTTACTTCTTTACTTTTATAATTTATCTCTCTCTTTATTGTTGAAGTTTATACTAAGAATTGAGAAACTTAGGTCTTAACAATGTTCATGTAATTATTTGTTTTATCTTAAAATAAATAAAAGTTTCAGAATGCCAACGCCACCATTATTAACACTACTTAGAAAACAGCTGAAAATGTCTGCAGTGTTTTCATGGGGGTGCCCCACTAAGCCAGTAAATCTGATGACTATGGTCAAGATTCACTTGACAAGGTTCCTTCCTGCATACACAAATCACAACTCAGTAACTAAGGAGATTTGCTTGTTTTATTTGACTACAAATGTGTAAAGGTGCTGTCGCATTTCATTTTAACCTATTCCTATTTTATAATTGTACAAAGCCATATACACACATTCTAGATAAAACCTACAAGCATGTTCCATTAAAAGTAATCTAGCTTTTCTCCGTTTCCGGCACACACAACTTCCCCTTTCCTATGGGCAATATTTATTTGCTTGTATTTTTTTAAATTTATTCTTACAATTTTAGATTTAACCATATATATAGATATAGGTATGGCTACTCTCAGTCCTCTGTATACGTGAAGTTTCATCCTAGGTACATCCTTCTTGCACTTTCTCTACCTTGTCTTTTTCATTTAACAAATCTCAAATGTCATGATACCGTATATAGAGATATTTCAATCTGCTTTTTACAGCACCATGGGACACTGTTGTAGATATTGTACATGTCCTGCCATTTAGTGGCTTCACAGGTGGACACTGAGAATAGATACAGGTTATTTATTTGTATGTATGTGTGTGTGTATATACATATATATATGTTTATTTATGAGAGGGAGTATCGCTCTGTTGCCCAAGCTGGAGTGCAGTGGTGCAGTCTCAGCTCACTGCAATCTCTGCCTCCCAGGTTCAAGTGATTCTTCCACCTCAGCCTCCCGAGTAGCTGGGACTAGAGGCATGTGCCACCATGCCCGGCTAATTTTTTGTATTTTTAGTAAAGACAGGGTTTCATCATATTAGGCAAGATGGTCTTGATCTCTTGACCTCTTGATCTGCCTGCCTCAGCCTCCCAAAGTGCTGGGATTACAGGTGTGAGTCACTGCTCATGGCCAAGGTTATTTATTTATTCATTCTTTTATTTGTACTCTGCTGTCAGAAATAATGCCAGAATGAAGGTTTGAGTTACGCCACTTTTAATTTCAACTGTGTATATTTTGGAATATATTTCTAGAACTTATCAGCTGTGTCAGATCATAGTGGCTATATAATTTATTAATACGTTGCCAAATTTCCTTTCATAGGGGATATCACCCTTTGTATTTTGCACAGCAGTACAAATGGAGAGTGCCCATTTCTCCAGATTCTCAGGGAGAATGTTGTAAAAATGTGGAGTTTTTGCCCATTGGAAAAGTAAGAAATGGCATATCATAATTCTTATTTTCATTTCTCTTAATATACCATACAAATTTTAGCAGGGTCTCATTTTAAACATCAATAGAGGGTTACTTAAATCATGTTAGACAATCAAAGACGAAAGTTCTAAGAATAAAAGGAAATATGACCCAGTTTAAAGTGTGCATATCTATGTATAATTGTATTACACTTTGGGTCCCCTTGTACTTTTCCATAATAAAAGTCTGCTATTTATACATCAGCATTAAAGGGAAAATATAATTTATTTAAAATAGTTGATTTAGAGGAAAAGCAGTAGGAATTTTTCAGAAACAAGTTATCCATCCGGTATTTTGCTTATATTTTTATAAATGCTGTTACAGATGTGACTTAATAAATGCTAAAATGAGAGATTATTATATAAACAAACGCCTGACTTTGTAGGACAATGTAATATTGCATACAGTTTTTCTCTTTAGAGATTATCCCTATTGTTATTGTCATTACAAGTCATATTATTTGCTACAAGGCTAATATTTATATATTCTATAATTTGGAACCGTTGTTATTACAAATTAGCTTTAATTGACTCTGATTAAAAATACAAGTTTTCGAGTTATACTGGAGATTTTGTAGTCTGGGCTTTTCTTGTACTTACTGTTATCTGATACTATTCTATAAACATCTCAAATTAAGTATTGATTTGCATTACTTTCATTCTTCCTTGAAAACTCAATCAGGGTGTGTTCAGACAAAAGCATTGATCCCTGAGTGAAGCCGTGGGAACAGGCAGTAGAAGAAGACCTACCTGGGCTGGAATCCGTAGGCACACAGCTACTGCTGACTTTCAGGCTGTATTACCCAGCAGAGCTCTGCGTGTTTCAGCAGAAGCAGTACCTTTTGCACTGCTTTGATCACACAGGATTTAGAACGCTTATTTTCCCATTAGTTGTTCTCTCTTTGTGAGGAAAGCACTATGTTCATTAACTGGCTCTGACAAACCAATTTGCTCTTAAAAGCTGTACTCAAAACCAGATACCATGCTCTGCAGTCGCGGTTTTCGTTTGAATCACATCACTGGATATAAATATAGCTGCCAATTGCTTCACGTTTCCAATAATTCTGGAGCCTTTTTTTTTTTTTTTTTTTTTTTTTTTTTGCTATGTATCAATAGATTTTAAATAAAATAGATGTCATTTGCCGCAGGTATGCCGTGACTCTGGTGTAACATTTAGCTGGAGGTGGCTACATTTTTTTTGCTTGCTATTTAGTGCCTTGATTTGTGCAGTGCGTTTATATTTTTCTAATCCCTCTTGGTCTGCATTTATATTCTTATCCTACCACTATGACATTGCAAATATTATAACTTCTCCAGAATTCATATTTTCTCTTTAGGTACAAAATTAAAACAAAATAAAAATAAAAATTAAGGCAGGGTGCAATGGCACATACCTGTAATCCCAGCACTTTAGGAGGCTGAGGCAGGCAGATCACCTGAGGTCAGGAGTTTGAGACCAGCCTGGCTGACATGGTGAAACCCCATCTCTACTAAGAATACGAAAATCAGCCCTGGGTGCTTATGGGCGCCTGTAATCCAAGCTACTCAGGGCACTAAGGCAGGGGAATCAGATGAACTTGGGAGATGGAGATTGCAGTGAGCCGAGATCACACCACTGCACTCCAGCCTAGGCCACAAAGCAAGACTCCATCTCAGAAAAATAAAAATAAAATAAAATAAAAAGAAGTAATACCAACCTTGGGTAAGAATATACTTGACATACATCCTAGCAATTAAACCTCCAAATTCTTTGAAGAACAGGTGGTTTTTATTCCTATTTTACAGATAAGGAAAAAGAAGCTCCAAGAAGTAACTTTCTCTGGGTCACGAAGCTGGGGAGAATGGAGAACTGATTTCTCAAATGTACAGCTCTTGGTTACCAACGTTCCCCCTTCATGGAGTCTTTGAATCTAAAGTCCATATTGAATACAGAAAGCTTTATTTGTTCAGCAAAATGCTAATTCTGGCTTCAGTTCTAATCTCAGCTAAAATAAATAAAAGAACCTACTCCCTTGTCAGGCAACATTATCCTTCACTGCCAGTGTCAGGTGCCAGAAAAATGTGTTTCTTGTTTTTTCTCTTTTTGGAAATGTTATATAATGACCTTTAGCTTAGCATATTCTCTGGAAGAAGCTAAATATGGATTTTTTTTATGAATTAGCACACAATTTGAATTACTTTGCAGCATTTCTGCACTTGAGGTTTTCCACTGCCATAAGTCAGCAGACATTAAATATTGCATTCAGCTTTCATATGCAATACTTCTAGAAGATGGTATGCATATATGGGGTGTAAAATATATCTTTAAAGACATTTTCAGTCTAAATAGACTTCCAAATCTCTTTCTGTAAGCCCGTGGATTAGCAGGAATGTTTTTGGAGTGTTCCCATAGAATCATCATTTCTTTTATGATGGCATTACATTCCTAGTCAGCCTCCAAAAACTCATCTTTAAAATGGTGTGAAAAAAATATAAACAAATCACTTTACCCCCAAAATTATCCACCATTTCATTAGCCTTACAGAACGAGTTAACATATTTAGCAAACTGTCAACATTTTTCTAATGTTACACTGGCTTATAATGGTGAGAGGGACTTAGGAAAAAAAGAGGCTGATATATCAGGATGTAATTTAATTGGTAAAATAACTGAGACTATTGCTTACTATGATTACCTTATGGAGAAAAATAACCTAGCTCTATCCTTGAATTACTGTGATTTTATGGAAAAAACGTTTTATGGTTAGTCACTTAGTCTACAATACTTTGATACTTCTGGTTTTTGTTGTTGTTGTTGTTTTCCGTATGAGTTAAGGGCTATGTATATGAAACAGGTTTCCCTCTTTTCTGGGTCACCTTCTGCCTGAAGACGGGAACCACAGCGAGGTTCGCTGTGCAGAAATTCAGGGTTGGATTCCTCTTCCCATCTGCCCCAGCCCAAGCGCTGCCCCATCCAGGTGCTGCCTGCAGATGTCCATGGCTCTGGAGCATCTCAGGGGCCCCTCTTCCCCTCCTCTACCAGGGAGAGGCAGAAAGAAATCTGTAATACGATTATCATGGTACCATATATAAGCTCTATGAATATATAAAAGTTGGAAGTCATAGGGGTGGGGTGTAAAGCATGGGGGGACTCAAGACTAATGCGGAGTTTGACAGGAGGGACTGTGGTTTGCTTTAAACTGCTACTGGCTGTCAGATAATGTGGTAGATTCCAGCAAGCAGTAAAAAAAAAAGGATTTCTGCCTATAAAAATCTCACCAACATTTCAGAAATCACCAATAAAGAACTTTTCCATGCAACCAACCACCACCTGTTGTCCCAAAATGGGTGAAAGAAGAATTAAAATAAAAAAAAATAACAACTAACACCAACCAAATCTCAAAATTTCAAGTGGAGTGTAGTGGCTCATGCCTGTAATTCCAGTACTTTAGAGAGGCTGAAGTGGGAGAATGGGCAACATAGCGAGACCTCATATTAAAACCTCATGGATGGGACAGAAATGAAAACAGATTATTTTAATTTAAGATAATAAGCACTATAATAGAGGTGAAAATAGAGCATCAGAGGGGCCAGAAATGGGGCAACTAACAGTGTGCCAAGGTTGGGAAAGGCTTCTCAGAATAATCCTGAGTTGACTG
Organism: Saguinus oedipus; assembly: GCA_031835075.1. Lineage (NCBI taxonomy): Eukaryota > Metazoa > Chordata > Mammalia > Primates > Cebidae > Saguinus > Saguinus oedipus. The sequence goes on along the minus strand of CM063182.1, from coordinate 38,861,532 downwards.
TAACTGCTGATTCTTATTAAGTGTCTAGCATGTGCCAGGTACTAAAGCCTGTCCATTAACCTTATTTAATCCCTCCAGACCAATGAGGTAAGGTTCTGTTATTATCCCCACTTTACAGACTATAAAACTGAGGAAAAATGGTAAGGACTCCCCCAAACCAGCAACACAGGTAGTCTGACTCTTAGCCACTCTGCTAATCTTATAAAGCTGTAGACTAAAACGAACAGCTATGGTTTCTGCACCCAATAGGGTTGATAGCACAGGTAAAGGGTCTGAAACAGGAGAAGCTCAAACTCTTTAAATGCCTTATTTTACTTAGCACAATGTTTCACAAACTGGATCGTTATAAACAGTAAGAACACTTTTGTGATTCCCAAAAATACCATTGTCTAGAGAGGTGACAATTAGGAGAACTGATTTTCAACCATCAACTTGAGCCAATATTGGCGCTAGGGCTCCACTTCATGAATTTCCAGCTGCATCTAGGGACCGGAAGTCACAGCCCCGCTTTGCCACTAAATACTGTATGATGTAGCTTGAGCCAGTTAATCTCTCTCATCCTCAGGGTCTGCTGGCACGTGCTGACCGTAAGTACCGTATACATTCTTACAGCAATTACAGTGGACTCTGCCTTTGAATATTTTAATGTGTGTTAAAGTATTTTTATGTTTTCGCTTATTTTGCATGCATTGTCTTCATCTTTGCACTTTTTTTTTTCTTTTTGTTTTTTTTAGACAGAGTTTCACTCTTGTTACCCAGTCTGGAGTGCAATGGCGCGATCTCGGCTCACTGCAACCTCCGCCTCATGCGTTCAGGCAATTCTCCCGCCTCAGCCTCCTGAGTAGCTGGGATTACAGGCACGTGCCACCCTGCCCAGCTAATTTTTGTATTTTTAGTAGAGACGGGGTTTCACCACGTTGACCAGGATGGTCTCGATCTCTTGACCTCGTGATCCACCCGCCTCGGCCTCCCAAAGTGCTGGGATTACAGGCTTGAGCCACTGCGCCCGGCCCCACCTTTGCACTTCTAAGTCTGTTCCACTGAAATCAAGGTGTCTCATGTTAGCAAAAATCAGCAGGCATGATGGTGGGTCACAACTGTAATCCCAGCACTTTGGGAGGCTGAACTGGACAGATCGCTTGAGGTCAGGAGTTCAAGACCAGCTTGGCCACCATTGTGAAACCCTCTTTCTACTAAAAATACAAAAATTAGCCAGACATCGTGATGGGAACCTGTAATCCCAGCTACTCAGGAGGGTGAGGTGAGAGGATCACTTGAACCCAGGAGTTTGAGGTTGCAGTGAGCCAAGATCTCACCACTGCATTCCAGCCAGGGTGACAGAGTGAGATCCTGTCTCAAAGAAAAAAAGAAAAAAGAATTACTCTTATACCGCCAAGTTTGACCAAATAAAATAAGTGGAATTCTCAATAACTCCTGACAAAATAGTATAGTCAGCAATATGAAATGTCAAGGGAGAGATGGAGACAGCTCACCTGTAGTTGCACTCTGTCCCTTTTTATAGGATGAATGTTGGCAGGCCTCAAGTTTCAGGTGAATGCTGACTGCCTTTGGAGGTGGAGGAAGGAAAGTTGTGAGCCTCCCTCTGTTTCCACACCAAGCAAATGTGGTCCCAGAGAGTGAAGTCCCTGTATGCGATGGGTGCTCTCTAGCTTCTTACCAAGTGAAATATATGCTGGTTTCTGGATAATAAACTCCACATTCTGGGAAAATAAACACTATGCTGAATCCACAATCTTAGAACTCTTAGTTCTAACTCTCCCTCAAACTGTTTCTGAATAAAAATATGGCACAACTTGTTATGTGGAAGAAAGAATCAAGTTCAAATACCTTTTTTAGAAATATTAGGATAAACATGGTCAAGAAGAGCCATGATTATGTTAATATAAATTATCATTCCCCATAAGAGAAAAAAAGTTATAAACTCACTAACAAAAAAGTTTTTAATTTTTAAATTTACTTTTCAGAAGAATAACCATCCATTAAAAATCTCACTAGACACTGGTATTTTATGTAACACAGTTTGGAGAAAAATGAAATATCTGTTGAACACATCACCAAATCAATTTTCAAAACACACAATTCTTGAAGCCTTGTTTAAGAATGCTATTGTAAATTAGAAGCTAAAAGGATGCTGTCGTTTTGACCCAGTATTTTATGTGTTACTGTCGATGAAATTTTTTCAATGTTACTTTTCACTTTGCTCCAATACAAGATAATACGGATTAACAGAATATATCACCACAGTATCTCCTGTGGCAGAAGATAGTTTGAATCTATTTAAATTAGGATACATATAATTCATGGGGAAAAAAGTAAAAGTACAAACTAAACATCTGGTAACAACAGATATTTTTAAATATTTAAGAAATATAACATGATTTTAGTATTAAATATTTGTAAATTTGAAAAGACAGGTTTTTTTTTTAGCATATTTGAATGTCTCTTGTTTCTTCGGAGCACGTGCCTCCATCCTGTGGTAATGGTGGCATGCTTGCAATTTATAACCAGTGTTCTACAAACTGATAGTCTATATTTTAGAGCAGATTTGGGGTGATGGTAAAATTGAGCAGAAATAAGATTTCATATATATTCCTCACGCACCTTCCATAGATTTCCCTATTATCAGCATCCTGCATTAGTGGGGTGCATTTGTTACACTTGATGAATATGGATACATTATTGATTAAAGTTCATTATTGGCATTATATTTCTTTGGGTTCTACAGTTGCATAAGTTCTGCCAAATGTAGAAAGTCATGCATCCACCATTAGAGAATCACATCAGTGCCAGCTGCCCTAAAAATCCCTAAATCTTCACCTTTCATCCCTCCCTTCCTCTACCCTCTGGCTACCACTCATCCTTTTACTGGCTCCATAGTTCTGCCTTTTCTAGAATGTCATATATCTGGAATTATACAGTTTGTAGCCTTTTCAGATTGGTTTGTTTTACTTAGTATTGTGCAGTTAAGTTTACTCCATGCTGTTACATGAATTAATAGTTTTCTTTTAGCCCTGAATAATTCTGATTATCTAGATGGACCACAGTTAATACATTTACCAGCTAACACATATATTGGATGCCTCCACTTTTGGCTATAAACATGCATGCACAGATTTTTCTACGGATATAAATTTTCAATTTTTTAGTTGATACCTATGATGGCTGCATCATACAGGAAGGATATGTTTAATTTTGGGAAAAAAAAAAACACACACACACACACACATATACCAAAGTATCTTCTGAACTGGTTGTACCATTTTGCATTCCCACCAGTAATGAATGAGAGCTCCCGTGGATACATATTTCCGCGAGCATTTAATGTCAGTGTTTTGGATTTTAACCATTCTACCAGGTATATGGTGGCATCTGATTATTATTTTAATTGGCGATTCCTTAGTGACATCAGATGTGGACCACCTTTTCCTATGTTTATTTGACACCTGTTTATCATCTTTGGTGAGGTGTCTGTTAAGGTATTTGGCCTATTAGTCTGGTTTTTATTGAGTTTTACATTTAATTATATATTTTTGGACATAGGCCCTTTATCAGAAACATGTTTTTGCAACTATTTTTCCCAGTCAGTGGCTTGCCTTTCGTTCTTTTAATACTGTCTTTCTTAGAGTTTTAATTTGAATAAAGTCCAACTTAAATGATTTCTTCATGGATCACACACTTGGTGCTGCATATAAAAACCACTGCCAAACCCAAAGCCATCTGGGCTTTCTCCTTTGCCATCTTTGTGCAGTTACATAATTTCACATTTCATATTTAGGTCTAGGGGCCATTTTGAGTAAATGTCTGTAAGAGATCTATTGTCAATATCTAAATTTATTTATTTATTTTTGGTATGTGAATGTCTAGTTGTTACTGAATCAAAATTTTTCTTGTAAAAAAAATCTGTTACTTTTATAATCATGACAGTAGTTATAAAATATTGTAATAGTTACATGTAGTTTACTCTTTCCTTGTAATTTCACATAAAAATTAACGTTCATTTTTGCTAATATATATTAGTTTCAGATCCACTGCTGATTTTTAAAACTGATTTATAAGGCTTTAGAGGACACAGCAGGAAAAATTTGTAAGATGCATTCGTGTATTGGATGTCCAGCTTTAAACCAGAAAGTACTATTATATATCGTTGAAAATTCATTCTCAGGCATGGGTCAATGTTACCGTGTTAGAGCAAATCCATTTTTTAAGGGAGCACTGCTGTTCACATATAGACCAAAAACTTGAATAAAGCTACCTGTAACACATTCATGCTTCACTGCTTCCAAAAATAGGAATCTGGAATTGAATAAGCAGCAAGGAGTGTGCTATATTACATTGGTCTTTAATGTTACACTTACATTTAAATTCAGAAATATATTTGATAAGTTAAAGAGTATAATATGCCATTTGTTATCTATAGGCATATATGTAATGCATTTTACTCTATATTACACACATGTATCTGAATGCATACACCCATTTAAATAATACATTTGTGTTTGCACACATATGTATGTGTATGATGTATATAAAAGTCATGTTAAGAGGGAACATAGCAATGTGGAACAAGCACAGTTTTCAAACAGGCCTTTTTAAAAAATCGTATTTGCAAGAAATAGCTAGGAGAACCTGGACGATGGAATTTGCATATTCTTAGCTATAAAATGGGTGGTGCAGTAATGTATAGTTACTTCACAGTGTTACTGTCAATGAAAGATGAAATACGTGTTGCAAAATGACTCAGCAGTTTCTAACACCAGAAAATCCCTTCATAAATATTTATTACTCTTTCATTTTATTCTCCCTCAAATATGGAATTTTCCATGAATGACATTCAATGTCTGCCTTGATTAATAAGAGTGCTATATATTAGGAGAGATGTGGAAATAGCAACGGGGGACCTAACTACTTTTGAAGGTATCTTTAAAAATAAACTAGTGGGTAGATCTCATGACAATATGAAAGAATCTACATGTATAAAAATGTAACACAACAATGAGAGGTTCTTTGGGTCACAGTGGTGCTGGAGATAGAAGCTCCTGGCTAGAGAAAATGTGGTTGGTTAGTTAACGGGTCGGAGTAAGACATCCTAGGGTTTTCCCAAGGTGTAGTGAGACATGCTCCCTATTTCCTCTGTTAAAGCTGATGCCACCAAACAAGAAATTCCTCAGTTTCACAGTCATCCAAGGAAAAATATGTCTGTACTGGGAATCATGCACCATGTTAAAACTCATTGCAGAACAAACCAGCTCATCAACCAGGCCACACAGGAGAGTCTCTAGGAAGATCATTTCATGAGGTGTCCTCTTTCCTTTTATTTTACATTTCTTTCTCTCCTTTTCTCTATCATCTAATCATATTCATGCCCATTACTTCTCAGAAAGAAAATTTCTCCCGGGTAGCCTGACTCCCCTTAGGACCACCTCCCCACCACCGTCCATCCACAGCTTTGTCTACAGAGACTTTTCAGCGTGCCCTCCGCTCATCACGGCTTCTAGAAGCAAAATCCAATGAACACTTTTCAGTTTATTATGTCCTTGCCGCCTCTATTGCCCTTGGCCCTCCTCGCACAAGACCACAAGCCCCTGATACCACCACTTCTTCCCCTCGGGATGGTCCTTTCCATGTCCACTCCTGTCTTTTTCACTTTGACCATTTATGACGGTAAATTTTCTGTGTCAGCTTGACTAGGGTAAGGGTTGCCCAGAGAGCTGGTAAAACAGTGCTTCTGAGTGTGTCCGTGAGGGTGTTTCCAGAATAGATTAGAATTTGAATCAGTAGAGCAAGTGAAGAATCATCTTCACCATTCCACAGGCACTGGCCAATGCATGGCGGGCTACAAAGAACAACAGATAAAAGGTGAATTTTCTTTCTCTTTCAGAGCTAGGATCTCCAACTTCTCCTGCTGTGTGACATCAGTTCTTCCGGTTCTCAGGCCTTCAGACTCAGGAGAGGACTCAGACCACTGACTCTTCTAGTTCTTAGGCCTTTGGCTTTGGCTGAATTACACCAGTGGCTTTCTTGGTCTCCAGTCTGAAGACAGTAGATCATGGGACTTCTCAGCCTTCATAATCATAGCTAAGTCAATTCCCATAATAAATGTATGTGTGTATGCCTATAAATTGTATGTACTAGATGTACAAGAGAAAATAAAACCCATCCAAAAGTGGGCAAAGGACATGAACAGACACTTTTCAAAAGAAGACATTTATGCAGCCAATAAACACATGAAAAAATGCTCATCATCACTGGTCATTAGAGAAATGCAAATCAAATCCACATTGAAACAGCATCTCACACCAGTCAGAATGACGATCATTAAAAAAACTGGAGACAACAGATGCTGGTGAGGATGTGGAGAAATAGGATCACTTTTATACTGTTGGTGGGAGTGTAAATTAGTTCAGTCATTGTGGAAGACAGTGTGGCAATTCCTCAAGGACCTAGAAACAGAAATTTCATTTGACCCAACAATCCATTACTGGGTATATACCCAAAGGATTATAAATTGTTCTATTATAAAGACACATGCACACATATGTTCATTGTGACACTGTTTACAATAGCAAGGACCTGGAACCAACCCAAATGCTCATCGATGCTAGACTGGGTAAGGAAAATGTGGCACATATACACCATGGAATACTAAGCAGCCATAAAAGATGATGAGTTTGTCTCCTTTGTAGGGACATGGATGAATCTGGAAACAATCATTTTAGCAAACTAACACAAGAATAGAAAACCAAACACCACATGTTTTCACTCATAGGCAGATGATAAACAACGAGAACACATGGGCACAGAGAGGGGAATAACTCACATTGGAGTAGATTAGGAGGTGGGGGGCCAGGGGAGAGGAGGGACTGTGGGGGGCAGGGGAGGCTGGGGAGGGATAGCACCAGGAGAAATGCCTGAGATAGGCAATGGGGGGATAGAGATGGCAAACCACCACGGCATATGTGTACCTATGCAACAATGCTACAGGATAAGCACATGTACCCTAAAGCTTAAAGTACAATTAAAAAAATTTTATGTGCTATATATAATATATATTAAATATATGCATATAGAGTTACGATTATAATATTGCATGTAATACCATATGTATATATATGTAAATCATATCTGTGGCACCTGCTGGTTGTCTTTCTCTGGAGATCCCTAACACACCACCCCTGCATGTTATCTGCAGGATTCTCCACTGCACCCACAGGATAGCCTCATTCACACACATGAAGGAGGCCTCCCCTTGTTCACCCTACATCCTTACCTATAATTCATACCTAGACATCTTTTTTGAGCTCCAAATTCATACATCCAACTTCCTTTGGGACTTGTCCATTTGTATATTTCATGGCCACGTAAAATTCAATATATGCAGGTCCCAGACCAGTTTCTAAATGATTTCATCTGAACTGGGGTTTCTTTGTCTCTAGCTCAACCCATCCACTTATTAAGGCACCAGTTATCCAGCAAGCATGGGTTCTGCCTCTACAGTTTTCTTTCCATTGGTGCCGTCTGAGTTTGGGTGCTGTTATCTTTCAGATGATTAACTGCAAAGCGCTATAACCGGACTTAAATTTTCCAATCAATTTTCCATGTTGCCACAGCAGTGAACTTTCTAAAACACGTATCTGAAAATATTACTTTCTTCTTTTATATTTGCCAGTGGATTTTAGAAGAAAATACAACTTACTAGCATCAGATTGAAAAATAAAAAAAGAAACTTTCATTACATGCAGCACCCAGCATTTCTGGTCTGTTTCACCAGGTCCCCACACACACTCTGCTCTCCTTGTATTGACCTCCTTGTAGATCCTTGGATAAAGCATCATCTGTCTCTCAGGTAATGCCTGTGTGATTCTTTACTGTTTCCCCACAATTAATAAAAACCTTAAACATTATACTCAATGAACGTAAAATGAATGATTGAGTTCTGTATGAGGAACGGCAAATTAAAAAGTCTCTTATCTAGAGTAGAAGCTGTAAGCAGATGATGGATACAAGGGATTTTGAATGAAAATGCTTGTACCCTAGAAATTTAATGTTCAAGAAAATAGAGAGTTAATGTGGCAGAGAGAAACAAGAACGGTGAGGTTTTGTTGCTGTTGCATGGGGATTGGAACGGATATCCCAGAAGAAATCTAAGCAATAATTCAGCCATGACAAAATAAAGGCCGAGAAAACAATTTTGTTTTAGGTCTGGAAAACAAAGGAAGGGTAATTACATTTGTCGAGCAAATGTAGGCCAGGCACTCCCAGGCAATCCACGACTCCCTTTATAAAACATTGTGGGTTGTAGTCAGGCCTTGCCGTGCATTAAATAAAAAGCACAGTGTAAAGGAAGAATTGGAGCTTACTCTCTCAGTTTATTTGCTTTCATGATGACGCTGTTTTGGATGGTACTGAATGCCTTGGCTTGGAGACTTCTACAAGAACTTACGTTGGCCCTAACATAGCACTGTCAAAACCTAGCATCTAATAAAAAACGTATGCTGAGTACAAAACATGAATAGTTATTTTTATGAAAACCATTGAAAAATTTCTTTTTTATTGACTCATGCATATGTCTCATTTTTATTTTAATAATATCACCCAAAGAAGCAAATACTCTATCCTGTTTTGTTTTTCACTGAATATTTATGTTGTACATTTAGATGCATAGTCTATTACTTTGTTATGCAATAACATTCCCGACTTTCATATAAATATGAAATCAATGTCATTGCATTCATATAAAGCAAGAGATAAGCCCTCAGAATGAAAATGCCATGCAGAAATAAAAAATGAATGCCTTTCATGTCACACTGAATTCAATGCACAAGCTTTTCTTTTTAAATATATAATTAAATGTGATTTGATTAGTAATAGATGCAAATGGCTTTTTTCTCCATAGAATGATTTAAAAAATCATTGCAATTAGGTGTTTGATTTTCCCTCTACCTGTCTACAAAGCATTTCGCTTTTTTAACTGATCTCCAATTGTCAAGGTAATTACAGAAATGATTTGAAAGCAGCTGCATTCCCAGGTGCCTTACTGTTAGTTCATGTGAAATCACCCAACAACCTGATACACGGACAGCATACTGCCTTGCTCTTGTGGGGACAGGTGACGTGCAGAGGAGGTCAAGTATTTCTCTGTCCCTTAAAAGACATTTAGAATCCTGTTACCTGGGAGATTTGTTTTACCTCCATATTTGGTCTATGCAAGTTAATTTCACATAGTTTTAAGACAAAGTTTTATTTTGTATTTCTAAGTTTATCAGATTATGAGAAGTATATTTTTTTGTCTTTTTGCATTCATTTAATATTTTAAGCATCATAAAACTCCATTAAACTTGCATAAGTTTAATAAAAGTGGTCATTAAAAAAATAGCATCATGCCCCAACTGTCATTTGTACAGAGAGGATTCCACCCTGTTGGGTTGATTTCTGGAAATCATTCCATTGGTAGCAATGTAATGTTATCAATCCTATCATATTCCAGAATGTCAAAGAAATTAAAATAGAAGATCAAACATCCAGGCAACTTGGAATGAGAGGGGAAGGAAAGGGGAAAAAGAAGTTATTCCAGAAATAAGAAAAAGGACTCCCTTATAATGAGGTATACTGATTAACCTCAACAAAACACAATAACAGTTTTCTAATTGTGACTTATTTCAACCCATCTTTTTTTGCTCTTTTAATTGTCTCTGTTAAATAGGCTTCTACTGATTCCCACACTTCCAGTTACTGTTTAACCTACAGAGAATCTTGCAATTCCTCCCTACCCAAGAAAGACAGTCATGTACACAGCCTGCAGCATTACAGCATACTGGCACTCTTGGTTCTATAAAAAGACATAGATAGACAGGCACATAGGCTCTTGCCTGTAATCCTCACAGTTTGCGAGGCCAAGGCAGGCAGATCACTTGAGGTCAGGAGTTCAAGACCAGTGTGGCCAAGATGGTGAAACATCACCTCTACTAAAAAAAACAAGAACTAGCTGGGTGTGGTGGTGTGCACCTGGAACCCCAGCTACTTGGGAGGCTGAGGCAGGAGAATCACTTGAGCCCAGGAAGCAGAGGTTGCAGTGAGTATAGACTGTGCCACTGCATTCCCAGCCTGGGTGATAGAGTGAGACTCCATTAAAAAAAAAATAGACATGACCTAGGTGAATGGGCCTTTTTCAACACTCTATTATGATGGTAGCTTTCGAGTCACGTTTCTGTTAATCAAGGACAGGAGTGGAACAGAATGATGATTGCAGCATTCTTCTTTATCAGCTGCAGAATTAGAACACCCCCCATGTTTGGATAGGCATAGGTTCCACAGCTAGAAAGGGACTTTTTTCCCCAGCTCTCCTTTTCTGCTTGGTGTGGCAACATGAATAAGGTCTCAGCAAGAGAATATCACGGCATCTTATGTATGCAGCTTTCACTGCACCCGCTGGAAAGATATTTCTTAGCCTTCACTTTTGCTTCTCACTTCCATGATTGTGCTTTCAGGGCCAGTTTTGATCACGTAGAGGAATAAAGACGTTTCAGCAGAGGAAGGACACACACGTGCACAAACCTGGTCCCTAGATGGCATGGCAAGCTGAACATCTCCACCAGCTTGGATGACTCACTTCTGAGCCATTACTTAAAGAAAAAATAATAATACAAAGCCACTGTCCTTTTAGGTCACTTTGACATATCAGCTTATTCTTGATCTTAACTGTATGAAAGCAGTTAGCCAAAAACTCCTACTTCTTCAGGATATAGTTTATTTATTTTTTTCAAACATATTTTAAAAGCCAGAAACCAAGAAAGCAGGTAGTTTTGATATATGCAATACGATCAAAGATGTTTGCATTTAAAAGGATCCTTAACCGACTACCTAGACCAAGGTAGCAAACAGACTCTCCTCACTCACCTTTGCTATTATCCCGTCCACAGTGTCACATATTTAAAATCAATCTCAACAACTTTTTCTTCTGAGCCTGGAGGCAGTTTCATCATCCTTCTTAGCACAGTGCTCCACACAGCCATCACTAACTGATCTAAGTCGACACAGAAATGGAAAACTATTTGCTCTCCTTGAAATACTCTGACCCTATGATTTTACATACTGGAAAACAGAGACGCAGGGCTCAGCTCCGGTTAGTGTCCTGAGTGTCTGAGTATGAGAACTTCATCGATTTCATTAAAAAGAAACAAATCAAGCAACGGCTGCCCAAATTAATATCAGGATTTACAAAATCCTGCCTTTTGAAGTAGTCCTTGACAACAAATTCTCAAAACCAGATTCACCATTTTAAATGTTTTAAAATAAAATGTGGTTACATTTACCTAAGGAGACACTGACCTGGCTCTGGCAAGATTCATGTGGAGATTCTGAGTATCTTACCTTCCATGGACTCAGCTCAGAAACGTCCACGGCCTCCACCAACCCTCCTACATTACTGAAAATCCCCCAATGCTGAGGCAGACTATCTTTCTGTAGATAAAATCCAGTAGACTCGAGGCTGTACGTGAAACCCAATATCTTGACTTCTCACGGTCCCCCGGCTATGAGTGCCTCTAGTGTAGGATGTACACCTTAATTATCCTCCTCACCAAGCCCCACATGGACCACTGTCTTTTCTTTTGTTTTCACTTAGGTCCTCTCATTCCTCGCAGAGGATTTGACATGATGCTGATATTTTAGTATGCAGAAAAACAACTTGAAATTGAATCCTGGCCACCTCACCATCCCTGTGGTTTCCCTGGCTAACTCTTGGCAGGTTTCAGGCACCACCATCTCACCCCACACTTCAGAGGCTGCCCTCAAATCCAGGCTTCTTAGTTTAACATACAAGACAATGCTGGTCACAACCCTTCTCAGGATCATTTTATTTTTTTGAGGCAAGGTCTTGCTCTATCTCCCAGCTGGAGTCCAGTGGTACAACCATAGCTCACTGCAACCTCCCAGGCCAAAGTGATCCTCCCACCTCAGCCTCCCTAGTTGCTGGAGTTACTGGCTTATGGCACTACACATGGCTAATTTTTTTTTTTTTTTTTTTTTTTTTTTAAGAGATGGGGTTTCTCCACCATATTGCTCAGGTGGCTTCAAACTCCTGGACTCAAGTGATCTGCCCACCTTGACCTCCCAAAATGACTCCAGGCAGAAGCCACTGCTCCTAGCTGGTCACATTCTTTAGCAACCTAAATGATCTAGAAGCTTTAACAGTTTAATTTCAAATTTACTAATCAATTTACTGTCAACTGAATGAAATAACCAACTGGCATGTGCTACCACTGACATTAATGGGTGTCTTAGAAAGCACAAAATCTAACAAGCACCGGGATTTTCACCATTATACGCTTTTCAATTTTGAGATACAAAGCACGCTATTCTATTTGGGCAGGTCTCTATGTGCCCCACCCTTCCAAGGTTAGTAATTTGTCTGCTGTGCTTCTGCTTCAGAGGGACCTGGGAAAACCCTTCCCGGAAACTTTGTGCATATCCCTACAATAAAATCTCACAATCTGTTTTCTTTTGGCTTCTGTGTAGTTTAAATAAGAGCCTTCTCAGATCCAGAATCCTGCCTCAAAATCCCGCATCCACTCCCATCTCCTGTTGGTTTAACACGGTGGACATGTAGAAGTGGTTCCAAGAACAGCAGATTGATTGGGTGGGCAATTTCTGCCCACACATAGGCAGAGCTCTGGAGAGGATCAGCAGAGTCAGCCCTCCACTCCCCGGGAAGCATCTGCATCTTGGGCATCCAGTTCTCCTAAAACAGGCTTCTGGAATCACAGTGAGTTTCCATGGGGGGAAATATATATGAAACCTATTTTCTGAAGTAGCAAGCATAGCAATCTATCTTAATGATGAGGGTTTATTCCCCTACCACAAGAATGCTTAGAAGCTTTAAAATTTAAAGTGAAACTAGATGAGCATCATTTGAACAATCACCTCGGGAGTGTGGTAAGGTCGTACACACCTAACGCCGCCCTCATCACAGGATGGCCCATCGCAATTACGCTCTAGCTGGATGTTTGTGAAAACCCAGCTGAGAAGCTCTTCTTTTAACCTCTTCCCTGGGAACAGATGAGAAGGCAAGTTCCTATTCCCCAAAGGGGCCAGGCCTTCCCTCCGGTCTCTCTCTGCTCTTTATCCCCTTGCTCATACATGCTGGCTGACGTTAATAATAAGCTCACATTTTCCAAACCTCAAAATAGCACCACTCTCCAGGTACCAACTACTTCTGTCAAAGATGGTTTTCTAGGTACCTGTGAGCCCAGTGCCTTGTGACAACTTCACTGTTATTTTAGATGTTTTCGGTTCCCCTCTCCCTTGCCTGTGTTTCACGTGTGTACAGCTGTGGAATTCAGCTCTCACACCTCCACAGTCTGCAGCCATCACGAGCATAAGAATTCCTTATTCCACTTCAGTCCAAAGATTTCATATCTGAGCTCTGGGAAAAGCTGCTTCATTTTGTATTATTTTCATTCATTACTCCTGAAAGGCATTTATAAATTGAAATATATATAAAATATATGTATAAATATATATACTTCTGTTTATATTTTATATATTTATAAATATATAACATATTTACATTTTTTAAAAATATATAAATATAATACATATAACATACACATATTTTTATAAAAATATACAATTATATTTATTTTATATATTTTAAATATTTTATGTTATATTTTATATATATATTTTAAATTATAAAATATATATTTATAAATATACATTTAATATATACAAGTATATATTTATAGTATATAAATATGTATATTTACATTTATATTTTGTGTTTATAAATATATGTTTTATATACATTTTACATACATATAAATATATAAAAATATATATTTTACAAAAGAAGGCAAACCATTCTATTAAAAAATAAAAGAGACAGATTAAAAATAGTTTTGATGTTCTTTATGTGATTCATTTTTAGCTATCATATTTAAGAACACATTAAACATTCTAAATTAGATTATTTTTGACCTAGCACTTTAGAAACCAACTTAGCCCTACCAATAATAGCATGAAAAGCATCAGTGAGATCATAACTATCTCAAGCATATTTTCCTCTATTTTTAGGATTCCAGAGTGATGTTAATTGTGCCTCATGGCAGTGCTATTAGTGTATAGAATATTTCTAACTGCTCAGAGTAACATACGTAATAGTCCTATGTCGGCCGTGAGAAGACTTCTGGACCATCTATTTACAGGGCCATGATTGGGTTAGCTGGGATAACATATGACTGGGTTAGCATAAACCAAAACAAGCTACCTAAAACAAGCACAGAAATCTGATGATGGTTCAGCTGGAGTTGACCTCAATGTGAAGAAGTCCCTTCAGCCTATCAGGAAGGTGTTTGCTGGCCTGACAGTCCGGCCAATTCTTAGTAGACCTCGCAGTCTAACCACATGACATCCTCATCAGTACTAAACTTCAGATTTTTAACATTCTGTGTAAATTCAACATATTTATTATATCAGTCACTTCCAGAAACAATCTCTATTTATTTATTTTATTTTATCGTTTTGAGACAGAGTCTCGCTCTGCCGCTCATGCTGGAGTGAAGTGGCACAATCTTGTCTCACTGCAACCTCCACCTCCCAGGTTCAAGTGATTCTCCTGCTTCAGCCTCTCAAGTAGCTGAGACTACAGCCATTCGCCATCCCGCCCAGGTAACTTTGTATTTTTAGTAGAGACAGAGTTTCACCATGTTGCCTAGGCTGGTCTCGAACTCTTGGCCTCAGGTCATCTGCCTGCCTCAGCCTCCCAAAGTGCTGGGATAACAGGGGTGAGCCACCATGCCCAGACACAATCACTTTGTAATGTTAGAAATATTTGTGTAATAATCTGAGAACCTGGAAAAAATTTCCTCCTTAAAGACTAATTCATGGCATTACAGAAATTACTGCAGTGATAATAGTTAACTTGTACTGAAGTTAAGAGTTAAGCTGCATATGACATTTATATATCATACGCCGCTCTCTGGCTGTGTTGATTTTACCTTATCGTAAATTGGCCTAGTCAACATTCATCATAAATATTAAACAGTGTGATGAGAATCATCAAAACTATGTAAAACTTAGGTTTGCCAGTTTTACTCTTGTGTGGGTTTAATTGAACTTTATTGAGTCCTAGTCACTGGCCAGGCAAGCTCATGTTTCAGCAGCAGCGGCGTCCCTCCCTCTTGAGGCCGTCCAGTCTTTTTCACATAATTACTGATGGGGTTAAGAGCTGAAGGTAAATAGAAGGTAGTCAGGCACAGGTGGTGATGACTGTGCTCATGGATGTGGGATGCCGCCTTCCAGGTAGAGGGTTATAAAGGCAAACAGTTCCTGTGGGATGGAGTAAGCCAGGCCTGCTGGAGGGGACAGCAGAACCAGAAGAGCATGCAATTAAGACTCAGAGGTGCTGGTAGGAGCCAGTCCACGCAATTCCAAGGAAGCCATGGCAGAAATTTGGCAATTTATTTTTAGGAATGATAGGATACTTTTTAAAAAGTTTCAATCAATGTGAAATACGATCACTTTTACATTTGAAAGGATCGTTCTGACTTCAGTGAGCAGATTGATAGGAATAAGAATGAATGCAGGAAGACTGGCTTACAGGTTATCGCAGAAATCTGAGAGATGGCTGCTCAGGCAGGGAAGATACCAGAAAAGAGACAGATGGAGTGGCACATTTGGGAGATGTTCAGAAGGCAAAAACCAATGGGACCTGGACATGGACTGCACATGAGAGGGACGGGGAATGCCATAGGTCCTTTGGGTTTCCTCTCCTGGGCAGTGCACAGAGACCAGATTTGGACATGCTGTTGTCAAGGGCCTCGAACATCAGGGGGCGATTCTCAAATAGAGGCAGGTGGCCTTCCCGTCTGGCCGCTCGGTTATCTGCTCTTCATCGGCATCCCAGCGCCTCTTTCCTGTTGCAATTATCTCCAGGAAAGATCATTCGTATCTCACTCTGGGTTTCAGCGGGTCATCTCTCTAAGGGGGGTTTTAATTCTTCATTGACAATGCTGCTTTTGTCCATAGAATTCAATCAGCAACGAAGAGGAATAAGACTCCTTAGGGTGAAGATTTTTCACAGGAGCCTGCACTCTTTCAGTGAAACCATAAGAAAGCTTCATTTCAGTTCACAAATGCAAAATCATACTGAGATTGAAAGAAAATTAGAAAACCTATTAGCTTTTAATATACTTTAAACCAGAGTTATAGAAAAGGAAAATTATATCTAAAAGGCCTAAAAGACTTTCTTTACAGAAAATATTAAGTGTATCTTTATTGTATAAAATACGGAGAAACTTTTTAACAGCTCCTTACTTGAGAAAGTAAATTTCTTTTTCTATATAAAATGATTTCTTTCCTACAAGTAGGTATATTTTTGAACCTCTAAATGTTTCCATTATATTCAACAGATTAAATATAATTAAAATATAATTATTTTAGTTTAAATTTGAATTTGTCAAATTTAGTTAGGGAATGTTTGGATCAAATGGACAAACAAAATAATAAAGACATTAAGATTGAATAAGTATGCTGTGTATAGATCTAACTTTTGTATTACTTCTTTTGAATTTAGGACAGCATTTTATTATAGACACACTTCATTTTATTCCAGAAAAGTTAGGATTTCTCCCGGGAAAATAAAACTCATTATATTTTATGTTTCTTTTAAAATTAATATTGACTATTTTCATAAATTGTAACTGTTAAATACTGTACAATGCCTACTTTAAATAATGTTTAAGGTTATGAAAGTGTGCAAGAATAATTGTGTAACAATTTTTAAAACACTGATGGCTGGTAAGACTACAAGAAGAGGCCGTGGTACAGAGGACAGACCACATCCAAACTGTTTTCATACTCCTTGCTACAGTCTTATGAGGAAAAATTTGAGCAGCACCCTAAACAATCGACTTATCTCTAGCATTATGAGAGGGTGAGGTGAGTGGATCCCCTGAGGTCAGGAGTTCCAGACCAGACTGAACATCATGGAGAAGCCTCATCTCTACTAAAAATACAAAAATTAGTCAGACGTGGTGGCACATGCCTGCAATCCCAGCTACTTGGGAGGCTGAGGCAGGAGAATCAGTTGTACCCAGGAGGCAGAGGTTGTAGTGAGCTGACATCACACCATTGGACACTGGACTGGGCAACAAGAGCAAAACTCCATCTCAATAATAATAATAATATCATCATCATCATCATCATCATCATCATCATCATCGAGTTATCTCTCAACCTCAATTCCTTCTTGATACAAAAGAGAAAATAACACCTACATGTCTAAATAGGAAGGAATCAACAAAGAGTATATGGTAAAATATTCTTGTTCATTTTTTCCCATACAGTATTTAACAGGATATTAATAGTGCAATGCAAACAAACAACCGAAGTTTTTTTCCATAAGTTTAATTAGTGGAAACACATTGCCACAAAATATTAACAAGATAACATCTCAAAGTTCTGAAATCCAAACTGTTCCAGAAAACTAAAACTTTCTAAGTGCTGACACAAAGCTCAAAACGCTAATCGGAGCACCGAGGATTTGGGATGTTCAGATTTAAGATGCACAACCAATACATATGATGCAATTATTCCAGACCCCTGCAGAAGAAAAACTGATGAAATAATTCTTGCCCCAAGCATTTTAGATAAGTGTCATTCAATCTGTATTTGCTTTATGCTTCTTTATGTAAGCTAATGTGCATTCTGAATTTCTAAAATTGAGATTTAAGCAATATTTTTCAAATATAATTAAAAAAAATTTTTTAACAATCACTTATGGGTCATGAAACATACTTAATAAATCGCTGTTAAAATGCAATTCCTGCTATATCCTGGGTGAATCGCAAAAGTTAATTTTTCTTTTCCTTCCTGCTTAGCTCCATCAATTAGAACTTGGTGATGGATCAGAGGCAGCGTTCAAAGGTGCTACCAGGCAGCGACCCCCGGTGCTATTCCTAGAATTTCTTAGTTCTTGCAAATTAAAAGCATCAAATTGGTCTCTATTTATATCGAAGAAAATTACTAAACTGAAACGAGGAAAATGAAAATCTACTAGATGCCTTGATATGCAAGATGTCATTTGGTAGCATTATCTAAGAATTCACAGGATAGTAATCCATCTAAAAATATCTAGGAGGTTTTTTTTTTTCTTTTTTTGAAATGAGATAAAATACATTTTTAGAAGCACATTTAATCTGTCATTTAAATGACTGGATAAATATTCTCAGTTGAGAAATAAAATACATCTTTAAAAATGTGCGAATGAAGCCAGAAAAAAAAAAAAAAACATTAAGATGCTTAAAGGGTGTGTGTTGTGGAGGGGGCAGTGCTACCCCAGGCCAGAAAGGAAGGATGGAAATAAGAAAGAAAGAGAGCAAGGAAGGAAGGAATAGAAAGAAGAGAAAGGTCAGATTGATAAATGTGTATACAGCAAAGGGTCCATTTCAAAGTCGTTGACAGTATTAAGAGGGCACATCAGTCTCCCTGCCCCACGTTCAGATTATATTTCTCATTAAGTTTCATAGCTCTACTTTATATTCACACTCTTTTTATAAATGAAGTGGGAGTCATAGAGTGTGAAGATGGCATCTTTGGTTTTTAGTTTTACATCCTATCTTAGCAAGGCTATGCGTATCTTTCAGAAAGCTGATAAATAATAAGGTGGCCTTATTTTCACTATGGGGACCAGCTACCTTTGACTGACCCGAAACACAGACCCCGGAGCTACAGCTAACAAAGCCTTATATCATACTGACTTAGTAATGAATCGATCAATTCCACGAACATTTACTGAAAACCTACTGTGACCCAGGCACCAAGGACCTCACAGATCTTAAGAAGAAGTTAATCTTGTAAGCAAAGAGGAACCACAAAATCATCTAAGCAGAAGCATAACGTGATGTAGTGTGCCCCACAATCACTTTTAGTCGGTAAGATAAGGAAGTCCTGGAGAGTATCCACTTTCATAAACACACAAAATAGACACTTTTGGCAGATTTTCACCTAACAATATGATTCTTCACTTTTTTATGATTTAAAACTCTCCATGGTATGTTACGAAGCACCATCTCTAAAATGCTTTTCTTTTACAAACTAATAATATTATTTAACTCTAACAATTTCTTCTTATTTTTAACCTAATCAGCTTAAGAGACGGTTGCAGTTTTACATGAAGTTAACCGGTAAGTACAATTTTTCTCATGAGACCCCACTGAGATTAACACAGGACATTTCTGAAAGCAAGTACCTTGCTCAAAGACTGGTCCCTAATAAACAATAGAGATTTCAGCCAGGCGCAGTGGCTCACAGCTGCAATCCCACACTTTGGGAGGCTGAGGCAGGTGGATTACCTGAGGTCAGGAGTTTGAGACCAGCCTGGCAAACATGATGAAATAATCTGGGCATGGTGGCACGCACCTGTAATCCCAGCTATTTGGAAGGCTGAGGCAGGAAAATTGCTTGAACCCGGGAGGTGGAGGTTGCAGTGAGCATAGATCGCGCCACTGCACTCTAGCCTGGGCAACAGAGTGAGACTCTGCCTCAAAAAAAAAAAAAAAAAATAGAGATTTCAACTGATCATGATTTTTTTTCCTGAGCTCCTGTGTTTGATATTTTCCCTGATTTAATTAGCCTAAGACAGTGCTGTTTCTTGATTTAATGTGCATTCATCTTAGAGTTCTTTGTAAATTCCCCCTTTGGAGCACCTTATCTTGTATCTGAGCAGTTATGGACAGTGAAAACTCTACCCATGCAGGTTTACACTTCACTAGAGGTTTAATATTCAAATAGGACCTTGTTTGTGATGAAGGTCTGGGCTTCGTATTGCAAATTTATGAGCATACATTGTCTTTTAGTCTGTTACGACCCTAAGTTGGATAAACTTTTAAAAAGCCCAAACTTAAATATGTAAATAATAACAGTTGAACTGTGGTTTGCAAACTTTTTTCTAACTTTCCTTTGCAGACTTCTCCCCTCCTCTCTCATCTCACAACATGTAGTCACACGGAGTCCAGCCATTATACCATGCCGTGGTCTGAAGATTTCTGTTCCACCAAAATTTGCATGTTGGAACCTCATCCCCAGTGCAACAGGATGAGGAGGTAGGGACTGCAGGACGTGATTAATTCCTGAGGGTGAGCCTTCATGGATGAGATTTCTGCCCTTATAAACAAGGCCTCAATGGACAAAGACCTGCCACCTGACTCCAAACCAACACTCACCCTGGTGTATTTTCCACCTGAGACACAGGTCACCTTATATGCACTTGGTGAAATCCTATTCACCTTACCATTCTCCACTTAATGCCACTTCTCAAGGAAAACTTTCTAGAGCCTCTTTGAGTAACGTGGGTTTCTCATAACCCTGGGTTTCCCGATCGTAAAACATCAGAGGTCACTATAATTACACGCTGTGGTGGTCATACATGTGCCCCTCCTGGCTGTGCTTAAAGAGAACTTGTGATCTAAACATAGTTGACAGACAGCCTCCACCTGTCATTCTTGGGAATGCATACCCACGGAGGCCCCAGGCTTGGGCCACCTCCAGGTGGTGACTGTACTCCACGCTGCTGCAGGAAGCAGCATATGCTGAGGAAGCCATGTTGGTCTGACCTCACTCTCTCACTTTCATTCTGCAAGAAGCAGCAGCAAACCGAAGAAGCCATGTTTGCTCATTTCTTGACAACATAATTTCATGAAGCCCCTGATTCTGTAGTGACATGCAACTCTCCAGAAAGATGCTTTGAAGACAAAAGAGGACAGAGCACATGGTTTTCTACATGTCTAGCCTGAGTCACTATATTTATTCTTGAAAGATAAATGTTCCTAGTCCTTGCCCTTTGCTGCAGGTAAGATTATGTCTGACTGGCTTAGTGATTGTGCATCTGCACTCTATAACCGGATGCATTTCAGGAACCTATAACCAAGTGTCCTCTGACACCCGGACCTTGACATGATTTTGCATGCATGGAAACCTCTGCAGCCTTTATATACACTGGGAGCTAAAACGCTGTGTTGGCGCAGCACACAGAGCCTCTCTGAAAGTCTTCTCCCAGGGTTCAGTCATCAGGAAGGCTTCTGAATAAAACAAACTTTAATTATTTACAAGCCCGATTTCATTTTTTTGTTAGCTGACAACACTGTGGTTCAAGACTCTTCTGTTTTCATCTCTTCTTCTTCCTAGTCTTCCTGCACTGTAGCCAGGAGACTTCCTAATGGTTCCTGTCTGTTCCTCTTCTGTCCTTCACAAGAGGTATTTGCCAGCAAGTCTCAGGGACATCAAATCCCATAGTGGTGTCTCTTTCTCAGAGTACTTGAACAGGTTTACCTTTCAAAAATCTGTTTTCTCTGGTACATTTTCTGTGGACAAAGATGAAGTCTTCCTCTTTTCTAAATATTTCCTGTGTCTTACACAGCGCTTTGCATGTGGTATTCATTCAATGCATACCAATTGACAGGAATTATAAATAATGATTTAATAATAAAATGGTATAATTTAAAGAAAACATGTGGCTAGGCACAGTGGCTCATGTCTGTAATCCTTGCACTTGATAGGCTGATGCAGGTGACTTCCTTGAGCCCATGAGTTCAGGACCAGTCTGGGCAACATGGTGAAACCTTGTCTCTACCAAAAAAATACAAAAATGAGCTGAGCATGGTGGCATGAACCTGTAGTCCCAGCTGTTCAGAAGCCTAAGTGGGAGGATCCCTTGAGCCTACCAGGTTGAGGCTGCAGTGAGCCATGAATGAGCCACTGTAATCCAGCCTGGATGACAGAGTGAGACCTTGTCTTAAAAAATATATAAAATAAAGTAAAAGAAAAAGAGAACATCATGGAATGCTTATTATATTACAGACACTTTCCCTGTGTTCTCTCATTTGACTTTACAAAGTAGACGTTATAATTAAGACTGTTTACTGCTGAGGGAATGGAGGCCCAGAGAAACACGGTGACTTGTTCAAAGCCACACAGTACATATATAATGAAGCCAGAATCTCGGCGAAGGCAGATCATCAACAAAGGCCAGGCTTTTAGTCATTGCCAGCCCCTCATGAAGCCCATCCAGTAAACAGAGATAAGGAAGCTTTAAAATCACCAAAAAATAAATTAAAAAGAAAAGCCATGCATATTCAATGCCGTGTGTAAAGAGATGTCAATTATATAAAGAAGATGGAAGTCGGTTCCCTGATAGAGTAGAGAAGAGTGTAAGAAAAGCTGCAGGTATAGTTAATCAAGAACAAAAAACATACAGGTAAGCATGTGTGGCAGGAAGAAACTAGGAACAGATGCTTGGGCTAAGTCCTGGAAGAAGCTACATACCAGTGTTCCACAGGGAAAATACACAGGCATAACTAGGTGAGCAGAGAAAGGCCCTCCTGCTGCAATGGAGGATTCAGAAAGGTGAGCGGGAGGCCCCCAAGAAACGGGAAATCGAAGTGGCAAACCAGAGCCTGAATGACTGAGACATAAACCTAGTCCCCAAATTAGTAGATTATTTTAATTCTTTAATCAGAAGAAGTAAAGGTGCTAATTCAACTCAAACTGAATCGGTGGACTTAATTAGAAATCTTATCAGGCATATAACAAACCTGGCCTCAGTAAGAAAAGATAACTTTAGTTATTAAATAAGTACATGGGTAATGGAACAAAAACAAGCATACCCTGACTATTGAAATAATACCTTTAAAAGTCTTAATTTCAGAAACCTAGGCCATGTCAGAAATGTCAGAATCTAAGGAGATCCAGCTCTGACCTTCAGACACATGCATGCTGGTGGCTGTTAGCAGAGTCAACAATATATATCCTCAAAGTTTTATCATATATGTAAATAGAGCAGATCATGTATTATGTTAGAATATCAAGAAGAATTCAAATGCCTCTGAAATGCCCAAAAAAACCTTAGTCAATCAATAACCTCCTTTCCTTCATAATAAAAACAAATGTATGTATAAAAAAATTAACTCTACTTTCTGAAACAGAAGTTGTCACAGGCAGGCAAAGACTGTCCTGTAAATATGATAGTGCTCACAGGCAGGCAAAGCCTGTCCTGTAAATATGGTAGTGCTCACATGCAGGCAAAGCGTGTCCTGTAAATATGGTAGTGCTCACATGCAGGCAAAGCCTGTCCTGTAAATATGGTAGTGCTCACATCAGGCAAAGCCTGTCCTGTAAATGTGGTAGTGCTCACATCAGGCAAAGCCTGTCCTGTAAATGTGGTAGTGCTCACATGCAGGCAAAGCCTGTCCTGTAAATGTGGTAGTGCTCACAGGCAGACAAAGCCTGTCCTGTAAATATGGTAGTGCTCACAGGCAGGCAAAGCCTGTCCTGTAAATATGGTAGTGCTCACAGGCAGGCAAAGCCTGTCCTGTAAATATGGTAGTGCTCACATGCACCATGAAAATTCCTATGGTGTTTTCATGTTGTTTGATTTGTATTAACCAGCTCCAAATTTGGGAGATTTCTTACATGAATCTGGGTTTCTAGAATCTCTTAAATAATGAAAACAATGATCGTTTCACATACAATGCCAAGGCACACGCCCTCCAGTCCAGTACTCCTGAATCTGCGATGCCTGCCCTGCCCCATGGACTGATACTTCTCACCATACATCATCACTCCCACCATAGTGCTTTCCTTACAAATGAGTTAGAGACAATGACAAATCTCTTTAAAACAATTAAAACTTTCCTTCCTTAAAACCGAAAACCTAAACATGGAGGTACAGCTTTACATGCTACAAAATTAAAAGGAATTTTCTCCTTCTTTAAACATAAATTGCAACTGTGGAATAAGTGACTTGTTGACATATGAACATGATTAGGCCATCTGTGCAAGCTTTTTAACGAGTGGCCCTGTCCTCAATGTCACTAAGTATATCTAGGATATCTGCCAAGGAGACTTTGAGTTGGAAAGTAACAAAAGAAGTGTCATTTTATTTAAAATGTTTGTTCATTGCAGCACTGTTTACAAAAGCAAAGACCTGGAACCAACCCAAATGCCCATCAATGATAGACTGGACTGGGAAAATGTGGCACATATACACCATGGAATATTATGCAGCAATCAAAAATGATGAGTTCGTGTCCTTTGTAGGAACATGGATGAATCTGGAGAACATCATTCTCAGCAAACTGACACAAGAACAGAAAATGAAATACCGCATATTCTCACTCATAGGCGAGTGATGAATAATGAGAACACATGGACACAGGGAAGGCAGTACTACACACTGGGGTCTATTGGGGGGAATAGGGGAGGGACAGTGGTGGGGGGAAGCTGGGGAGGAATAGCCTGGGGAGAAATGCCAAATGTGGGTGAAGGGGAGGAAGGCAGCAAAACATACTGCCATGTGTGTACCTATGCAACTATCTTGCATGTTTTGCACATGTACCCCAAAAGCTAAAATGCAATAAAAAAATAATAATAATAAAAAATGTTTCTTCAGTAGCACTGTTCCACAGCATTAATTCCAGCCAAGGACTAAATACATTGTTTTAGCTGCTGAACATATGCAGATTCCCAGGTAAATGGAGAGTTACTTCCATGGAGTGGTAATTCATAGAAGCCCACTTAGCTAACATGCCTGGCACATCTTAAGAATGTCATAAGCATGTTTTAAATACATAGACGAGTTAATAGTCTTCCAATCTAGTTGACCAATGAAAACACATGGACACAGGAACATCACACACCGGGGCCTGCCCGGGGTGGGGGGGATGGGGAGGGATAGCATTAGGAGGAATACCTAATGTAGATGATGGGGTGATGGATGCACTAAACCACCATGGCATACGTATACCTGTGTAACAAACCTACAAACCTGCATGTTCTGCACATGTACCCCAGGACTTAAAGTATAATAATAATAAACTAAAATAAAATATTCTTCCAATCTTTATATTTTATAACATGAAAAAGTATAAAAGGTTCAGAAGATAATGGTCAAGTCTTTGTTGAGCTTTCAAACATTTTCTTCACTTCCTTCCCCGGACATG
Organism: Saguinus oedipus; assembly: GCA_031835075.1. Lineage (NCBI taxonomy): Eukaryota > Metazoa > Chordata > Mammalia > Primates > Cebidae > Saguinus > Saguinus oedipus. The sequence goes on along the minus strand of CM063182.1, from coordinate 38,836,519 downwards.
CACAAAGAAAACAATCAAGGAATCCTAACAGATACATATATATATATATATATATATACATATACATATAATATATATATACATATATATATATACACACACATATAAATATATATATATATACACACACATATATATACACATATATACACACACACATATATATACACACACACACACACACACATATATATATATATATACACACACACACACACATATATATATATATATATATCTGTATAGTCTAGGCTGCTATAAGAAAAATAACATAGATAGGTTTGATTAAACTATGAATATTTATTACTCACTGTTCTGGATAGCGGAAATTCAAAATCAAGATGCCAGTGGATCAAGTGGTGAGGCACCTGTTCCTGGTTCATGGACAAACATTCAGTCCATGACCTCATTTATCTATGATAATTGTGATTTGGTGTCAGAAACAGAAACCTTCCAAATTTTATAAGCATACATGGGGATAGTCAATACAGAAAAAATTACACAAGTCCAGGTAACAGTTAAGTGTTGTCCCATAAACGAATCTGACCCTTCTCTCAGGAAGCAGATAGTTCTAACGTTTGGTGTACCTGATTAGGTTGAAAATACATGCATCCCCTAATAATATTGAGGGTATTTTGATATTTCTGAACATGGATCATAATGACTGTGATCAAGAGGGAAAAAAATCACTGGATAAAGCACTGACAATCTAGGTTTTCAGTCACAGTGGGATGGGTCCAGCATTTCCTTTGCAGCTTACTATTTTTTCTATGTCTTGTCTCTTTGCATAGCTGAATTCACCCATTTCTCTATGATATAGTCAATAGCTGCTTTTCCAGTGTCATGAATTTTTGAAATGCTGTGCACAAAATAAAGAATGTGGGGGTACAGCATGGGAACCCTTGGAGTTACTGTAACGATAGATGTCTGTCATCTTCAACAAAATGTATTTTGAGGCCTAGATTTAAGATAAACACAAAAGAAAAAGTTTCCCTGAGTGCTTTCTACCCAAGAATCTTCTCACTTTTATTAGAGGTACAGCTTCTTATCACTCTGCCTCAGATTTATTTGACTATTTCCAATGATGGAAAATAACAACAATAACAAGAGCTTTTCTTATTTACGTCCTATGTAATAACCTCAAGGGAAATTGGATTAAGAGTGCCTCATTCACTGTACTTGTGTAGAATATTGACAGTGAACAAGTGTAACTCTGTGATTTTCTAAATCAGTCCTAGGCAGTGATGGCTAACCAGTGTCTAAAAATGTCTTGTGATGGGCCATGTGCAGCTATGGTAAGCCCACACCTACCTCCTCATTTTAAATTACAGTGCAGTAATTCAGTAGCAATTTTTTCAAATACAGATTTTAGGCAAGGCACGGTGGCTCATGCCTGTTATCCCAGCACTCTGGGAGGCCGAGGCAGGAAGATCACATAGTCAGGAGCTCAAGACTAGCCTGGCCAATAACCAGTGAAACCCCATCTCTACTAAAAATGCAAAAATTAGCTGGGCATGGTGGTGGGAACCTGTAATCCAAGCTACTCGGGAGGGGATGGCAGGAGAATCGTTTGAACCCGGGAGGCAGAGGTTGCGTGAGCTGAGTTCGTGTCATTGCACTCTAGCCTGGGAAACAGGGAGAGACTCCATCTCAAAAATATATAGACAGATAGATAGATTTTAAAACTAATTTAGTCATTCTGGATTTTTTTCTTTTGTTTAAAGAAATATAAAATTTTTGTAAGAGAAATAATGTTTTTGTTTCAATGAGTCAAGTTACTTTCATTTAATGTTTCCTATTTTTCCCAGTATGATTTGTATTTGGGTCTATTGAACTATTGTTTATTAATTCCATTTGACATATAACAGGGATTTAGGGAAACTTTTGTAAGGTATTTTGCCTATAGCTATATTAACTCTATTCTTCCTCAGCACAATTATCCAAAATTGTGCTTTTCAAGAATATATGCCTCATGACGTGAAGATAAGAATGCACCTTGCTATCAGCACTGAATGATGTGATTGATCCATTTACAACAGGTCATTCTAGTCAAAAATGTGTATATTCAACAATGTAAATATGAAAAATTCACTAAAACACTGGGAGTAGCACCATCTATTTAGCCACTGACAACATACATTTAGAAAGAAAAGCAAATGTGTTGTTATTAAACATATGACAAGAGCCCATGAAAATCGAATATTTTATAAGAAATATTTAGTATTAGAATTTTGAGATATATATATATATATACAAAAATTTTTAAACATTTTAGGTGGAATATATATGCACTTTATATAACAAAATTTATTTTAATGAATAAAGTTATATGTTTGTTTGCAAATTATTTCACCAAAGTTATCTGGGCCTATTGTATGAAGATATAGCTCAATCTTTTCTTTAAAAAATACTGACTTGGCTGAATGTTTTCCAAGAATAAGAAAAAGTGAATTTAGGAATAAACGAAAACTTTAAGCTAACTCCAGGAAATCGAGACTTGAGTGAGCTCTGGAGAAAACATCACTTTCTCAAATGAAATCCCAGATGTGTTTTTCAAGGCATGAACAGGTGTCCCACCTGCAAGTATTTTAAAAAAGGGCTTCTGCACATAGCTTAAAATTATTAATCTGTACTTTAAAATATGTGGTGCTGAAAATAAATTACAGCATCCTGGCCCTACTCAGAGTATTCCATGAATCCTTACGACATTACTTTTACGGTAGCATTTATTTAGCTTAGGTCACAGAGCACTGAATAGCAGGGATTGAATGTAAGTGAGTGAAGGAATGGTTTTATTCACTACAATTGTAATGTGTTATTTCTCAGAGCTTGTAAAACCCGATAATGTTTATTAAAAGTAGGCAAAACAAGAACAAGTTAAACATATAATTGGCAGAGACCTTTGTGGCACCAGGAATTAGACACAATGGTGCCGTAGAGGACATAACAGTAACAAATGGCAATCTTTTTCCACCTCCTCCCTTTTCTTGGAAAGGGGAAGAAAAGAGCAATTCCAATGTACTATGACTTCCCACTCCAACTCAGAAATCACAGGTAGACTGTGAAAAGAGACCTTTATTTCTTCATTAAGTATCTGAATTAGTCACTAAATTGAGCTTTAAAACCTCACAGAAAGAGTGCTCTGTGCAATTATTGTGAGATGACGCTCCTCCTTTCTCCCAGTAAAGGATGAAGATTCTTCTGCTCAGATGCTGATTTTCACAATACATTTTAGCTGGGCGAATTCTAATGTTAATGATACATGTGATCTACATTGCACTTATATTAAAATATTAACGGAAAGGAAAAAAAAGTGAGGCAGCTCTAGGTAATGAACATTTCCCATTAATTCAGATGCTCCATAAGCATGCTTAGTAAGAATATTTAGTCTTTTTATTTTTTAATGAGTTCAATTATTCCATGACCTGACATTGCACTTTCTGTTCACCTAAAAGAGATTCTTAGAGCACAAGAACTGTTATTTAAATCTGAGTATCAGTGATTTGCACAGGGCTGGGTCAGAGCCCATTCTAAAATGGGCTTACTGCATGTGGACTGATACTGTAAAATGTGAATGTTTGGTTAATGCAAAATAAATGAGAAATGCGGAGAGGCAGTCTGGCTCCAGCAGCGTTGCCAGGCTGTGATGGGTTCCACCCAGTTCGAACTTCCTGGCAGCTTTGTTTACCCAGTGAGGGAAAAACCACCTTCTCAAACCTCAGTAATGCTGGACACCCCTCCCCTCACCAAGCTCCATTGTCCCAGGTCGACTTTAGACTGCTGTGTGGGGAGCCAGAATTTCCAGCCAGTGGATCTTAGCCTTCTGGGCTCCATGGGACTGGGACCCGCTGAGCTAGAACACTTGGCTTTCTGACTTCAGCCCCCTTTCCAGAGGAGTGAATGGTTGTCTTGCTGGGGTTCCAGGTGTCACTGGGGCATAAAAATAAACTCCTGAAGCAAGCTTTCCCAAATAGCTGCCCAGGTTTGTGCTTGAAACTCAGGGCCCTGGTGGTGTAGGCACCTGAGGGAATCTCCTTATGTGTGGGTTGTGAAGACTATGGGAAATGTGTGGTATCTGGACCAGATAGTATAGCCCTCAACAGCACAGTCCCTCATGGCTTTCCTTGGATAGGGGACGGAGTTCCCTGCCCCCTTGTACTTCCCAGGTGAGGCGATGCCCCTCCCTGCTTCTGCTCACCCTCTGTGGGCTGCACCCGCTGTCTAACTAGTCCCAATGAGATGAACTCAGTACCTCAGTTAGAAAAGCAGAAATCACCCACCGTCTGTATTGGTCTTACTGGGAGCTGTAGAACAGAGCTGTTCCGATTTGGCCATCTTGCTGAGTTCTGACTGCTTTGTGTGTCTTAATTTATATGTTCACAAAATAGAAAACAGTTAAATACTTCTGAATCTTTGAATTAACTGTACATTCTCTTCCAGAGATGTGGGGAAAGTGTTTTCTTTTCAAAACTAACCACAGACACACACCTTTATCAGGAGGTGTACTGATGAACCACAGATAGTTTCTGCACTATGCCATCCATTAAAAAATGAAACGAAAACAACAAAAAGCATTTACTATTCAAGTGCTTCTTAGTCCAAAATTTAATTTTGACAGCTTTTCGTTGTGGATGAATAACATACACACCTATTATTTTGTTTTAATATCCACTGGATCAGTAACTATTCCTAATGACCACTATAAAATTCAAGTGAAATTCTGTTTTACTATTGTGCTTCCTCAGCAAATATATGAAGAAACGGCTGCTGGAAAACAAGATTTTCAAATGTATACTTGTAATTTACTATAAAATAGAATCTGGCCAAAAAGAATTAACATCTAAGGTGCATAGTTCATTCTATCATTCAACAAATATTTAGGCAGTGTCTACTCTGTACCAATATGACCAAAATCTGTAACTTTTTACTTGACCTCTTCCAATATTACTAGAATTCTCCTAAAAATACAGTTAGTGTCTCCTTTTACAATTAAAAGGTGGAGATCGTTCTCATTACTTCCATAAATGATCGGTGTCCCTGTCCCTTTTACGTAATGATGTGATTCGTGTGAAGTGGTAATAACGGGTCACATTTTTGTTGAAGTGGAAGCATGAAAAGGAAGGTGGGTTTTAGAAATTTAAGTCCTGGGCTGTAGAACCATTTCCACTACACACTGTCTGTGTAACATCCGGCAGGTTATTTAATTTCTCTGAACATTATCTGAAGAACAGGAATAATGCAGGTATCCTCTGGAGGTGTCAGAGTGCAGAAGGGAGAGCCCCTCTTTTGCCATCAAACTGACTTTGAGACAGAAAGCTGTCTCCACTGTGAATTCATTATGCTATGGTAGACCTGGTGCTCGGCGCATTTGAACTCCAGTTCCCCTTGACTATAAAATGGAATAAAATTGTGTAAGTACAGGCAATGTTCTGAAGATTTAAAATACATGAATGAATGTACATGGCCAAGAGAAGTATTCTTTATTTTCTTTTCTCACACTCCACAAGCACTTATCAACAACTCTCGTTATCATCTCTGGCAAAGGCAACCCTGTCTGAGGTCAGCAATGTCCTTAGCCTAGATCATCTGTCACCTTCTGATGACTTGCAAACTTGCAGTCTGTCATTCATTCTCCCTGTGACAGCTGCTATGATTGTTCCAGTGTAAGTCACACAATTCTACAGCACATCACCAAATCACACTCCTAAACCCACCTCCACCATCACATCCTTAGTCCAAGCTGTCATGATCTCTTGGGTGGGCAATTGCAATTATTCACTACGTGATCTTTTGACACGCACTGATCTCTTGCCAGTTCTCCACGTGGCAGCATGATTGACCATTCAACCTCCTCTTCATTGCTAGCCTATCCCTCTTAGAATAATTGCTGAATGCATGCAGGACCCTTGAGTTCTGTGTACTAAGTCATCTTTCAGCTCTCCAAGCTCACACGACTCCACCCCCCACTTCACCTTCTGAGCTCCAGGCACTCTTGCAGTTCCTCAACAACAGCACAAGGCTTACACCTGCCATGGGGCATTGCCTGGATTCTCCTCTCATTCTTTTCTTTTCTCCTGGCTTCTCTCCTGCCCACTCTTCAGGGGAGAGTCAGAGGCATTTTGTCAGGCCCTTCCCCTATTCCATTCTCCAGACTAGATTACCTCTTCTTGCAAAATCCTCCGACAGCTTTTCCTTAATAGTCCTTCACCTGGCTGGAAGGTATGTATTTTTTCACATATAGTTTCTAATAAATAACTCTCCCCTATTATACCAAGAGAGCAAGGACTACATCTGACCTTATTTTGGCAGCGGGTGGGGTGTGGTGTTGGGTAACTGTCCATCTCATATCTAGCTTACTCGTTATAGTATTTATTCAAAAAATATTTTTGGGGTAAGTAAAACAAAAATATATAAAATAATTGCTTTCAGTCATTAGTAGAAGTCTGATAATCACTTTCCAAAATTTAACTCAAATATTCAGAGATATACATTAATATCTATATATAGTCTAATTCAAGTGATATTAAGATATTTACCAAAAATAATTTAAACATTAATATTTAAAACAACCTATTTTAATTTCATGTACAATTCCACAAATTTTTATTTCACAAACTTCAGTTACAGTTAAATAATTTCTCCAGGAATTAATAGGATGATTACTTAGATTTATGTATGTAAAAATCCTCCAAGCTCTTGGCTAAGCTTTCTAACTCAATGAACACACTGTGGTTCTATCTCCATGGTGACATATATTAGATCTCAAATCTTTGTTTCTTTAATATTGCTTTGATTATGAACAGGCCAAAAAAGATTATATGATAATTTATATATATATATAATGCATATAATATATGCTAATCTTCTGTAATCATTCCTTGTTTTTCTTTTTTGCATGGATTTTTAATACATTTCTTGAAGTCAGAATTTCTTTTAAATGTATCAAAGTCAAATATACAAAATAAGAAAGGAAAAAATTCACTTAGGAGTCTGTTAAGCTCCTCAGATGGGCTGACTTCATAGTTGCCCCCTTGGGAGACTACAGTTCTTCCAATAATGATGCCCCAAAATGTTTTGGAGAGCTTACTCCAGAATCACCTTCTAAACCTGTGGCAGATTTCTTTGCATCCCCTCAAGCGGGAAAATCTTGAACACTCTGCCCTCAGGAACCCACTGGGTTTCCAGCTCCAAGTGTGCTCCCCTCCTTCCTTCTCCCCATGCCACCCCAGCACCCACCTTGCCATCCACAGCCCATCCAAAGGCTCCACGCCATCTTTCCTCCTGGTGTGAAATGGCTATTGCCTTGGGCGGGATCCAGTATCTCTTCTTCAACAGGTGAGTCTTACTCTTCACACCTCAACACTTTGCCTTCTCTGTGAAAGCTTTCCCTGAACCCTAAGTCAGGACAAATGGTTCCTTCAAAGTGCTCCTTGCACCGCGATATAGCGTTTCCATGGGTATCCTGTTTGATTTTTTTATCTGCCTGTCCTTGACAGAAAGCTCCTTGAGAATAAGACACATGCCTGATTTAGAACTACATTCCTCGTTTTCTTGTTTTCCCCAGAACACAGCAGACCTCAAGTGAATATATATTTAATAAATGAATGTATGGTAAATGTATCAAGTCCAGTTGTATTAGTCCAAATATATTAATATAATTATACATTTATAATAAATGTATAATACATGTATTAATATTGATTTATATAAATGAATATATGGTAAATGTATCAAGTCCAGTTGTATTAGTCCAAATATATTAATATAATTATACATTTATAATAAATGTATAATACATGTATTAATATCGATTTATATAAATGCATTTGGACTAATAAACTAACAATGTATTAGTCCAATCGCAGTAAGGCTTTGTTTAAAGCCTTAGTGCAGTTATGACATTGGGTGGCCAGAAAACATTAGATGGGTCTGATTCCTACGTAAATTTTGGACTTTCAGAGATCACATACTTGGTGGACCTTGGACTCAGCTTTTGAACTGTGCACTCATCAATGTGCGTAAAAAAGTTGATCTTACGAGGCTGAGGCAGGAGAATTGCCTGAACCCAGGAGGCGGAGGTTGCGGTGAGCAGAGATCCAGCCTGGGTAACCCAGAGCTAAACTCCGTCTCAAAAAAAAAGTTGATCTTACAAGTGCCCATAGTTTAGCTCAAAGCTGTTTTTAGCATTTTTAATCTATACTCAAAGGCCCCAACATCTTATCATAAGCTGATAAAAGAGCATTTTAAAGTGACTACACCATATTCTTCACTGTGAATTAACTAAAGATAAATGCTGCAAATATTCAGAGTATTAATTTCCTGTTTTATTACAAAACCTGTCTTTGGTCAGGCATGATGGCTTATGCCTGTAATTACAACAATTTGGGAGGCCGAGGTGGGCAGACCATCTGAGGTTGGGAGTTTGAGACCAGTCTGACCAACATGGAGAAACCCCATCTCTACTAAAAATAAAAATAAAAATAAACAATAATATAAAATTAGCCAGGTATGATGGCACATGCCTGTAATCCCAGCTACTGAGGAGGCTGAGGCAGGAGAATCGCTTGAACATGGGAGGCAGAGGTGGTGGTGAGCTAAGGTGGTGCCATTGCACTCTAGCCTGGGCAACAGAGTAAAACTCAGTTTCAAAAAACAAAACAAAACAAAATACAGAAAATTAGCTGGGCGTGGTAGTGTATGCCTGTAATCCTAGCTCCTTGGGAGGCTGAGGCAAGAGAATTGCTCGAATCATGGAGGCAGAGGTTGCAGTTAGCCAAGATCCTGCTACTGTACTCCAGCCTGGGTGACAAGTAGATTCCATCTCAAAAAAAAAAAAAAAAGAAGAAAAAGAAAACCAGGAAAAGAACTCATCTATCTCTACAAGTAAAAATGGAGGCATTATAAAAGGCATATTTTACTAGATTATTATTTTGAAATCATCTTGTGAAAACCACCATGTTGAAAAATATTAAATCAATACATTTAATTAAAATGATTAACCTCTTTAAACAGTATCTTCTCATTAATTAAATGGAAAATTATACATAAATGTTTATCACATAAAGGTACAATGTTAGACACTGCAAAATATATGTTTTTCTGCAATAAACTGTTCAATTTAAACAGTTTATAAAGGACAATAAAACATGCAGGAAGAGCTCTGGTCTGTGAGTAATATGTGCACACTAAGAATTTAAAAAGTCATGTGAGGTTGCTCTGAGGGAATCAGGAAAATCTTCATGTCAATTGTCAAATTTAAACATACATAAATATATATGTGTGTGTGTGTGTGTGTGTGTGTATATATATAATAAATATACATAGAGGGTGTGTGTGTGTGTGTGTGCATGTGTGTGTGTGTGTGTGTGTGTTTGTGTGTGATGGAGTTTTGCTCTCGTCATCCAGGCTGGAGTTCAATGGCATGATCTCAGCTCACTGCAACCTCTGCCTCCCGGGTTCAAGCCATTCTCCTGCCTCAGCCTCTTAAGCAGTGGGGATTACAGGCACCCACCACCACGCATGGATAATTTTTTGTATTTTTAGTAGAGCAGGGGATTCACCATGTTGGCCAGGAGGTCTCAAACTCCTCACCTCATGATCCACCAATCTAGGCCTCCCAAAGTGCTGGAATTACAAGCATGAGCCACCATGCCCGGCTTTAAGCCTATATTTTAAGGACATTTCTGAAGGAAACTGTTCTGGAAACTCCATGTTCTAATCCCATAGTGAATTTCCAATTTTATATCCATTACTGGCTTACTTTTATTTCACATATCTCTTAAATTCTAGAATTCAATTTTCAGACAACTATTTCCCGTGTATAAATTTACCTCATTTTCATAAATTTTATAAGGATATAGTCAAGTATGTAACTCCAGATGCGTAGGTCGATTTCCTATATTTGATGTTTACATTTCCAAATCCCTATTTACATTCAATTTAATTAATACTGCCATTTCAATGTGAACTGTCACTGAGGGGCTGCCTGTCCACTGCAAGGAGTATGGTACCGGGTGGGGCAAAGCTGGGAGGAGACGCAGGCTCTGTTTGGGGAATATGGATGACCCAGAGTTTCTGCTTATAGGTGCTTGAGCCACCTCTGGGATCCTGCGGTCCTCTGCCAGCCTGGCTGTCTGTTGGGGATTCCACCTTCTTCTGAGCCTCTCCTTGGAGCCTGAGCCCCATCTTCAATGAGGGATCACAAAGCAGCCAGGCAGGTGGGAGACTACATTTGCTTTGTTCAAGAGTAAAGTTAGAAAACCGAAGAAATAAAGTGATGTGGTGCCCACAGGAAAAAAAAATAATAATAATTAAAAGTAAATTCATGGAATGCAAATAACTTATTGCATTTTTCCCTGCTGCTGCGTTTGGCCTCACTGGAACTTCAATGCAAGTGTTTACATCACTTTTAGGTGAGAAGATAGACAACGATTGACGATCTCAGTCCTCATCCCAATGCCTCACACGTAACAGACATCCGGTCACGGCTGAGTAAATAAACCCATGGAGGAAAGAATGCATGTGAAACTATCTTATATGACTTCTTCATAGAAGTGACTGTGACTGATCTCCATGGGTGTTTCTCTCGCTCTCTCTCTCTCGCTCTCTCTCTCTCTGTGTGTGTGTGTGTGTGTGTGTGTGTGCATGTGTGTGTGTATGTTTAAAAAGGGTGAGAGGACTAAATATTTGTTTTTAAAATGTATTAAACAGCTAAGTGACCCTGACTGTGTACCAGGCGCTGCTTTCAAACTTTACGTAACCTTCACGGAATCTAGACCTAAGCTTGACCCTGCCGCCCTTCCCCCTTGTACATCCTGCCTTATCACGCCCTCGGCTATCTGCTGTATCTGCCACTCAGCCAAGTTTCTCCATGCTCACTAATTTATTTCCAGGAAAGTGCATGAAAGATGTGATCCATGTATATATTTTTTTAACATTTTTTCCCAGTATTGACTATCATCCTTGGTTGTTTATCATGTAACACAAATAATGATATTAAATGCATCCCCCCACCTCAAAAAAAAAAAAAAACTATTGTACGCACTTTGCAGGTGAGAAAATTGAGGCACAGTGAAGTTACGGAAATTCCCTAATATCACAAGGTTCCCACTCAGGCAGTCGGGTTCCCAGCATAAGATGTTCCCTGTTTCTCATGAGGCTCCTCCTTTCTCCTCTTCCACCTCAGCCATGACTGCTCTCTTCCCTCCTTCTTCTTCATGGCATCACATAAGACGTTCTCTTCCACCCTGGCTGAGCAAAAGGCACCACATCTTCCAAGGCAAATGCAACAACTCCAGGGAGCCCTTCCTGGTTGAATCAGCCCAAATCAATCTCTCTCCCGTTGGGGTTCTCCGAACATTTTATTTCCTCATAATAGCGCTAACCATAGCCTATCTTAAAAAGTTGTATCCTGTACATACTGCCTGCTTCAGACTGGATTACAAAGTCATGGAATGCAAATAACTTATTGCATTTTTCCCTGCTGTTGCATATATTTTTTTAACATTGGAACTTCAATGCAAGTGTTTACATCACTTTTAGGTGGGAAGATAGACAACGATTGACGATCTCAGTCCTTACCCCAATGCCTCACATGTAACAGACATCTGGTCACGGCTGAGTAAATCAACCCATGGAGGAAAGCATGCATGTGAAACTAACTATCTTATATTACTACATTTTAAGGTAAATATTCAAATAATTTTAACTATAAATGAATGGTAGAAAGAATCTTTAGTCAAGGACAGCATCTAAATGAACATATATTTCTACTTTAGAATTTAGTTGAGTTGTTTATAAATCTAGTTTGGCAATAAAAAGAATATTTCACACTAAAATTAACAATACTTGGGCATTTCAAAATGTTTATTTCATTTAGAAAAAAAACAAGATGGATGATGCAGAGGGAAGTAATGAAGTATTTTAAATTTAATATATACGCTGTTATTAAATCTTATTACCTCTTGATATATTGTACATTTTCAACTTATGTTTAATATATGACTCAAATTGGCCTGGGGTGGTGGCTCATGCCTGTAATCCCAGCACTTTGGGAGGCCAAAGTGGGCAGATCACCTGAGATCAAACATGGCCAACATGGTGAAACCCCATCTCTACAAAAATATAAAAATTAGCCAGGCATGATGGCGGGTGCCTGTAATCCCAGCTACTTGGGAGGCTGAGGCAGGAGAATCGCTTGAACTGGGAGGAGGAGGTTGCAGTGAGCCAAGATCATGCCATTCCCTCCAGCCTGGGTGACAGACCGAGACTTTGCCTCAAAAAAAGTATATGCATATATATATATATATATATATATATGACTTTTTATCTTTTTTAGGTTGGCAGATCTAGCCAGCAGTTGTTTTCCCTTTTGAAAACTGTTTTTGAATATGAGATAATCTTATATGGAAAAAGGACTTGAGAAACATGCATTATTTAGAATACATAACAGATTCATTTTAGCAAGCACTGTAAAAATACTCAATATATCATGAAGACATATTTTAGAAGAGACTATATTTAGAAATTGATTCCTCAGTTCTAAAAGAAAGTTAGTGCTAAAGGGAGTTTATTTTAATCTGTCTATGCTTCCAACTGGGGTCAGATAAGCAGGTCATTTTTTAACAGCTTCCCGAGAATTCTCAGAGGGCCCTCAGATATCTAGGACCAACAAGACCATCTTGGCAGCCAATTGCTTACTGGCTATTGCTGAGCTCTAAGCAAATGAGGCAGGAAGTCTGGGAGGGCACAAAGCCGTGACCCAAATCTCTGGGCTCCTCTGACTCCTCCAGATCTGCTGTGAATTGTCCCCTGAATCCAGCATCAGCTGAGTATCATGGTACAGTCAGGTCAAAGAAGGGGCTAAGGAAGCATTTGAGGGAAGCTGAACAAGGATGTCTATAATTTCAGTAGCCTAGATTGATGAAATGGAACAACGCTGCAGAGAGAGAGGCACTCATGGGACTTTGCGCTCCCAGTCTCTGTTTGTTTTGATTTGTTTTCATTTTTCTCAACTGATGAGTTCTGTGATTACGACATGAGGAATAATTCTTCCATGGCATGGCCATAGTGAAAATTGAGAGAGATGATGTTTATGATGTATGTGACACCCACTAAGCACTTAGAATTGCTCTCAATAACAGTAGGGGGATAACTTAAGAAATCACTCAGGATTTGATCTTCTGGCAAAGTGGAAACCGTTTGTTATCATCAGACCAAGTCCCCTGCTGAGCCAAATTAGAAAAGCCAGATAAAATATTTAAAAAGATGAAAATCATGTTTTGAGGACATGGGAGAGTTTATTAAGGTTGCAACAACTTGAGGAGCCAGAATAACGGAGAGAAAGAAAACACAGAGAGGTGAGCCCAAGACAAGTCCAGGCTTCCCTCCACGTGCCGGTCTGGAAATGGAGAGACAAATCCTGCAGTCTCACAGGAGTGAGAGAATCAGGAAGGATGATAGTCTCTAGCAAGCACCAAAGCCCACAGTTGAAAGTCACTGAAGGGCTATGCATCAGCAAAGGTGCACCTGCATCCTGCAGTCTCACAGGAGTGAGAGAACCGGGAAGGATGGTAGTCTCTAGCAAGCACCAAAGCCCACAGTTGAAAGTCACCGAAGGGCTACGCATCAGCGAAGGTACACCTGGAAATGGACCAGCACTCATTGAGGCTGAAAACCCACTTTCATTTAGATTGGATCAACTTTTGATTGGACTGGATTAAGCAGCTCAAATTTAGATTGGATTAAGCAGATCAGTCCCAGCCTAACTTTGGCAGAAACAAAATAAATGGTCTCTGGGGAAATCAGACCTCAACCAGACTCTCAAATTATTTGTACAATTTTCCATTCAAAGGATCTTAGAGTTAAAAAAAAATTATACAGCAAACCAGGAGAAAAGACCCAATGATCAAAAACTGAGAAGAAAAAAAATACAATAGAAACTCATAAGAAGTCTAGATATTGAAGTTATCACAAGTTGACTTTAAAATAACTGTGATTAATATGTTCAAGAAAATAGAAAACACCATGAAGAACATCACCAGAGAGTTCCCATCTGCAAAGACTGGAGTCACATAGAAACGCTGCAGCTGAAACAGGCAACCCCAGAAATCAAAAATTAAACAAATTAATAGCAGATTAGGGAAAGTTGAAAAGAGAATTAGGGAGCTAGAATAAAGGTTAATACACAATATCTGAAAGCGAGAGATAACGAAAATAATAGTAAATGAAGAAGGGCTGTTAAAATTTTGGAGTATGGGTGAAGTATTAACATTTCTTCATAAGGAGAGAAAAAAAAAAACAAGGGAACGCAAGCAATATTTGAAGAGATGATGAAAGAAAATTTACTCCAACTGATTACAGACTTGGAGTGGCAGAAGGAAAAAGGTAGAATTCAGATGAAAGAAACCAAATTCTAAGGAGAAAGAATTAAAATTACTCATAGCCAAAGGATTGTCAAAGAAGTAACAATAAAACTTACAGCATATTTTGCATCAGAAAAAAAAAAAAAAAACTAAAGCCAGAGGTAATGATACTGTATTTAAAGTAGTGTAATAAAATAATGACCAACAGAGAGGTCTATACAATGTGAAAGTATCCTATAAAAAAAGAAGACATTTTTGGATAAATTAACTCATTAGACCTTTTCAGGTAGAATAAAAATTCTATCAGATACAGCATACACATAAAGATGGAATAAACAGCAATGTAAAAGGTAAGTTGATGGGAAAATTATAACAATAAAATTAATGATTTGTGAAATTTAAATAAAATAATTTGTTGAAAATTAATTCAGGAAACTTTTGAAGATTATCTTCATCATTACTTTTTTTTCATTACTGTAGAAATGTAATAGTTGTACCTAGATATGGAGTACCCATGATATTTTGGCACAAGCATGTCATTCATGTGTAATGATGAAATCAGGGTAATTGGATATCCATCTCCTCAAACACTTCTCTTTTCTTTGTGTTTAGAAACATGTTAGTTCCACTCTTTTGGTTATTTTAAAATATATAATATATTATTCTTAACTATAGTCACCCTATCATACTTCCAAGTACTAGGTCTTATTCGTTATAACAATATTTCTGTACACATTAGCAATCCCTATTTTTTCCCCTGGCAAGTCCCATTGGCAGTGACCAATTGCTTGTGTAGAGACTTCTCTTAAAGAGGGTTGATTTTAGCAGCTTATATAAACTGTGAAAGCCACAGATGTAACCTGTTACAGACTTAACCTGTTAGGTTCATGTTTCAAATTCATAACTATGATATTTACTGGTTTAACGATGAAAATCACACCTAGTTCCTCTGGATAAGCAATAGCTTGGCAATTTTCCAGGAAAATAATCCATGTTTTATGGCAATTTTCCAGAAAAATAATCAATGTTAAATAAAATTTTTAGCCTTCTTTTTCTTTTTCATGCTTTATTTCCCCTAGGACTTTTGGATAAAGACTGTTCCCTCTTGGTAATTTATATCATAAAAAACACACTATTAAAATCCCTTTTTAAGTTTTATTCACATGTATTTGAAATATCACCACAAGATATTCTCTAAAGCATCACGCCTATGAAGGAGATCCTCCTTGAAGAGCTGTACCGTCCCCACGGCACTTCCGTGCTCCCACACAATGACCCTCGGCTCAGCTGTTTTGCACACAGGTCTGCTCACACAGTAGGCCCCCCGCAGGTTTTCAACTTTGTCCATCCAGTACCTGGCATAGGATTTGATAAGAGTGCTGAAGTTTGTTTGATGAGTAAATGAGAACTTGCATGCATGAATCTGTACTAGGTTATATGTATACAAGAGTGTCTAAAAAGTTGTAATACAGATATTCATTAAATTACTTTTGCTAATTTTTAATTAATGCTTTCATCTCTTTTAATCTCATGAAACATTGCTTTTATTGTTATATACGACAATATCCTGCGAGCGCCAACAGATTCCTTCACATTGATTTTTCTGCCCATGGTGAACCAACCAGCTTTTATGCCTCACTTCAAGGCTGTGTAATTCCTTCAATAAAAAATGAGTGTTCTCCGTCTCTCTGTTGTTTTACTGTGAAATAAGTACTGAGAACTGATGCACAATTTGAAGAGCTTAACGTTCTTTCACTCGCTTTCCCTGCCAAAATAATGACACAATTCTAAAACTGTGAGCTTTTCAAAGGATCAGCAAGTTCTTGATATATATGTATATATGTGCACACAAACATTTCTCCTTGTCCAAGTGTTTAAAACCTAAAGAAGTTTCTTTTGATATAGAGCCTTTCCTCGATGTGTAAAAGAAGAAATAAGCTTTATTTACAAATAATCATATACAGGCTCATGATCACGATCTCATCTACTGACAAGAAATGTGTCACGAACTTTGGCTTACATACTGGTTAATAGATTTTCATTTCTGACACTCTCTAAAAACTAAAAATTAAGACAGAATTTGTAGTAGATGCTAACACAAGCAGTCTACACATTATGAACTTTTGGGTGCCATTTTTAAAAACATTTTGCCTTTCGACTACCCTGTAACTAGAAAGAATTACAGACTTCATAGAAATGTAAAAATTATTGTCCCCTTAAAAATTTGATTGCAGATACTTTTAAACTCACTTCCAGTGATAGTAGGAGACTGTGTGTAGACTTTGAAATATTCCCAGTGACATCAACTAGCCGCTTTCCTGCAATGTGACTGCGCCACCATTTAAGCAAAGATAGGAAAAATAAAACTAACAAGAGGAGCAAGCTGAAGCAAAACCTAATACATGTTCAGTATTCTAAAATGCCTCTAGCCTGCCTCTAGCTATAGAGGATGATGCTTTTTCCAAGATGGGCTTATTTTAAATGGCTAGTAAAATGATATCAAACATTTCCTTAGGCACATATTTAAACAGAGAAGAAATATATGGCTGGTGTTGATTACAACTCAATGGCTGTCAGAAGAAAGACAGTCATTTTTAGAGTTCCATTAAATGCTGCTGTTACCAAAAAAGAAAAAGGAAACAAAACATCAGCCCACAGTTTCAAATACAGTGTAGAGAGTGCACACTGGCTATGCTATCTAGAGACAGAGATAAAGAATCTCTATTCTCTGCTTTCTTCTGTTCACAGACTGCTGCTCAAGCTTCCACTGATTCAAAGGAGGGTGATGTGGCATTAAAGACATTCCATGGTTCTCTTCCCTTTCAAAAAAAATGTATACATTGCCTATGAGCATAGTAGAGCGAAGTACAATGTACTATATATAATATACATTATATAAACATTATGTATGCATTATATAAAGTGTATCACATACATATTATATAATACGTATCGCATACACATTATACAATGTGTAATAGTGTAAAAATAGAAAAATAAAAAATATGTTGTCCTTAGACTATCTTTAATTTGTAAATGTTTTAAAAAGAGAAACCAGAAGTTTTATTGCTCTCAATGAGCAAAGAAAGAAAAGTGCAAAAAAAGGAATGGATAGAGCTTTTGCAGGATTATGTAAAAGAACAAAATTCTTCTACATTGGAAAATACATTTAATTTTTATTTCTAAATTCATGGTTTGCCTCTGCACATATTATGTCTATAAAAATGATGTCTCAATGATCCTTAGCCATGTTTTGTCTATCTAATCCAAAGTATTAACCATAATATCTCATTCTTCTGAGGGATTCTGAACCAAAAAATCAGTGATAGTAAGGAACAGACTATTGATTTTTTACCAATACTAAAAATTAAAAGGTTAAGTTAAGAACTCTGCTGATCAGTGCCTGTGAGAGAATAGTGAAGAGCAAATCAGCACTCATTCCCCAGGTTATGAAGTGCATAATATGTTAATGTTGACTTTATAATATGGGACTTGCTTTTATTTTTAATTGCTAGCTCATTACTCATAATAAACGTGTTCATTCTATAATACTGTTAGGCAAGTGTGTTTGCACCATGAAGGCCAAGCAAAAATAACTTCTGCAATTGTTTAATGGCACAATTACAAACGTGATTTATAAATCACAATTATCATGGTCAATAAAAGTATTTCGTTGCTAACTTGGAAAAAATTTATCTTTGCAATTGCAAAGAGTATCAAGAATACTTTGACAGTTTCTGAAATGCGGTGTATTCATAATTTTGAGACTATATCAGGAGCCCGATGTCACTAAGACCTGCCTTCTGACAGCCACCACACTGTAGCTGGAAGTTGGGGCTCCTAGGCTAAGCAAATGCTTAAGATACTGTCTGTTCTAAAAGTCAAAATGGCTACAAATGCTTGTCTATGCTTTAAAAAAATTATTTTTACTTACTTTGTGGTGGTAACATGCATTTATGAAATCTTGACAGTTATATAGGTTTATTTAGAATAACATGCAAGTTTTTTTTGGTAAAGCAAGTGAATTTTGCTCAAAATTCTTTATGCTGGTTTTCTTTTCTTTTCTTTCTTTTTTTTTTTTTAAGATGAGACCAGGATAACTCATCTGTGGTATTTATTACAGAGTAATACCTAAATTACTCATGTAATAATAAATACTGTGGTATTTATTACATGAGTAGTATCTAGCATCATCCTTGAAAGGGCGGAGATGGTGACCATGGGGACAGAGAAGTTCAGGGAAGCAGATGTGAACAAGCGAATTCATTTCCATGAAAACAAAAGTCACATCCAGAATACATTAAATTCTAAAACGTAAATGCTTAATCAACATGTTAAGATATTGAAAGCACTTTGGGCTTATTCATTTTTTGTTATTCACCCCTAGCTGTTCAAAAGTACTCATTAAGATTGTTCCAGTATGTGAAATAAAGATAAAATTTATACTTTACTTCATATATTTGAAGCACTAGCATAATACCTGTTAGAAGTAGAAATAAATAATAATAGTATAATTAATAAACTGTTAAGTTATAAACACACTATTTAAAATAAAAATATATGTTGTTAATATATGTTCAAAGTTGTTGACTTATAACATTGTAAAGCTATATTCATGATGAAATATTAAGATAATGAGAAGTACTAAATAGATACATTTTTATTGTTTGTTGCTTTTATGATTTTGGTTTTGTTCTGTTTATTTGAGGGCATTAGTAGTAACTAGATTTTGGAATAATTTTTTCCTAAAATAAATTAATTTTTAAACATTTCTTAATAAAAGGATATGGAACATAGTTTGAGCTTCTCATGATGACTGATTTCTACTTTGCAAATATCATAGTACACATTTCTGTGACAGGACAATGCTCTCAGATCCTCTAAGCTCTGCTGAGCTGGTGATTGCCATAAAACACACCTGGATGCTCTCTTAGTGCTCATGTCTGACCTGCGGCCTGTCTCCTTCCCTGCTGTCAATCAATTGCATGTTTCCCTGCAGTCTGTGTTCTTGTCTTCAACAGAAATTCCCAGTATCTGGTACTCTGCTCTAAGCTTGTAAGCTATTCCATCAGAAGTACTGAGTTCTGAATGCATCCTTTCTTCAGCTGTGTGTTGAGTGCTTACCATTTGCAACATACTACTAGGTATTGGCTGAGTAAAGATGAAGGTGAAATAAGCAATGATCTCTTAACATAAAGAAACTCACAAACACCAGGAGGAACAGCCACATAGGAACTATAAAGTTGAACAGGGACACAGAGGAAGAAGTGAGTAATTATTTCTGGGCTAGGTCAGACAAAATTCAAAGAGAAATTAATTGAGCCAGCTTGGATATATGAATACAATTATCACAGGTGGAGAAGCATTCCAAGTACCACTGAAAATATACCACTTTCACTATTCTGTAATATTCTCCTGGAAATTTTAGTTAATGCAACTTGATAAGAAAATAAAATAAGAGGTACAATTAAAGAAAGATTCTTTTTGGGAGCATTAAATCTACCATGAGAGGATTACTTACACTGAAGAAATTGGCAAATGTTACAATAAGGAATCCCTTATGCCAGGATGAAAGAAAAGCATTCCAAACAGAAATGAGCAAAGCTATCGGGCTGAAAACCTGCATGGTAGGTCTAGGAGAGCCATCGTGGTACAGTGTGATTACACAGTGAAGGGCACGGAGAAGGCTCCTGTGCAAGGATCTCTCTGGGGAGCAGATGCAAGCCTGATTTTCAAGGGTAGTGACAGTGGAACTGGGCCCTCACCTATCAGCAGGAGACAGCATAGGTATGTAGGTTCATGTCAGATTGGAACAGGCCTGAATTTTAATGCGAATATGCATTGAAAATTGCACATAAGGTATGTGTGTGTATATATATACTTTAAGTTATGGGGTACATGTGCAAAACGTGCAGGTTTGTTACATAGGTACACACGTGCCATGGTGGCTTGCTCTATCCATCACCCCATCATCTACATTAGGTGTTTCTCCTAATGTTATCCCAACCCTATCCCCCTACCCCCTGCTAACCCTCCCCTAGTCCCTCACCTGCTGACAGGCCCTGATGTGTGATGTTCCCCTCCCTGTATCCATGTGCTCTCATTGTTCAACACCCATTTATAAGTGAGAACATGTGGTGTTTGGTTTTCTGTTCTTGTGTCAGTTTGCTGAGAATGATGGTTTCCAACTTCATCCACGTCCCTGCAAAGGACATGAACTCATCCTTTTTTAGGGCTGCATAATATTCCATGGTGTATATGTGCCACATTTTCTTTATCCAGTCTATCATTGATGGACATTTGGGTTGGTTCCCAGTCTTTGCTATTGTAAACAGTGCCACAATAAACATACGTGCACGTGTGTCTTTATAGTAGAATTATTTATAATCCTTTGGGTATATACCTAGTAATGGGATTGCTGCGTCAAATGGTATTTGTGTTTCTAGATCCCTGAGGAATTGACACACTGTCTTCCACAATGGTTGAACTAACTTACACTCCCATCAACAGTAAGAAAACATTCCTATTTCTCCACATCCTCTCCAGCATCTGTTGTCTCCTGATTTTTTAATGGTTTTAAAGCAGTGAAGTGATGGGACAGGATCTCTTGTGGAAATACTTATATTAAGGGGAATGTACTCAGCAACGAGGCAGTGGCTACGGGAAGATCATCTAGGGGGCCTTTGGAAGGAGTCAGATGGAGAAAGTAATGGCCGAAGGACTGGTGGGAAGGCTAAAAGTTGGACAGACATTTCTGATGGAGTTTAGGAGATAGGAGGGAAGGTAGCTACTAATGCAAACATCTAGATAGATGGGGATATTGGTAAACACAAAAACGGCTGCAGGTCATGCAATGTGGCCAGGATGGGAACAATGAATTTTTTATGGGCCACTGCATCTGAGGTGCCTGAGGGATGTCAAACAATAGGGCATGCTGGTAAATGTGTAACAACTGGCGTTGCTGGAATAAGGGATTCCTGATGTATAACATTTACCAATTTCTGCAGGGCAAATAATACTCTCATGGTAGATTTCAGGCTCCCAGTAAGAATCTTCCTTTAGGCTGGGCGCGGTGGCTCAAGCCTGTAATCCCAGCACTTTGGGAGGCCGAGGCAGGTGGATCACGAGGTCAAAAGATCGAGACCACCCTGGTCAACATGGTGAAACCCCGTCTCTAAATTAGCTGGGCATGGTGGCGTGTGCCTGTAATCCCAGCTACTCAGGAGGCTGAAACAGGAGAATTGCCTGAACCCAGGAGGCGGAGGTTGCAGTGAGCCGAGATCGCACCATTGCACTCCAGCCTGGGTAACAAGAGCGAAACTCCGTCTCAAAAAAAAAAAAAAAAAAAAATCTTCCTTTAATTGTACCTCTTATTTTATTTTCTTATCTAGTTGCATTAACTAAAATTTCCAGGAGGATAATACAGAATAGTGAAAAATGATTTATTTGCAATGGTAATTAGAATGCTTTTAAATTATTCCATTAAATTGGCATTATAATATATATATTCTTCTTCTCTGTATTTATTTTTTGTTGTTGTTGTGTTGTGTCTGAGACAAACTTTCACTTTGTCTCCCAGGCTGGAGTGCAATGTGGCAATCTCAGCTTACTGCAACCTCCATTTTGCCAGGTTCAAGTGATTCTCCTGACTCAGCTTCCCGAGTAGCTGGAACTACATGTGCCAGCCACCACCCCTACTAATTTTTATATTTTTAGTAGAAATGAGGTTTCACCACTTTGGCCAGGCTGGTCTCAAACTCCTGACCTCAGGTGATCCAACTGCCTTGGCCTCCCAAAGTGCTGGAATTACAGGCATGAGCCACCATACCTGGCCTCTTTTCCTTATTTTTGATGAAGTTTATCAAGCTGAATCCAAAATATATGCTAAATTTTTATGAATTATATTATTTATATTAAGTTAAAATATTGTTTTCTAAAACCTACCAGTACACTACCCATCCTTTTGTTTAATCATTGTAAT
Organism: Saguinus oedipus; assembly: GCA_031835075.1. Lineage (NCBI taxonomy): Eukaryota > Metazoa > Chordata > Mammalia > Primates > Cebidae > Saguinus > Saguinus oedipus. The sequence goes on along the minus strand of CM063182.1, from coordinate 38,814,175 downwards.
ATGACTGAAATGAATTTCCACATTTATTGATATTTTCATTTGCTTGCAAATTCTCTTAATATTTATTTAGAAGTTTTGAATCAGCATTTACTTATAGTGATATTTGCTGTAGTTCTCTTTTTATATGTGTTTTGTAAGGGTTTCCTGTGAAGTTCAGAAAAATATTGAGAAAATTTCTTGTTGGTCTACATGCTCGAGGGGTTTGTAAATCACTGGTGTCATCTCATCCTGAGATATCTTGGCTAATGCATCCATGCCATTCCTTGGTCTGATTCCTTTGTTAGGGTGAATGGAGGATGCTAAGGTCTCAGCATTCAGAGAACCTGGTAGTCACTGAAACAGATCTAAATTGGCGCTACAGAATCTGCCTTTTGCTGCTGCAGAGAAGCAAGGTTAATGGAATTTCTGCAGGAACATGAGCATTCATATGATTTTCCCGTTCGTTCCTTCTCCTCTTTACATGTACAGAACCAATTAATTAAATACTTCTGCAGCATGGCTAAATCCTGGTTATTGTCATGATAAAAAATTAAGCAAAATAATTTTAGTACTGATTATGTATTTTTGACATGCTTCACCCTAATTGAAATACTTTTAAGCACAGGAGAATGGCCATTTAGTGAAAGTGAAACATAAAACAGAATGCTTTTAGAGTCTTGGATTATTTTTCAATTATAAATAGTTCATAGAGTGACTATTTCTGGCACTTAATATTTACATTTAATCACACTTCATAATGAAAATAGAAAATTACAAGTGTCAAAAATATTTTCATTATTTTTGTGCTCAGAATTCTTAGAGCTGTGAAAAGACCTTTGTTTAAAATTATAGTAACTACTTCCATTTATTAAGCATCAATTGTAAATCAGATCTCTAAAATTTTCCAACAATTCCTAGCTATGAGGAACATCACTTCCATTTTGCAAAACAGGTAAGAAAGTTAAATAACTCTTTAATGATCGCCATTCTAACCCAAAACGCAATAAAAAATAAAAAATTTTAAAAAAAGAAAGTTAAATAACTTTATCAAAAGCTTCTAGCAGATGGAGCAGTTTTCTAAGATCGCTTCTAGCAAAATATCACAGAGTGGCTTAAAGTGACAGAAATTTATTGTCTCACATTTCTGGGGACCAGAAGTCTGAAATCAAAATGTCAGGAGGACGTGCTCCCTCCAAAGCCTGTCTGTGGAGGACCCTTCTTGTCTCTCCCCAGCTTCTGGTGGTTGCTGGCAATCGATGGCACTCCTTAGCTGGTAGAATCATCAGTCTTCTCCATTTCTACAGGGCCTAATCCCCATGTGTCAAATTTTCCCTTTTTGATAAGGACACTCATCATATTGAATTAGGACCCGATCCGATTACCTCGTTTTAATTTAATTCTAAAATGATCTTTTTTCTTCTTTTCTTCCTTCTTCCTTCTTCTTCTTTCTTCCTCCCCCTCCCGCCCTCCCCCTCCTGCCTCTGCCTCTGCCTCTGCCTCTGCCTCTTCTGCCTCTGCCTCTTCTGCCTCTGCCTCTTCTGCTTCTGCCTCTGCTTCTTCTGCTTCTGCTTCTGCTTCTGCTTCTTCGACAGGGCCTTGCTCTGTTGCCCAGGCTGGAGTACAGTGCCATGATCTCAGCTCACTACAATGTCTGACTCCTGGGTTCAAGTGATTCTCCTGCCACAGCCTCAGGAATAGCTGAGAATACAGGAATGTGCCATCACGTCTAGCTAATTTCTGTATTTTTAGTAGAGACAGGGTTTCACCATTTCACCAGACTGGTCTCAAATTCCTGACCTCAAGTGATCCATCCACAGAAACCTCCCAAATTGCTGAGATTAAAAATGTGAGCCACCACACCCACCCTGAAATGATCTATTTCCAAGTAAGATCACATTCTGAGTTACTGGGTTTAGGAATTTGATGTGTGTGTGCGTGTGTGTGTGTGTGTGTGTGTGTGTGTGTTTTGGAGGTGGCAGAATTTAACCTATAACAGGAAATAGGAAGCAAATAAGTATTTGAACTAGCTTTTTCAACTTCAAAATCTACATTTACTCTGCTGCCCATCTGTTGTCCTTGTAATCAAAACTAAAACCTTTCCATTTAGCATTTGAATTTGATGCCTGCCTGTTCACACGGCTCTCTTTCCTCCCCAGGCTCTAAGGTCTTTTAGGGCATGTCTGCCCTAAAAGAAAATATCATCATATTTCTGATTTCACCCCCATCCCAACAGATAAATATCTTGTATACCAATCCTTAGTAACTCTTCATCATGCTGAAGAGAAATGATTTTCTAAAAAGAATGTGGCTGATTACAGTAGTTTACATGTTGAGATTACATAATATAATTCAGTAGCTGGATTGTTTTTGTACTTGACATCAAAGAAATGAGATAAAACTAATAAATTTGGGGATCTGAGATATACTATGTTCCTTGTTGGAACTCACTAACAAATCTTAGAACTGTAAGTACAGGTGTGCCATTTTTTCTACAGCTTTAGAAAGGATGACACTTTAAAAGCTTGGGGAGTTTGCAATTTGGAGCATCTTCATTTAGTTTGTGACCATAAAAGAGTACTATTCATTAATTTCAGAAACATCCTAGAATGTAGATACACAGGAACAGAACTCAAAGTGGCTTGAGTTGGCTATAACTCTATAATTCTGAGACAGGAGGATAGAATATGAGAAATAAAAAGGAAAGAAGACATGAAGGGTGAATTCTAAGGCAAAGGATGATCATGTTGATTTGACAATTTCTCTGTTTATTCATTTGCCTATTTATGCATTCATTTTCATTTCATCCATCCATCCTTCCATCCATCAATCTATCCATCCATCCATCCAAATAATACTATACATTGACAATACACTAACAACAACAGAGAGGCCTGGTTAGACTGCTCTGGTTCTGTGGCTTCCCTTGGAGTCCTCTGAAATGGTGGCCCTCATTTTTGTTTGTCTAATTCTAACATCTACTGTAGACTAGTTCTGGTGGCACAAAAACTACACATTCTCAATGGTTCTTCTTAAACACTGTCCCTTTCCTTACTTAAATATAGCCAATAAAGCTGGGTACTGTGGTGCATACCTGTAGTCCCAGCTACTGGAGACACTGAGGCTGGAGGATCCCTTCAAATCAGGAGTTGGAGGACAGCCTAAGCAACATAGATAGACCTTGTTTCTAAAAAAAGCAAAACAAATGCCATTCTTATCCCATTTCTCTATCACAGAACATTTCGGTACCTTTTTCTCCTTTTCAGAGCTCCTGTTCTTCAACCTGGACATGCACATGACAGTATGAGTCTTCCATTCCTTATTTGCATGGAATGATCTCGCGTGCAGCCCTCCACTCTCAGAGCCCCACTGTAAATCTTGCTGTTACTCAGCTATACAAACTGTACCACTTACAAGGCCTCGAATCCAGAGATCCCCCATCTCCCCATAATCAAATCCACAACTTGCACACCCGCTGTTTGCCACACTGCCCACAGCATGGCCCATCCTTTCTCCTTGCTCTCAAAGGCCAACTTTCCTGGGTATTACTATAATTGCAGTGATGAATGAAGTTCCAGTCTCCAATGAACTTGCTTCAGCAACAGGTAAATCTGGAATAAGATATAGCCCCTGACATCAAGTAACTTTGGTTTTGGTAGGAGAACTTGACAGATTAAAAAGATTATAGGACGGTTTATTAACTAATGTTGAATAAAAGCAGGAAGCACACGGGAGATATGTTTAACACAGTTTTCAAGATTGGATTTGCAAAAGGTTCATAAATGAAACCTCCTCTCTGTCTCCGGGAGACTTTCTGGAAAAATGATTTCTAGACTATCATCAAAGACAATTTTCTATTTATTTCTAAATACAGAGATTTTGATCATTATGCAAATTAATTACATTATAGACATAATACTTAAAATGTATGTGTAACACACAAGACATTGTTCCTTAATAGTGAACATTTTCTCACCAAACTATCAGCTTTTCAAAAAACAATAATTAAGAATTAAATATCTGAAGTGCATATTTTCTTCATAAATCAGTGCAACACTCTCTTTCTTAACTTTGCTATTGTGATTACTTCCTCTTTATAGTACATCTGCTGTTCAAATACTCCGTCTAACTGCAGTTCATTCAAGAAATGCTCATTTTGAAAGGAAACTTGAGTCAGAAATGTAATATGCACAATATATGGTTTGGCTGTGTCCCCACCAAATCTCAACTTGAATTGTATTTCCCAGAATTCCCACATGTTGTAGGAAGGACCCAGGGGGAGGTAATAGAATCATGGGGCTGGTCTTTCCCATGCTATTCTCCTCATAGATAATAAGTCTCATGAGATCTGATGGGTTTATCATGGTTTCCGCTTCTGCTTTTTCCTCATTTTTCACTTTCCACCACCATGTAAGAAGTGTCTTTCATCTCCTGCCATGATTCTGAGGCTTCCCCAGCCACATGGAACTCTAAGTCCAATTCAACCTCTTTTTCTCCCCAGTTTCAGGTATGTCTTTTTCAGCAGTGTGAAAACAGACTAATACAACACACTATTTTTTTTTATTTTATTTTATTTTTTTTGCTAGCATTTGGAGCTACCAAGATCTGTCTCCTCTCCTCAGTCAACACTTGCTGTTAATAAAGTTGTGATGCTGATAGAATGAAATGATAAAGTGTGTAATTTCTAATAACAATAGTGGTGATATATTATCCTATGCCTTTGATTCCTAATTTGAGAAATATATATAAATATATTAATTTACAAGATTCTTAAAATAACCCTTTCAAATAAGCAGGAGATATGGCACTCTCATTTCACAGATCTAAGGTAGTTTGAGGTATGCGGACCTGACCAAGGTTATATATCCTTCCCCAAATCTAAATTCACCTCTGGTACTCATATAAACTCATGCTTTGAATTGAGCTTCATCTAAATCACATCATTTGTGTTTTTCTAAAATATACTTGAGTATTTACTTTACATCTTTCTTTTTGCCCATTAGAAATAAAACAATTTGTTCAAAATGAGGCAACAAAAATCAAATAAAATATAGAAATAAAAACAGTACAATGTAGATCAAAATTATGTACTTGTGCTATCTGCAGCATACTGTACCATAATCAGAAAAAAAATACTAAAGGATAATATCATTAACTCATTTGGACCATTATGTTATATCACATGAAAAACTATATTTTAGCTTTTCTTCTACTTCAGTTAAAGAAGTAATGGGGTGACTTTCATGGGCCAGGCATTGTGCTTGGCACAAGAGCCACAAAGATGAGCATGCACATCCCTCAAACTCACAGAAGCTTCCTACACAGTGAGAGAGATACAGATTAATTAGATAAGATTTGGAGAATAGGGTAGACGCTAAAATTATCATTGCTCTTATAATAAGCACCACTGTCATCTCTAATTATTTAAAAATATATGTGATTTATTATATCAAATTATATATATTATATATGGTTCTTTAGAACATTTCTCAATATTCACAATAGCATGTCTTTAATGAGATAAAATAATCACAGAAAATAAAAAGCTAGAAAAAATACGTCCTCAAATTTCCCCAGTATCACTTTACAAATCCCACTCCAATAGAAAGTCAAGTTAGATAAATAAAGCTTTTGTAAAATGGAATTATCATAGCTGCAGCGATGAATATTTACATGCCTGAGAGCTCTCCTATCTAATTTATGCCACACTCATCCTGCTCAAACACAATGATGAGTTGGGTTTGCTGTTTGAATGATGAATACCATGCTGATCTCCTAACACTCTAAAAAGTGGAAAATAGTGTTGAAGGTTAGGGGCTGGTGCCTGGATATTAGCCATAACAGGTGGATGCAGCTCTGTGATATAAGGTCACAGAAATCACTGCTACGGTCCAGATGTGAAATTTGCATTATTTTGTTAGTGATGGTGGCTGATTGATGACCACAGAATACCGCACTCCCGCTACAGGTGTGACCGCTTAGTTACAATGTATCTGCCAAACATGAAAGAAAAACTCCACACGGGTTCAAGATTATAGAAAATCCACGCTAGATACATTTGTTTCTATATTGAATCATCTCAATAAAAACTAACTGTACTAGGAATCCAGATACCTAATTGCTTCCGAAAGATGTACACTCGTTGACAATAAGCATTAATTAGTACCAGTGGGAGTATTGGTACTCAGTTTACGTTTATTGAAGCAAAATAAAGTTCTAACAGCAGAATATTGTTTTCAATCATAGAAATCGGGTGAGATTTAAATGGAACAAGTTGAAGTGTCCAAGATTATGAATATAAGAAAGAACTACTTTCATTTTGTAGAAGAAAAAAGAATGACTTTTTTTCTCTACAGCCAGTGAAGATCTTTAAGTAAACAATATTTTCAGTTGTTTGCAAATCACATGTTAAACCAACTGTTAGTCTTCCACGAAAATTATGTATACCAGAAAAAAATCTAAAATGGCTTAAAAATGTATTATAGTCGTTACTTATTTCTATAGAATCCATGTAAGATAAACTAACTACAAAAGTCTAATGTTAGGATTGTGTAAAAAATATGAGAACATGCCTTCTAAACTAATGTATAAAAAAACGCAATGTACTGTATCTGTTGGGAGACTATAAAACTTACAGCAATAAGAACAACAACAAAAAGCACAGCAACTCAGATAGGACAAATTCAGATTAAATAATATCCCACCACATGCCACCAAGCAAGGAGAGAAATTACATACTGCGGTGAATCACCCCATTGCTGTGCAGTCATTTAGAGAGACTTAACCCAAGAATAGAACGGCGCCCTGGAAGAAACTTTTATTTTTTCCTTAAAGATCGTTGAGAATGCAAGGAGGAAAATTTTTCTAAATTAGAATAAATGGTACCTAGTTAAGAGAAGACAGAATGGAAGCTCAAATTTAAGTGGAACTTTTAAGTTGTATAAACTACCAGGTTTTTTTAAAAAAAAAAAAAAAAAAAAAAAACACTGAATAAGTGCATAACATAATACATATATAAAATTAAAGAAAATATCTCACTAATAAGGTACGTCAACAAATATAAACACATACTGTATTTCACCATACTTCGGAACATCTCATTTGTTATTTTAGATATTTGGTTATTTGCAGGAATGACATGGAAACTGTTTAACCAACAGCATGGCCCAGGTGATAGCCAATCATATTAAACAGTAACCAGGTTTCCCTATTTCAAACAATAATAGTAACAATAATTGTCACTGTTCACAGAGTGCACACTGTAAGCCAAGTGCCTTCCATAGTGTTTATCACACTGATGTTCCTACATATGCAAATGATCTCCACCTTAGGGACAATTAAGTTACAGTCAAAGAGGTTTCCTTAAACTGTGCAAAGTAGCGAAATTCCTGAGCTGCACCCAGGTATGCACGGATCAGCCACACATATGGTCTCTCCACCTGCCTCGACGAAGGTGTTCACTGTGATAACTAGAAATTAATGACTAGTGTTGGTTCTTGCAGAAGAGATCAGTAGATACCCACCCATGGCTTGTCCTTCCCTTTTATACTGTAGAATTAGCAGTAGAGGGTGGCAGCCTGGGTCGGGCTGATGTTCTCAGCACGTACTTCCTAGCTGGGGCCATGTAGCTGAGCTGTGGCCGCAGAACAAGTGCCATTTCCATATCTGGCCATATACCCTCCTCACAAGATATCCTACTCTTTTTCTCTTCCACACTGACAGCTGAATTTGACTTCCAGGTTGACTTTGAGTGCGCTATGTACCAAATATAGAGATGGACAGAAATGGAAATTTCGTCATAGGTATAGACTTACTACAAAGTATGGAGTTTAAATATACAGCTATTAAGACCAATATGGCTGGGCATGGTGGCTCACACCTGTAATCCCAGCACTTTGGGAGGCTGAGGTGGGTGGATCGCCTGAGGTCAGGAGTTCAAGACCAGCCTAGCCATGATGGTGAAACCCCATCTTTAAATAAAAATAAAAATAAAAAATAAAAAAAATTTTAAAAAGACCAATATGAAGGCATAGCTATAGATGGATAGTTCCTTGTTTCAGAAATAAATTCAAGTGATCATCAATCCCTTTTCTTAACATCTGTTAACAGATATAATATGCTATATGTATATTATATATGTTTTATATGAAGATTATAACTGAACACAGTGGATTATAACTATGTCCTGATTTGCTCTTCATCCCAAACAATTATCCAAATTCAACATCAAACCCTATTTGTCAAATTAAATAACAGAGATTACCACCAACGTTTAAATAAGAAGTTGGCAAAACTATTTCACAAAAATAGGGACTGGCATTCTTTTCTACTCACAGAAAGACAGAGGGTGTAAATTCATCTGCTCTTTATGGGAACTAAGGCATGAGGATAAGTTGTTAGTAACTTCAGACCTTAGAAATAAATCTCTCAATCTTGACAAACTTATATATCTAAAAGAAGATATTCTGACTTTAAAATAAATGTTTCCTTATCACCACATTTATAGAGACTGTTGAGGAAGGTAAGAAAAATATTAATGTAATGTAAAAATGCCTTCCAAAAATTTTTCCTCTTAATTGTTTTTTTTTTAAAGCATGAGAATAAGACAGGGCGTAGAGCCGCAGCCAATGGAGAGTTCTGAAGTCCCCTTGGAGATGGAAGCGGAGTTGCAGCAGGGCCTCTCCAAAGTGTATGTTATCATGGCATTTTCATCACTGGCATTCGGATAGTTCTTCACGGCCTCAGCACACTTCCACAGGAATCAGCTCATCTGTTCTTGAACCTTAAATTGGTAGGGCAGGTGTGATATTACAGAAGAGTGAAGGAGGGACAGAGATCATAAACGACCATCCACGGTCATACAGATCACAAGAGGGAGTATTAAGAATTGAACATTTGAGTAGTAAGAACTCAGTACTTTCCTACCAGCCTTCAATTACAAATCACAGAGAGTGTATCATTCTTGCAGTTATTTCTCCAGACCCTTGCCTGTGAGGGGATCATGATCTCCTCTCATTGCATTATGACTTATACTGTCTCCCTGTAGCTGGAGAAAAACATTTGCCCCATTAACTTTGACCAAGTTAAAGGTGAGTAAAGTTGATTTATCCATGTCTGAGCAAAAAATATAACAGGCATTGTGAGTTTCTGCAAACTTGTCTTGTCTTTTAGGTCACATTCCAGTTGAAAATGCCATGTATTAGATTAGGGTAGATCTTCCACCCTGGGTTCTGGGTCAGAAGCACTGTGGAGCAGGGCACAGCCTGGAACCATCTATACAGAGTGCGAACAAGAAGGAATTCATTGTGAGGCTTACACACAGGTGCTGGGGGAAGCCTCCTCAGAGCCAGCAATTGTACTCTCTGAAAGCTTTTATCTTTACCTTCCAAATGACATTTGCTAGCAGGCATTCCCCAAGAAGCACGAATATAGAAATAGATAAAGGATGTATTAGCAAAATTACCAGTTGCCTTCATTGAGATAAGAGCTGCAGGAAAATCGTTCTGTTCCCCAGTTCCCTAAGGTGAACTGGCTTAATGTAAAAACTTAATTCCCTTATTTCATGTCTTGAGCATTGCCTTTCCATCCTATGTCACTGAAAACTGATGTTGTTGGGGGTTATTTTAGAGGAGAAAAACTCTTAGTAAGAAAGAAGAAAGGGACTCTGCACAAATAAGGCACTTCAGAGGTCCAATGTCAGACCACATAGCAGATAAAGAAGCAACAGAAGCTTCTACTGCCAGGGGAGATCTAACATGAATTGTTGGTCCAAAATATGAAACACAGGAACATGTTGCTGAAATATTTATAAGGAGCACAGTTGAGATCTTATTTAACATGGCCAGAGATGTCTAGCACATCTTAGGAAAAATGTAACTATTAGGGATATATTTGTCATTACAGTTACTGAGACAAGATGCAAAACTCTTTAACATGCCCACAAGTAAAGGAATATTCTATAAAATTCGAAGAGTTTGAACGGAATTTGTTTTTATTATGGTAGGACAAGTGGAAAATATTTCTTGACTTGAAGTGACTTAATTGTTTTAAGATCTTCATTGTTATCTACAAGGAAGCCATCAGCATCTAGAGATAACTGCTACAGAAAAATCTATAGTAAGCATTTTATAAATGATGCCTTATAATTACTGATTTTTTAGAAAGGTAAGTTGACTTTATCCTGTATTAATAAACAAAAAAAAAGAACTTTTAAAATGTATTATAATTATAATAATACATAATAATATAATCTAGGTAATAAAAATTCTTATATATAAATACAATGATTATAACAATAGATGAAAAGATATTGAGATTATTTATAATTCAGTAAAGACTGAACTATTTTTAATAAGTAAATATTATTGATTCTCCAGCTGAAATTCTAAAAATGAACTACAAGTATAATTTGAATTCTAAATAATAAGAGAATAAAAATTATCATATGATAAGTGTAGCTTTGGCTTGAATTTTTTATGGAGACATAGCTATTTTAATGAATTTAAGAAAATATCACTTCTAATTATGTGCTTAAAAATACTGACTTCTCTATACACCAAAGCAACAGAAGAAAATTCTCTTCTCTTGAACCATGGCAAACCATAATTTTTTATACTTTTAATTTATTTTTACATTTCAATCAATTCTTTTCTTGTATTCAATTGCATTTTATTAAAAATTCAATTTATAATTTGTCAATTTATTTTATACTCATTTAAAAACATTATATTTTAAACCCACTTAATAATGTGGTGAACTTCCATCATTTGGAATTTTAAAACTCCATTTAAAATGTACATGAGTTAGCAAGTTTGATTCTAACAGATGTTCCATAAATAAGAAAGATGAATATTAATTCTATTTAAAAGACATGTAATAGGTAAAATAAAAAGAAAGAAAATCAGAGCAACTATTGAGTGACCTCACAATTTCCTTGAGCTAGCTTTTCAAAATGTATGTACATTTCTAAATTATAAATTGACATGTTATAATCTACTCATCATATAAAACATTTTATATAGAAACATTGACAGTTGTTGACCGACTCATTAACATAGTTGTTATCATAGATAGACAAACAATTTTTTTTTTTTTTTAGAGATGGAGTTTCGATCTTGTTACCCAGGCTGGAGTGCAATAGCGCGATCTCGGCTCACCGCAACCTCCGCCTCCTGGGTTCAGGCAATTCTCCTGCCTCAGCCTCCTGAGTAGCTGGGACTACAGGCACGCGTCACCATGCCCAGCTAATTTTTTGCGTTTTTAGTAGAGACGGGGTTTCACCATGTTGACCAGGATGGTCTCGATCTCTTGACCTCATGATTCACCCGTCTCGGCCTCCCAAAGTGCTGGGATTACAAACAATTTTTAATTCTTTTCTTTCTATGTGTCTATATTCCAAATCTGATTTGGAATACGGTTGTAAAACCAGATTTGGAATACAGACATAAGTCCTCACATAATCAGAAAGTTAGCAAAATGTACTCTATTCCAAAAAGTACTCAATTCCAAAGTCTTCACATAATCAGAAAGTTAGCAACAAGTACTCTACCCCTAAGTATTTTAACTTTAATCAACTACTACATTTATCATAAATAGTACAAATATAAGTACAATAGATATAAGACATTGACATCTATATAACAAAACAGGAATCTGTATTAAGTGATCTTATATGTATGCAATGCTATTTGTCAAGATTAAAGACTAGAGTCTCTAGGAAGGAAAGACCATCAATATTTTCATGACTCTGAACCGGTTCATTTCTTCTCGTGGTCATTCGCTTCTGACTTAACTATGATCATAACAACTAAGAATAATTGAACATTTTAATTTTTTTCTAAATCTGCAATTTTTCAACAGAATATCTAGCTTAAAGATATTGAAAAGTGGAACTACAGTTAAATCTCTCCAAAGGGAATGTAATCAGAACACCAACAATCTGTTTACAGTCTTTCCAAACTATGTATCTTATTTGGGATTGATAATGATACATGGGATTAATGGTAACATTTATGCACAAAATATTGTTGGCAGTTAATTTTGTAAAATTTGAAAATAAATCTACTTCTTCCTCAACATTTAGTTGTACCTTGTTTTTTCAGCCAGGATGTGTTAGTATAATGCTCTGATGGCAAAAGGTAACTATCGAAGATTTACTTTGACTCTGACAGTGTTCGGGGCTCAGCATCAGGCTTGCACGTGTCAGATGCTTTGCCAGAGATGTAATTGGTTCTTACAGGTCTCTGCCAGAAATGCATAAGACTTCCTGTGGAGCTTTCCAGAACACTTAAGCAACAACCTCATCGTATCTGTGGCTGATCACCAAAGTCCTACCTAACTCCTGCTAAGCTATACTTGTATATGAACATTTTAAAAATCACCGAAAGAAGTATTATGTCACTGTGATCGTGCTTCTCAAAAAAGACAGCATAACTTCAAGTATAACTTGAAATTAAGATAGCAACCATGGACATATGAACTCTACCAATAAGGCAAATACTAATGATAGCCCAGTGAAGTTTACCTGTAAGAAAAAAAAAAAAAAGATGACAACAATATTTTCACAGGATTTGTTCTGTTGAACCAGTGAACCCAAAATGAATTATCAGTGAGCAGCACTGGGTTTTTGTGGAAAGCTCTGTTAAAGTCCTTATAAATACCAGAAAAGCAGAATCAAGGTGAATGCGAGAATCTGTGACATTGGCCCACAGTGACAGTCTGCTCTGTATGGCAACCTACGTTTTCATAATTAAGTCCCAGGGCAATGAGAAACCTGTGACCATGGGGAGTAGTCTACACGACGTCAGGTGTTAAATCAAGACACCCGAGGGACATGACCAGCAGGCTTCGTGGTTCATAGGTGTGTGCTCACACGAAACAGCATCCTTGAAAACCAAAGAGAGGTTGAGTCCTGCAAACTTAATTATATAAATGAAGAATTGGAGGACCACGTTGAATATAGAATGAGACTATAATAGTCACCAGAATGATCCTTGTTATGATGATTCATCTTAACTATATGCCTGTCTCCCAATTTACCTAATTGATTAGGAAACAGAGTTAACAGAAAATACTATGATTACAACAAAATGACAATAATCTCTTCTCTAAGGACTTCAGAAGGCAAAATAGTGAACAGTCAATAAAATCTAACCATGCTCTTAGTATAGCTCTTTTAAAATTGTCTTCCTTGTAATGCTTTAATACCTACTTACACTTCTGTCCCTTTTAAAATGCATAAAAAGAATGATTCTCTCATATCCATGATCTGTGACTTGAAAATCTGGGAATCGATTCACAATGCCATTGCAAGCTCACCGGTCCAATCCTCTCAAACAATGGCAGGTGAAACCTGATGGTGGAGAAGTGCTTGTGTCCTAATTGCCATGCCAGATTCCAGCCAAATGTGGCTGGAGTACAGACATTTGGAATGTTCCCGAGATCAATACTGGGAGATGGAAATGCTCTTCTGATGAGGACGTGTCTGAGATCGACCGGAGCAGAGCCAGTGGACAAAGCCAGGCCTCATGAAATATGGAGCCCAGACACGGGGTTGACAGGAATGGTTGGAGTCTGTTTCTATTTTGGAAGCCTGAGCAGGAAGCAGCCGTGGGAGACTATATCTCACGTTCAAAATTGATCGTGCTAAAATGACTTGCAGTATTAATTCACACTAATACAGAGTTTCTAAACTGTAGGTCACATAACCATCACTTGGCACTGCACTCCACTCAGCATGCCTTGCATGTCTAAGAGTTGGAAAGAGAAAATATGCTTCAGTTAGGAATAAAAGTTAACCTAAGACAAGCAACTGTGACTTAGAAATAGAGTCTGCTGATAAATGATTTCTTTGTGGACTGGAAAGGAAACAGTCAAGGACATAGGGAGAAAGGAAAAAAAGAGTTCTTTTTGTGCCAGAGGTGGGGCTCCTTGCTTGTTCCTGGCTCCCTGGGCTCACAGTGGTGTTTGTGGCTGTTCTTCTTGCTGTGATTACAACATCATCCGATGCCAAGCCCTTTGCCACTCTCGGGTCTCTGTGTGGCTAAAGACAGCAGCGGCCAATGGCAGCAGGGCCATCAGCTGCTGAAGCACAGCACCATTCTCTCAAGGACCAGGTAATGAGGGAGAACCACTTGAAATTAGCAAAACAGAGGTAAATGATGGCTGAAGATTACGATAAACCATGATGTGTTCTGTTCACTTGGAAGACTTCCAAACCTAATATTGTATTATTGATCAATTCTCCAGTTTTATGAAGACTTTTTTAATAAAGATCTTTTATGAAGGCCTAGTGAATTTTAAAATTGTCATAAAGGAAACTATCATTTCTCCCAAAATAGAAAACTAATTTTATAAATCCAGAATATGATATATTAAAGTGAAATCACAAAAATGTCTCAAACCCTGAACTTTCTCACCATTATATTAGCATAGCTTTATTTCATTGTACATAAGTAGACATAGTGCATTATTTTCTTTTGAAAATTGCTAAGATGAAAGTTAAATTTTTTTTTATCTTGCACCATTTCAGGAAATCCAGTGGTAAATCTGAAAATAGATCATTTACTAACTATAACATTAACTATATTATTTTTATTCATTCATACATTTATTTATTTACTCAAGTAATATTTATTGTCTTTGGAGCATTTTTTAAGCCCAGGAAAGACAGTTAATTTTAAAGCAGGATCTTTGTACTCAAGGAACTAAATTATAGTGTCAGGAGGAGTGGGAGAGGTAGACAATGAGAAAACAAACAGGTAATTATTAAACAATTCTGCTAGTGATAAAAAACACGAAAAATAAATAACAGAAAAATATTCATTTGAACATATCAGAGGGTTAGGGTTAGGGTCACACCCACCAGCATCATTGACAGTTCCAGGGCCAGTCATATCTGGTGTAAAAATGGATGGACCACCGTTCCAAGAAATCTCTACCTTTTCCCAGTAATCTTCATGAGTATTCCATCCCTTGGTTGAAAAAAACAGTAAACGTAGCAGGCTCCAACTACTTGGGATTGACTCTCTCGTACGCCCTCAATCCCCTTTCTCAAGTGTGTACTTTTCCTTTTGCAATAAGTCTCTGTACTTTTACTATTTTCTGACTCATCCTTGAGTTCCTTCTTACGATGGTCTCAGGAGCTTGAACACTGGCTACTGTTGAGGTCCCAATGACATCTGGGGCTGTTCTTATATAGCGTGGTCAGAGAAGGCATCACGGATAAGGTGACAGGTGGCCAGGAGCCTGGTAAAGTGAGGGCATGCCTCTGCCCAGAGAAGGCCTTCCAGGTGAAGACCCCAGGAGGAGATGGCGCTTGGTGTTTTCAACAGGAACAGCAAGGGGGCCAGTGTCCCTGGCATGAAGACAGGAAGAAGGAGGCATTCAAGGAGAATGGACGGACCCTAGGAGTCTTTGCAGGGCAAAGGAAGGAGTTTGGCTTCTACTCCAAAGGGGATGGAAAGCCATGAAAGTGTTTTGAGCCGCAGCTTCATGACCTGATTTCAGTGGTAAAAGTCTGCACTGTGGGCTGAGGAAGCCCAAGCGCAAAGTGGGGAGATGGTGAAGACGTAACTACCATGACCCAGGTAGCCATGGTGGTCGCTGGAACGTGGGGTAGTGGCGGGGAGCACAAGAAGAGGAGACTTTCTCAGTCTATTTTGAAGATGGAGTTGACGTGATTTACGACGGGATAGAACACAGAGGAGGAGTGAGAGACTGTCAAGAAAATGATGTATTACTCGAGTGTGCAAATGTGGAATTTCCTTAAGATACACCAGCACGGTCATTAGAAATTATTCTGCCTCGTCATCAAAGTAAGGGACATGATGGAAAATCTATACGACGAATACATCATTGTAGCTAGCAATGCCCACAATACACGTTTATCATTTATTAAGAAATCTCCTAAAGTCCTCTTAGTGGAATTAAGAAAATTATCCTTCAGGCATTTGTGAAGTGAAGTCTGAGAATGTGTTTTCCTTGAGGAGTTAATGTATTCGGGAGCTGGAAAATACCCAGCTGTATGTGTGATACACTCGAGAACCATGCCAGGGCATATGGGCTGAAGAAGAGATTGCTTCCTACAGAACTGGGGACTAGGAAACATTTGTTTGTTCATTTAAAATTAACATTAAAGGCCGGGCACGGTGACTCACGCCTGTAATCCCAGCACTTTGGGAGGCCGAGGCGGGCGGATCACTAGGTCAGGAAATCGAGACCATCCTGGCCAAATGGTGAAACCCCATCTCTACTAAAAATACAAAAATTAGCTGGGCATGGAGGCGCATGCCTGTAGTCCCAGGTACTCGGGAGGCGGAGGCAGGAGAATTGCTTGAACCCAGGAGGCGGAGGTTGTGGTGAGCCGAGATTGCGCCACTGCACTCCTACCTGGCGCCTGGCAACAGAGCGAGACTCTGTCTCAAAATAAAGTAAATTAAATTAAATTAGCATTAAAAAAATGGATCCGAAGTTAAGCCCTATAAACCTTATTTACTGAACTCTGGAAAACATTGTTATGCTTTTTCCTGTTGGTGCACTAAAAGGAGTGTGGCGTACTTGAATGAAAAACAACAAAACAAAAACCACGAAACCTGAAGAGCTGGGCTGAAATGTGAAATCCTCCACTTTCGGGGGATTGTTGTTTTAGCTTTCTCATTCTCAAGATGAAATACTCGCCAGGTGCGGTGGCTCACACATGTAATCCCAGCAGTTTGGGAGGTTGATTTGGGCAGATTGCTTTTGCCCTGGCATTCCAGATCAGCCTGAACAACAAGGCGAAAGCCTGAACCTACAGAAAATAAATAAAAAAAAACTTAGCTGGGCATGGTAGTGTGCTCCTTTAGTTTCATCTACTCAGGAGGTTGATGGATCCTCCAGTGGGAGGATTGCTGGAGCCTGGGAGACAGAGGCTGCAGTGTGCCAAGATCACGCCACTGCACTCCAGCCTGGGTGACAGAGTGAGACCCTGTCTCACAAAAACAAAAAAAAAATGGAAACTGATGATCTAAAAAGTCTTTCCTAGCTGGGTATTTGGCTATGTTAATTAATTAATACATAATTTAATAATTCATTATTTCATAATTTAATAATTCACTATTTAACAACTCTATGTTTTCTGTATTTTGCTAAACATTTTATATACAAAAGTGAGCAGAATAAACAGCTTCTGCCATCACAGAGTGTGATCTTAGTAGCAAAATGACATATTTTTCAAATCTCATTCTTAATACGCCAGTGACTTCCAAAGATTTTTATTTTGCAGATTGTACAGAAAACACTGCCAATGTTAGAAAATTTTAAGTAAGAAAACATGAAAAAAATTGAAGAAAGCAGAGATGAAATACTGCCACAGAAACAAATAAATACAGATTATTGTGAGAATAGCCTACAAAACTGAGCACAAGAGTCCCTGAGCTTTCTAATAGCTCTGGTAAAAATTTAGGAAAGATGGGATACAGGACATTTTCAAAAGGAAGTGTCCACTTTACAAGGATATCAGGTAATTATCCATATGCTGGCTATTCAACTACCTAATTGGTCATTCCTTCAATAGCTCCACAAAACCTATGGCAATGGCCACTGCTTTGTGTCAGGTGCCAGAAACAAAACAAAATGAGAAATGATCATCATATCTTCAAACTGTTACTATAAGGATGCTCCTCTACCCCTATTGCTCTCCTGTTCAGAAAAACGTTGTCATTTAAAGACTAACAGTTTATCAACACCTTTTCTTCCCCCGCTTTCTTCTACTTCATCTGAATTTAGGAGGTAAGCAACACTTGGGGATACAGAGGCAAGAAACAAGGGCTCAATCCTATATAGGGATCAAGTGGGAAGTGCTGAAACTGGCTGCTGAATCCATGAAACTGAGCAATACCCCTCTAGTATTAAATTGAACATATTGGGCACTATTCTAAGAATGTGACTCACATTAATCATTTAACTTTCCTAATGACATCAGGCAGAAAGTTTCAAATATATGTTCATTTTATGGTTAAGGATTTATTTCCAAAAGGGTCAGGTGTCTTCTTCAGGGACAGGCAGTTAATAAGGAGCCAGAGCTCAGCAGCTAAGAGAGCTGATCCACAGCTCAAGCTGAAACTCCATAAACACCACTGGTTCTACGATGCCACCTTTATGAAGAGTAGCCCAGAATGTACCATGTTTGCTGTTTTGTCGTAGGTATCTTTCCTCTCTGCTTCAGCAAATATCTGAGGCTCAGTTACACGTTACTGAACTTAGAAATACCTGGTTATAAACAGCTGATGTGATTTGAATCATCCAATGAATTAGTTTGTTATTCTTTGAAAAAGGGGTTCTATGGTCATTACAGCTTTGCAAATGGTTCTTCATAACTACACTCTCAATTACATGTTACTTAATCTAATAACATGGTTTATACTGCCTTTTACACGAGTTGAGGATGGAATGCATGCCTATGAGCATAAACAACTACATGTGTGGCTGAAAACCTTAAACAATTTCATTTTCGAATCAGTTTAATGATGTTTAATTTTCCATGAGGAGTTACAGTAAAATAACCTTGTCGGAAATTGTATTGGATAAAATTTAACATTTTACATGTAGTATCTTCCTTCTCTTAGAAAACAGCAGTGCTTTTCCCCTTAGAAATGTAACTAGTAATTTTTTTTTCTTTTTGTTCTATTTACAGCTACTTCAGAAAAGTGAAAGGAGACATAGAGAATTGCCTACTGCACTCACTTCACAAGACAGCTACTGTTACTGTTTAGTGATCTCATAACATTAGATTCCCAGGAAAGTTCAGCGATAGGGGCCTGGAGGAATGTGTTTTGCATTTGGTGGGTGTTTCTCCCCTACTTTCCCAGGCTTGTATTGTAGCTGAATGCACACACACAGGTACACAATTCTGAACAGGAGCTGATTTCTCTTCCCATAAGAGAACAAGAACAATTCTACTTTATTTAAATAATATGCGGCTGGTAAGAGAGAAAACAATTTGTTGAGTATGTATAAATTGTTGTTTGTATTTAAATGACAGAGTGATGACCCCAGGCACACCATCTGTGCTCCTGGAGTGCCCACTGCACTAGACTATGTTCTTCTAGACCTCTCTTTGTGGGTTGATATATAGGTCTGTATGAGTATATAGACATTGTATTTAAATATAAATGAAATGTTACTATGGGTACTGTTTGCTAATTTGCTTTTTAATCATGTGCTGTGAAAACCTTTTATACCAATAAATACGGAAGTTTGTATTATTCCCTCTTTTAAACTCCAGCACCATAAACATTCCTGAGCATGTGCTGTTTTTTGATTGTATAGTTTTCTTCAAATTGCCTACATATAAAACTTGTGGCTAAAACTACGGCAATTTATTAAGACCTGTATATACATTGCCAAACTGCCTTTCCAGAAGGGTTTGCACTTAATCTCACTTCACCAGAAGATGAGACTCACTTTCCCTTCAGCCTTCCACAAATGTTAGTCATTTTGTTAAGTAAAAATGTGTTTCTCGTGTTCATTTACTATGTGTTTCCATCATGACTAAAGATGTTGCATTTTCACATTATTTATAATCACATTTTCTCATTTGTGAGTCATCTATTCAAAATGCAGCAAAATTACTCCGTGCTCCTCTCCTGTGTTTTACACATGGACTCATTTAACACCAGCTTCAAATGCTAATTCTGCACCAGGGTTCAAAGTGCCTACTATTTTCACAATGTAGTGGAAAGGTCACTGGGCAGTGACAAATTCCACCTTCCTGAATAATTATGTGTGAATCTAGGATTTTGTTTAGCTTCATTTGTGTGTATTTTTCCTCCTAAGTGCTCAGTTCTAAAATAGCCAAATTGTAACAATTTAAGCTGAATGAAAACAAAGCCATGCTTCCCAGCTTGTCCTTAGGAGGTGAGGAAAGAAGAGAGCTGGGAAGAGAAGCCATGAGCTCTTCTTGGGAATGAGTGCCTCTCACACCAGGAGCAGAGTCCTCATCAGAGAGGGTCAGTGGCTTGAACACTGAGTGTTCAAAAGGTGGCCGCAGGAACACTGCCTTCGTTACCCTTGTTTTCGTCACTTTAGTTTCCAGCACAGCTTTCTCCATGTTGAGGAAGTAGAGGAACAGATGGATGCATGTGTGCATGAGCCTGAGCCATGAACCAGAAAACCTGAGGACCAGGGTAAGCCCACTTAGGGAACCCATCAGCGTTCTCCATCCACCTGACTACTGCCCAAACCCACACCACATCCCTGCCACTCTTAGGGTGTAAAGGCTGGTGTGTGTGTGTGCGTGCACCTGCAAATCTATGCACACTCAACAGACAGCACCACTAACACCAGCCTCTATCTCTTCCTGGTTTTTGATCGTTTAGGAGAGGCTAAACAAGTGCAAAACCCGAGTGAATCACAGCACTCTAGAATGCTTGCTTACGGCTTCCTGAACATGATAGGCAGAGATTTTATGTACTAACTATGGGAAGAGCTGATGCTATGACCCAAGGTCTAGAGATGCAACCATCCCTGCAAAAGTGATCTCATAACATTACATTCCCAGGAAAGTTCAGTGATCGGGGCCTGGAGGAACGTGTTTTGCATTTGGTTGGTGTTTCTCCCTTACTTTCCCAGGCTTGTATTGTAGCTGAATGTACACACACAGGTACACAATTCTAAACAGGAGCTGATTGTTCTTCCCATAAGAGAACAAGAACAATTCTACTTTATTTAAATAATGTGTGGCTGGTTAGAGAAAAAACAATTTGCTGAGCATGTACAAATTGTTGTCTGTATTTAAATGACAGAGTGATGACCCCAGGAGCACCATCCATTCTCCCGGAGTGTCAGGTGCACTGGAGTAGACACCACAGTGGGCAGAAACAGCCACAGGGCTGTCATTCTCACCTACACACTGACACACAGAGAAATCCTAAAGAGAAATTAGAGCTTAGGTAAGGTCATGCTACTGAGGAATTTTGTTTGTGAACCTAGATTTGTTGCCTCCAGAACCAAGTTTGCTGCACCCGTTCAACCTGGCCTGGAGAAGCATACTTACACCACCAGTGCGACAGGTTCTCATCAGAGAACGCAACTGTAAACCCGGCACTTTCACCCACACTGACTAGTTAAGTGATGTGTGAGCAGGTGCTTGGACATTTTCCACTCTCTCTTTTTGCTAAGTGACTTGAAAGAGCTTTGCTTGACAACCCTTAATGAATTATATGAAAGAAAATGTCAACTTTCCAACAAATGGCAGTATTAAATCATTCAGAAGCGAAAAACATAGAAGACTGAATTCTAATTCAGATCCTTAAGCGACTCTTTCCTCTCTGTCCTAACATTAAGACCACCCAGAGAATGGGATTCATATGGAAAATGGTTCAATCATGATGTTATTTTTGAAGGCAGGAGGCTTGCCTAATGCCATTAAAAAAAAAAACTTTCCTCAATCTTCTTCTGTGCTTGAAATTTAGTAGTAGTAGAGAAGTTTTCCTTCATATCATGAGTTTTTATGGTGAGGAATCTTCATGTAAAATAAGGATTTTACACGTCCTAATAAAAATGTCAGGACAAAAACTCTAAAATATCACATGCAAAATTATAAGCCATATAGATAGAGCCTAGATTTGAGAGTTTACTGGCAAACCAACGTGAGAACTGACAGAGATGCAATAAAGACAACGAACTCGTGAATTCTGATAATTAAAAAAAACTAGTCACGCATAATAGACATTGCTGAGATAACAAAGGGCATTAGGGGCCAGCACAGAACACAGAACATTTAGGAGATGACTAAGGACTAGTTCAGGCTTCACATTCATGTTTCATACTTAAATGGACTGCACACTAAGGCTTCACATTCGTGTTTCATACTTAAATGGACTGCACACCAAGGCCAAAACTCTGTAGAAATCCTTTCCTTCAGGTGCTACTCGCACCCATACCTCTGCGGCTTGGAGAGATGATGAGGTTGACAGAAAAGGGCATTAAGGTCAGAAAATCCAGGACCCAAATGAGCCTCTACTATTAGCTTTTTATTTGGGCCTTAGTAAATTATGTCACCTCTAAACTGATATCCTTATTTTTAAGATTGAGATACTAATAAGAATTGTGTCAGGCAGTACATGTGAAGGCATCTAGAACTTAGAAACCTAGAACACAGAATACAGAAACCACCAGCTGAAAGCTAGCTGACTATGACAATGCACACACACACACACACACAGGACAAACAAATGTACACCTCTCAGGGAGGCGACACTTGCTTAAAATATTTAATTACAGTGGAAAGACTAAAGTTTGTCACCTAAGATAATAATTTAAAATGTAATATGTCTATAGAATTTATAATGTTTATATTCTTAAAAGATAATTGAACAGTATTTTCTCAAAAATTTAATAATATGCAAACCTAGAGATAGAAGTATTAATATTTTCTCTAGAGTAAAAATTGCTCATCAATCTCAGATTATCTTCTAATATGTTACTAATTTTCTATGATTTGTCTGAAAAACAATCATATTTGTAGTACAAACTAATTCATCCTGAAATTAGAATAAATCTAATGACTTCCAGTTATTTTCAGAGAAGAAAGGTTTGCTATTTGTCTCAGATCTACAAACCGATACAATCTATTAGTACCTCTGTAATTTCATGACACAAAATAAATGGAGAACAATAAGAGGAATAAGGAATTACCTATTTCAAATCTATTATTACCTCTGAACTCTCCACGCAAAGAGAAACAGAAGGGAATACGTGTGTGTACCCATGTACACCCCACACACCCTATATAGAATGTGGGGAACTTAATGCACTGCGAAATAATTTCTTCATATTGGATTTATACAGCATCTTCCCCTAAAGCCAGAAAACTCTCAGACAACCATCTTAATGTAAAATAAGGATTTTACACATCCTAATAAAAATATTAGGACAAAAACTCTAAACAAGAAAAATTATGATAAGCAATAGAGATAGATCCTAGATTTGATAGTTTCCTGGTAAACCAATGTGAGGGCTGGCAGAGATACAATAAAAACAATGAACTTGTGAGTTCTGATAATAATTCATAAAAAACTAGTTATGTATGAAAGACATTGTTTAGAAAACAAAGGGTATTAGGGTCCAGCAAAGAACACTGAATATTTAGGAGATGACCAAAGACTAGTTCAGTCTTCACATTTATGTTTCACACCTAAATAATATAGAGCAATGGTGTTTCTTCTTATCTTACATACAGAGAAATAGTGGAAGAATAGCTCACTGACTTGTAAAAAGTACAACTGATATTTAGAAATGCAGAGCAGTTTCCTCACTGACTAGGTCAAAGTAATTTAATTGCTTACATATGTCCAAATTCTAATTTTAAAGTAGCAAAAATATTGCATATTTAACAAATGTGTGAGGAGGACCAACTCTAGGTCTTCATACTGTGAAGATAAACACTTAATTCAAACCAAAAGAGGCACTATATCCAAAAGTCATTCTTAAATAAATAATTTTTATGATTGTAAGTTGTTAGTTCCTTATACAATCTTGTGCACAAAAACTATTTGGTTAATTGTATCAAACTATTATGATTCGCAAAAACAAAATAAAATTGAACTACATTTCAATTAATAGTACTTCAATACTTAACACATAACTATTTTCATCTTGTTCCTGATAACCTATCATAACCATCCTCTTTCTGATACATTATTCTTTCAGAAGCACTATTTTGTCACTGTATCAGATGAATTTACAGCCCCTAAGTATTTGTTTATACAGTACCTCAAACTTAGATTGAGAATCTAGCCAGAAACTTTTTCAAATTGTTCTGTAAATAAAAACACATCACCTTTATGGTTAGATAATTCCCAAAGCAATTTCAGGATGAAAGAAACTTAATTCTACCCAATAGTCTGGAGTGTTCTTATTTCACAGTGCAACCCACCTAAGCCCAAACTTCTTAGAAGTCACCCTATAACATATTCCCTTTGTTGTGATAAAAATAAATGAACAGATTCCAAACCAAAAACTTCAAAAAGACCTTGTTTTCTTTTTTAAAGTTCCCCACTTTACTTAGGAGCACACTGAGAATTGAAAAAGCAAGATGAGTGGTTTACCAGCTGTGTAAGTTTGCTCTGGGATTCCAAATGCATGTTTTCTTCAGGAAAATGACAGAGAAGATACACCTACCTGTGTCCTTCTCAAGAACTCTGAATGTCACATGGAGATGCCCACAATAGGCAAATCATGGCCTCCAATATTTGGCACTTTTTAAGAACTCTGGCTACTTAATTTGTATGAGTAAAACTATCACAAGAGGGCTATAAACAGCATCTCCTGTTCACTCTCTCTAAAGCACACCAAATAAAAATACTTTCACCATTCTCCCATGCCAGCAATTCACCAGTTATGATAACATTCAATAAATTTCAGTTAAATAAAAAACACTGTGGTATAAGATACAGGATGTAACAAGTACGGACAGCTCACATTGGACATCCCAGTGCTTGAGATTGAGCTAAATTGATTTTACTTTCGGAGCATCTTGACTTCTCCGTCACTTATCCGATGGCAAAGACTGTCACTGTATGTTTTCCTGGGATACTGGCATACGTGCATGGCTACCTTTCCTTATTTGTAGAACCTAGAGGAAAAAGCTAAAGACTAGAAACTCATTTTAATCTTCTGGACCTTTTCATCTGTTTTTGCTATTGGTTTAATTCTTAAATTATAGTTTGTTTTAGTTTTCTGTTGGATATTAATAACACAATAGATCTACTGATTCTGATTATATTGTCTTTTATTTATTCAAAGCAGATTGAGTTTGTTTTACCTGACAGATTCCTTAATAGTCCATAAGTAATTTCTAATGTGTTTCTAAAATTTTATTAATTGATGCTCATTTAAACTTATTTTATAAACAATAGATGTTATAACTCTATGTTTTTCAAACTGTTTTTGAAATATGTTTTAAAATTCCTATGCAAAGTAAGAAAAGATGCATTTCCATTATCGCTATCTGCTCTTAGGCCATTTTGATATATTCAAACTCATGTTCACACCCTTATACAAACAGTAAAGAAAATATAAATAAAATCTTCAGGAGCGATTACCTTCTTTTGGGGATAATGTCTATAAACTGATACAGATATAACCAAAAACACTCAAATTTAAACTAGAAAATGGAATGGAACAGAGCTGATTCCAGCATCATTTAGTAATACTAGACAACAACAACGCTGTCATTCTGTATTTCAAATATGTAAGGTAGTAGGACTGATATTTTGGTTAGGCAAATACCTTGCCAGAAACAAAGAAAATTAAACATTCCAGTGAATCACCTGTCAAACAGCCAATGGCATTAGGTTTCTGTCTGGATTTTGCTTCTGACTCAATCATGGTGGTCCTCACTCCCCTTATCTACCCTGAATAATATTTTAGAAGCACCTCGTTATAAAATAAGCTCCTTGGAAATGCCCTTCCGAGATCTGCATGTGGCTGACTTCTTCTTGTTTAGTTTTGAGCTCAAAGCCTTCAGTGAATCTGTTATTCATCATTCCAACACCTCATTTAATTTTCTATTTGGCTTTCGTTATTATTGGAAAGTGAGTTATTTGCTCGCTCATGTTTAAAATGTTTTATTATCTGTCTCCTCCATGAGAATATTCACTGGAAGAGTCCAAGAACACTCACCCTTCTTGCTCCCCATTTTACCCCAGAACCTAGACTAGTGCCTGGGACCTCAATAAACACGTTAATGGCCGGGCGCGGTGGCTCAAGCCTGTAATCCCAGCACTTTGGGAGGCCGAGGCGGGTGGATCATAAGGTCAGGAGATCGAGACCACCCTGGTCAACATGGTGAAACCCCCGTCTCTACTAAAAATACAAAAAATTAGCTGGGCACAGTGGCGCATGCCTGTAATCCCAGCTACATAGGAGGCTGAGGCAGGAGAATTGCTTGAACCCAGGAGGCGGAGGTTGCGGTGAGCCGAGATCGCGCCATTGCACTCCAGCCTGGGTAACAAGAGCAAAACTCCGTCTCAAAAATAAATAAATAAATAAATAAAATAAACACGTTAATTAAAATTTTAAGATGCAATTTAAAATGTTTATGATTTGGAGCTGCCTATTTGGATAAGATTTTCTCTTGGCTAGGTTTGCTTTAGAGATCACTTAGAACAGGCACAATGGTAACAGACCATCACATTATGCTCAATTTTTGATACAAACTGCAAAAGTGCCAAGTGTCACGTGAAAGGTTTCTGTCCCCCAAGAAAGCAAAACCAAACCCAAACCTAGGGACCTCCCATAACATCTACTGCATATGACCAGCAGTTTCCCCATCTGGAAAGGCTCATCCTACCCAACTCAAGTCCAGACCTTATAAATGTCCTCCAACGGTGCCTGTTTTGCCATACTGCTAAGCTCAGCCATGTGTTATTCTCCCTCACAAGCAGGAAGGTCAGTAAGCCCAGCTTTGCTTGATGAACGCACTTTTCCAGCAGGTCTGGAAGAGAACAGTATATGTTGCAAAAATATTTTTGAGGTTTGAGCAAAAGAACAAAGGTGGGCTGGACTCACGGAGTGCTAGTATGGACCTAAGGCTTATTTTATATTCTTGTTGGGAAACCAAGCACAAAGTTCAGAGAATAAGTTTTTCTCTAACTCTGTGTGTATATTTACTTCTTCATTCTTCTTATCTCCTACATGGCCTTTTCTTATATCCAACAAGTGGAGCTTTTGATGTTTTTCTGAGCTTCAGAGCTGAAATGATTGCCTTGGGATGGAGTTAAATTATTTACTGGATTTCAATCAAACATCACTTTAGTTAAAATATTAGATCAAAACGTGATGTATGGGCCTTTTAAGTGTTTTCAAAATTGAGTAAAAACGTTCTTATTACCTTTCAGAATCTTGAAAAAGCCCAAAAAGCATTTCCGATTTGACTACTCAGAGAAAATGTTACAGGAGCTTCCATCTTACCTTACTTTTAATGCATGGCATATAAAATACAAGAGTATAGGTAATAGAACAAACAGCATGGGCTCGAGCCATAAATTCTTCACAAAAGAAATCACAAGAACAAATCCATATTTTATTTCTAACAAAGATAACAGAAGCTTGAATAATACCAGAAGGAGATTAAAACAATGCAATTGTTTCAGAAAGAATTTACCTATTTACTTCTCTGCTCAGGTATCTCTTCCCAGTAGGAAAGTCAAACAAATATGAAATGATAAATAGCCTGGTTGAATTTCTGTAGTCTTTTGTCCTAGATTTAACTCATGAGAAAGAAAACAATGCTTATGTTTTTCCCTTACTTCTTGGCATGGTGGGCAGAATGTCTACATTTTCCCACCACTCCACATAGTTTTTGAAAGCCTAATTACATTTTCTTATCTTTTAATGCTGTTGAATACATGCAAGTAACAACATTAAAGCTATACAGCATTCTACAAACAAACATTATTTTAATTAATAACACAGGGATTGTCAATCTTCAGCATTGAGATTGAGGTCCAGTTTTGAGCAAGGACTTGTCTTTCTTTTCATGAAATCATTGATTCAGTCCTTCAGCTAATGGTATTTGTGACAGAAGTGACTGTAGCACAAGCAGCAAGGAGAAAAGCCCACTGGACTGGGTCATCACAAACATGGCACCCACTCTGAGTCCAAACTTTTTTTTTTTTTTTTTTGAGACGGAGTTTTGCTGTTCTTACCCAGACTGGAGTGCTATGCCACGATCTCAGCTCACCGCAACCTCCACCTTCTGGGTTCAGGCAATTCTCCTGCCTCAGCCTCCCGAGTAGCTGGGACTACAGGCGCGCACCACCGTGCCCAGCTAATTTTTGTATTTTTAGTAGAGACGGGGTTTCACCTTGTTGACCAGGATGGTCTCGATCTCTTGACCTCGTGATCCACCCAAAGTGCTGGGATTATAGGCGTGAGCTACTGCCCCCGGCGTGAGTCCAAACTTTTCACTAACCTCTAGTGCATCTTGCATTGGTGTTTTCATGATTTGGTCACCAGACATATCCAGCTATATTTTCCACTCTATTCATCTATGCACCCTGTTCTAGAGCCACATGGGATTCCATGTTATTTATTGAAGTACCAAGATGTGCCACTTGAAAGGAGTTTTGAAGCTATCATTGCCCCGATTTAATGGTATGTCTTCTTTCTTTTCTCAAGAGTAAGATCTTGGATATCCATACACGTCCTTACAATTTTGGTATTCATATCACATTGCACATATTAGTTGAAATAATATATTTTGTTTGGAATTCAATAATTTCATAATAAAATGAAGTCATTTGAGGATAAACATTGACAGCATAAATATTTGTACTGTGCCAATCACAATAAAATGTCAAATATTAATAATAGGTTTATATTTATATACTGAGGAATTTGCACAGTGTTACATGAGACATAATTACAAATATGTTCATAAGCATTTATTTTATATATGAATTTTACAAAATTATAATAGTATGGTGAATTAAATATTTATTAATACAGTAAAAAATACTGCTATTAATACACATACTAATAAATTATTAGTTATAAGAGTAAACATTTTTCCTTTTGTAAGAATAGGACTATAAAGACATGTCTCCATTGTGTTTGGTGTTCAGAAAGTAGAAATTTAAGGTAATAGTCAGAATTGTTCGAAAAATCAAATATTAAATACAATTAAAGAACAATTGCTCTATTTAAAAGTCTGTTCTGCTTTAAGAAATATATATGTGTATACATATCTATTACGCACACATATATATGTATGCACATACAAGCCACTAACACAGATATCAACATTTCTATTTTAAATATAAGGAATTTGAGTTTGAGAAAGTTAAATAACTTGCCTAGAGTCTAAGATTTGGTAAATAATTATGGGTAATGCTTTGTTCTGCTTAATAATAGCTGAACTATAAAAAAGTTACTCCAAGATCATAAATGAAGAAAATATTTTTTAATAAATCCAAAGAATAAAAATTACAGTTCCTAACTGCAATAGAATTAAATAAGAATCTATAGCAATAAGACTACTCAAAAACCCCAAATATATGAAATCATACAACATGCTTCTTAAAATTATATGACAAAGATAACATCATAAGAGAAGTTAGAAAGTAAATTACTACTAAATCACTATAAAATATTTGGCAAATAAATTATAATATGGAGGAAAACGTATAGCTTTACTCCTTTCTAAAAAAGAGAGAGCCAAATTAGTGACTTTATATTCCACTTAACTCATAAGAAAAAGAAGAACAGACTAAATCCAAAATAAATAAAAGAGTAAGAATAAGAAAAAATGAGTGACGTAAAAAAAGACAATTGGCAAATAATAAGTTAAAATGTAGTCTTTAAAAAAATCAAGAAAATTGGCAAACTTGCAGCTAAAAAGATTATAAAAGGGAATTAATATGTATCAGCAACAAAAAAAATGAAAAATCAGTGTTATCATATATTCCTCAGACCTTAAGTGGACTTATAATAATACCGGCTGAATATTTCTTATCTGAAATTCTTAGGACCAGAAGAGTTTTAGATTTTGGATTCCTTATTTTGAATTTTGGAATATTTGCAGACCTATAGATGAGCCCCAACACTAAATATAAAATTCATTTGATTTCATGTACACCTAATATACATAACCTGAAGAGAACTTTGATAACATTTTAAAGTATATATGCGGCCCATCAAAGGAGGCCAGTTGTAGAATTTTCCACTGATGAGGTCATCTTGGCTCTCAAAACATTTTGGATCTTGGAACATTTGGGATTTGGGATTTTATAATCAGGGATGCGCAACCTGAATTAATAACTGTAGCAACATATTTGAAAAGTAGAAATCAAGTGGATAAATATCTTGACAAATATAATTTATCAAAATTGACACCAGAAGAAAGAGAAAATCTAAACAGCCCTAAATCTAGAATACATATTGAATCTTTTATTAAGATTCCCAAAAGAAAACTCCAGGCACAGATTTTTCTGTCTTAAATTTTATCTAGAAATCACACCAAAATTATACAAACAGTTTCAGAAACAGAGGAAGAGAAAACAGTTCGGCTCATTTTGTTGTTATTGTTTACCCTCTCCTTTACAGCAAAATCTAAAAAAGTCTACAAAAATGAGAAATTGCAGAAAAAAGCCCCTCATGTATACAGACACAAATATTTTAAATAAACTACTGTAAGTCAAACCCAGCAATATATTTGAAAAATATACTGTTCCTTATGACCAAGTAGACTGTATTCTAAAATGAGAAAGTTCGATTGAAATTTCACAAAAGTAACTCAATGTAACTGAACACATAAACGGAAGAAGAGCAAAAATTCTACCATTTAAATTGATACCAAAATCATATAAAAAATTACGTAGTTATTCATAACAATATCCTCAGCAAACTAATGATAGAAAACTTTCTCAAGCAGATAAAGGACATTTGTGAAAAAGATTTTTCACAAGCAATGTATTAGTCCAGTTCCAGGCAGAAGACAAAAATTCCCATCACCAATTTCAACAGGGAAATTTAATATAAAAAACGATTAATTTATGTAAGATTAAATGCAAAGAGAGGTAAAGAGAACTGAAAAAAATTACAAACGGCGGAAATCTTGACCTGGTTTTACCTGGAGGCTCAGGCAGTGTACTCAAAGAAGATAAAAGCAAAAGAGGATGCTCTCCTGGCTGAAATTCGAAGCTTGCTGAAGAGGGAGCATTTAGTGGTCCACCAGGCAGTGAAAATGTGTGCTGAGGCTCAACATCTCCAGGCAGTCAAGCAATGAGTGCCAGCGAGTGTCTGTGGGACCTTCTGGCAAGCTGCCCAATGCGGGTAATAGCAAAACTATGGAAATGGTTGTCCCTGGCTATCCTGCACAATGCTACTGACACATAATCAGAAGCAGAAATTAGTAAGAACGTCTCTTCCTTCTGCTGTGTCCATGCAACACCCTCTGATGAGAAAGCTGAACATAGTGGCAGCTGGTAAATATGAGGGTTTATGAGGTTTGGCTCTGGAATCAAAGCAGGGGAAAGAAGTGTAGGTTTGGAACTGAAGGGCAATACGTTAACAGCTGGCACAAGCAACACTGTTGGTGTTAACGACGGAATTCATTACTTCCCACCTGTGTTGCTCACTTTTACCACTTCCATGCAACATTGTACCGAAGGAGCTGGGCATTTCAATACAGCATCCAAAAGAAGGCAAAAAAGGGAAAGTTGAACTGCCTCTCTTTACAGATGATTTGGTTGCTTCCATGACAATTTCTCATGGAATATTTAAAACAACTACCAGAATTAACTGAATTTAGGAAGGTCACAGAATACAGGTTAATATTTTTAAAATTAGTTAAATGCAAAGTTTTATTATATGTCACATGAAATCAGGAAAGACAAAAGAAAAAATACGTAAACTAGACTTATTCAAGATTAAGAAGTGTTCAAAATATACCATTAAAATGCTAAACTTGGGTGGAAGAAATTATCTGTAATACATATTTTAGTCAAAGAACTTGAATTTGAAATATTTAGAAAACTCTGATGGAGAAGACAAAAATTACAATAAAGATAGGCAAAATATTTTAACAGATACCACGCCAAGGAAGATATTTGAATGATCAATAAGCACATAAAAATACTAACATTATTGGTCATCAGGGAAATACAAATTCAAATGACAATAAAATAACACTCTACTATATACCCATTAAAATGACAAAAAACTAAAAAGGCTGAATACCCCAAATACAGGCAAAGACAAAGAATGACTAAAATTAATCACTTCAGGTGGGAATTTAAAATGGGACTAGAAAACATTTTAGTCACTTCTTCAAAAATTTAACATAAAACATATTACCTACCCACTCCACTCTTGAATGTTTGACCACAGAAATTAAACCATTTTCCCCACAAAGGTTTTTATGCAAATGATATAGGAGCTTTATTTCTAATAGCTAAAAACTGTGAGGGGAAAAACAAATGTCTATCAAAGTGATAAACTAAATGTGGCATATTCGTATAATGGAATTCTGCTTAACCATAAAAGAAAACCTTTTTATATAAAGAAATGTGGATGGATCTCAAAATGATTATCCTGAGTAAAAGAAGTTAGGCATATATATATATATATATATATATATATATATGCATTTTCTAAAATATTATATATACCAAATTTTATATATATACATATATATAATACACATATGATATATACATATACATATATATAATTTAATATATAATTTAGAAAAAATTTGGTATATATAATGTATATATATATATATGTGTGTGTATATATATATCTATATACTGCACATATATATGCCTAACTTCTTTTACTTATATATGTATGTATGCATATATATACACATACATATGCATATGTATATACACATATGTACATATGTATATACACACATATACATATGTACATATACATACACATACATATATAAGTAAAAGAAGTTAGGAACACAGATGCATTATGTATATAATACATATATAACATATGTGTATATATGTATTATATATGTATGTATATATATAATTTGGTATATATATTTTAGAAAATACATATATATTATGCCTAAGTTCTTTTACTCAGAATAATCATTTTGACATCCATCCATATACTTTAGAAAATGCAGAATATATATATATATATACACCTAACTTCTTTTACTCAGAATAATCATTTTGAGATCCATCCATATTATATATATATATATATATGTGTGTGTGTGTATATATATATATATATATGTGTGTGTGTGTATATATATACATACAAACATATATAAGTAAAAGAAGTTAGGCATATATATGCATTTTCTAAAATGTATGTATGCATGTATATATACACAGACATATATACATACATACATATATAATTTGGTATGTATAATATTTTAGAAAATGCAAACTAATTCATAGTGACATAACACACTTGAGTCATTTTCTGGCAACAGAGTAGAACGAGGGATGGATTACCAGGGGTCACAAGAAAAGTTTTGTGGGTGATATAAATATTTGTTAGCTGGATTGTGGTGTTGTTTCATGGTTATATACAAATCTCATCCGATTTCATTTTTTCAATATATGCACTTTATTGGTTACAAATATATCTTAAAATGTGAATGACGGCAAGTAAAGAACTCATTTATCAATCTAGTTTTCAAAATGACTATCTCTAGCTGTTGTGGAAAGAAATCCAGTATGTATCCTAGGAAAACTGGGCTCTCTGTGTACCAGAATTCTAATTTAGGAAACCAAAATAGGAGGTTTGCAGAACAACTTGGCAAATCAACTACTGTACCAAGAATGAGATGACCTTCATTCATGTAAAGGATTGGTGACATGTGCATACACTTCTGGTAGATCAAACCATACCACTGCAACACAAGGTATATAGGGAAAGGGTTAGCTAGTCTATTGTACAAAAGTTCATTGAGCTCTTCTTGTCAAATCTCTCCATTCTCTAAAGAAAGTAACCGACATCTAGAAAGACTCAACCTCTTTTGGGGCTGACTTCTTTGGATGTCTTTTCCAGTCCTCTCTGGAATCACGAGCATATGGCATGGACAAGGCTGCAGTTGTCAATTAACCTTCCAGATCAGAGGTTGAAGCTGCTGCTACCCAGGCGGATTGCTTTTCGCCTGCACTGGATTTTAAACCTGAGGGGGATTTCACATAATGAAGATTCTTTTCTGCTGATGAACAACGGAAGACCCGGGATGTTGGGCAAGGCTCACGTTTTTGCCTGGCAACGGTGGGTTTGTGCTCAGCAGTAGCTGCTCTGTTTACATGGGGCATGATTCTCAAGCTCGCCAGCTTTATTTTGCTATAAATTTATTTATTTTATATTTAAAAAATTTATAAATATAAATTTATTCATTTTTTTACTATAAATTTATTTATTTATTTCAGACGAGGTTTGACACATGGTCTGTTTCACTGATTCACACTCTCTGCCTGACTCTCGAGGGTATTCAAGTTTGTCACCCTGTCAAGTCCAGAAAGTGACCCAGAAAGACCTCAAAGTCCACATCAGACCCTCCTTAGCCTTTCAAACTACATTCATTTCCATTTTGGGTGGTGGGCAGTGAAAACACTGGCACTCTTTTTTAAAATTAAAATGTGTTCCTGGTAGAGATTAGCAGCTTCCCTAAATTAACAACTCTTTGAATAGATAAGTTTATCATAAGTTTATTCTTTATTCAATTTGTTTGCTGTTTATACCATAGAGATCATGAGAAAACCAGAAGAATGGCAATAATATTTTAAAAGAGAAAGTGTTCTCATAGTTGGGCAGATTAAACTAGGATGTTACAGATGAGAGAAGAACCAGGATGTGAACACGCCAGGAAAAATGAGAGGACGGGAATGTTGCATGGAAAGGAAATAGAAAGATCTACAACCCCCCTCATCTACACAGCACATTCTCACCTTCTACTGTTTAAGCAGAAGTCATCCCAATGTCAGTTAATTTTCCTTTACTGGACATAGCTGAAAAGACTGAGAGAAGTTGAGGACCTCTTAAAAATTCTCATTAGAGGGTCAAGTTTCAATGCAAAATGTAAATGATCTTTTCAACATCCCTACGTTAGTGACATGCACTGCATTTTAAAGGACTTGAGTCTGAGGGTGTCTTATTTTAATAAGTGCACATTTATGAACACAATCATAGTATATACTCAGAATGAATCCACCATTGTAAAGTGTGTATGTTCCATTTCCTTCCTACCTGAACCATCTCTAGTCCAAAGTAGGATTTCCCTGGCTCTCCTATATGCAGTAGCAAATACAAAGTCATAACATACCCCATGTATTTGCATTTTAGAAATATTTAAACTAAAAAAAATGTTGTTGCCTAAGTGCATAAAGTGTGAAAACCCCTAAATGTAAGCAAGAAAATATAATGATTATAGTATCTGTATCATATTCAAGATAAGCTTGCACTATACATTTTTGAGACAGAGTCTCACTCTGTTGCCCAGACTGGAGTGCAGTGGTATGATCTCAGCTCATTCCAACCTCTGCCTCCCAGGTTCAAGGCATTTATGCCTCAGCCTCCCAAGTAGCTGGGACTGCAGGCTCGCGCCACCACGCCTGGCTAATTGTTGTATTTTTAGTAGAGACGGGGTTTCCCCATGTTGGCCAGGGTGGTTTTAAACTCCTGACCTCTAGTGATCTGCCTGCCTCAGCCTCCCAAAAAGCTAGGATTACAGGTGTGAGCCACTGCACCTGGTCAGGCTTGGTATATTTTTGATAGGACTATGGTGGACTTGTAAGAATTGACATTACGATCAGAGAAAAAAATGCCAGGGAAGATTCATGTATAGACCATGAGAAATTGGGAAGGTATCTCCTTTCAAGAGCTATTTTAGGAAGTTTTCAGGAGGCCAAGGTTTTCTTTAGCTCAATTTTCCTCTTTTGGCTGAGAGGACACAGCCTGCATGAAGCACTCACTTGTGTTATTTCTGCTTCCTCTCTGATTCTCTCAAATTAAAATATACCCTATTCATTGGGGGAACTGTTTCCTTGAAGCTGGGAGCCAGCCACATTTATTTTTTTAATGCTAGTAATTTCTAAAGGAAAAGGTAACAGATATTGGTTATAAAGTCTATAGAAGGAAGTAGTAATCTGACAATTGCTGTAACTCTGAGCCTCCTGTTTGAGGGTTTAGTGTGAGATCAATACAACATTTGAGCTTGGGAAGTTGTGCTGAAAATAGCGTTGAGAGAAAACTGTGTGATCTTAAAGTGACTGTAAGAAGGAGGTCAAGAGCTAGCCTCAGGACATGGAGCCACAGAACTCCTATTAGGGTCAGGACAGCAGGGTGCAGGGTGAGGCAGGGCATGGCACCAGCTTGGGTCTGAGGAAGCACTCTGCTGTGGGCTTTACGCCAGCTCTTGCAAAGACTGTCCCCACCCTGACCCACCCTTCAGGACAAGGAGGCCCCAGAGAAACAATTGGAAGGCTTTATTCACTTAGATATCAAACCCTGGAGCCCGTGCAGGCTTCTGAATTCTATTCTAGTTAATACTGCAGGTTAAGCAAGAAAGATATATGCAAGAAGAAAATTGAGTTAAATATTTGCCTTTTTGATTTTTGATTATTCTTAGCACATTCAAATACAAGGTGAATCAAATTTCTCTGCCAAGCGATATGTGAGTGTATTCATTGCGGTAAAGCAAGTAACTGATTCATATTCTAAGATATATTATATTCTTTTTTAAAAAAATTTGTGAATTAAAGTGAACTAACATATTTTTATATAGCATTCATTCCTTTTGAACTTATTTAGTAAGCAACTATACATTTCAATTATATTTCACCTAATATTATACAACGAAAACTAACTTGTTTGTTCTAAATGCTTAGGTACTCTATGTGTTTAAAGGATAAATCAGCAATAGACTTTGCTGTCTAATCACTTAAAATGAGCAGGGTGGGGGAAAGATGAAAAAGCAAATCTTAAACCAAAAAAAAAAAAAAATCACTCAGCTTCAAATTTGATCATCCACATAAAGCTCATTTAAAAATCCTGAAAACTTTGGGAAATCTCATTATTTATAGTTCTTTTTTATTTTATTTATTTATTTATTTATTTATTTATTTATTTAGAGACGGAGTTTCGCTCTTGTTACCCAGGCTGGAGTGCAATGGCACAATCTCGGCTCACCGCAACCTCCACAATTCTCCGGGTTCAGGTAATTCTCCTGCCTCAGCCTCCTGAATAGCTGGGATTACAGGCGGCGCCACCATGCCCAGCTAATTTTTTGTATTTTTAGTAGAGACGGGGTTTCACCATGGAGACCAGGATGGTCTCGATCTCTTGACCTCATGATCCACCCGCCTCGGCCTCCCAAAGTGCTGGGATTACAGGTGTGAGCCACTGCGCCTGGCACTATTTATAGTTCTTTATTGCATATTAATACTGATGGTTTCTCATCAAGTTATTTCAACAAACTACTTTTGTGGATTTGCTACCTGAAGAAAAAAGAAGTCAACTAACAATCTTACTGATTTTTGACACTTTGTTTCTTTTCTCATAAACCAATGATTAAATAAAATGATTATGTCATTTGCTTTTGAAAGACAATGTAAAATAATTAGTAAAATGATTTGTTGATGAAATTTGGTCATGCCTAATATTGTGTGAAACCCACTTCCTTCCTGACACAATGCCCAATGTCCCCTCCTGTTCCTGGTCACTTCAACTGCTCTGGGACTCCCTGGCCTCTGGTGGCTACCTCTGCCCAGCAAAAAAAATAACAGTCTCTCCCCTCAGCTAGTTACAGTTTATCTCTTTCAGCTTGGGCTTCTGAATAGAAAAATAACATAGATAGACACATAGAAATAGTATAGACAATTATAGGTATTGCTGCAAATCAGAGGTTTTCACCCTTGGCATCTCTGACACTGTATGGCAGATGCTTCTCTGTCATGTGAGATATCCTGTGCACTGCAGGAGTTCAATCAGCGTCTCTGGAATAGACCCGTCAGATTCTAATGGCCACTATCACGCTGCTGTGACAATAAAAAATGTCTCTAGATATTGCCAATGTGCCCTGGGACATAAAATTACCCCCAGTAAAGAAAGATCGATAGAAGCACATACGTATACATATGTTATATATACTATATATACTATATATGTATATATTTACACATTTCTACATGTGTATATATACACAGTATCAATTTTCCATTGAATGATTTGTAAAAATTTTCTTTAGTTCTTTTTCTAAATTTTCTTGTAGTTCTAAAAGTACATCTTATAAATTAAGAGAACTAATTATTGGTATTTTATACCTATTGTAAATATTTTAACTTGTCATTTGCCTTTTGAGTGTTAAGTTTTAGGAATACAATTTTTCACTCTCTCTCGCACACACACACACACACACATATATATTTCTAGAGTGTGTGTGCATATATATATATACAGTATCACTATATACACACACATAGAACTATAACCACATGTGCACATACCCATAGATAGAGAGACAAAGACACAGGATAGGCATAAACATAGATATAATTCAGCATAAAAATTTCAAGGACAGCAAACACAAACAGGAAAAAGAAAATGTAAAAATAAAACTGTTCTCACCCATGGCCTACCAGGGACACTAAAATGGCCTATTTTTCCTGGATTAAGGCAATATTTTTACCTTGATTAAAATTATACTGGCTGGTAGAAAGCCCTCTGTGAGCCCTCAGGTGAGTTAGATACCCTCTGTGAGCTTCCCAAAGCCTTTGCTGAAATCATGAGAGCTTGTTCAAACTACATATAGATCAGGAATCTCCGAGCTTCCACCATCATCTAGAAATTCATTGATGGTATTTTATTATGAGTTATTACACACCATTTATTGAAAGAGCATGAAACATTGGAAGAAATTGAATACTCTGACACTATGTTTTATTATTAAATGAAAAATGTATATGAGAGATCTTTTCAGATCAGCAAATAAAATCCCATTCATTGTTTTTAATGGCAATTTGTATTGTAGAGATGCTCTAATTTACTTAACTAGTGATACTTAAAGTCTCCATGATGTACTTAGATATCCTTGACTTTTAACATATTATCAAAATGAAACGAAAATGCTCCTTTACATATATTTTGTCACATTTGAATGTATATTTGTAGAATACCTTCTTAGCTAGAATTTCTGAGTAAAATGGTTTGTACTTCGTTTTAATGAAAAAAAATTCAAAATATCTATACGAAAATGTTGCAGCAACTTAATATTCTATGGAGAAGACATAGAAGCATTTATTCAATATCCTCAAAAACTCTGTTACTAAAATGTTAAAGTGTTCCCCTTCAGAATGGTGAGCTATTACACTGCATTGGTTTAAATTGGTTTGAATATACTTATTGGCACAAATGTATTATATTTGGAATTCCTATTTATGTTTTACCCACTTTTCAATTACGTGATTTTTAAAAAAAACTTTCTTGTAGCTCTAGAAGTGCATCTTACAAATTTAGAAAAATAATTATTTTTCTTTCATAGCTATTAGAAATATTTTAACTTAATTTTTCATTTGCCTTTTCAATGTTAAGTTTTAGGAAGTCTAATTTTTCAGTCAGTTATATTTGGGATTTCTAATTATGCACTCTGCCTAGAAAGACACTCAGACGCTATTATAGCATTTTTATATTCCATATTAATATTTAGATTGGTGATCTAACATATTTATTTTGTTACAAACAGCAAAGACTAGATTTACTATTTTATAAAATAGTGTCAGCATTCAGATATTTATGACCAAATCAAAAAAAATATCTTTGTCTGCTAATAATGCTGTCATGTTGCAAACTGTTTGGCTGTCTTCTTGTTCTTCTGTTCTCTTTGTGTAGATCTGAGTGAGTTTCCTTCATCTTTAATTGTACAGGATAAACGTCCCAGGAAGCTCCTTCTCTCTAGCCAACTGCAATATTTGAATACTTTTCCCCACACCTATATTTATGAATATCTAAAAGATTTCTCTGCTTATATTAGTATGGTTTTGCTACTTAAAGAAAAAAGCAGAGATATGGAAATGAACCATCTGTTTTTAGCTACCGTGAAACACAGCCCCACAGCCTGAGGAGGTAGTGGCCAGAATTCACACGCCTGTCAAAATTTCCTCATAGTATTGCAAACATAATTATTATCTCTCTTACATGTTTTCTTATTTTTATCGCTAGAATTTATAACTACTAGTCATTTTATCCTTTTTCTTAGCCAATGACAGTATAGCAAACACACACACACACACACACACACACACACACACACACACACACACACAGTTTTTCTCAACCAAGGCTGCATATTAAAATCACTTGGGGAAGAAGAGAATTAGGTATATCCATGATGAGACCACAATCTCACCCCTGAATCTCCGTGTTAATTGGTCTTCTTCTTCTCTCTAGCCAACATCAAAAAAAAAAAAAAAAAGACAAAAACACTCAAATTTAACCAATAATGACTGAGCCCACCTAGGGGGTCACTAATCTAAAGCATGTGTTGACAAGAGAATTTAAAAGATATATAGAGAAAAATTATATTTTATTTCATCATCCTAAAATCTGTATGTAGAACAGTGACAAAATCACATAATAATGGGAATATTATGGGTTTATCTGAGTGGACCAAACACCTCTGCTGTCCACCTCTGGTGTCCTCACGAAGGTACAATAACCTGTTGAAGCAGGTTTCTAAGCATTGATGGGTTTCTGTGATCTGACATCTGTGCTCCAGCTAAGGAATCACCTCTGTGTGATAAGTTCTTCCACTGGTTCTTCCCTGGAGCTATCCAGGCCCTGGTTCTCTATCCCCCCTTACCCTGTACTGGTCATATTTGCTAGTCACTCTCTCAGTCCTGACTGCACAGGTGGCCCAATGGCATCAGTAAGATGTCAAGACATGTGTGGTGTTCACATGAGGCTGGTGTCCCCATAAAAGCTTTTACATTGGGTTTATCCTGTGATTATCAGAGTCTTAACCTGGCATTAATCACCAGCCAAACTAAAAATAAAATAATACTTTGTGTTTTTTTTTTTTTTTTAATCAGCCCATTGATCTGTGAATGGCTCCCTTAAGACCTCATAGCAACTACCGAGACAGAAAAGCAGAATGTAGGCAAAGCCAGGTCTCCAGTCTAATGTGATCCTAATGTACCTGAGACCTTACTTTAACCCTTGTACATCCATAAGTTCTGAATATCACCAGATATGCTTTATGTTCCATAAGTGTTGTCATAAAT
This sequence comes from Saguinus oedipus, assembly GCA_031835075.1. Taxonomy (NCBI): domain Eukaryota; kingdom Metazoa; phylum Chordata; class Mammalia; order Primates; family Cebidae; genus Saguinus; species Saguinus oedipus. The sequence goes on along the minus strand of CM063182.1, from coordinate 38,773,439 downwards.
GTTAACTATCCACAATAAAATTTGTTTTAAAAACCATTTAATACACTCAAATGCATTATTACAGTTAGAAAACTGGAAAAAACTAGGCTATTTCAGCAACACTTATTCATGATTTTCTGATTATAATTGCCCTGCCACATTCACCTCTAACCTCTTCATTATCGGACCTGCAGAAAATTAGGGGTAATCTTGTTAAAGTTAGAAAGAGCGAGGAACTTGAGGTAAATGCCAGAGCTATTTCCCTAGGCCTTGTATTTTACAATTATCATGAAATAATACATCCTGATTTTCTATATTGAGTGGTAAAATTTCCCTTCATTGATTCACCATTATTTACTTTCTGAATTTCTACGTAGTTTCTCTTTGACCTTTGATGTTAACATTTTTTCACAGTTGAATATTGATATAAACCTCAATTGTTTCCTGATTTGTGACAGGTAAATAAAACTTTGAATATAGAGAACATGTGCTAATTGTCAGTCACCACATGGGATGGGTAACTCATGCTTATTTAGGAGGAAGTTATATTAAGTCTTGTTGGGCCCTGTGCACAGAGGTAGTGATGAGTGACTCTGAATCAGGAATACTGTAATTCAAAATTCCCCATGAAAATCTATTAACGATTTGAAAGTCAAGATTTCTTCCAGCAATCTGGGAGGCCAAGGTGGGCAAATCACCTGAGGTCAGGAATTCTAGACCAGTCTGGTCAATGTGGTGAAACTCCATATGTACTGAAAATACAAAAATCAGCCTGGCATGGTGGTACATGCCTGTAATCCCAGCTACTTGGGAGGCTGAGGCAGAAGAATTGCTTGAACCCAGGGGCAGAGATTGCAGTGAGCCAAGATCACACCATTGCACTCCAGCCTGGGCAAAAAGAGAGAAACTCAGTCTCCAAAATAAAAAAGGCAAGACATCTGTAATCACAGTAGAAGACACATTCAGGGCAAATTTCCTGGTCTCAGAGGATTATGTTCGATTAGACATCTGAATGTACAGAGATATACAAGCCCCAGTGGGTAACAACTTTAGGGCAGGTGTGAGTTCAAAGGAGCACATGCTTCCAAGGGTCTGTCGGTGGCCAGTGTTACAGGACTTCATACACACGCACGAAATGTGTGTGGATTGTTGTTTGGGATGCCTAGGGAAGATTTCCTGAAATAAACATGATGTGTGCTGGGTTTTGAAAGATGCGTATTATTCAGTCCGGAAGAGGGAGAGGCTGGAAATAAGAGGACAACATTTTCTTATCAGGTCAGGTCAAGGAGTAACCCACAGATCTGCACAACTGAACAAGAAAACTTTCAAGGGAACAAACGGGAGAGACTGAAGGCCAGAATGCAGTTTGGAGTCAGGTCGTGGAGTTTCTTGACTGCCAGGGCCGTGGGTACCAGAACTGTTCATGTTGCTGGAGATAGAGACCAGGGCTAGGACGGGGCAGGTGTGTCAGTGTTCCACGGAGGGGAGCCTGGGGCAGCAAAGGATTGTGCAATGGTTGACCTGGATGTCAGGTCAGCCTAGGCCAGGACAGGAGGCTAGGTAGGAACTTTTTCTGTAAGGATCCAAATGGGTTGTGGTTAATGGAAAGACATTGTTTTGTTTTGTTTGGGACAGAGTCTACCTCTGTCACCCAGGCTGGAGTGCAGGGTCGTGATCTCAGCTCACTTCCCGAGTTCAACTGATTCTCCTGCCTCAGCTTCCTGAGTAGCTGGACTTAGAGATGACTGCCACCACATGCAGCTAAATTTTTGTGTTTTTAGTAGAGACGGTGTTTCACCCTATTGACCAGGCTGGTCCCAAACTCCTGACCTCAGGTGATCCACCCGCCTTGGCCTCCCAAAGTGCTGGGCTTACAGGCATGAGCCACCACGCCCAGCCTGAGTGATGCTAAAATTATAAGCATTTTGGGATTTGGCAACTACATGGTTGGACCTTGGAGGAGACTTGGAAGCAAGAGGAAGTGTAGAGTTAACAAAGTTTGGCTGTTTAAAACAGCAACCACCTGACAGCTCAAAAAAGAACAATGAAAGCTGCTTTAATTCTAAGTAACACAAAGATCAGATTTTTTAAATTATATTTTAAGGTCTGGGGTATGAGTGCAGAATGTGCAGGTTTGTTATATAGGTATACACCTGCCATGGTGGTTTGCTGCGTCCATCACCCCATTATCTACATTAGGTATTTCCCCTAATGCTGTCCCTCCCCTATCCCCTCACCCCTGAATTTTAAGTCAAAATTTCTTTCTTGTGCTTACCAAAAGAGGACTCATTTAAGCTCTCAATATCCACATAATTAAAATTTAATTTCTTTATGGGAGCACAAATCATATATGTATTGTCATTGTGTTGTATTAAAGAAATAATCCAAGATGATAGTATAAATGTTATATTAATTTTTTAACTCTAAATATTTTTACATATGTAAATAAAACTGTATTTCTGACTAAAGTTCCAGTTACAATGTAAGCATCAATAATTCTAAACTATATATCCTGTTTTGCCAGTTGGGGATTTAATTCTGCATCTTATTTAGAAAAAAAATTACAGTGGTTATGTGAAAGAAATTTATTGATAATAAAAATGCTCAAGTCATTTCACAGAAGAACTGTTTTGTTTTTTTTTTAGTTGGTGCACATTTTAAGCTTCTAAGAATAGCTTTTGTGCAACAATAAAACAAGAACACCCTATGACGGCTCTCAGTAATAACTTTAGTGATATGTCAGTGGATCAGCAGCTCCTACATCAATCCTCCCACAGAAGTATCCTTCCTTTGAATTCTAGAGCTGCCTTAAGTGTTGCTAGTTAATTGTGTTTGAGAAATAAACAACTGTTTCAAGGCATAATGGTAAACAAATAACTTTAGAGTGCTCCCATTCCCAATTAATTAGAATTTGCTACTATTTATAATGGCTTTTCCCATCAACTCTTCCTGAATACTGAGAGAAGACATTTCCTTATGTGTTTTCCCTGACAACATTCCCATTCCAATTTGATATCCTATTTATTTCACATTCTGTAATAGTAGAGACCGCCTGCCCTCCATAGTCATTGGTGTTTTCCCTATTTAGAGTATTTACAATACTCTAAATGGTCCTCAAAGAAGTCACTGAGCACTCCTAGAATATCTCCTCAAAATGGCACTCTACATATGCAGATAGGAGGAAGAAATATAAAATGCAGTGACAAGATGAAAGCAATGTCCTAACTCTAAGGACAGAAAACAAGCAGATATATGACATATTTTTCTCTACTTCAAATAAAAAATTGTCAGTGACTGAGTGATTCATATAAACCCACGCAGACTCTTTCTTATCAACCTACTTTGCTACTTCTACTAAACATAACCCAGCAAGTGAAAGAACTATGTGTTGTCCATACAACTCACCAGTAAAGCTCTCTGGGGCACAGACATCAATTTACTCACTGTTCACTGAAACTCCAAAATGAAATACACCTAATTTTCTAGCCTTAATATTTCCACTGTTGATCCTGTTATAATATCGAAGATGGTAAGAATGATTCCTATTTATTAACATGAAATGATCATAATAGCACCAGAAGACCATAAGAGATGATACAATGTTGAAAGGCATACCTATCAGTCAAATTAATATTAAGACAGGTTTTTTATCTGTGAAAAAACCAAAGTAAATGAAAATATTGAGAGAAAGAAATGGAAATATTTTTAGGAGTGTGTATTTACCAAGAATTTCTTGATGGAAAGGTAAAGAAGAAATTTTAATGTAGAGTCAGATGCACTGGTATTTTAATAAAATTGATTATATAACTGTTTTTCCATAACTCTGCAGTTTCTATTATAACACACTACTATTATAACATACTACTATACCCTAGTAGCATCAATAATTGAAAATAAAAAAGCAACTAACATTTAGAAGAGCATAAATTATGTAAGGAAGCCTGTATCAAATTAGTAAGTATTGTATATGTAGATACTTTGTTCAAATACTCACATATAAGACCATAAACTTAACACAAGGAGAGTTGAAACTTACTTAACCCATTCAGAAAAGAGAGGGCCATTGTACAATGTATGAAAGGTAAAAATGTTTATAAAAAACCAATAAAATATATTGCAGGAAAAAACTAGGTGTTTTGTGTTTGAAAATGGATGGAAAAATGCAAATAAAACATATTTGAAAATTGATTAATGAATATGTTTTATACTTAACATATTAGTTACATAGATAATATATAGACATAAATATCATAAAGTAGATGTACACATGAAATTGTGTTTATGTAGAGTTTTTTTCTCATTCCATCAAATAATAAATGAAGCATATGATTTTTGTGTGTATTACTGTTGGTATTAGCATCAGTAATCTATATAAGTTCATCAGTTTTGTTAAGAAAATCTGATTTCTTTAGAAGGAATATTCCTTCCTCCTTTGCAAAATTGAAAACAAAAATTAGATATAGTTGCACAGGTATCATTTTTTCTTGTTTACAATTGAACAAAATATATAATTTACCATCACCCCAGGAAATATTTTGCTTTCTTCACTGTAAAAACTATAGATCAAAAGACAAAACCAATTATGAATAGATTGTACCATTATTGTCTAAACCACAAATTCTCCAAAAAATGCAATAGTCCTGAACGTTCTTACCTCACCCACCTCCTGTGTTCAATTCTGTGTCACAGAACATATTCTCTGACAACACAAGGGTTCATTCTGTTCTGATTATCTGAAATGTACTCAAGCATTTATCTTTGTGCTTTTTCTCTCAAACTTACAATTGCTTGAAAACAATGGTTATTATAATGTTATTTAAATTACCTTGACAACTGTGTTTTACAGATCTTGAAAAATTTGGTATCTATAAACGAAATCAATGATGGCTTTCAATAAAAAGTTAAATTTTTAGATATAGAAGAAGTATGCACAATTTGCCTTAAAGTGACAGTCTTTAAGTTTTCTGTTTAGTAACTATATTTTTTATTTTCTCATGGTACAATTTAAATACTCATTCTGACTAGATTTCAGAATCTGAGTATTCAAACAGTGCTACCTAATCTACAATATAAAAAGAAGACACTTTACCTCACTTTTAAATTCCCTTGCTGAGGCTGCCCGTCGTAAACGGATAAAATATCAAAATCTTCTTCTAGAGCAAAGGTATGGAAGGACAGCTGTATCCTATTACGCTCTCCCGTGATGATGATCCAGGTGCAGTTGGCGTAGTTCGGGTACCCGTGAGGGAACCCGGGGCTCTCAATAGTGCCATTGGGACCCTGGACTAAGCCTCCACAGTTCTGACCTGAAAGAGAAAACACACAAACAAAAAAACCATATTATTCTGGCCACCTTTAGTCTGTGATTTTAAGAAATTTCCAACCACTTTGGCCAATTTTTGTAACATTTTATAATTCATGCACTAATATTGAAGGATGAATTGTACATGTTCTGCAGTGCTAAAAGATAGGAACAATAACAAATAATTAAAGGAAAGAAAATATGCAACATTTTGGTAACACAGAAGTTTAAGGAATTATTTTTCTGTCGTTTTAAAATTCAGCCTCATCAGTATCAAATCTCAATTCATGGGGAACAAATTTGGTGCCAACTATCTATGTATTATCATGCTTAAGACAATCCTCCATAAATTCTTTGTTGGTGGAAACGAAGTTACAGATGAAATAAACATTATAAAACTATATACATGCACACGTTTGCATAGCCACATAACTGCAATATGTGGCAATAAGAATAGCTACAAAATAACATGGTCAATATGACAATAATTTATCTGTGCCTGTGTTGGCAAATGTCTTACTGGGCAGAAGAGTAACATGTGAGGAAAGGAAGCTTATCAAGTTGAAAAGAAAAGGCATAAAACAAGGTAAGTTAAATGATGCTCAAATCAAAGAGCAGATCAGCAAATGAGAAATATAACAACAGCCTCACTATCGATGCCTACCCGTTTATGCAGGCAGAACTTACGAGGTGGAGGCGAAAGGAGAATGCAGAGCAAAATGATGGGACCAATGAAAGGAAAGGCTCAGAGTTCAAATGCACACAGTGAGTTTTGTAGCCGTCCCTAAGCAGGACTGCAGGACAGCCCACACTTTTCTCAGCCCTCCCATTCTAACTTCCTTTAGCAGGTGGAATTGGGATTGCCCTTACAATTCAAGATTGACATGGCAGTGGGAAATGATGAGGGCTGAAGAGCAATTGAGCGCCACAAAGCCACCTTCAAGCTACTGAGCAGTGTCTGAGGAACTGATTTCATTCTGCCTCTGCCCCCAAAGAGTTTGTGGTATTGATTCTAACAAAGCACTTCTCAGGCAATCCCCAGGCTTCTGGAGTAGTTCCAAAGAACAGAACCCTTGAGTAAATTGCAGGCCCCAGGCTTCCTGCAAGAACCATGCACTGAAAGAACAGCTCTGGGACATTAGTGACAGCTGCACACCTGACCCACCTCTTCTATTTTTACCACTGCACAAACCGAAATGCCTGCCTTCTCAACCTCACCAATGCATTTCATTTCCACTACTTCTGATTTTCATCCACCTACTTTTACATGGTGATTCCCTATCTGCCTATTTCAGCCCTTCCTTCCCATGTTACTTCCCACATGCAAGCTTTCTGTGACATGCTAATTGGGTCTCTGTGATTGTTAATTTCTTTTCTTTAATTTTCTGCTCAGTTACCTGTAACAATCTACCTGTGATTGCCACGTGTGGGCAAATCCAACTGAAGGAAGAAGAACAGAAGCTGAGAACAGGGCAGACAGATCGTAGGAAGTCTGCCCTCACAAGCACACTCTACTCATTTAGCCTGTAAATATTACCGTCCTTTAAGGAAACAGAATGACACTTCTCAAACCTTCTGACATTTCGTTTGTCTGAAGTTAGGTGTTAAGTAGCTCCTGAAAACTGTGTTTCTTTCATTCTTTATCTGGTTGTTTCCCACTAACATGCTTTAAATGTATTTAAATGTTTTGACACTAAAAATTTTAAGAAAGTTTTGAAGGGACTGGGGTGTCCTTGGATTGTGGCATGTAGTGTGAGTACCTGAACACAAATATTATCTCAGCTTTAATTGTTGAAGTACAACAGAAAACTATTTTCAACAACATTTTATACTTAAAAAGTATTTTAGAATAGGAGACCTCAGTGAGCTCAAATCGTTCACAGTAATATTATCAAATGCTGTGGGAGTTGGCTAAATCTTAATAAAAAGATTTAATGAAAGAGATTTATAAGTTTAAAACCAGAGAACTAATAAGAAGCCCATTTTCCACTAAATTTAAGTCTAACAATAACACTGTAACAAGTAGGTATTAAAGCTGTGGGGTTTTGAAAGGTCTTTAAAGAAAATAGCTTTTCTGCTTTACAAGCAATTCTTGCTTAACAGTAAATCAAAAAGTGAAGACTTGATTATAAATTGGAAAAAAGAAAAATCAGTTCGACAGAAAAACATCAACTGGAAAGTAGTAACTATTATAGACCCATCAGGTTGAACCACATTAAGAGATATTAAGATTTCCTCAGGGAATAACCTTCAGGCTGCATTTAGGGTACCAATCAGTGCAGTGCATGTTGCTGATGGAGTCACAGTGGATCCACTCACTGATGTTCCTCAGCCCCAGTTAGAAATTTTGGGAACTGCTCAAAAGTTGTTAGCAGAGTGAATCTCATCCTTGGCTGCCCACTGTAATCAGCCAAGACGTTGTTGAAGTGTCTATGCCTAAGATAGAATCTGACATATTTGGTTGGCGACTTAATACTGCATCTTATTATAAAGCCACAGTAATTAAGACAGTGTTTGATTGGTGTAAGCCTAGATAAATAGCCAGTGGAACAGAACAGAAAGCCCTGAAACCCACAAAGATATGGAATCTAGATTTAAAACAAATATGGTACTCCTCTTTTCTCTTGGGTCTGATACTCTAATGGGCCCTTGCCTGCTATAGAGTATGCGCAAATATTCTATTCATGTTTTCTTTTTAAATGATGTATATATAAGCTTGATTTAAACGCTGTCCTTAAGTACAGCTTCAAACAAGTGGATTATTTTAATTGAATACTTTTAATGGACAAATTTTTAAATACTGCAAACATAATCATATTCCAGCATGTTGTTTAACATGAATCTCTTGTAACTACCTTTGTAATTTGTGCTTCCTCAGGGCAATAAAATCATCTGCAATTTTAGTGTTTTTAGTTAAAATTAATTTATTATGTTACAGGGATTAAAAGCTCAATTATTGCAAAACAAAAAAAAAATGTAATGGTCTTTTCCCTCCATAAACTGATACTGGAAGTCAATAAAATATCAACATCAATGGCAATAGCAATGGTTAAAAAAAGAAAAAGAAGTATATATATGTATGTGTATGTTTTTCCCAGTGATATTTAAGTTTGATTTCAATTACATATATTTAGATACATATGAACACAATCTGTGATGCATATTTTAGCATCCATGCATTTACACATATACCAAAATACACATCAGTAATTGCCTGGATACCAAAATACATATCACAGAGAAACATACATGCAACATTGTGCATACAAATAGGTTTTTGCTGCTATAATTCAGACAAACTGCCATGAAAAACCTGAACACATGCCATAATTTTAAGAAATTGGAATCTAAATCATCGGGCACTTAAATAATAGCATATGAAACATCTGGCTCATATCTTAAGTAATCAGCAGAATGTTAGAGCTAGACGAATCACAGAGCTAATTTTATTTTTTTGGTGCAGATTTCTACTCCACAGGTAAGTCCTCAATACCACAACATTAAATACGCAGAGTTAACTTCAGTCATTTTTAATTCTGTCTTCTACCGTTGGACCGAGGTTCTGTTTTTAAACTACATTTTTACATATGATCTTTGCTGACCATCTAAGTGACTGCATGTCATGATTTTACAAGGATGGAAGAACAAGGGTAAATGAAGTGAGTTGTCCAAGGCTTCTGGGAATGAATCAAGGTCCTCTGACACCAAAGCCTAGTGCTGTCTCATTAAACAGTTACATCACCATGAACAAACAAAGCCAACAACCCGGTACATTACAGACCTCAGGATGGTGATCAAATCCTGATGTATATCACAGTAAATACCTTAAATTACAAGATAAAACGGTGAGGAAATAGATAGTTGGAAACTCTTGCTATTTAGGGAGTCTAACTTCTGCCCTTCTTTAAAATTCATCAATGCCCATTACGGGAAAAAATTAGAAGTACTAAGTAGCATTTAGAAACATAAACATCACTCATCATCTGATTACCAAAGATAATTGCTATCACTTTGCTGAACACTTTGTTAATCCACACTTAATGCTGCCATACTACCTGGCAGGCAATACGTGAACAACCTGGATATGCATTAAACACCTGCCAGTCCTCCAGGAGCCAGTAAGAAATCATCTAGGATGTGTCTTGCTTTGGAGGTGACCTGGTTGGCCTGTTGCACTACAGAATTTTGCTCTCTGTCAGCTTTGCAGGTGCTACTCTCTATCCTGCAAATGTCCAGGTCTGCAAGATGGGCAATTCCTCAGCAAGAAGCCTACAGGAAGACTTGCCCTACGCCCTGGTGAGCCATGGAGCTGATGGCTGGTTATACAGCAGTGCCCCTCTGGAAGAAGGAAAACATTCCAGTAAAGGCGGGGTTCACTGTGTCCCACAACAATTTTCTCCTTGGAAAGTCTGCCTCAGAAACACCCAGCTGAGAAAATGGCCCCATGCCCTCATCATTTCTGAGATGAACTAACCCCTCTGCTATGAATGCCCCCCACACACGGTCTGCTCCTCTTCTGCGCTCTTGCTCTGTAATTTGGGGTGCTGTATAGCTGTGGTACATACTTTTCCTAGAAGAAGGTAGCAGCTGAGATGATTCATCTGATCCAAACTGATTCACTGTGAGCATTTGAGGAGTGAACATAAATGATAAACACACACCTTCCTAGTTTCACACCTAGGTGAAACTGCTGTTTCTCTCAATCCTGGGCTGGATGTGGTTCTCCAAGAGCAGTAGAGGTAGACATAATATTTAAAAACTGGGGTGCCAAACCTGTCGTACTGCCTCATTTAGTTCTTGCACAGCCTTTGAAGTAGGCTGTGGCTTAGCCTTTGCTTTGCTAGCTGTTACTTACTTTATGATTAGGGAATAGTGTTGCTATTCAAAACCTCTGTCTGAGAGAAAATGTTTGGCCATCAGAAATATTTTGACATGTAATTGGATTTAGTGATTTCAGAATGATTTCCGTATGTGGAGAGAGCCATGCAGGGGAAATGATACTCTGTAGTGAATTCTACCAACAAGGAAACAAGTCATTTGAGAAATAATGGACAGGGTTGCGCAGGAACAGTCTGGGGATGAGAAGACTTGAGAGTGTATAATTGTCTCCAACTCTGGGGCCTGATACCATTTGAAAGACTATATAGATTTGTATGAAAATAGAATCCTAGCAAAAGCTATATTATCATCTCAACAGTATGTCTCATTGGAGATAAACATCAAAAACAGCCTTTGTGGTTTCTATCCCGTTTGCAACAAGCCCAGATCACCACATTGGCTCATTTTTAAAACAACATCATTGGTGGAAAATCCTTACATATTTATTACACTCAGTGGCAGTGTCGATCCCTTTGCTAAATCCATTTTGCGAAAATGGCAATTTATGGTTTTCATGTCTATGTAAATTACCATGTAAATGAGAATTTGATTACTTTCTGACAGCCAGATTTTTGACCTCCAAAGCGTCTTTCATTCTGACATATTTGTGGTCAAATTATGTTGTACGCCTGTCGGCTTTTCTGCAAGACTAAACATTGCCTTACTCCTATTGGATGGGGCTATTAAGCAGCTCTCAAGTAAAAAACAAAAAATGGTCCATTGCGATCTTCCATGCATTTTTTTATTTTCTTTAAGAGCTAAAGAGTAGGACAGACTTCTAAATGACTGCAATTTCAAATAGGGAGGCCTCGGATTTCGATGAAGGAAGTGAAAGTTTCCCTGATAAGCACTGTTTGAAAGGGTAAACAAATCAAACACGCATTATAAATTCCGCATAATCTTCGACAGTTTCACTGGTTATTCCAGGGTCTGCATTATGGGAAACATAATTAATTGTGGAAGGACCATGACTTAAAGCATCCTTCCAGGGACCGTGATGAAAGGTTTTCAAAATTAAAGTCTTCCAGCATTTTGCTGAAACAGCATGGCCTGAAGGAAACTTTCAAAGTATGACATTTCTCAGAGCACCCTGAACAGCTGAGATCACCCACTTTAGCTGAGTGCCTTAGGGTAATTGGTTGGGTTTTAATCTCAAACACTTATGGGAGATTACTCACTACATGAGCAAAGAAGAAAAGTAAAAAAGCCAGAGGCACCATTGCTGAAAGATAGTCAAGGAATAGGTTCCTTGCTGTGGAATCCTTTGCCCATGAGCAAGGCCTCAAAGGGAGATCTTCCACTGAAAATGAATCAGGAGTGCCCAGTTTGCATCATGCAAAAGGGAAAATGGACATTTTCACCGGCCAGTGTAACCTCTCTCCCTTCCTTGAACACATCACACCTGTTCTGACCCCAGGCCTTTTGCACATGTGCCTCCAGCTGCCTGTGATGAGCTTTGCCCAGATTTTTTCAGCTGACATCTCCTCATGCAGTTCTCAGTGCAGTATAATCTTTCCAGACACTCACATCTCAATCGGCAACACTCTTCCAACATAACGTGCTGCCTGACACCCTATTTTCTTTCTTTGAGACAGAGTCTTGTTCTGTCACCAGGCTGAAGTTCAGTGGCACAATCTTGGCTCACTGCAAACTTTGCCTCCCATGTTCAAGTGATTCTCCTGCCTCAACCTCCAAAGTAGCTGGGATTAGAGTGCACACCACCACACGAGGCTAATATTTATATTTTTAGAAGAGCCGGGGTTTCACCATGTTGACCAGGCTGGTCTCGAACTCCTGACCTCAGGTGATCTGCCCGCCTGGGCCTCTCAAAGTACTGGGATTATAGGCATGAGCCACCATATCTGGCCCCTACACTCTATTTTCTTTCCTTGTAGCCTTTATAACTTTGTGAAAATGTCCTATTTGCAAGCTTACTCATTGATTATCTGTTTCTATACTAAAATGTAAACCTTCCAAGAGAGAACATAATGATTGCCTTGTTTATAGGCCCATTTCTAGAATGGTGTTTGCTACTTGTTACTCAACTATTGAAGCCTGTGGGTGAGCTTGGGTGCCTGTGTGGGAGGCAGAGGTGGTGGGACAAAGTAAATCGATGTGCACACCCATATGGAAGCAGGGGAAGTCGTGGTACTTAAAAGAACTATAAATCCATGCTCTGGTCAGTGATTACCTAAAACATTAGGATGCAGGTGTTATTTTAATTCCAAAAGCAGAGTCACTACTGTCTCAATCCTGTTCAGCAGCCTGATTGTCAAAGGCTCTTTAGATTAATTTAAACATTCCCTGCTTTATGGGAAGTAATTTTTCTCCTACATGCGATTCCTATGGACACTGGCATCTCTGCTGTTCCCTCCTAGACACAGGTCATCATTCAGGGCCAGGCAAGGCTGCCATGAGTCAGATCTGGAATCTCATGGATATGATGTCAATATTGTTCCCTTTGCTACTGCCCCCAGGGGAGGGAGCTTTAGTTAACTCCAGCACTGTAATGTTTCCACCCACTGAGAAATTGTTGCATTAATGGTAATAAAGTCATTCAACATCTACCCACTCTGAAAAGACAAATTGCCAAGACAGCAGGCATAGTGCAGGGGCAAAAAAACAGTGGGCTTCCAATCAAACAAATCTAAAATGTGATTAATTTCCAGCATGGAGCACTAAGCGTTGAACATGTCACCTCATGGATATGAGTCCCAGTCACCGCAGATGTGGGGTGAGGAGGCTGCCTATTTTGCACAGTAATTGTGGCGACTGGCGAAAAGGCATGTGGAAGGTCAGAAGCAGGGCTAGACACGGGAAAGGAAAACGATTACTACTGTCCTTCTTACAAAGGAACAGTCAGCGAGAGGGCCTCCTGATCGCAAGATAATTTCACGTGAAAGATGATGAGTGGGATTTTCCCTGTGCCTGGCTTTATCCTGTTGTCCTTTAGATTCCATGACATGGTATTTTTCACAGGGAACATTCGTGGCACCCCACGCCTTCCTGTGCTCCTCCGCTCACAATACCGTACTTAAAATATGAGGACTGCAAGGCCAAATAATAAGACTTTAGAGATTGTGAGCAATAAAGTTGTTTATATTCCTAGCCAACCAAATCAAAACAAAAAAACAAGCACTGTTTTATTCAGGATTCCCAGATCTCACATTGATATTTTAGATATAAATGATTTTTTGTCTGAAACAAGTGACAGCCCAAATCTGAGTCTTTGCTTCAGACACTTGGGTTTATATTTCAATAATAACTTCAATAAGTTATTCTGACGTGAGTGCCACTTTTCTTATGGAAACATACCACACATTGTCAGTGAAGAGAATTATCTTCTTCCATACATGGTAGAACTCATATTTTTATTTGATTTTTCTTTTTCTCAGGACTAATATTTTTAATTGTATGTCAGATATTTCATCATCTTTTAATGAAATTCCCAGTGAGGACACATCACCTTGGATGAGTAGGATTGAGTCGTCGCCTACATTTGAAATCCTGTTGCTTTAACACAGGAAAATCCAGAGGAAGCGCCAGTGTCTCAAGGTAGTGGCAGTGAACAGATGTAGTAAAATGTTTTTCTAAGTAGAGCATTTAAAATCTGAGATGTTAATTGATGTAGTTTAACTGGGATACTATAGGACCAATCAGCATTACTCACTAAGAAAGGTACGATAAAACTAGCAGTTTGCTGATTTCTGGGTGTTTGGATATACAAATTCTTTCTATGTAGATGTACGAGTATCACAGTCTGTCTTTCCTCAACAATGGAGAATGATTTCTGTGTCAAAAAGACATATTTTAAAATTGTAATACTACTATGCTCTATTTTATTGTTTAGTAGAGTTTACCTCCAAGGAGAAACTGAAATGTTAAAAAGTCATACTAAAACCCCGAGATCTATGATTATAGCTGAAGTTTGAAGCTAATAGAAGCTCTCTGAGAGGACAGACAGTCAAGAAGAATATAACTTGAGGGCTTTGTTATGAAAATTATACAGATATGGAGACCTGAATCATGACAAATCATGAGCAGATTTTTTTAAATCTTATCAACATTAGTAAACACATTTTTAAAATGAGATATAAGGCCGGGCACAGTGGCTCACGCCTATAATCCCAGCACTTTGGGAGGCCAAGGCGGGTGGATCACGAGGTCAAGAGATTAAGATCATCCCAGTCAACAAGGTGAAACCCTGTCTGTACTAAAAATACAAAAATTAGCTGGGCATGGTGGCACACAGCCTGTAGTCTCAGCTACTCGGAAGCTGAGGCAGGAGAATTGCTTGAACCCAGGAGGCGGAGGCTGTGGTGAACAAAGATCATGCCATTGCACTCTAGCCTGGGTAACAAGAGCGAAACTCGGTTTCAAATAAAATAAAATAAAATAAAATAAAATAAAAAATAAAAATAAATAAAATGAGATGTAAATGTGCAACGCGTTTTCTCCCTCCCAAGGTGTGGACCCAGGAATAGACTAACAGCCAAGGTGCCCACATGGCCACTCTAGACTATCCAAAGTGAGGCCGAGATGACAGTCAAGTCAATTCTTAACAGGTGTTTTATAAGTTTAATGTGAAGGAACTGTTCTCCAACAAACAAAATTTAAATTTACAAAAAACACAAAGGGGTGCCTACCCATCTCCTTGGGCAAATAGGCCACTAGGCCATAGGTGACTCCAAGAGTGTTGCAAGTGCCAGTTTACTGCTTCTCCTGCCAGTTTACTGTTTCTCTTTTCTTTATTTCTTCTAAAAAAAATCAAGATACACGTGCAGAACCTGCAGGTTTGTTACATAGGTATACGTGTGCCATGGCGGTTTGCTTTGCCTATTGATCCGTTCTCTAAGCTCCCTCCCCTCACCCTGCCACCCCTCAACAGGACCTGGTGTGCATTGTTCCCCTCTCTGTGTCCACGTGTTCTCACTGATCGACTTCCACTTACGAGTGAGAACATGTGGTATTTGGTTCTCTGTTCCTGTATTAACTCTGCTGAGGATACAGCTTCCAGCTTCATTCATGTCCCTGCAAAGGACACGATCTCATTCCTTTTTATGGCTGTATAGTTAGTATCCATGGTGTATATGTACTAGATTTTCTTTATCCAGTCTATCATTGATGGGCATTTGGGTTAGTTCCAAGTCTTTGCTATCGTAAGTAGTGCTGCAATAAACAGACATGTACATATGTCTTTATAGCAGAATCATTCATATTCCTTTGGGTATATACCAAGTAACGGGATTCCTGGATCTAATGGTATTTCTGGTTCTAGATCCTTGAGGAATTGCACACTGCCTTCCATAGTGGTTGAACCAACAGTTGAAAAGCATTCCTACTTCTCCACATTCTCTTTGGCCCCTATTATTTCCTGACTTTTTAATAATTGCCATTCTGACTGGTGAGAGATGGTATCCCACTGTGGTTTTCAATTCCATTTCTCTGATTGCCAGTGATGTCAAGCTTTCTTTCCTATATTTGTTGGCTACATAAATGTCTTCTTTTGAGGGTGTCTGTTCATATCCTTTGCCCACCTTTTGATGGGTTTTTTCTTAATTTATTGTTTATCTTGTCCCTACTCCCCACCTCCGAATCATTTTAGAGATAATGACACAATCCACATTCTCTGTGACCTAAAGGATCATCTGTCACCAAGTAGCCCCGAATGGTGCCACAGCCATGGAGGAGTCCTGGGGCTCAATTCACACCATGGGGACATGAAATAGAGAGATCTTCCTCACACACACTACACATGCACACATGCACATGCATGCATACACACACACACACACACACACACACACACACACATACTAGCCTGCTTTCTATCTTAAGGAAATGATGTTATAATTTATATCTTGGTTTAG
Organism: Saguinus oedipus; assembly: GCA_031835075.1. Lineage (NCBI taxonomy): Eukaryota > Metazoa > Chordata > Mammalia > Primates > Cebidae > Saguinus > Saguinus oedipus. Next base: position 38,757,410 of record CM063182.1, on the reverse strand, counting down.
TGTCTGTCTGCACAAAAAATAATTTTTTGCACAGTGGCTGCACGAATAAAATCACAATGCATATCACCATTTACACTGCTGATTTCATAGACAACCACGTGTCATCTTTTAGGAGATTTTTGACACTTACAATTGTGCTTTTCCAAAGCATCTTTGTGAATTTGGGAAGAGAATGTGTGGGGATGAGGGCTCAGAAATAGTCTCCATTTTGCTGCAGTTGAGACGTCAGATGCCGGCTGATGGTGCCCCACCTCTTGTCTGGTAAATGTGTGTTAATGGTTGGTTGGGAGGTAAGCATATCCACCACAGTAACAACGTCATAAAGGATAAGAGTTGCTTCCCCATATACCTAAATTGATTTCAGTCTGCATTGATCCAGCACTTCCTGGGCACAGGTGTCCAGTATCCCAGGGCCCTGGAGTAGCATGTTCGGTAAACTCACCTACACTGCAGTTATCTAATCCCTTTGGCCCTAAAAACTCTTCTTGCAGGCTTCAATTGCTGTATCTGCTAAGGTTCTAGAAATAAATCAGTTATCACTGATGCACCTGTCAATATTTGCAGTAATCTTCTCATAAAGATAGAAAAGCTCTAGACTGGAAGCCCTATGAGGGCAGATACCTTTATCATAATATACTGATGTCTACATCACAGATGCCAAGCACAGTGCCCAGCACACAGTAAACATTTGGTCTATGGAAGCAAGGGAGCTGGAGTGACTGTTGTGTCTGATAAAGGATCTTATTACTACCTACAGTAATGACCATGAATGTCAATAGAATACCTATTAGAAGGCAAATTGCTTTTCATATTTTAATCATCACAAATGATCTTGAAAGATAGGCATTATCATTCCTATTTTACTGATGAGAAAACTGCAGAGTTTGAGTGATTTTTTTCAAAGTCGCACATACAAAGCAAAGAAACTAGGGGTGTAAACTCATGTTAGTAGGACTTCAACACCTGTGCTCACCCTATCCTGCCGCAATTTACAAATGACATGGTATTTTTTCTGTCATTTTCTGAAAAGAATGCTTCTACAAATTGCACTACAAAAGCAAAGGCCAATTTCTGAATTTTAAGAATTCTTCTGCTCCTCTTTATAAGAAGCCATGAAACTACGCAATTGGAAAAAAAAAAATTAATGTTTTTGTGTATCTGAGCCAAAGGCTAAATTCTGTTTCTTTGTCTCTATTTGGGTGGGCATTTTAGAAAGTAATAACAATGTTTATATTTACACTTTTTTATTTCATAATTAACTATTTTCACCTCATACTACTATATGAATTATGCCCTTAACAAATAAAACGGGTTTGGGATTTCAATAATATTTGCAGGTGTATGATTGGGGGCCTCATGTGTTGATGTACTGGTTGTGTACTGCACAGCACCAGACTGTCATTCACACAGATGACACAGCTGCCTTGAACATAAGACTGTTGAGAATTTGATCGATATAAGAATTTCCCATGTCTAGGATAAGATAGATTTATGTCTGAATATGCAGAAGACACCAAATAGTCATAAAAATATCAACGAAAACAATAGCTCCATTAATGGATATGCCACTGTGATTCATCTTCAGCTAAATTTTTACATCCATATTTGTGGCCTTTCAACTTTTAACTTGCTCCTAAGCTGTGGGCAAGAAATCAAAGCCCAGGCTTCTGCCTCTTGTTTTAGCTTGGTTTTGTGATGTTTCTGAAGAAATAATGCATGATATTAAAATTCCATGGAGGATTAGGATTCATTGAAGAAAGTATTTTGGCAAAAAGGAACCGACAGTCCTTTAAGTCTGCCGCCTTGAGTTTTAAAAACAGACACAGCCAGCCGGGCACGGTGGCTCAGGCCTGTAATCGCAGCACTTTGGGAAGCCGAGGTGGGTGGATCATGAGATCGAGACCATCCTGGTCAAACTAGGTGAAACCCCATCTCTACTAAGAATACAAAAATTAGCTGGGCATGGTGGCACATGCCTGTAGTCCCAGCTACTCGGGAGGCTGAGGCAGGAGAATTGCCTGAACCCAGGAGGCGGAGGTTGCGGTGAGCCGAGATCGCGCCATTGCACTCCAGCCTGGGTAACAAGAGCGAAACTCAGTCTCAAAAAAAAAAAAAAAAAAAAAAAAAAAATTCTATTCCCAATTATAAAGCATTGAAGGGATTGCATCAAATAGGAGTCTTCAAAAGAACCATAAAAATCAAAGGAGGGGATTGAAGAAAGTGATGTCAGAATAGAAATCCAGTCTCATTTATACTTGGAGACCAAGAATAACTGTGAAGAGACATTTGACATTTCTCGTTAGTCTAATGTATTAGCATTGGTGAAGGTCTTCTGAAATAAACATATGAGACTTCCATTCTGACTTTTTGTCTGTTTCATTCTGCTTTGGGAGGAAGTGGGAATTGCCATTGAAATGGACAGGCAGGGCCAGCGCCTGCAGCCTACCAGAAAGAACCACTATGCTGAGCCGGCCAAGACAGATTCGCCCTAGATGCAGCTATTAGGACAATCTCAAGTGCAGTGACAAGATCTAGAGCATCAGGGACCAGATTTTGCAAGATTATTTTTCCCTGAAGGGTGTGGGGGATAGTTTGGGGCATTAGATTCTCATAAGGAGCGTGCGAGCTAGATTCCTTGTGTGCTGACTTCCCAATAGGGTTCACGCTCCTGTGAAAATCCGGTGCTGTTGCTGATGTGAAGGAGGTGGAGTTAACGTGAGTGACAGGAGTGGCTATAAATACAGACACAACTTCCCCCACTCACCAGCTGCTTACCTCCTGTGTGGTCTGGTTCCTGAAAGGCCACGGATACCCAGGGCTTGGGGACTTCTGGTCTAGAGGATGTGTTTATGACAGACAGAGCTCCTTGTCTGTTTCCCCGGCCACAAATTCAGCCCATTTAGTAAAAAGCGACAAAGTAGACTCTTAGGTGTTGTGTAATATGACTGGTCACAGCGGGAGGCAATTTTAGAGATCGATGAAATGACTTTTCATCTACAAAAATCTGGCTCCTGTAAAGAAGTGATTTGATCTACAGACTTCCCAAGTAGATAAATGCCAGATTTTTGTAGATTATAAAGGTGATCATCACTAAGCACGCACAACCACATTAAACGTTTAAGCAGACTCTTATCGTAGATCATAGCTATTTTTCCATGCTGCAGGAGAAACACTGAAATGTACCTTTTTGTTATTAACAAAAATTCTTGTAATTGTTTAATTTATAAGAGTAGCTTGTCTGTCATGTTTTTTTTTCCTTTCCATGCTAAAATCTGCCCTTCAAATGAAGCAAAGACTTACAGACATCAGACTCTCTAAAATAGGTTTTTAGAAACCTATGCTCACTATCATCCCTACTTGTTTCAAATGGAACGTTCTGTGATTTATGACATGCATAAAAATAGTCCCAGACAACCACTCAGTGACAGAGAGACAACTGCAGGGGCTCCTGATCTCAATGTGATCGGCAGGAGTTGAGTTGCCCCAGGCTGAAAATAAGCATAACACACATGGTAGAAAGAAAATGTTGGGGGAAAATTGTACTCAAACACATTTTGTTGGAACTCCAAAGTGCAATAGATATTATTTTGAATTTGAATGGAGGCATTTGCAAATAACTGATCTTTTATCAAGTGCCATGCTTTTGGGATCCTGAAGAAGACATGCATTTTTCATAGTGTTATTCATACAAAACATCTCAGTAGCCATTTTTTTTTTCTTTACCGAAGTATAATATCACAGAGGATATTTTAGGATTGAACTGGTTGCATTTACTCATGATTACACTCAATTCAAGCATAGGTTGTGAATCTGACTTGAATCCAGTTTTCCAAGTTCAAATGTAACTTCTCTAAGCCCCACAATGGCTCAGCAGCTTTTTTTTTTCCCTGTGCAAACTGGGGCCAATGTTGTACTCCAAGTATTTGCTGTAATTTCTATTTGTCAATTGCCTTTTCTGTTGTCTCATCTCTGAACTACGCTTCTGGACTAGCCTGGATCTAGAAATCTCAATATGTCTAAAATATTTCTCAGTAATTCAATTTGAACAGCAGTTCAGGCAAATCTCAAATAAATATAAATTTATAATGGAAAGGATATAAATGGTACAGAGATGTTTTGCTTTCTATGCGGAGGAGACTCTAGTAGTATAATTCCCCTCCTCAGTCTCCACCCCTCTGATGCACTCTATTCCGGGAAAGTAGAGTGTATGATTTGAGGGGCGAATTTGGAAAAGGAAAGCAGAAACTTGGAGAATGAATCCTTCCTCTCTCCGCCCTGGAAGTGAAGTATCAGGCAATGAGAATACCCTGTGATTTTTTAGGGGCACAGTGGAGCTTAGACGGGGAGGAATGGCGGATGTTGGTCTAATCTAGAGTTTCATATTATGAAGTTCACATGGCTGTAGATATCAACTAAAATGGTTGAAATTATCTTAGATTGTAATAAGTTTTGTTTCATCAGTTGGTTTCCAGGGGTCTTACACCTGTGCCTTGATTCTCAATGCATTCATAACTTAGAGAAGAAGGTTATTTTTTGAGTCCCTTTCATGTACACTGGCCGGCAACAAACAATGATTTACTTGAAAGTGGGCAAGGGTTGAAAAGCTACCTTTTGGGTTCTAGCTCACAACCTGGGTGACAGAATCAATTCTACCCCAAACCTCAGTATTACACAGTATACCCATGTAACAAACCTGCACATGTAGCCACCAAGGATACAAAAGATCACCACGGAGACAACACAGTGCCAAAAGCTGCAAAGAAAATCTGGACACAGATTTTCTTCTGGATATAAAAGCATCCAAAAGCATCCTTGCATAGTGGGAAACTTAGAAAGTCACACATATGCCCAGGACAGAATGCACTCTCAGAAAAGACCTCATACTTTATCCAAACTTTCACACCCGGTTGATCATTAGTTTCCATGCAAACATGGAGTAAAAACTAATGCCGAGTTGTAGGAAGCGTAGGGAAGTATTGAAGTCATGCCCAGCACAGAAAGTGTCCGCTGGCAGACTGAAAGAGGATTTTCCGTTCTTGTTTTTATTTTCTTTCTGCCTCCCTCTTTCTTTCTTATTCATGCTCCTTCCCCCTCTCTCTGTCTCTCTTTCCATCTGTCTCTCTCTCTCCCTCTCTCACTCACTCTTGACATTCAAGGAAATTTCTGTCAAAACAGTGATTAAACATAAGTTAAAGGGACAGACTTGAAAGAACAAACATACAAAAGAATATAAACCTTATAAAAATTGTTTTTTAAAGTATTTAATTCAGTAACTACAGCAATAAAACAATTTCTGAAGAGAATAAATAAAATTAATTTCCACAGTTACCATATTATAATATTAAACATGGCCAGTTTTCAAAAAATTATAAAACATTCAAAAAAAACAAAGAAAGAAAATATGACCCAGTCACAGAAGAAATGAAAAGAAACTCTATCTAAAAAGCACAGACATTGGAGTTAGTAGAAAGACTTAAACCCACTATTTAAATTACACGTAAATAGCTAAAGGCATCTATAGACAAGAACGTTTAGGAAACCAGGAGAATGACATCTGAAGAAGCAGAAAATATCACTTAAGATATAGATGTTATAAAAGCAAACAAACTCTGAAAATACAAAGTAAATAACTGATGCTATAGACTCACTAGAAGGTTTCGAGAGTTGGTTAAAGCAGGTAGAAGTAAGAATCAGCAAACTTAAAATTAAGAAAATTGAAAATATCGAGTATGAAGAAAAATATACAGTATGAAGAAAAAAGAAGGAAAAAAAAAAAACCTAAACAGAGTCTAAGAAACATGTGGGACACCATCTAACATAGCAATATATGCATAATAAAAAATCTAAAAGGAGAGGAGAAAACAGCAGAGATAGTATTTGAAGAAATAATGATTGAAAATTTCCAAAATTCACTAACCAAAATAAATCAACATATTCAAGAAACTCAGATATCTGTAGGAAGGATAAACTCAAAGAAACCCACACTGGGACATATTTTCATAAAATCTTGAAAGACAAAGACAGAGACTGAATTTTAAATGTGGCAAAACAAAAGTAACTTATTATATACAGTGAATCCTAAGAATGAGCATCTGCAAATTTCTCATTAAAAATTCCTAGGGGTCAGAAGCAAGCGGAAGAATATTTTTATAGTACTGATACAAAAAAGCAAAACCAAAAAACAGAATCCTGTCAATCAAACTCACTATTCTAGATTCAGCAAAACTATGTTTCAGAAATTACACATTAATGAATTCAAAATAAATATATTCACAAATTTTAAAAAATGAAATGCTACAATGAATGCTAATGGGTGGTATCCACAATGAAATAAAAAGACTTTAGAAAGTAATGAAGTGTCATTAAAAAATTTAAAATTACAATAAAAGTCATTATATAGGTAAATATAAAAGTCACTATTATTATACTTTTGGTTTCTAACTCCCTTTTTTCTATATGATTTAAAAGACAAATAGATAAAACAGTTGCCACAAACCTGTGTTAATGGCAACACAGTTTATGAAGATATATTATGTTCTCATATGAACACGGGCTGGGGTAGGGAGTTCAGAGCTGTACAGGAGCAGAACTTTTATGTTACTGAAGTTAAGTTGATATAAATTAAACCAGATTGTTATGATTTTAGGATGTGAATTGGAATGTCCGTGGTAACCACAAAGGCAATAACTTAAAACAATACACAAAAAGAAATGAGAGGGAAGTCCAAATAGTACACTATAAAACTAAATAAATAACAAAAAACACAATTAAACATTAAACAAGGCAGTGGTAGAGAAAATGAGGAACAAAAATAACATAAGATATATAGCAAACAAATAGCAAAATGTCAAAAGCAAGTCCTTCCTTATTAGTAATTACTTTTGGTGTAATGTATTAAACTCTCTATGTGAAAGTCAGAGATTGACAAAATCGTAAAAAAACAAAACAAAACAAAAAACAGACATGACTGAACTAGATACTGTCTACAAGAGACTCTGTTTAGCTCCAAAGACACAAATAGGTTGAAACTAAAAGAATGGAAAAAAATATATTCCATGAATACAGTAACCAAAGAGAACTGGGATAACTACACCACATTAAACAAAATAGACTTTAACTCAAAAATTATGAGACCAAAATGAGTATTATATATTGAGAAAAGTGTCAATTAGCCAAGAAGCCATGGCAGTCATAAACATAAATGAGTCCCAGAATATAAAACAAGTATTGATAGAATTAAAGGAGAGTCAGTTATACAATAATAGTTGGAGACTTCAGTACTCTATTATTAATAATAAATAGATCACCTAGACAGAAGATCAGTGTAGAAACTGATGACTTGAAAAACATGATAAGCCAGCCGATCATAATAGATATGTGTAGCCACCTATATCCAAGAACAGCTGAACGCACATTCTTCACAAGTACACACGGTACTTTATCTTGAGTAAACCATATGTTAGACCACAGACAAGTCTAAATAAATGAACAAGACTGAAATAATACAAAGTATCTTCTCTAATCAGAATGGAATAAAATTTTAAATCAATAACAGAAGAAAATCAGAAAACTTCACAAACACATACAAATAAAATAACCAATTAAAAATTTAAGTACAAGAAAATGAGTAAAAGAAGAAATTCCATGAGAAAATAAAAAATAGCTAGAGACATATGAAAACAAGGACATACAAAAAATATATACGAATCATATAAACAGTGCTCAGAGGAAATGCATAGCTGTAGATACCAACATTAAAAAAGAAGAAAAGATCAAATTAACACCCTAACTATACACCGGAAGAAATTAGAGAAAGAAGATAAAACTAAACTCCACACTAGCAGGTAAAACGAAATATTAGAGCAGATATGTTTAAAAGTACAGAATAGAAAAACAATAGAATCAACAAACAAAATGTGATGTAGGCCTGGAAGGGAACAGCATTCAGCCACAAGAAGAATGAATCACTGACCCACGCTGCAGCATGGATGAACCTTGAAAACATTATGCTAAGTGAAAGAAGCCACACACAAAAGGTCGTAGATTGTACAATATCACAGATATCAGATATCCAGAATAGTTATATACATAGACTCAAAAAACAGATTGGTGACTGCCAGCATCTAGGCTATTTCCTAGGGGACTGGGGAGTGACTGTATAATGGGTATGGGGTTTCCTCTTTGGATGATAAAATGTTTCTTATATAGAGGGAGGTGGTAATTATACAAAGTTATGAATGGGCTGACACCTCTGATTTGTTCACCTGAGAATGCTTAATTTTATATTATGGAAATTTCATTTTAATAATTTTAAATTAACCTATGTAACCCTCCCAAATTAACACGCTAAACAATAAAAGTCAAATAAATCATAAAAATCATGTCCATCAAGGAAAAAAATGCATGTGACATAATTCCATACCCACTCAGGATCAAAACACTCTGAAAACTAGGAGTGAAGGAGAATTTCCGCAAACTGATAAAAAGCATTTACTCAATTGATAACTATAATTATATTTAATAGCGAAAGACTCTATGATTTTCTCCTAAGACTGGATAAAAGAAAGGATCAATTTATTATAGGGAATTCTCAACCAGTGAAAAAAGGACATGAAATAAAAGTTATGGACATCTAAAAGGGAGAAATATGACTGTCCATATTTAAAGGTGTCATAATGTTCTTTGTAGAAAGAAAACCACAATGAATCCACAAAAAAAATTTCCGTAACTAGTAAGTGAGTTTGTTAAGTTTGTAACATGGACAGAAAAGTTAAAAATGCAATACAGTTTAAAGCCATTCAAAAATACTTATGTAGAAATCTAACAAAACACATATAGGATATGAATGTTGAAAACCAGAAAACACTAAAGTGATTATTAAGCACATTTAAATAAGTGGCAAGATACCGTGTCGGAAGACTAAACATAGTAAAGATATCAACGATCCCCAAAAAACACACACATTTATTGCAATTCAATTACAAATCCTAATCCAACTTTGTGTAGACATAGAGAAGATTATTCTAAAATGTATATGGAAAGGCAAAGGAGCTGGAATATTTAAAATAATTTTAAGATAATTGACACCAAAATCACAATCTATAATAAAAAAACTACAAATTATAGTTCACCAAAATTAAAAACATTTGCTCTTTGAAAAATCCTATAAAGGGAATGAAAAGATAAGCTACAGATGAGCAGAATGTATTTGAAAATCACATATTTGACAAACCGGCATCCAGAATCTATAAAGAACTCTTAAAGTTCAACCACAGAGCAAACAATCCAATTAGAAAAGGGGCAAAAATTATGAAGACATGTCACTGAAGAAGACAGGCAGATGGCAAATAGCATCTTAAAATGTGCTAAACATCATTAGCCATTAGGGAAATGCAAATTAAATCTGCAATAAGATATCACTTCACACTTCTAATAATGGCTAAACTTAAAAGAAAAATGATAAAATCAAAAACTGGTTGGCATGATAAGAAAATGTATCATCCATACATTGCTGGTTGAAATGCAAAATGACACAGCCACCTTGGAAAACACTTGACAGTTTCTTTAAAAACACAAAACCTGCATCTATTGTACAACCTACTAATTGTACTACTAGGCATTTATCCTAGAGATATGATAATGTTCACCAAAAAACCTGCATGTGAAATTTTATAGCAGCATTATTTGGAGTAGACAAAAACTGAAACGACCCAGATGTCTTTAACGAGTGAATGGCTAAATGAGTTATGTTACATCCATAACGTGTAATACCACTCAGCAATAAAACAGTAACTACAACAACAACAAAAAACAGACCACTGACTGATACATGCCACAAACTGGCTACATCTAGGCTGAGTATACAAAGCCAATCCCCAAAGGTGTATGCTGTAGGATTCGATTTTTATAACATTCTTGAACTGACAAAATTATAGAAATGGAGAACAGATTAGACATTGCTATGGATTAGGAGGTGGGGTCAGGAGGAATGTGGATGTAACTCTATTTGGGAATAGCATCTTTGCAGTAATAAAAATATGCTGTATCTCCATTCTGTTCATCTCAATACTTTGGCTGTGATGTTGTAAGATGTTGTCATGGGGAAACTGAGCAAAGAATACAGGGTATCTCTCTGTATTATTGTTTACAACTGCATGGGAATGTAAAAAAAACAGTCCCCAAAATAAGAAGTTTAATTTAAAAACAAAATATAGACTAAGATCAATTTGGTTTTTATAAGACCATTACATCGTAATAATCCTATATCCAAAAACCTTTTAGCATGAAATAATATGTTAGTCCTAGGTAACAGAAGTTGCAGAGTGTCAATGTCAGCATGGAGATGAAGGAAGGGAGCACGATGGGACAAGCATATATATAAATCACAATCAGTATCTTTTAATGGGATTGTATTAATTGACAATTTCTACACAGTTACAGAGTTGTTATAGTACATCAATATAATTTTGCTCTATTAGCAAAGTTTGATGAACAAATATATCATTGACATGCATAGGACAACTGTGTAACTGTGTTTAGACATTATAGTAAGAGGAAAATTTGGGAATGAAGAAACACCACACACACAATTAAACTTTCTGTCTTTTCTAATAGATTACAATGCAATGTGTAAATTTCAAAGGAAATGAAAACCCCCAATAAATCTTTAAATAGTCTCTCATAACCTGATGCTTGCAGTTATGCTACAATGATTTTTTTATAATTAATTCCAAAATTTAATAAACATTTTTACTTTGTAGACAAAGAAGAGGTTTCTAAAAATAACTGAGTCCTGAATTACTCAGAGGAAATGAGGGAACGAAGAGGGGGCGATTTATAGGAACATGCATTGTTTCTGAAATTGCTGAGAAAAAGGAATTAGCTTCTACAAAAGACCACATTGACACACTTTTCTTTTAATAACACTAATTTCTTTTTATTTTCTCCAGTGAAGCACTTTGTTTCTGCAGACTGGTGCTTTCTGATGGTGAAAAGTCCATCTGTGTTTTTCAGGCACTTTCACTCGTCTCCCTGGTGAATGCTAATGTAAAGATGTCATTCATGTGCCCAACAATGCCAGTCTTGACAGCTACGATTTCTCACATCACGCTCTTCAGAAATATAAAGTCCCTTTCAGCCGTCACTTCCTTCTGTGGTCTATTTTCAGGAGCATTTCTACTCGGCACTTTCAAATGTTACGCAATTATTCATCATGTACACCTCGTGCTCCACCGTTCCCGTGGATGGTGGTCACGGCCCTTTTCCACCAGGAATTCAAGCTCAGGGGACAAACAAGTGCCTACATCATCAGACACTGTGGCAGGACCCTTGTCATGCTGTGGAAACACAGCACACAGTGTGTTTTATTCCAACATGAGTTAGCTAAAGACTAAGAGAAAGAAAGAGGAAAGAAAGGCTAAAGAGGTTACTCTCAAGGAATGTTATTCAACACGATATCCTTTTCTCATGTGGAGAAGGCTTTTGTTTTTGTTTTCCCTGAAAATCTCTGTTCCAGCCCAGGGCCGAAAACATGGCTGAGGAGACTGAAGTAACTCAACCCCCGAGCACAGGAGGGCAGGATCAGGTGGGCTTAGGACTCTATAGAGAAGGCAGCTATGTTCATTTCCTCTGAAAACCCTCTGGATCAGCTTTCCTGGCTTTGTAAGATGTTACCATGGGGGGAAACTGAGCAAAGAACACAGGATATCTCTCTGTATTACTGTTATCAACTGCATGGTAATCTAAAAGAGTTCCCACATAAGAAGTCTAATTTAAAAACAAAACACAGACTAAGATCAATTTAGTCTTAGAGACATTATCCCAGCCCTGTTTTTACTGTTTACTTTTCATTACCTGTGTATACAAGGTAACAGAAAGTTACGGACAGGAGAGAACACCAGAAAAAGCCCCCTTTTTTTAAAGAGGAAAGAGCAGCAAAACTCTCTAGAATCTACGGGTGTGTTTCTTTCCCTACGGGTGTGGACGATGCTAAGTGATTGGTTTGGGTCTCTGTCCCTGCTCAAATCTCATGTCCAGTGGTAATTGTGAATTTTGGAGAAGGGGCCTGGTGGGAGGTGACTGGATCCTGGGGGCGGGTGTCGCCATGCTATTCTTGTGATAGTGCATGCTAGTGAGTTCTCAGGAAAGTATGTTGCACCTCTGCGTTCACTCTCTTCCTCCTGCTCCGGCCAAGGAAGACGTGTCTACCTCCCCCATTGGCCATGACTGTAAGTTTCCTGAGGCCTCCCCAGCCATGCTTCCTGTCCAGCCTACAGAACTGTGTGTCAACTAAACCCTTTACTTTATGAACTGCTGAGTCTCAGGTAGTTCTTTACATTAATGTGAGAATGGAGGAATATACTAACTGCTATAGCAATGTGCCTCAGGCTCCAGGCAGAGAGAATCCAGGATCCTCACACTGGCCCTTCAAATTCTCACAACTGTCTGGGCTGGATCAGGAGAAGCATCCTGGCGTTCTTCTCAGAATCCAAAATCATCTGGCAATGGCTCCACTGGGATGGAGCTTGGAAAGCTGATCCAGATAAGACCCGATTGAGGAAGTGACTCCCGTTGTTTATGGTTCTAGCAAGAAATCCACAGCACAGTATGTCCTGATGGAGCTACCTCGTCCTCATGAAATCACCTCTGTGAACTGTGTGATTTCTGTGTGTGCCTCATCGTAGAACCTCCTCAAGGTCTGTTCAAGTCTCTCACACCTGGGCAGGTACGCCAGCTGCGATAAAGAGAGAGATACTCTCCTTACTTACCTCAAAGTAGCCCAGGGAGTAGTTTTGATTTTTCCATTATCTTGGGGACATTTAAGAAACACTAAAATATTATTTCTGTGTTACCACTAGGAAGAGGTTTTCAATGCTGCAAATGGTGGCTCATGCCTATAATTTCAGCACTATGGGAGGCTGAGGCAGACAGGTCACTTGAACTCAGGAGTTCAAGACTGCCTGGGCCATATGACAAAACCCCATCTCTATAGTAAATATAAAAATTGAACAGTCCTGGTGGTTCCCGCTTGGGGTCTCAGCTACTCCAGAGGCTGAGGTGGGAGGATGGGCTTTAGTCTGGGAATTCAAAGGTTGCAGTGAGTTGTGATCATGCCACTGTACTCCACCCTGGGCAAGAGTGCAAGAGCATGTCTCAAAATAAATAAAGAAAGAAAAATAACCATTTTTTAAAGGCAAAAGGAAAGGTTTGCAAGAGTTCTCAGATTGTCATCTCAAATTCACTTGTGCTGATTATTATAACAAGTTGGGAGCCACACACCAAAAATAAAAGTAAAATTTTACTTTATATAAAATCATAGATGCTGATCTTATAGACACACACTCAAATACATGCACAGTTTGGAACTATGGTAATTATAGCATCTTTATGGTAGAGGAGAGTCTTATTTCTTTGTATGCATTTCAAATGGATTAAATCCATCCCAACTTTACAAGGCACAGTGCATGTATATTATCTCTTTACAGTTTCTGTTTACATAAATAGTTGCATTATGAATGTGTTGGGGAATTTATTTTAGATACATTGATAAATTATAGCATTTCAAAAAGAAAACTAATATTTCGTCCTATTCTTCATTGTATTAAAATTATTACCAAACATTATTGGAAATTTCAAAGTGTTAATTAAACTATTAATTTATAGAAAGGGTGTCAGTTTCCCTTTACTCTCCTTCCACCTTGTCACCCAGCCCTGCCCTTCATATTTCTGACAATCTAGAGTAAACCTCCTGCATTTTTTGCTTTCTTAGGTCTCTTGTTTGTCCAGTTGCCAAACCCTGGGGCCTCCTTTCAAAGCTGTCTGTCCCCATGATCTTCCTCTCCCTCACTTTCTCTGAAACTTCAAAGTTTGGCTGGTTCTCTTCTCTCAGATTGGCCTCCCTCTCCCTTTGCTGACTTCATATTTTTTAAGATAAATTCATTGAAGACTAATTTACAAAAAGTAAACCACTAGGGTTAGGTGAACGGGTCCATGAGTTGTGAAATGTGTGTAACACGTAACCATGAGTTATCAGTGACTCATGGTCATGCAACCAACTTCACAGTTAACACACAAGCATTCCCATCACACTGAAAAGGTCCCCACGCTCCTCTGGGGTCAGTCCTCTCCCCAGAGGGTGGCGGCTAGCCATCACTGATAGGATTTCCACCTCTGTAGCTTTGCCTTTCACAGGTCATATTAATGGAATCATACAGCATGCATGCAGCCTTTTGAAATGGTTTACTCTACCAGCAGGAGGCTGTCAATACATCCACACTATTGCACGGATCCATAATCCATTCCTCTTTGTTCTGAGTAGTGTTCTATTATATGAATATACAACAATGTGATTACCATTAGCATATTAATTAATATTTGGGTTTGTTTTCATTTTTTTAGCAAATATAAATAAAGTCGCTGTGAATATTTATGGAGAAGTCTTCATGTAGACATGTTTTCACTTATCTCGAGTAACTACCTAGGAAAAGCTTGCAGAATTGCATAGTAGGTATATATTTTACTTTACAAGAAATGACCCAAATGTTTGTCAGCGTGATGTGCCACTCTGCATTCCTATTGGAGATATGTAATATTACATGCACTCTGCCTTGGCAGTAGCACTTGGTACTGTTTTTATTTTAAGCCATATAATTGACACATAGAAGAATCTTATTTTGCTTCTAGGTAATGTTTCTGTGGTGACTGGTGATGCTGAGCATCTTCTAATGTGCTTGTGATATAGCACGTCATGGGATGCAGAATAATGACCTCCTACGGATGTCTAAGTCCTAATTCCTGGAGGACCGAATATGTGACTTAATGTGGTAGAGGGGAATTAAGGTAACAGATGGAATCATGGTTGCTAATAAGCTAACCTTAGAATAGAAAGATGATTTTGGAATATCCAGATGAGCTCAGTATAATCACAGAGGTCTTTAAACATGGAAGAGGGAGGCAGAGTCAGTATCAAAGTGAGGCAACATGATAAGAACTTGATCAGCAACTGCTGGCTTGAAGAGGAAAGAGCCCAGGAGATCAGGAATGCAGGAATGAAGAGGAGAGAGCCCAGGAGATCAGGAATGCAGGCAGCCTCTAGAGGCTGAGAGACGCAAAAAACTGGATTATTTTCTAAGACTCTCCAGAAAGGAACACATACATCTTTAAAATAATTCTTTTACCTGCCATTGTAACTGTTTTAAAATTCACAATATTTTTGACTCCATTTTTTTGTTTGTTTGTTTTTAGACAGAGTCTTGCTCAGTTGCATAGGCTGAAATGCAATGGCATGATCTCGGCTTACTGCAACCTCCACCTCCTGGGTTCAATCAATTCTTCTGCCTCAGACTCCCAAGTAGCTGGGATTACAGGTGCCCATAACCACGCCCGGCTAATTTTTATACTTTTCGTAGAGATGAGGTTTCACCATGTTGGCCAGGCTGGTCTTGAATTCCTGATCTCAGGTGATCGACCCGCCTTGGCCTCCCAAAGTGCTGGGATCACAACAGGCATGAGCCACCATGCCCAGCCTTAACTCCCTTTTGTTAAGGTACACTGGTTCTACATGAAATACCTCATCTCTTATTATGTATCATTCAAATGCATTAATTTTACCTAATCTTATTCTACATTACTAGTGCAGCTTTTAGCAAATATTTTCTCTTATGAAACTCACTGAGATTTCAGAAGTTTGATCAACTGTGCTGGGATGGATTTGGATATAATAACTTCTGCCATGGCTTCTGATCCTTTCAACTTTGATATTGGGGCATTTAGTTGAAAAGTCCAAACCACAAACCAAAATCTTATCCATGTTTGCTGGCTTCTCCATTCTGTAGATTAGCTTTCTTGGATGATCACAGCACCATCATTTACAGAGGTGCGTGGGCTGCCTTGAGCCCTCATCTCTAGCCCCTTCTACACACAGCTCTCTTACTTTTGTTTTTTTTTTCCCCATTAATTTAAAAACACAAATATGTTACCAGTTTACCTACAACCTCTCTCTGGGTAGTTTTCCATTTCCAGGGCTCTCTTCCTTAATACCTCAATGATATGCTGAACATTCTCCACAATTTTTTCTCTATATATACTGTCCTCTCTCTACCATGTTTATCTCTGTATTTTCTATTAAATTCAGGTTAAATTTGTTTCCTCAGATCTCTTAAACTTTATTTTATTTTCCTTTTTTAATTCACCTATTATTTCTGAACTAGTGTAGGCTTTATTTCTAATTTAGTTTCTTAGATGTCTAATCTTCCTTTTAATCTCATTCATTTTCTTTGAAATCTTACATTTCATCTCATACTTCATGGAATTTACACAGCCTTTAATTTTTACAGGCATATAGAGCTTGACTTTAACTTTAAAAAGTCTGTATTTAGCAGGTGTGTTCTCCCTATTTCCTTCTTCCCTTCCTTTAGAACTGTGATGTGAACACTTTGTCTCTTCCTGCTGTCTCTCTTGCTTTCAGTTTCCTTAATGGAGCAGGGAGCAGGGCTAGACATATTCAGTACTGATTTTTACCTCTGTTATCTTTCAAATTTATTTGTTAAAAATCATTGCAAGAAGTTAGCTCTAGCTGGAAGGTACACTTCAATTCATAAAGATTCCTCCAATTCATATTTATCAATGAGATTTTTGGTAATCATACAAAGATTTCTCCTAATTTGAGAAAACAGCTGTAGTTTTGTTTTTCTAGTTCCTGAAGAAGAATTACTTTGAACTCCGAGGATGTGGAGAAATATACCTAGTCACCTTTCTTTCCTGCCTACCCACTTATTCCAAATTGAGGAATATCAATGAGATTTTTCAGAGACTTTTTTTACCCATCTCCAGAGAGGCAATCTGAAAGCATTAAGGTAGTGACTTAAGTATTTCTGTTTAGAAACTTTTTTTAACCTTCCAACAAAGCTCTTGACATTTTATAGTATGAAGCTGTTGGATTTTTGCTAACTTAAGCATTTCTACTGGTTTCTTTTCTTAAACTATCTTTACATAGTTTTATTCACCATCTTAGGGCTGGAGATGGGGGGATTGCAATATTTTTTTCTAGCAGGGGAATGATTTAAGTAGCAACATTTGGAAGAACATCCAAGAAGAATGGTTTCTTAGCCAAATCACAGAATTCATCAGGCTTCTGAGCTTCTAGGAGTACCGGAAGGTACAGAGCCCCAGTGTGCTATAATCCTTCATTTCTGAAAGTCATATGTTTCACGTTTTATGAGGACTGGAATTGCTGAGCTGAAGATCTATTAACACTTGTAAAGTATTGCTCCAGAAGACACTAGACCATCCGGACCCCACTAGGAGAAACTCTGTAGCCAGGGAAGCTGGTTGGGTACACCCACACTGGTAAGTGTAAGAACGGGCAAACTTTCTGATTAGGGTAGGGTTCCCAATCTATTTTTTCATCTCCTACATTTTATTTGTGAAAATTAAAGTCCCCTCTGTCGATTTCTGCTATGTCTTCATGCATGTTCTGTGTGTGAATCATTTGAGAGGCATGGATTTTAGTCTCCACCACCTGGAGGCTCTCATTTGCCTCTTTTGATACTGTTTGTGGCTCTGGCCCTAGGGAACAGCAGACATCGTCCTATTTATGACTGTCAAGAGTGTGGCTAAAAACCAAATACATGTTCTCCTAATAAGTGAAGTTATGGGCAAGAAAATGTGTGTTTAAGGTCGTCAGGAAGCAAACATGTGTGTCCTGTGAACTACATACTTGATGGTATTTTGACTACTTGCACTTGAATTCATTATTATAATTAAAAGTGCTAACTGCAGGGGTACTGTGTCTTATATTTTCAACTTTACCCTTAAAATAAAAATAAAGCACATCTTTGTTATAGGCAGTTCTCTATGACACACGTTTTGATAATATCACTAGGCAAATGTTACCTGCAACAATACAAAATGTACATCCAAATATTACTATAATAGGTTTGATAGGATTCAGGTCTCCTGGACAAACTACAAATAACGCTTGGTTATATATGCTTGAAATATATAATTACACAAACATTTATAATAGAAAAAAAAATAATGTGTTTCATGTGCTCAGATGAAAATCATCTCCTTTCCTTAGAAGAGCAAAGGAATGTGTTTGTGTTTGGTGGTGACCTGTGTTGACAGGGGTTCTTCAGCAAGGAAATTTTAATGACAATGATGGCTTTATTAATTGATCAGTCATGTAACAAACAGTCACATGACATCCACTACAGCTTTATCAAGACACTCCCTTAAGTTTGCATACATTGGCTGCTGTCTTACCCACCAATAATTCTGAACACAATGATTGCAAATATTGCAAAGCAGAACACTGCTAGTCTGAAGCTGCAGCTTGAAAACCTAGCCCCACTTGCAAGCAGTATTCACTCTTCAAATCCTGTGGCATGATTTATATACCTATGTAGCTTACTATATCATTCCTCTTAGTTTCCTTTCAAGATGAAATATTCAATCCTTTTATCATTAAAGTCATTATATAATGTCTTGGTAACTATTAGGGCTGGTTACTGAATTAACCCTAAGGAAATGCTAACATGGCAATTTTTTACTCTTGTTTTTTAAACCTAATTGATGCCGTTTAGCTACTTATAAAAAAATTACAGACCCAAGTCTGTTTGTGTAATCAGCTGGAAACTTTTCATGAAGAGAAAAATTAACATTTGGCAGACAACTTTATTGTGATAATTCTGGAAGCACGACAGAAAAGCCACTGTTTTGGAATAATAGCAGTGTTGTTGGCAATGTGACTGGCCTGCTTCCAAATAGGGGTCACTTTCTCCTCTCCACCTGAATTCACCAGATACTTTGAAGAGTCTCAGACAATGTTATCCTCAACAGAACCTCTCTCAGCAAGAGAGCTTCAACTGAAAAGTTTGAAAATGGTATTCTTTTCAAGGTTCAATTTAATTAATAGATCTATTTGTGTTACTTTAAAAGAAACATAGGTCAGAAAGTGTGTGTGTGTGTGTGTGTGTGTGTGTGTGTGTGTGTGTGTGTATGCATGCTTTCCTCCAGGAGGCTATCAGCCTGAAGGAATCAGTGAAAAACGTATGTTTTCTTTTATTTCTTTTGAAACGGAGTTTTGCTCTGTTGCCCAGGCTGCAGTGCAGTGGCGCAATCTCGGCCACTGCAGTCTCCACCTACCAGGTTCATGTGATTCTCCTGCCTCAGCCTCCTGAGTAGCTGGCACTACCAGTGCATGCTGCCATGCCTGGCTAACTTTTTTTTGTATTTTTAGTAGAGATAGGGTTTTACAGTTTTAGCCAGGATGGTCTCAATCTCCTGACCTCTTGATCCGCCTGCCTCGGCCTCTCAAAATGCTGGAATTACAGGTGTGAGCCACCACACCAGGCCAAAAAACTTATATTTGAAGAGTTTCATGCATACCTCATCTTTTTAAGTTATCTTGAAAACGAGAAGATAGAACCGCCCCCCACCAACCCCAGCTGCTAAGCACAGCAGTGGAATGACAGCTTTCCCAGTGGAGAGCAGCACCTCACCAGGTAGGCAGTGTTTTGCTTTCTCAGAACATTCAGCATGGTTTGGGTGGCTTATGAGAGCATGACAGTGCTGACACCAAGGCAGTCCTGTACCTTTTGTTGGAAGATAAAGCTTTTCCTGTAGAACTAGGCTTTCTGCAGTGACAGGATCTGGTCACTGATCTTCCCATTGCATGGGGCTCTCACACAGGGAGATACCTGCTGGCTTCCGTTTGCCAAGTCTCCTGGAACCTCAGGAGGAGAGGGCAGTGGAAGCCGCAGAGAAGCTTATCTGCACAGGTCTCGAGACATGCATCATCAGGAAGCTTTTGATCTCTTGCGCTCTCCCAGGTGAAAACTTCTCTAGAACTTGGTCTCTCAGCCTAGGGTAAGAGACGAGATGGGTTGGGTGCTACTTGAATTAAGTGTAAAGAGAGGTGGAGCCTGTTCACATTCTCATACTTTGGAGTATGGGCAGAAAATACCTGTAGCATAAGTAAAAAAATCTGTTTTCTCACTGAGAAAAGAGAGAGAACAATTTCATTTATATTAACACTTTAAAAAAAAAGCTTTAACAAAGATCTGCGATAAAATATGCACCTATAAGGTAAACAACCAACAGTGGAAAATCTAAGACTATTGCTGATTCCCTACTGAAAATAAAAAGCGCTAAGTATGCAGAAACATTAAAAACAGTAAAATTAAAAAATCCAGGTACTTAAAAAAGCTTTAAGTCAAGGGGAGAAAGCAAATAAGACTGTGCACACACACAGACACACACACACACACACACAGTAACACAACACACACACACTCCCACACATAGTGCATACATAGACAAATGCATACCTGGTGACACAGCACACATACTTACACACACATACATGGTAGATACATACACACTCCCATATGTAGTGACATACACATACACATGCATACATGGTGACATGGAACACACAAAGATGTGATAAGACACACACTCACAAACATAGCAACATACACATACAATTCCTACATGGTGGCATGGCACATACTTACACATACATGGCAACAATATACATACTCCCATATGTAGCGATATTTACATATACATGCACACATGGTGACGTGGAACACACACAGACATGAGAAAATATACTCACAAACATGGCAACATACACATGCATACGTGGTGACATGGAACAAATACTAACACATGCATACATGCTAACAACACACAGCCATATGTAGTGACATACACATATTCATGCATACATGGTGACATGGTCCATAGAAATACATGGTGACACAACACATGTACACACAAACATTGTGACATAGCACACAGGTATCTGTGGCAAATTGAGGAAACTAAGGGGAAAAAGGAATTGAAAAGAATAAAGAAAGAGAAGGAGAGAAAGAAAGAAAAAAGAGAAAGAGAGAGAAATAGAGAAAGAAAGAAAAGGAAGAAAGGAAAGGAAGAAGGAAGGAAGGAGAAAGAAAGGAGAAAGAAGAAAGGAAAGAAGAAGGAAAGGAAGAAAGGAAGGATGGACGGACAGACGGACAAGACAGGACGTTGATAAAGTATAATGGGAAAATTTATGCCAAATGATTGTTAAGAAAAAACTTTTTGCAAGAGTCCCTTATGAATTCTCATGAGAAATTGATGAAAACTATCAAAATCATAAAATGCAAGACTTGAAGACTATAGGGCAAATAAGTTCTACAGACCATCCTTTGGTAGGGTTTAGCATCTGTCTAAAGGTGACCTGCTGCCATCTGTTGGGATTATCTTCCTTTTCAACCTAGGGCCCAGAAGTGTTGAGACATACTTGACATCATTGGCCACATTATCTGAAAGCTATGGAAATGATTGCTGTGTGTTTTGCTCGAAGAGTTTTCTACAAAACAGCTGTCAGTTAGTTAATAGCTAGCATTCAGTTTTACCTTGTGCTTGGGGAAAACTGGGAGCAATTCCCAGACTCCTTTTCTTCTAGGAATCAGGCTTTGTAGTTCTAGACCTCATTTATGTCAACTCTCCTAACTCTTCCTCAACATTTTCCCCAAGACAACCCACAGCCAGTCAATTAATCCTTGACAATATTATGCTAAGTGTAAGAAGCCAGTCACAACAGACAGCTCATTGTGTGATAAGTTTTCATGAGATTTCCAGAATACATACATCCATAGAGACTAACAATAATTGAATGATTGCCAGGGACTGCCTATGATGGAAGTGAGGGTCTGGGGAATGGTAAGTTATTGCTGAAAGATATGGGGTTTGGGAGGACAGATAAAAATGTTCTAAAAGTAATAATGAAGATGATTGCACACCTCTGTGAATAAAAACCATCGAATTGTGCACTTTAAAGAGGCAAAACTTATGGTATGAGAAGTATCTCTCAATAAAGCTGTTATTAAAAAATCTAAATGGAGACTCTCTCATTTGTATGCACGATTCTCCTTACATAAACCAGATTCTAACACTGGCCAGCTGACTGACAGTAGAGGCCCACTGGAACCACAGATGATGTGGGAAAACTGGTCTAATCTAATTGGCAGACCTCAAAACATTGGCCATAGAATTACCTGATTATTGGAGGGGTTGGACCTAGTGACCCTGAGTTGAAGAAAACCAGAGGTTATGTTGGCATGTGCAGGGCACAGAGAAGGACTCGGATTGAAAATGAAAAAGGTTGCTAAGGAAGGTAAAGGTGGGGGGAAATAGGTAGGGTGAGGTCAGGATAGGCTGAGAAAAAGTTCTAAGGGAGATAAAGGCAAGTGGAAATAGGCAGGCTGATGCCAGGATAGGAAGGTCTCTAACACCTGGCAGAGGACACTATGTATAAATGCTCAAAGGGAATCAGGGCACAGTATGTGCTCAGTAAAAACAGCAGGAGGAGCAACTACTCCATAATAGTATTGAACAAAGAGGCACCACTAACCACGCTGGTACCTGAAGCTTTGGTGCGAATCAGGAACACCCAGGACAGAAATAATGGTGCTTGGTGAAACAAACGAAACAAAACAACAACAACAAAACCCTAACATATGGAGTGTAGAAGAGATTATGCAATCACATATGGAAAGAAAAGCAAGATTTCCTGGCCTAGAGTATCAGCATGCCTCAGACTGAATTGGGTCACCCTTCCAAATTAATGTGTTAAAATGCTAAGTCCCTAATGTGATGATATTTGGAGGTGGGGTCCTTGGGAGGTGATTAGGTTGAGATGATGTTAGAAGGGCAAGACTTTCAGGATGGCATTAGTACCTTATTAAGAAGAGATACTAGAGAGGCTGCTGCATCTCTCTCCTCGATGAGAAGTCACAGCGAGAAGGCAGCTATCTCCAAACCAAGAAGAGAGACTTTACCAGGGACCTAAATTGGCTGGCACCCTAATCTTGAATGCTCAAAGCTCCAGAAATTCAAGAAATAAATTCCTGTTGTTTAAGCCAAGGTGAGGCCCACTTCATGCTATTTTGTTACGGCAGTCTTAGCTAATACATAACATTTATATAGTTCCTGTTTTCTTTAGGTTTAAACCTTAGAATATAACCCATTCTAGTGAACAAATCCTTTCCCAATATTTATGCACCATGCAACCATAAAACTTAGGATATCTAAAGGGACATTGTTAGAGCCTAAAGAGAGTAATCAACTTCAAAAGTTGTTTGAAAAATAAATGAGTGTAGAGACATGTTTTGTTTTGACATTTGAAAAACACAGGGCAAAATCTTAATTTTACCATTTCTGAGCTGGCAGATTATTTCTGAGACAATTAACTTTACTGAGCCTCAGGATTATAGGAAAATTAAATAAGAACAATACATGGATAACAAGGCATGATTCAAAGCAGAATCAAGGCTATAATGGGAAGGCCAGTTCTGAGAATGGTCTGAAATTTCAACATGGAGACAAAAAAAGGCCTGAGTTGAGGTCGTATTCGCAGCAGTGATTACATCGAGGAAAGAATAAACACAGAAATATTAAGCAGGATCTCTTTCTGGCAATGTCAAAATTTAGCTGTTTAAATAAAAATCCGAGTTCTATTTGGTATTTTTTGCGTATTTTCCCTACTCATTTGTACTGCCTTAGGTTACATTCTGTTCATCAACCGTGTCTGTGTACATTCAGGTACTCAGTTCACTTTAACAAACACCAGAGGCATCTAGTCATCACATTTGTTCAGTATAGTAAGATGGCCAATTGTTTCCGAAACACAAAGTATCTATATTATCAGACTAGCAGAACAAAGACAAATTAAATGGTAAGCCTGAATTGAATAACTTGTTTTATGGATGTGTTTGGATTTTACATGTAATAGTAATTCTTTAGATTTTCTTTGCATATAGCTTTGTAGTTTTTGAAGCAAATTATTATTATTTTTTGTGCCAAGTGATGATTACACAATTCTGCTGTGCATAGGTGTTTTGTCATATAAGGAGACACATTTACTATGTTATCAAGGTCACAAACACTGGCCTAGGTACTGAATAGTTTTGTGGTACTTGGGATCGAAGATTCTTTGAAGAGTTGCTATTCTCCTTTGCTTATGACACAGTCTCTATGTATGCTAAGATAAATTAGTCACGTTTCTCATTCCCTGCCGAACACTCAAACAGAAGCTCCTGTATCCATCTGCCCTTAACTGCAGCACTGCCCCGATGAGATCTGTGTCCTTGTCTTCGACATCCCTATCCACCCCTTAATCACTTCTTGGAGGCTCGAAGCTGCTGCCATATGTCTTCATTTCTATCTTCAACTTTCCTTCAACTGATCACAGGTCCTGCTAATTTTGCCTTCTGAATATATCTCATAATTTCCCGGTTGGTCTACATTACCACTAGCATCTGTTTAGCACAAGCTATCAGCTACCAAGGCACCCATTCTTAACTGACTTATCTCCATCCTCCGTTCGCACCTGCAGCAATCTGTTTTCCATGTCACAGTCCGAGGATCAAAACAACAATGTTATTATAGTTTGTACAGCCTATCAATGCCATTTCATAGTTTGTCTCTAGATCTTCCCCCAGCCCTCCTGCCCTTAGTTTGTTCTTCGACCACCAAAGCTTTTCTTTGTTCTCTTTGGCAAGTTGCTTATTTTAGAAAATGACTTTGAATGTTCTGTTATTCTGTCCTGGAATTTTATATATAGACATATATATTATATATGTATATTAGACATATATATTATATACGTATTATATATAATATATATGATATATGATATATATTATATATATGATATATATTATATATTTTATGCTAAAATATATATGTATTATATATATAAAATATTATATATTTTATATACATAATATATACATTATATATAATATATAATATATACAATATATAATATATATACATTATATAATATATAATATATACATTATATATAACATATAATATATACATTATATATTATATATAACATATACATTATATATAATATATATATATTTTTATTATTATTTATATGGTGAGGTAACTATACATAATCATTCTTAAGTTACCCTAGAAATAATGCTCAGTGAATTTTAGAAATAATTGTATATGTTGAAGGAATCTAACAATATACTCAGAAATTAAAGTGAAGAAAGAAATTAAAATATATATTTAGTTTATCATTATAAACGTCCTATCTATTTATTTTTGATAATGGGGGCCGGGCGCGGTGGCTCACGCCTATAATCCTAGCACTTTGGGAGGCCGAGGCGAGTGGATCACAAGGTCAAGAGATTGAGACCATCCTGGAAAACATGGTGAAACCCGGTCTCTACTAAAAATGCAAAAATTAGCTGGGCATGGTGGCTCGTGCCTGTAGTCCCAGCTACTTGGGAGGCTGAGGCAGAAGAATTGCTTGAACCCAGAAGGTGGAGGTTGCGGTGAGCCGAGATCGTGCCATTGCACTCCAGCCTGGGTAACAAGAGCAAAACTCCGTCTCAAAAAAAAAAAAAAGATAATGGGACAGCGTTTCAACATAAGACACTTGAATTAGAGACAGATTCTCTCTCTCTCTCTCTGTCTCTCTCTCTCGTTCTCTCTCCCACCTTGTTCCAACACACCACACTTTATATAGTTATTTTCTAATCATTTTTGTATGTTCAAGCCAGATCTTTCCCAGTGAAGGCTCTCCTTATAACCTGCACTACATCAAGAATACTCACTTTGATGCTTTCATAGTGCCTGAGTAATTTTTCTTTATAGCATTGATCACTGCTACATTTTTTATATTTCCTCATGTAATCATTAATTAATCTCTCCGACTAATTGTCAATTTCACGAGTTCTACTTTGACTCACCATTATATGCAGAAAACCCATTAGAGATCTTGGCAGGGAACAGATGCTCATCAAATACTCGTGAGCAAAAAGCAGAATGGAAAATAGGAGGTAATGAAAAAATGACAAAAGAAGAATAAAAAAGAGGCAATGATGGAGAAGAAAGGAAGCTGAAGAATGTCTTTAAAATGAGGTATTAACACATTTGAATGCTATAAAATATGATATTTAATAAAGCATATATTGATCCCTTAGGTATAAAACACTAGAGGCGAAAAAAAATGATTTAGACATAAATCGTGCCTTCCATGTTTTGGTAATCAGAGACAATGATAGACAAATAGCTATATAAAACTACGTGATAACTGTTTTAGTAGCAACATACACTGACACACACCCATATACGAATTAAAGGAAATATTTTACCAGGCTGGAAGGAGCAAAAAATCTAAAAGTATTTTTTTTTCTTTTTTTTTGGCTGAGTGCAGGGGCTAACTTCTATAATCCCAGCACTTTGGGAGGCCAAGGCTGGCAGATCACATGAGGCCAGGAGTTTGAGATTAGCCTGCTCAAAATGGTGAAACCCTGTCTCTAACAAAAATACAAAAATTAGCCAGGTGTGGTGGCATGTACCTGTAATCTCAACCACTTGGGAGGCTGAGGCATGAGAAGAACTTGAATCTGGGAGGTGGAGGTTGCAGTGAGCAGAGATCACGTGACTGCACTCCAGCCTGGGCAATAGAGGGAGACTCTGACTTAAAAAAAAAAAGTTAAATAACTTAAGAACTTTCACATTTTTATTATTTATATGGTCAGGTAACTATACATGATAGTTCTTGAGTTGCTGGAGAATAATGCTCAGTGAATTTTAGAAATAATTCTACTTATTGAAGCAATCTAACAATATATTCAGAAATTAAATGAAAAAATAAATTACATTATGCATTTAGATTACTATTAAAAACATGTGCTACCTATTTATTTATCTCGGAAATGAATACCTTTCAACATAAGGCATTCAAATAAGATAAAAATGTTTCCAAGGAGCATGTTGTTAAACACATATGCTAATTTCAAAATAAATATCTACAGTAAGTTATCTCTTGTCATACTTTTAGCAAGTTACCTTTAATGTGTACATAGCAAGGCAAGGGTGTGGTTTTTGCTACCAAGGTTTTCTCACTCACTGCACAGTAACTGACATCCTGTCATTGTAAAAGCTTTATAACTCATGGTATTGAAGAAACAAATTGATAGTACTTACCCAAACTACGTAAGCCAAACCCACCAACCTTACCAGCAATGGCAAGAGTTGTGCAGTGCCAGATATGACCCTCACCCATTGAACAACAGGGACCTGCCCAAGTTGGTTCAGACCCACCAGGCCATTGTGAGGTTTGCAACTCTCTTCCTCCCTCAGGTAGCCTCATGTCCAGTCATCTGCACACATTTCTTTTTCTGTCAATGTACTTCCCCTTCTTGAAATCTGGCCCCGGGGCCTGTCTTTTGCAGGGCTTTCCTGGGGCACACGGCACTGCAGCTCCCGAGTCTGGCTGCTGACCTGCACACCTGAGAAGGTAGCTTGACCTAAGTCTGCAGATGCATGAAGGGCAAAATTAACAGCTTCCTACCCGGGAGTAGCCACCTTGCTACACGTATTGGGGTGAACACTTTTTACTTTGGAAGCTGCCTTCTTGATTGATGCTATGAAATGATATTTTAGCTTATACCCATTTTTGATAAACATTAAAAGATTAAGCATTTTTTTAGTTTTGTTGAAATTCAAAATAGATATTGTGCCTAACAATTAAAGTAATAATTTGGCTATGTTTATTTTTAGAATAGTCATCCTCATCTCCTACATATATCCGTCACTATTCTAGAACTTCATGAGGCTAGACTGTGCTTCTGACGTTGGCCCTAAAACTCCAAATTTGAGGAGCACAGATAATTTTTTTCACTCTATGAAAACTGCAGTAAGTTCTTAGTTATCTTCATTCTCTAATGATAATGTCTCCACAAAAGACAATACCTTACTAGGAAGTGAGGAGGAACGAACGACATAACTACCTGAAAGCTCATACATTCAGTGAATGTTTGCTGGGTCGAAGTTTATTAGTTTCCGTAACTACTTATTTCTTTGAATGAAGCTTTAAGCTAAGTAATATGTGTATAAATAATGTAATATGCATAAGCCACAGATGTGCTCATTTATTAATTTTAAAAAATAGATGACTCTTTTCCAAATTAATTGTAAGTTTTTTTTTAATAACAGGGCAGATTTAGAATCATGTTCCTAGAATAGTATCTATAACAGCTTGTAATTTAAGATTCTTCAAGCAATCTTATCAATGTACGCAAATGATATGAAAAAAACAATACAACATTAACATGACTTGTGTCACAAGTCACTGATACCTTGCCTAGTGTTTGGTAAAAGGACAACTGTGAATATACACAGCAGTGCAGGTAGAATCGGCCCTATTCTTAGGAATGTCTTCAGATCAATTTATGTACTGAAAAACATGCATGCTGTGCTACTGGTCTTTCAGCTGATTTTCAAAAATACATGTTATGTTATCACTAAGATTTTACAAGGAAAATTTGACCTAGTAAAATGAGTCCGGAAAGTAATATGAATCGAAAATCTGAAAGCACTGGGTCACTTAACTCAACCTCGCATCTTTCCCTACTAATGTTACTGTTCAATACAAATATGCTTTCTGGTGAATTTCCTTCACCCTTTGAAACTACATCTAGTGAGGTACCGTGTTCTCATCATTGTACTTCATACTTCACGGCACTGGGCAGGTGCATTAAATTAGAGAGAGAGAGGAAGGAGAAGCAGAAATTCAAACTGATGATGGTTACGCAGCTTGATAGGAGCCAACACATTCAAACATAGTTTTTAATGTGATATGAGAAGAACACACACACCTCATCAATCAATCTACCCTCTCTCTACCATCTGTCTATCTATACTGACATGTGCGTGTGCGGGGGGTGGGGGGCGCAGAGAGAGAAGGTATGAGAAAATTGTATAACCTCTGGAACCCTCGTTTTTTAAATTTAGAAAAATTAACTTGCATGTGGCTATGTAATAAAAAATAATGTCTATCCTGATTTTTTTTTTTTTTTTTTATTGCATTATAGGTTTGGGGGTACATGTGCAGAACGAGCAAGATAGTTGCATAGGTACACACATGGCAGTGTGCTTTGCTGCTTTCCTCCCCTTCACCCACACTTGGTATTCATCCCCAGGCTATCCCCCCCAGCCCCCCCCTGCTGTCCCTCCCCCATTCCCCCCAACAGTCCCCAGTGTATAGTAGACCGCCTCTCTGTGTCCACATGTTCTCATTTTTCTCACCCACCTATGAGCGAGTATATGCGGTATTTCTTTTTCTGTTCTTGTGTCAGTTTGCTGAGAATGATGTTCTCCAGATTCATCCATGTCCCTACAAAGGACACAAACTCATCATTTTTGATTGCTGCATAATATTCCATGGTGTATATGTGCCACATTTTCCCAGTCCAGTCTATCATCGTTGGGCATTTGGGTTGGTTCCAGGTCTTTGCTATTGTAAACAGTGCTGCAATGAACATTCGTGTGCATGTGTCCTTATAGTAGAACGATTTATAATCCTTTGGATAAAACAAACAGTTTTTGATATAGGCACGAATGGCCAATAATACTTCTTGAGGAGGTAACCATTGTCGGCAATTGCATTTTCTGTAGGACATGAGAGAGGTCATGTGAAAATAAGACCCTAGATATCTATATGAATAAATCTAGTCTGCTTGGCTTTCAACACCTACTTTGTATCCTCATATTTGAAAAGAGGTACTAGAATACCTGATATAAGTGACACTGAAACCACCAAAATTGTTGGCTCATTTCAGTGGGCATTACTGCTCCTCTTCAGAATCTAGTTCCCTCTTTTCCTCTTCTTTACAGACCCCAGCTTTTCCAGTCACTGGACTTTGGTGACATGATCCCACCCTAGTGGGATAGACTCTGGTGAACTATAGCGATCAGCTTATCTCACAGGGTTCTGTGAAAATGCACATTCCTCTGGCAGTGTGATTGGCTGCTCCAGGTAATGTGGTCATGTGGCCTAAGCGGGACCTCTTCTGGAATGCCCAGGATCAATGCCCAATGGCTGGAAAAAAGAATTTCTCTCCTGGTTTGGCCATGAACATACAATCATGTGGTTCTTGGGGCTCCTGGCAGTCACACTCCATATGAGGAAAGCCACTCTGAGACACAGTCAGCCAATAAATCAGAAAGAGCTGAACGAATCTCAGCAAAACAGACCCATGGCCCTGAAGAAATCACAAGTCTTGAGCACAAATGTTATTTCTTTTTTTTATTTTTATTTTTTATTTTTGAGACAGAGTCTTGCTCTGTTGCCCAGGCTGGAGTGCAATGGCACGATCTCAGCTCACTACAGCCTCCACCTCCTGGGTTCAAGCGATTCTCATGCCTCAGCCTCCCGAGGAGCTGGACTACAGGTGCACACCATCATGCCTGGCTAAATTTTTGTATTCTTTTTGTGGAGATGGTGTTTTACTATGTTGTCCAGGCTGGTCTCAAACTCCAGGGCCAAAGCAATCCACCTGCCTCAGCCTCCCAAAGTGCTAGGACTATAGGCATAAGCCACTGTGCTCAGACTGAAAAATGCTTTTTTGATTAGTCAGAACGCTGTATTTAAGTTACTTGTTATGTATCTATGTCCTCAAGTATACATTTAGTAATTTTCAAATTTGGATTATGTGTTACGAAGTTTTTTCATAGGAATAGTGTATCCATAGGAAAAATAAAAAATATAAAAGATACAGGAAAAATAATGTTTTCATTAGTATTGGAAAAAAAATCTAATTCGTACAGGTGTTTTAAAAACAAGACAATACACAAATATGTTATGCAGTCTGAACAGTCCCTTATAAGGATATGGGCTTCTCAAACGTATTTATCTGTAATTTTGGACTTAAGGATATTATAGATAACAATAGTGTGCAGCCTGTTATCTTGAAAAAATAATACTCTAATTCTATAATATTTGTCCAATATTACCTTGCTTTCCTAGATTGAAAAAATAGTTTAAATCCTTCAATAAGTATATAGAAATGAATAGTAAATATAATAATGTGATTTTGTGTTATACTAAATATATATTGACATGTTTTTCATCCAGAGACTACTAAATATTGAATACATATTTTATTAATTTTTTAATAACGTAGGATATTTCCAGAGAAATATTACTCTCATTTCTCTAGGACATATCAATTTATTTTAATATATACATACATTCACATATGTTATGAACACATTCAAATTATCTCACTTCTTGCAAAATATAAGTATTAATATAGTCCAATATGTCAATGTGGCATAGACTTTAGGTATTTAGAGATGTTTTAAGTTGTACTGTTATTATTGGCATGTAACAGATGTTTCAGTATTGTCAATTCTGATCTGTTAATTTTTCTACCAATTTTACTTATTCTAAGGGTAGTATGTTCATGATACAACTTAGTATCATAAATAGTCTAATGATCTCTATTTCCTTTTCAGAAAGATATGTTAAAAGTAATTAAGGTAAAAAGAAAAAGCAAAATCCAAAGTACATTTAATAGTAAATGTATTTCCAACCAGATACACGGGCCCATTTGGAGGGGTTCTCCAAGCCAAGACCCTCTTGCTCCACTTTCCTGAGACCTGTCCTTAAATTTACACAGTCATTATATCCTGAAGGACACACTTGATTAACGGAAGGACTCCACTCCTGCCCAAGTGGAGTCGACAACAGGAGAGGCTATCCCATCTCTAAGGGATTGTGCTAGGATAGTAAATTAGCAGCTAGAGGCATGTTCTATTGTAAAGCATTCTTGACAGTGAAGCTGACAGTCGAAGAAATGACCAGGAATCTCACAGAGAAGAAAACCCTGGAGTCTGGGGACTCCCAGCCAGTACAGTGGCTCTGTTTCCTGGGGGTCCCACCTGGGGTCCTGATTCACTGATAATAACTTTTTGTCTTTGTACAATTAGCTCAGATGTGCATCCATTACATTTCTCTAGGCACTAAGACTACAATAAAAAATGACAGAGTAAGAACAAGTAGATACTTACTCCTCGGAATACGAATCTGTTCATTTGGATCACTAACTGTCAAGAACTTGATAGGAGTGGACTAATTACATATGTGAGCAGCACGTCATACACAAGGAGAGTTATTAATCAAAGGATATTTGTCATAGTGAATCTCAGAAAATATTCAGTATCACTGGTGGAGTATTGCTCACGTGAATTGCTGTTCATCAATATGATGGCATTTTACAACTTTTAAAACAAATTTACAAGAATATTTAAAAATCCAGGGAATTTTGTACAAGTGAAAAAGTATATTACATGAAATGATAATTTTATATACATGTATTAATAGACAAAGAATTAAAAACCTTAAATACTGTAAGACATTTCTGAGTAAGGACATTACAAGTAGAGCGTATTTTCTTCTTTTTACTTTCAACAACTTTCTACAATAAGTGTGCACTGATTTTTAATCATACAAAAAATAGGAGCAAACTTGGTAAAAATGAATATTCTGTTTGTCCAACAACATACAACCTTCCTTCTTTCCTCTTCTAGTGTCTATTTATCACATTCTAATAGTTTCCAAACCTTAAAGCTGGCATCTTGCTCTTTGAAATGGATACTTTGTTTGTTTTGAGACAGGGTCTTGCTGGGTCACCCAGGCTGGGGTGCAGTAGCGCCATCATGGTTCACTGAGACTCAAACTTCTAGACCCAAACCATCCCCCCAGAACCTCCACTTCTCTGGTAGCTGGGACTACAGGCAGGTGCGCCGCACCACAGAAACTGTTACAGATTTTATTTATTTATTTATTTATTTTTACTGTAACTAGTCAGTTGCTAATTACTAAGCTCACAAGTAATGCATGCTCCATAAGGATTACATTCGTTTGTAAAGACTTTTTAAACATGGAGCTATCCTCACAGAGAGATTTATCTTCAGATCTAGACTTTACCACTTACATACTGGATGCTTTGTCCCTGTTAGGCTGTCTGAACCCTCTTTTGAAAATTAGGAATAATATTAGCTAAATTTAAGGATTTTAAGGCAATTAAGTGAAAGAATACATGTGAAATGTCATACGTATTAATTCCCTGTCTCAGGGAAAGAAGGGTAGGTATAAAAAATGTTTTGAACTACAAATAATTAATGATAAATTTCAAGTGATTCAATTTTCACTTTTAACTGAAAACAGTAAGTAAAAAAGAGATAGTGTATTCTTGTTAAAGGACATAATAGAAAAACTTGTGCTACTCTTTCTTTTTATACTAATCACTCAACAAAATCATAAAATTCACTAATAATCGTGCCTTTTACATTTACCAGTTGCTTCCAATTGCTGAAATAAAAGCCTATTTTCCCCTTAGTAAGAAAACAAGTGACACTAACATAGAAAAACGGGGGACTCAGAAATCAAATATAGCAGATCCAGCATGATTCTTCTGACCCTTACCCAGTTATCCAGCAACTCTAACATATTTATTGCCTTCTATTATGATGAAGACTCAACTCATAAAGGTAATGGAGATATTCATTATATGTTGTAAACAAACTTAATGGACAAGAAAGGGCACAGGGAATCTCAAATAAAAATAAAGTCAGTAAAGAGAGTGCCCCAGTGAGAAAAGAAACACAAACACACGTCTAGTTATCACATGCACCATATAAAAAAAGGTAAGCCTAGCCGGTCACGGTGGCTCATGCCTGTAATCCCAGCACTTTGGGAGGCCAAGGCAGGTGGATCACCTTACGTTAGGAGTTTGAGACCAGCCTGGTCAACATGCTGAAACCCTGTCTTTAGTAAATATACAGAAAAATTAGGTGGGCATGATGGTGTGTGCCTCTATTCCCAGCTTCTCGGGAGGCTAAGGCAGGAAAATGGTTTGGAACCCAGGAGGTGGAATTTGCAGTGAGTCGAGATCACACCATTACACTCCAGCCTGGGTGACAGAGTGAGACTCTGTCTCAAAAAACGCAAACAAACAAATAAGCACCATACGTGTCACAGGGAAACTTCAGCAATACTTTTTAATTGAAAGAAGACAAAATCAATTAAATTCAAAAATTGAGTACAGGGAGGTGAAGCAGTAAAATAAATTCTGAAATATTTTCTAAGAAATTACATTTCAAATCTATTAGTGAGAATAACATATTTACCAGGTCTGTGGAAAAGTAATTGCAGTGTTTGCCATTACATTCAATTTGCCATTACTAATATTTATAGGTTTGGTAAAAGAGAGGTTGATTTCCCTTTGGGCCATGACCACCTTGATTTTCAAAATGACCTCTATGAAGAAACTTAGAGCATTATCTTTAAAAGTACTGATGTTGCTTGGCTATGCGGGCTCTTTTTTGGTTCCATATGAAATTCATGGTGCTTTTTTCCAGTTCTGTGAAGAAATTCAATGGTAGTTTGATGGGGATAGCATTGATTGTGAAATTACTTAGGGCAGTATGGCCATTTTCACGATATTGATTCTTCCTAACCACGAACATGGAATGTTTCTCCATCTGTTTGTGTCCTCGCTTATTTCGTTGAGCAGTGGTTTGTAGTTTTCCTTAAAGAGGTCCCTTAAATCGTTCTACTATAAGGACACATGCACACGAATGTTCATTGCAGCACAGTTTACAATAGCAAAGACCTGGAACCAAACCAAATGCCCATCGATGATAGACTGGACTGGGAAAATGTGGCACATATACACCATGGAATATTATGCAGCAATCAAAAATGATGAGTTTGTGTCCTTTGTAAGGACATGGATGAATCTGGAGAACATCATTCTCAGCAAACTGACACAAGAACAGAAAAAGAAATACCGCATATACTCACTCATAGGTGGGTGAGAAAAATGAGAACACATGGACACAGAGAGGGGGTATACTACACACTGGGGTCTATTGGGAGGAATGGGGGAGGGACAGCGGGGGAGGCTGGGGAGGGATAGCCTGGGGATAAATGCCAAGTGTGGGTGAAGGGGAGGAAGGCAGCAAAACACACTGCCATGTGTGTACCTATGCAACTATCTTGCACGTTCTGCACATGTACCCCAAAACCTATAATGCAATAAAAAAAAAGTACTGATGTTGCTATAAACAGAAATAAAAACGGCAAAGATTGCTAATTTTAAACCTTTTCAGTTTAATTCCACTATGTTGTTTTACAAGGGAACTAACTGGCAGTTTTATCTTGTCTTAAGTCGCTCTGGTTGTGCCATTCCCTTTTTCATTATAGACACTGTCAGACACCTGGAGATGCCACATTCTGTCTTCTTCCCGACGCTCATGAAGAGAGACAGTGGAAGGCACGCACTCCTTTTCACCTTCAGAGTTAGTAAGGCCTTCCTTTCTGAGCTGTCATGGACTCTCCTCTTGGCAAACATGAGAGTGAAGGAATGGTTTCTTTTCAGGCACCCATTAAAACAAACATGCATGCAATCACGTCATTTCTGATTGACTGGATTCAAGACACCCTAACCGTAAACCGTAAATATGGCATGCTGGGCGGGGTGCGGTGGCTCACGCCTGTAATTCCAGTACTTAGGGAGCTCAAGGTGGGTGGATCATGAGGTCAAGAGATTGAGACCATCTTGGTCAACATGGTGAAACCCCGTCTCTACTAAAAATACAAAAAATTAGCTGTGCATGGTGGCACGTGCCTGTAATCCCAGCTACTCAGGAGGCTGAGGCAGGAGAATTGCCTGATCCCAGGAGGTGGAGGTTGCAGTGAGCCGAGATCGCACCATTGCACTCCAGCCTGGGTAACAAGAGTGAAACTCTGTCGCAAAAAAAAAAAAAAAAAAAAAAAAAAAAAAAAAAAAAAAAATGGCATGCTGGCATTTGAGAAAACTGTAGAGGCAGAAGGGTCACTTTCACCCGCCCTTGCTTTTCTCCCCTGAAATAGGCATTAAGGCCCTTGTGTGAGAGGGGGCCTCCCCTTACCTAGAAAAGAAATATTCTTGTCTCTGAAGACAGGAACACAGAGAAGAATCTGAACAAACAAACCCTGTCACATCCCTGCTGATTTATAACCATTAGATCACACACCCTTTGTCCAGTTTCACATCCGCAGGGCTGGCCACCTCCTCATCATACCTATGCATGAAATATACAAGTTGACCTGTTTCTCTGATTTTTCATTTCCTTAGGAAGGCTCGTATTATATACAATTGTAAGCTTTTAAATCTGCCTTTTGATATGGGAGCCTCAGCCATGAACCTAACATCAGAAGATCCTCCTCCTCCCCTTCAGAGTTGCATTTGAAAGGTTAGAACCAGAACCCTGAAAGCCTCAGGGTGCCCTGAGCTGCAGGGAGAGAAGGAAGGAGGCAAATCATGAGCAGGTGATGCCCCAGAGAGAGGTGGGTTTCCCGGTGCTGGAAGAACGAAGAGGCATTTGGAAACGGAAGAGACGTGTCCAGTCCTGAATGGCACACAGAGAGGTGGCAAGCCCACTCATGATGCTGGTACCTGGCGCCAGCCAGCAACTCCATGCACCCATGGCAGATGTCTTCTGAGGGTGAGCTTCAGGTGAGCCAGCCCCGGGGGAGGCCAACTCTGTTCTGGATAAGAGCTGCCATAGCACACAGATGATGGGCCGGGGAAGAGTGTCGCTGCCACCCAGAGAGGCAGGGATCTCAGTGTGAGCATCAGAGCCAGGGAAGGGCCTTTCTGATGACTGTGTATCTAGGCCCCTGGTGGCAGTCATAGGTTGTTGGCAGCATCAGATGAAGGAGAAAGAGCATTACTGAGGACAGAGGACTGTTTGTGAAGACAGATGCACAGATGGGGAAGAGCCAGATTGAACAGGACTAAAGTAGATTAAGTAATGTGATATAACTTGCAAATTTCATAAGAATACCTATTATAGTGGAAAGGAAATGAAAACCTTTAATCCAATGTTGATAATTTGGTCAACACTAAGTCCACCTGATCAATGTAGAAGCAAAATGTAGAAGAGATGCCAGAAGACACGAGCTCTGGGAAGGTTTCCTGGGCTATATGGGAAATAAGATGTTACAGACACTTCGTAGGAGCATCACAAGAATTGAACAAGAGGGGTAGTTACTCCATATTTCTCCAGCGAATTATGAAGAAGGTACCCACAGCTAAATCCATGAAGGCTTAAAAAGAGCTGCCACTCTTTTTGATCTTTCAAGACTGCTAAACTGAGTTACCTCCCATTTCCACATGGGGTTCATCCTCTAACTTCTGATTCCCTCTTGTCACCCTCCTTCACTATGATTTTAGGGAGTGCATACACACACACACACACACACACACACACACTCATCTCTCTCTATGTCTGTGTCAAGAGCCAACTTGTGTAACAACATGTCATATGTGACATGTGATGGCTGACGTTTCACAACCTACTCATTTAATTCTATTTGTCTAAAGCATCTTTCACTGCTTCTTGGTTCTAACTGGTGTGCATTTCAAGCACACCAGATAGAACCAAGCACCTATACTGTTCAATTTTTAGATGACTTAGAATTGATTACCCTAAGGTTCAGTTCACTTTCTTACCCACTTTTAAAGTCTCCTAAATTCATGTATAAATTGGAGGATTGCATGATTCATTCTAAGGTACTTGATTCTAGAAGTCTGTTCCGAGTGTCCAAGAGTCAAGATTCGCTGGGTTTTAAATATAATTCTTATATCTTACATCTTAGCTTCAGATACAAATTTCAATCTGGATATTGATCTAACATAATGCATCTCTCTCAAGAAAACTTAAAAAGCACGGGATTGGGATGTAAGTCAAGTGACCAAAACTAAAAACCTGTAAATGCCCCAAAGATGGACTGTGGTGTTTAGCATGGCCTAATTAATGACCTGTCACCAGCTGCACCAAACCAAGAGGGGCAAGCCATCTTCCCTGGTCCCAGCTGCCAGCAGGCGTAAGTACTTGTACCGTTATTCTAAGCAAGATAGATGGAACTGCATTAGAATACCAAGGAAAATTCACAAAAATGGTTCTTAATTAAATGGTCTCCCACTAAGCAGCTATCTGAGTGTGAACTCTCTCTATATTTTACTCAACTGAATGTCATGTTGACTTAAAAGACATTGTGGGTCGGGGGAGTGGTCTTTACCTTATAACAATGCTTCCTATTTACATAGTGCTTTTCATATGAGATTCATGTAGTACTCTATAAATGTCATGTGACCTCACGCAGCGAGTCAGTTACAGCACTGCGGAGAGAACCCAACACTTGAAACTCCGCCTGCTTTGTGAGAACAGCTCTGTAAACATCACAAGTGGTCTGATGTGACACCTGTTGTAGACATGGAAAATGAAGACAGACATAAATTCTACAACTCACATTGGTGTCCTAACAACACGAGAATGTGATGGTCCATTAAAGCATTCACTTTCTCATTTTTTTAAGAAATGGCAGTTTTCCAATTCTAGTATCAATTACCCAGCGGAAGTTATAGGACTGAATTGCCTGTTCATATGAATACAATATTCTGCTGTCCACTTAATAACGTGTTTTATTCAAGAGTGAATACATTTGAAACTGTATTGATCAATTTGTTCTCAACCCAGTAGATAAGTTATTGATCATATAATGCCTGATTTCAGCAAAGGTAACAGGTCCCAAATGTGGAAATTTCAATAGGAGTATTCTTTTGTGCTCAGACCCAAATACTATGTGATTTTTCATGTATCACACCGAGTATAATGATATCAATGGAAACACAACTCACCAGCTCCCTTAAGAAGGTATATCTGGGCTTTGCTAGTTAAATATTTTACCCTCATAATACTCATTTCCAGAATGAGTTTTCCACATCTTAGAGTCATATTTACCATCTAAAATTGTTCATGTTTCATAAGAAACAAGAAAACATGGTTTAATGGGTATACACTTATATTAGAAGAATTTGTAGGGGAAAAAAGCTTTTTCTTTATGACATATTTCTTGGACCACTTCTCAGAAGTTTTAAAATATTATAAGCATTATTAAGAATATTCATAGTACAATATATTTTTGAAAAGCTGAACACAGTTCGGTAAGATCTTTTCTAGTTCAGAGGATAGAAAAGTGTAAGGTGAAGATATTATCTGAGGTACCAAAGTAATCTTTTTTGCCAAATGCCTTTGTTTTGGTTCCCCACCAAATGAACTGCAGCTCATCTTTGTCTGCAGTTGTCCCTGTACCTGATGACTTCTTCTATTAATATGACAGTGGTTCAGGCTAACTCCATATGGAATTCATCTATAGGGTCACAATAGTTCCTTTTTTGGTTCCTTAAATACTAAAGTCATTATATGTTTGTGTGAATGATTATAACCACTATGGAGGCAAGGAGGCAAGACTTCATTCAAAGCACAGCTACAAATGTTATCATATTCTCCCGTGCAGGAAGTGAGCTGTATTATTGCAGTAAGTGTAATGCTAAAGAATAATAATTCAAAAATAAATAAATAAAGCAGTGAGTTTAGAGAAGAAAATGGGTTTGGAGCATTGGTAGCATTATATGGAGAAAAGTTGCAAAGCCTTCCATAATTTGTTTTTTCTATTTCAACCAATGTCATTATATTGCAAAAGACGTATTCCAATGCTCATAATTTAAGATTACCTCATAGTGTTATTTGTGTCAATGCAGTATTTCTTTTTCTTTGCATGATTTCAGGGGCGTGAAAATTTCTGGACATACAAGTCTTAATGAAATTTTCTTGCCTTCAATCCTGAAGAAGACTAAAAAACAATTTAATGACCTAATTTAAGTAAAAAGGAATGGGAAATTTAAAATAGCTACTTTCCTTCATTTATACTTTTGAATGAGTTAAAGGGGAGTGTTGCTAACACATTAAAAATTTCAGATGGCCCAACAGCCAAAGAAAAAGAAAAAAGAAAAGAAAAGAAAGTTGCAGAATTTGAGAAAATTTCTAAATTTTTATTTTTAGTTTTATTGGGTAATAAATTAGGATATTTGGGTGGTATTCCTTGGAAAATATATCTGTTGTAAAACATTAT
This sequence comes from Saguinus oedipus, assembly GCA_031835075.1. Classification (NCBI taxonomy): domain Eukaryota; kingdom Metazoa; phylum Chordata; class Mammalia; order Primates; family Cebidae; genus Saguinus; species Saguinus oedipus. The sequence goes on along the minus strand of CM063182.1, from coordinate 38,717,578 downwards.
ACTTCAGAAAAAGGATGAAGTCTAAAATATTATCTATTCACAAAAATGCTTGTTCCTCAGTCATGTGAATATAGTTGTACACAAAACAATCCTTTTGTAAAAGCATCTCAGTATTTCAGCAGGATTTTATGAATGGAATCATTCTATTGCAGTTGTTTCAGAGATCTGAAATATGTTGAAATTATTTTTATGCTGTGCTTTGAAACACACACCTTTAAAATGGTACTTGGGTATTTTTTTGATAAATTTTTCCCACCTTCATGACAGAATGAAATAGCGCAGGACATTTTAACTGCAAGTGAAGGGAGTGAAGGAATTAAAGAATGTTACCAAAAGAAACTGCAAATCAGCAGCAAACACCTAGGGATGTGCTGCTCAGCAGAAATTAAACGGGAAAGCCAACCTGTCAGCAGAATGAATAGGTGGAGGGTGTGAATTCCAGCTGTAAGCCTCAGTTTAATTTTCTTTCCTGATAACCTCTACCACAGGCTGTTATTTCAACATCACTGGGCCGACTCACCTAGATAGACACCTATTATGAAAACAACCACCTTCTTGCAACATATTCAGTAATTATATTCATCCGGATAACACCCTTCTTGACAATTTCATCACTGATGGAACTCTCCACCTGTGAAGGTTATTTGTATTCCACCCAACCCATTTTCTGACCTTATGTCCTGTGAAGAGGGTTCTGTAGAACAAATAACACTTGTTACGTTATCTTGGGAAATGGCCGCACCTCTCCTTCCAGGAACAGTGGCCAAAATTATTTTCTGCACTCCATCTATGCCTGTCACGTCTGCCCTGATGGACTGAAAGGAACCTGCCTGCTTTAACTATTCTTATTGTCAACCCAATTTCCTGAAGGTCTGGGTACTCTACGTTGGGATTCTACAGCTACCCATCCCAGCATTGGAATGCTAAATTCTGACCTTTAAATCATTGTTTAACTCTAACCACAGTAGATAATGTCTAGGAGGTTTTAATGGGCCAGGTTTTCACATTTCTCAAACGCACTCCTGTGATCTGGCAGTATCATGAACTCAGTTTGGGGACATTCTCTCCTCACTACCTATAATCAGTTGATGGCAAATAAACCGCAGCTCTCATTTTATGAGCTCTCCTCTCTCTCAATGCATCTTCAGAGCCCGCTTGTACAGGAGGGCTCAGTCCTACCATCCTCAGTACTGGTAATGCGGGGCACGCAAGCCACCCTACAAATGGCACTTGCCATCTGCTGATTACCTGCCCCCGGTACTCAGCCCAGGTGCTCCACTTGCTGAAAACCTGCCACCTGTCCCTGCTGGAAACCAGCAGCCCCCTGGCCTGACCTCAGAGGGAAGTCACATCTTCTGACCGACCTCACTCAAGTCCTGCTGAAGCCACTCCCAACAGTCAAGTCTTAAGATGTATGTTTTCTTAAGTAAGAGAAAAGGGGAAACTCATTAAAGAAAATTTAAAAACAAACACAAAAAGAATATATTAAAAACAAAGCAAAATAACAAAACAAAACAAAAAAATTGGGGTTCTGCTCCCAAACACAGATCCTGGTTACTTTTCGCGGCTAGATTTTTTTAAAGAGTAGAACCGTCCTTGAAGCTCATGGTTGTGTTGGGGCACATGGGAATTGAGGGGGTTGATAAAAGGAAAATATCCAAGACATAATGTCTGACTTGAAGACAAGGTGCAGCCAGATGAAGAGCTCCCGGGAGGAGGAAGGCCGGGGAGCCTGTCAACCACGGGTGAGAGCGTTTCCAAGGATGCAGAAGTCAGAGCCACATGGGGTCAGTGAGGCTGCAGCAGACAAGGGCTGGTGCACTGTCCTGGTTCACTGATTGTCACCATTTTATAACTGAAAGTCCTGTAGCCTGCAGACCCCTCGATAGTGTGCAAATCGGGATGATCTCACAGCATGTATTATTCCATTTCCTATTATTTCTTATGCTGGCCCTCCCAGGAATTCTCAAATTTTTAAATTTCTACCGTAGAAGTAATATATCACTTACTCATCAGACTATCAGGTGCTAGACAAGACTCTATGGTATTCTTGTTACTTAATTGCCTAAATGCTGATTAGATTCCCAGTTCTACCTCACTGATAATCCACCAATCCCCATGAGGTCACCTGCCTTATTTCTGCTATGAATCCTGGAACAGGGGTCACGGTGGGAAAGTGGCTTTGACTCCTGTCCAGAGGAAAATCTTTGTGGGGTGCTGTGATATTGACTACACAGCTTTCTTCTACACGTCTGCTGGTAAGTTCCCAGCATCCATTTGAATTTTCTGAGTGTCAGGGTGCTCTGCCTTCAAACTTCTCTTCTTCTGTAATTTGGCCAGTGTTTGAGTACTGAAATGGGAGACTCCATGCTCATGCCTTGTGTTACGGCCATGAGCAATATATGTGCTCAGCCTATAACAAATTCACACTCATGGAAGGGTAGACAGGGAAGGAAGAAGGAATAGCAAAAATGTCATAATTTGTATAATGGCATACAGAGATGCATGATGCATCTTCTGTGAGCAGAGCAGAGCAAACAATTGGATGGAGGGAGGACGTCCTGGAGGTGTGTTCTGGCTGTGTTACCCTCAACATTCCTAATTTGTTTAGCTCTTGGGTCCCATTTTTCTCTCACTATGAGGCAATATTGGTCCTATACTGTTCCTCGTTTCTTTCTCACTGTGTCTGCTTCTTTAATTTTACATTTTTTGCTTTTATTTTAAATATGCATCCATCAGAAGAGGCATTAGGCAGAGTGGTATTTAGGTAAAATAACTGGATTTTTTTGCTTCCATTTTCGCAAACGTGATCTTTCATTTTAGTTTTCATTTTCTTGAAACGTATTCTTTTAGAGATGAGGTGTCCCCACACTTCCCAGGCTGGAGGGGAGTGACGATTCATAGATGTGATCATAGCTCACTACAGCCTCAAACTCCTGGGCTCAAGAGATTCTCTCCTAAATAGCTGGGACCACAGGGTGGGCCTCCATGCCAGATCTTATTCTTTTTAACTCTCCTATTTTCTAGATTTTCCTTTAACACTAGTAACATGGTTTGTAGTTATTTTCTTTTTCTTTTTTTTGAGACGAGTTTCACTCTTGTTACCCAGGCTGGAATGCAATGGCGCGATCTCGGCTCACCGCAACCTCCGCCTCCTGGGTTCAGGCAATTCTCCTGCCTCAGCCTCCTGAGTAGCTGGGATTACAGGCACGTGCCACCATGCCCAGCTAATTTTTTCTATTTTTAGTAGAGACGGGGTTTCACCATGTTGACCAGGATGGTCTCGATTTCTTGACCTCGTGATCCACCCGCCTCGGCCTCCCAAAATACTGGGATTATAGGCTTGAGCCACCACGCCCGGCCAGTTTGTAGTTATTTTCAAAGTTCACAAATGGTTTCTTTATTGTTCAGGCAGCAGCACAGATTTAGAATTCAGGAAGGAAAATAAATTTCGGGACCCCCCAAATCACTAAGCTAAAGGGAAAAGTTAAGCTGGGAGCTGCTTAGGGCCAACCTGCCTCCCCTTCTCTTCCTAAAAAAGATAGCTACTAAGATAAAAACTGCTACGTCCCTGTCCCTCCCTTACAATTCGGACAGAAAGAGCTCAAAAGGACATCCCTCTGCTCACTGAGATAAACACATATCTGGGCCAGGCGGTGCGGTGGCTCAAGCCTGTAATCCCAGCACTTTGGGAGGCCAAGGCGGATGGATCACGAGGTCAAGAGATCGAGACCATCCTGGTCAACACGGTGAAACCCCGACTCTACTAAAAATACAAAAAATTAGCTGGGCATGGTAGCGCGTGCCTGTAATCCCAGCTACTCATGAGGCTGAGGCAGGAGAATTGCCTGAACCCAGGAGGCAGAGGGTGCGGTGAGCCGAGATCGAGCCATTGCACTCCACCCTGGGTAACAAGAGCAAAACTCTGTCTCAATAAAACAAACAAACAAACAAATATCTGATTGCTTCCTTTGGAAAGGCTAATGGGAAACTCGGAAGAATGTAACAGCTTGTCTCTTACCTACCTAAAACCTGGAAGCCCCTTCCTGCTTCAAATTGTCAGGCCATACTGGACCAAACCAATGTCCATCTTACAAATACCAACTGATGTCTCATGTCTCCCTAAAATGTATAAAACCAAGCTGTGCCCCAGATCACCCTGGGCACATGTGGTCAGGACCTCCTGGGATGTGTCATGGGTGCATCCTTAGCCTTAGCAAAATAAACTTTCTAAATTGAGTGAGACCTGTCTCAGATATTCTGGGTTCGGATCTTTCAGCCAAATTTTTATCTTTCAGAGATCTTACACCAAAATCCAGTCCTTAGCCACGGAAATTTCTCCAAAGCACTATGAACATATAATTTATAGGTTTTTATATCTTCACAGCTTACATTGAAACACCAAGGCATTGAAATATCCTGTGATCAAGCAACTTCTTTACTGATCTGTCTTCACCTTCCCCTGACCCCTTATGGGGACATTCTTTTTTTTTTTTTTTTTTTTTTGAGACGGAGTTTCGCTCTTGTTACCCAGGCTGGAGTGCAATGGCACAATCTCGGCTCACCGCAACCTCTGCCTCCTGGGTTCAGGCAATTCTCCTGCCTCAGCCTCCTGAGTAGCTGGGATTACAGGCACGCGCCACCATGCCCAGCTAAAATCTCACAAACCTGGAGCCTGAACTTTGACCACCACGACTTATCAAATACTCACCTTTGCAGGACGCAGTGGCTCACACCTTTAATCCCAGCACTTTGGGAGGCTAAGTTGGGTGGATCACTTGAGGTCAGGCGTTCAAGAGCAGCCTGACCAAGGTGGAAAAATCCCTTCTCTACTAAAAATACAAAAATTAGCCATGTGTGGTGATGCATGCTTGTAATGCTAGCTACTCAAGAGGCTGAGGCAGGAGAATGGCTTGAACTCATGGGGCAGAGACTGCAGTGAGCCGAGATCATGCCGCTGCACTCCAGCATGGGAGACAAGAGCAAACTGGGTCTCAAAAAACAAACAAGCAAAACAAATATATATGGTTTGTTTATACTTCGTTATACACGGAATACACATCCTCTTTATTTCTCTAAGTTATTCTTGTCATTTCCCTTCCTATGGAAAGTCTGCCTGTCTTCTGAAGGTTTCCCTGAGCACTGCAGTTCCATCATAACCTCTCCCCCTGACCTCATACAGCCTTCCAAGTCTGGACTCCTGGCACTGGGGTAGCTTCATCCAGCCTTACATCCCTGCTTCGTGTGTGGCGTGCAGTAGACTGCTTGAGAGTAAGGACTAGCTCCCGTTCACATGTGTTATTTACACACGTATTATTTGATTTGAAAATTATAATTACTTGCGAATGAACTGTGACCTTTGTTAAGATCTGATGTGGACTTGGTTGTTGCCCTCCTTTATCATTTATCTCATTACCCTACAACATTTTGCAGAATTTCATTTTTTAGACCACTTTTAGGTTCACAGAAAAATGAAGACAAATTTGTCCCCTGCCCCCACACATCTGTCCCCTGCTCTCATACCTGCACGGCCTCCCCCATTATCAACAGACCCCACCAGAGGGGTGCATTTGTTACAACCTAAGGACCTATGTTGATACATCATCACCAATCAAAGGTCGGCTTGCATGAGGATTTACTCTTGGTGTCGTATGTTCCATGGGTTTAGACAAATTTGTCATGACATGTATCCACAATACAGCATCATAAGGCCTCTAGAATTTTTTTACCTGGGAAATTTAATTTTAAAATAATCAACAGGGGATCATCTAGATGAATGTCCCATAACTTTTCTGAGCACAAGAATCCCTAAATATTTGCAAAATTTAGTAATAGTTAAAATTACTATATGATCTACATGGAAACAGGCTGTGGTTAGAGATTTGGGTTCTAGAGGCAGAATGCCTGTGTTTAATCTTGGTTTATTACACATCAGTCCTGTAACTAGCAACTTACAGAATCTCTATCTTATAAACATGGATTTTAATAGTATCTAGTTCATGATCAATCTCCAGTTTTCAATGAAAAGAACACCTTAAAGAGCTCAGAGAACAGGTTTTGGTACATGATAATCATTCAGTAAATGCATATGCCAGTGCATATGTATGTACATAGGATATATTATTTCCAGTCTATGGACATGCCAGATACAGATACACATAAGAATGCAATAGTTGCAGAAAACCCAAAGCACTCTCTGTGTCCGTTTATTGGGATACTTGGTAACATAAACTTCCAAAGACTCTGAGATCATTGTTTTGCTCATCTACTATCACCTAAGGCTTATCTGGATGACATGCAGAACTTTAACTCTTTATCACTGCAACTTCCTGCTGCTCCTATTTCTCTAACTCAGAGTCGCTTTGTTTGTTAAAGGAAGTGGAGTGTTGGGAACTTCGGAGACCAGCAGAGGAAAGCAGGTCAGAAACATTAGCCTACCTGGAAGCCCACGATATTTGAGGAGGCTACAGAACCATATAGGAATGACAGTTCATTTTCCCCTTGTTATCCAGATTTATTATCTAAACAACACATTCCACAACTTTTTTCATTTATCTAGTTTTTCTTTCATTGTTCTCTTATCTACCCACAGAAAAGGAGGTATGACCCATGAAGGCAAGGACTTTATCTGTTTGACTGATACCCGGAATAATGCCCAGCATCCAGCATTAGTGCCCAACGACTTACGGACTGCATTGGTGAATCTACGCTCATACAAATTTATTAAAATTCACTCCACAAAAATTACAAAATGTAAGTAGTGACAGAGCTATAAACTTAGCTCGTAAAACTATGGGTTTAAAACTTTTTTTTTTAAAGTTCTACGTATTATTTGATTCCACAACCTTACTGTAGAGGCCCTTAAAACATACACACACAGGATGAAAACAGGAGTGCTGCCTGGGCTTAGTCACCATTGCCCTTCTCACCACAACTTGGATCCTGAAACATATTTATGCTGCTTTCATTTCCCCTCAGTTTTAAGTTGCTAGTTTAGGTGCTGGCAAATTCGTTTATTTGGGCATGCTCATCCTTGTTTACAGAGGCACCTTCAATACGTAAAACATTTGGCAGCTATTAGATATAATGCATTCCTTTGGCTTTTGGTGGAATTGTACATCCTGATTGTTTACTCAATTGGGGAATGTTCACCACACCAAAACAAGTATATTATACAAGTGACTGTTGACTAGAGTTCAGTCAATAAGTTCAACATTATGAGGTCAAAGGCAATTAAGCAGGGACCGATATTAGCAGCTGGTGACATGATTTCCCTGGACAGTTTTAATTACTGGACATAAGAGTTCTGAAATATGTAGACTCGTTAATAGCTCAAAGTACAAAAGGAAAGCATTAGTCATTTGCATTATAAACTGTGACAAAATATGAACATGTTCTCATTCTGTAAGCAAAAAAACACACTCAGCTGTAATTTCATAATTAGTAAATTGCTTGGTATTTCTAACATCTCACATAACATGTAAAAGACTATTCTAAGAATAATGTAGACCACCAACCATGTTTGAAACATTTGTTCTGGGCCAGGCGCGGTGGCTCAAGCCTGTAATCCCAGCACTTTGGAAGGCCGAGGCGGGTGGATCACGAGGTCAAGAGATCGAGACCATCCTGGTCAACATGGTAAAACCCCATCTCTCCTAAAGATACAAAAATTAGCTGGGCATGGTGGCGCGTGCCTGTAATCCCAGCTACTCGGGAGGCTGAGGCAGGAGAATTGCCTGAACCCAGGAGGCGGAGGTTGCGGTGAGCCGAGATAACGCCATTGCACTCCAGCCTGGGTAACAAGAGCGAAACTCCGTCTCAAAAAAAAAAACAAAACAAAAAAATAAAACATTTGTTCTGTTGACACAAACAGAGATGCTTAGATGTAAGTATTCATTACCATCCATATCTTACATTGAACATTTAATATGCCCAAAGACGAAACAAGATTATGTAACTAGAAAGGTTTCATCAAAATGTTAAGCAAACTTCCAAAACACGTCAAGTATAAATGAATTCCGAAATTAGTGGACACTGGTTTAATACTGGGCTTTTTTTTTTTTTTTTTTTTTTTTTAATTGAACATAATGGTATATGCCACAACTTTCTGCATCTTCGTCTGTATTCATGTAATTAAGTCAGTCCTGCTTTTCCATCAGTATTGAATATTTTAGTCAAGATGAAGAGCTGTGTCCAATGTTGTATAAAGGCTCCTTTCAAATAAGTTTGTGATGCACAATGGCTCACGGAACTTAAAGAAGATGTCACAAAACAGAGAAGCTGGTGAATATGTCAGAGAAAGAAGGGGAAGGTTTCTGAGAGCCTCCAAGGCTTTGTTCCGCAGAAAGCAGGCTTGGAGTGATTCACAATCTTTCATGCTTCTGTTCTCATAAGGCAGTCAGGATAGAAAACCAGCTCATGTGTGTGTTGGGCCTGAAGAAGGCCACATACAGGGAAGTTTATTTTTGAGATAGAGACAGATTTAAAGATAAGTGTTTTTACACGATGGGATTTTGTTTTGTTTTGTTTTGTTCTAAAAAGCAGAGAGTTTAATAGGCAAGGAGGAAGGGAGAAGACAGAAGGAAGAAGCCCTGTCCCTCTGTCTCTGAACGGGAGCTTTTTCCTTCTGCCTTTTCCCTTCCTTCTTGCTTATTAAATGTTGTGCTCCTAAAAACCAAAAGAAAAAAAAAAAGAAAAATTCATCCTATGAAAAGTTATTGCTTTTTATAACCTGAGATTGTGACTTTATCTTCCAACTGAAAAATCCTAACCAGTAGAGTTACCTCAATTTTGTTGATCCAACTCTTAAACATGCACACCCTCCCAACACGTACGCACCAACACAACTCACCACGGAAGGAACTCCAGTCGGGATTATCGCTGCCTTGCCATGGTCATGCTGTGTGTCTCCATTAGCTACGGCTCTGATCAACTTAAAGCTTGTCCACGGTATTGGGAAGACACGTGCCTTGACACAGACGACCTGCTAGAGTTTGAGGTCTTTCCTTTCTCATTACTCAATCACTTGCTTGGACGACGCCACATTTGGAACAATTAATTCCATGTTTTACTCTGGTCCCCTAAAAGCCTGCTAAGTATATAAAGTTAATATTCAACTATTTTCCCTTGCTTAAAGGTAACTTCCAAAGAGTTTATCTGAGTTTCACTCCTCCATTGACACCTTTCTGTTTCTGGCAGAGTGCCTTACTTCTCCTCTCTAAAGCTCTATATGAAAATTGTCTCCAAACCTTACTCATCTGAGATTACCCACAACCCTCACCTTGTTTGGATCACTCCATCATCCTTTGGTGCCTGTTTTACTGTCAAGGCCCAGTTTTAATGCCATATGCTATAAAGTTTTTCCCAAATCCACGTAGGGTAAAGAGACAGTCAAGGTTGTACATTGAAAACACAGCTTATGTTCTTTCTTATCTTATTGCCTCTTGTGTGTGGATCCTGTCCCTTGATAAAGATCATCAAACTCCATTAAGAATAAACAGATTCATTAATGACAGACTGGATAAAGAATATGTGGTACATATACATCATGGAATATTACTACGCAGCCAAAAAAAGGATGAGTTTGTGTCCTTTGCAGGGGCATGGATGGAGTTGGAAGCCATTATCCTCAGCAAACTAACTCAAACAGAAAACCAAACACCGCATGTTCTCATTTATAAGTGGGAGCTGACTATCTTGCATGTTCTTCACATGTACCCCCAAACCTAAAATGCAATTAAAAAAAATAAAATAAAAGTGGAAGCTGAACAATGAGAACACATGGACACAGGAAGGGGAATAGCATGCACTGGGGCCTGTCTGGGGATGAGGTGGGGGAAGGGAGAACATTAGGAATAATAGCTAATGCATTCTGGGCTTAATATCTAGGTGATGGGTTGACAGGTGCAGCAAACCACCATGGCACGTGTTTACCTATGTACCAACCCTGCACATCCTGCACCTGTACCCCAGAACTTAATATAACAATTAAAATTTTAAAAAAATCAATAGGCTGCTCTGCTTCTAAGACCTGCATAGCCATGGGGCTCTGACTGAATTGGGAATCTCTGCCTAATTATCCTCCACCTCCTTAAAGTAGGAATTCCAGGAATTGACTTTTGAACAACAGTTTGGAAAACAACCTTGAGGGAGATGACATCTTGACGTTTACTCTGGAGCATTCTGAATAGCCCCATTCAGCCAAAATGTTTTTTGTTTTTTCAATAACAGGGAAAATAAAAATATTTATCAGCTTAAAAAATAACAAGACATTCATGAATTATGAATCATCTAAAAGGTTTGGTAGGAGGACACACTGCCCTTTACAAAATGAACCTCATTACCAGTCAATAACATACTCAGAATCACAAATAAGGGTTTCCAAGAAACATTTTTAATAATCACTAATACAATCATATTTCTATTGCTAACTACAACAACTCTTTCACGTAGAATTTCTTGTCTATTCTGTGAAAGTAAAAAAAAAGCATCCTTTTTGGGGAAAATGTTAGGTAGCAAAATAAATAACAGGGATTCGTCACCTTTTTGACTTAGTTCTTTAATGGATAAGGTATTGAAGGAGGCTTATTATTGTCATTTGAAAATCTCTTAAAAGTTCATTATGCATTTTTATCATAGATTGCAGAGTTCTAAAATGAGATATTTACCCTTAGGCTCTCAAAATACACTTTTAAAAGTAGGTACTCTCAAAAAAGAATTATTTAAAATGCTGAAAAAAAATCTGGTGATATTTTTATTTCTACTATCCACATTTTAGGGTTAAGCAAATTATTTTATACCATAAACAATTTGCATTTGAGTGATGTGCTATATTATATAATATTTAATTAGATGCAAAATCTGGCAGAAAAAAATATAATCTCCATTTAAAGAGATTCAAGTTTTCTTGCCAAATTTCAGTAGTTGATGCTGTAATGTAAGCCAATGGTTCTCAACCATGGCAATGATGGTGGGAAGATGTCGAAGGAACAGTAGGTGTGTAGATAACAGAATAATCTCAGAAGGTTTTTCAAATATACATGGCTACATGGACCTTTGTGAAAGGATCTCCCTTTCTGAAAGGATACACCTTTCTCTATCCACAACAGAAATAGTGATGTACCCAAAATTATTTCAGTCACCTGTGATTCCTTATTAGAGCACACATGAATAGCCTATCTTATAATCACCAATAGATACATGGATAATCTGTAATTATTTAAAATATGTATACTTTGTGAAAGTTATTAAATTGATAGTCACTTTTTATCAATTTTGCAATGAATTAGATATAGACTGTAATTATGAAAAGTAATGAAAGCCATTTAGTGTTAAGGAAATACTTCAATTATTTTCCAACTAGGGATTTCTAAGTATTTCAAGAAAAGTAATCTGAAAGAAATATAGTAGTTGACTTAACATTGCCCATGACCTTGATTTAAAAGATTTTCTAAAAAAAAAAAAAAAAAAAAAAAAAATCTTAAAGTGATTTTGTTAAAATCCAGAGTACAGATCCAAAAAAGTGTCGGGATAAGAAGAGACCTGGCTGGGCGTGGTGGCTCAAGCCTGTAATCCCAGCACTTTGGGAGGCCAAGGCGGGTGGATCACAAGGTCAAGAGATCGAGACCATCCTGGTCAACATGGTGAAACCCCGTCTCTACTAATAATACAAAAAATTAGCTGGGCATGGTGGTGCGTGCCTGTAATCCCAGCTACTCAGGAGGCTGAGGCAGGAGAATTGCCTGAACCCAGGATGCGGAGGTTGCAGTGAGCCAAGATCGCGCCATTGCACTCCAGCCTGGGTAACAAGAGCGAAACTCCGTCTCAAAAAAAAAAAAAAGAAGAAGAAGAGACCCAAATATCTAGCTCAGTGATCCCCACCTTTTTGGAACCAGGGCCCGGTTTTGTGGAAGACAATTTTTCCATAGACGGCAGGGTCAGGGGATGGTTTTGGGATGAAACTATTCCACCTCAGATTATCAGGCACTAGATTATCATAAGGAGCACGGAACCCAGATCCTTCCCATGCACAGTGAGGTCCGCACATTCATGCTCCTATGAGGGTCCCGTGCAGCTGCTGATGCGATGGGAGGCGGACCTCAGGCGGTGACGCTGGTTCCCTGGCTGCTCAGCTCCCACTGTGCAGCCCGTTCCTAACAGGCCAAGGACTGGTACAGGTCTTCATCCCACGGAGTTGAGGACCCATGATCTAGCTAAGTATTAATCCCCAGTCTCTATTAATGCATATCTCAAGTTTAATAGTTCGGTAGCAGCTTACATTGTCATGGAAGTCATTTCCATTTGTAATCCCTGTGCTCCTGCCAAGTATACTTGGAAGACAGAGACTTGTACTTATGTTATATTTTATTCAGCATTGAGTGTCTTACTGTACACACAAATCAGTTGTCTGGGGCTTGATTACAGTACTTATTGCAATCAGTAAGAATCCCAGTTGTTTATTTACTTATTTATTGTTTATGTGGTGTCTGGCAGAGACTGGGATTTCAATAAATATTTGCTTGACTGAAATTCAATTCCAGAAATTTGAATTTTTGTAGTACTATTTTCTCCCTTTCTAATCTGATGTTTTAGTTCCATTATATAAAAATTGACTGCTTTTGATTACACAACATTTTTAACAAAACATTACCACATCGATCAACTCTGTATTTTCTAATTCTTTACATTTCTTCTTTTAACCGTTCTTACCTTCTACTAGGCATTTAAAGAAAACCAATTTTTCCAAACATATTTTGTTTGTTTATTTGCTGGGTGCTTGCTTCTTTAATGGAATGCTCATCCTTCCAAATGCTCTGGATGTGTGTAATTGTCGGGGCAGGAGAAGGGGAGTGGAAGCCATCTTAACCAGGCTGAGTGAGCTTGGAAGTACTTCCTACTTTATCTCTATGATGATGGGGCAAAACACCCTAGAGAATACTCTAGAAATCCTACTGTAAAGAAAACTGCTTAATTTTGTTTTAATAAAGTCTTGGTAAAATTCACGGGTGGTACAGTTTGGCTCTGTGTCTAAATTGAATCTCCAATTGTAATTCCCACGTGTTGAAGAAGGGTTCTGTAATTTTTACATATTGAAGGAGGAAGATGATTGTATTGTGGTGGTGATTTTTTCCCATGCTCTTCTCATGATACTGGATGAGTTCTCATGAGATCCAATGGTTTTTTAGGTTTCTGACAGTTTCTCCTTCACACACACACTCTCCTGCTCACCTGTGAAGAAGATGCCTGCTTCCCATTCCACCATGATTGTAAATTTCCTGAGGCCTCCCTAGCCATGCACAGCTAGAAGTTAATTAAGCCTAATTCTTTTATAAATTATCAGTCTCAGATATTTCTCTATAGAAGTGTAGAAATGGATTAATATAATGTGTATTAAAAATAATACATAGTTCTATGTTCTAGAGACACCATTCTAAGAACATACTTTCTGAAAACCATGCTGTAAGATGATCCAACATCTATCAAGGACATGGATGGTCATCCAAAGACACAAAACCCTATGCTAGTCCCTAATCCCCAGTTACCTGTCGTTCAAACGTGCGCTCACATAGTCTTCCTGCTGTATACAAATGCAATTATCCTCTTCAAGAAAAGAAAGCACATACAGCCTTTATCTCTTTACTCCTAGATTCTCCTGCTATATATTTCTTTGTTGACTGAAAGGCAGGAGTACTTACTGAACAGATATTTTTACTTGTCTTATATTCTGAAACTGTAGCATGAAGAAATCTCATCATTCTGGCCCTCGTATGTCAAATGAATCTCACTCCTTTCTGAGTGTCTCGTAAACATACTCCCCATTACTCTTTTCTGAAATCATTTTGACAGTACAAACATAATATAAACTAATATTTTAAAATACGATTGAATATGATAATTGATAACATTCTATCTTACAGTGTCTACTCCTGCAAGAAACATTATTCTTTGAACCAGCTGCATCCAAATGGCCTGGGGCACTTTAAAATATACAGATTATTGGATTCTACTACTGGAAAATTAGTTTCGACAGGTCTAATGTTGGTCCTGCCTATTCAATGAAGAAATCTCTTCAACAAACCTCTGGATACATGCTTAGGATGACTTCTCTGAATGCTAATTTTTTCAATATTTTAAAAATATACATATATTTAAAATATATAATTTATATATAATATACAATATATAAAAATTTAACATATATGAATTTTATGTATTTATATACTGTAAATATATAAATTAGTATTTTTCAAAAATATTTCTAATATCTGGAGATTGATAATTGTTCAAAAGTTCCACAGACTTGAAAGTTTGAAAGTTTATGCTAAAATTTCTCTTTTAATTCCCTATCCTTTACCTTACACCTACCCCACGGACTAATAAGAAATAAATAAAATACTTTTCCACATAATAACCCTTAAAATTATTATACTCCATACTGAATTAGACTACATTATCTACAGAAAAAAAGTGAACAAATAATAAAATTGCTATAGTATAACAGACGATATGACCAATGATCTCAGTAATTCACAAATTCTCTATAATAGAAAAGGGAAAAGTAAATAAGACATTAGATACTTTTGCTCCCAAATCAACACATTCCATAAACAAATATATTTAAGTTGACATCATTTAAGTTTAAATTAGTTCAAGTATTTAGGAAGTGTCTGGTTAGTACAAACAAGTATGATCAGAGTGAAGAAACAAAGATAAACAATTCCGAATTATCAGTGTGGCTGAAGACAACAAGGGCATGAGAGTAGAAGAAAGGAAGACAGAGTTGTGGCCAGGGAGGCAGAGAGTCAGAGAGAAGGGCTCTCACTCAGAGGCATCAGAAGAGGCATTTGAGAACGACAGTGCTTCACTTGTGTCTTAGATGAACACAGTGGACCCGACTGAGAGAATGGAGAAAACTTCTTACGCCTACCAAGGGCAGTTCTGTGAAATGAGAAAGGCAAGGCAGAAAAGCTTCTGATTTCATGAAACTCTGAGTCATTTGTTCATCTGAAGCCTGGCAGAGGTTGGGGTTAGAGTGACAGGGAGCAAGTCATGGAGGACCTTTCTCTTGAGGTTTGGAGAATGTCCTTGACAGATCTGATTTAAGGACTTAACAGGATCAGATATGAGATGAGGAAAGATCACCCCAGCAGCAGTGTGGGGAAAAAAAAGTAGACACAAAGTACAGCCCGAAAGCTGTTACAGTGATCTGGGCGAAAATGATAATCAAATATTAACTTCCCCTTATTGAATAGTTATTGCACCCTAGACACCGTTGTTAAAGGCTTTCTATACATTATCTCATTTTTATTCTCACAAGGGTCCTAGGAGGTAAGTAATATTAGGTCTTTAAACATGAGGAAATTGAAGTTTGGAGAACTTAAATTAATTCTTTCAAGATCACAGAGGAGAGCTGGGACATTATTCAAAGAAAATCGAGATTTCCAAAAGCATGTTTTTAATCCTGCTGAGAAACAAAGACAAAACGATCACACAGTGCAGAAATGATGACGGTGGAAGTGCGGATTAACAGAAAGGTATGAATTTTTACAGGACGTAGGACGGGAAATCAGCGTAGGAGTCAGTGAACAGTTAGACGGAGGGGCTGCTTGTACAGCAGACACTAACTGAATTCCCAGGTTTTTATTGCTAATGAGGAATCAGAGAGGGGAAGGAAGTTTCCATGTGATTATTATTACTGTTTTCAAGATAGGGTCTCTCTGTGTCACACAGCCTGAGTGCAGTGACATGAACATGGCTCACTGCAGCCTCAACCTCCTGGGCTCAAGCGATCCTCCCATCTCAGCCTCTGAAGGAGCTGGGAGAACAGGCACACACCAACACACCTGGCTAATATTTTTTTTTTTTTTTGTATTTTTTTGTAGAAATGGGCTTTTGCTTTATTGCCCAGGCTGGTCTCCACAAATGATCCGCCCACCTGGGCCTCCTAAAGTGCTGAGATTACAGGTAGGACCCATGGCATCCAGCCTTCAGTGTGCCTCTTGATTCCCTTCAGCAGACAAACCATTGCCATGTACACACACATGCATTTACTCTCTCCCTCTGTGAACACTGAGACAACATCTGTCTTGCTCATTACTCTGCTCAGTGCCTCAAACTGAATACGGACCTGATACACAGTGAACACTGATAACCGTTTCACGAAAGAGACAACACGGGAACAACGAAAACGTAATGGTTACCATTCTGATAAGTCACAATAACTCCATCTGCAGCAATTCTCTAAAAAATGAAGTTAAATTAAAGGAAATGAATTGCCATGTAACATTGTATCTTTGAGTCACTTAAACTGGGTAGCCAATCAGAAAGAGTTCATTGAATTGTTAAATTTCTAGGTTTTATATCATCATTATAAATATTATCCTAACCAGATTGATTTCTTTTTAAGTATAAGAGAAAGATTTCCTCGCTGTTATGGTAGAATTGTGACCTCCCCCCGTCCACCAAGAAATTTATATGTTAAGTCTAAACCCACAGAATGGGACTGTATTTGGAGATAAGATTCTGTAATAGGTGTTTAAGTTAAAATGAGGTCATTAGGGCGTTCCCTAATCTGATACAACTGGTGTTGTTATTAGAAAGGGAAATGAGAATTCAAAACACACACAGAGTGATAACGTGAGCAAAGGCAGGAAGAAGATGGTCATTTACAAGCCCAAGAAAGAGGCCTCAGAACAGAGCAATCCTGTTGACACGTCCATCTTGGCCTTTCAGCCTCCCAAACCAAGACAACATAAATGTCCATTGTTACATCTTCCCAGTCCATGGTACTTTGCTATGCGAGCCCCAAGAAACTGATATGCCCGCTAAAATGGTAGACTGGATTGGAGGAAAAGTCTTACTCTAGTCACGTGGAAATTCTGAGTGAAATAAAGCAATACAGTATTTCACGCACAGCTCATCTCACAATCGAGAGTGAGGAAATCCTAGCTGGTGAAAGGAAACAGGCAGCTCTTGCACAGTTGTGTGGGGAGTGGAGTTAAATGACTCTTGGCTAATTTCAGGTAGAAGGAGGTGCTGAACTACGAAGGTTGGTATCTGAAGCCTCTTTGTTGGGTTTGGGAGTCTAGGCTGCACGTTCCAATGTGTGCGGCAATTTAGAGTCAAGGTACGTCTATAAAGTCTCTTTCCACTTGGGGCTGCCCTGGCCTCAAAATAGGAAGTAGAGGGACTCTGTTCATAGGATTTAGGGAGCAGGGGAGCCCCATGTGCCACCTTTCTCAGGCTGTGGGTATAAAGAGGGCAGAGACCTCGAGGCTGGAGCCTCCACCATTCCTCACCGATGAATGGGAAATTCACAGAAGTTGTCCAAAGGCAGGAAACAAATATAAAAACTGGCCAGGAACCCACGACTGCTGTGGGTTCTTGGCAGAGATGAATGTTTAACCTGCCCTGAAGGTTTTCCACAGCCCAGGGCACCTGTGGGAAGTGCAGCAGGAAGGCCGGGAGCAGGTGAGCTCTGTCAGTGTATCCCAAGCGCACCCAGAGAGAAGTCACAGGGAAGAGGCAGGAGAGGAACACAGGGTCCAGTCGTCCCGCAGAGAAAAACACACATGAAATCCACAGAAAAACCTCAACGAACGTTTAAAGTCAATATGGCTGAAATGGCCCAAGCCTTGAAAAATTAGAAAGTAAGTGTGTGTGTGTGTGTGTGTGTGTGTGTGTGTGTGTGTACATATATATATATGTATATATATATGTATATATATATATACACATATAAAAATAAATATAAACAGGGCCTTGGAAGAAAATATCAGGTTGATTTAGAAATGTTCGTAAAAACTGGATAATAAAATGAAAAGATCACTGGAGAGTTCAAATAGGCCACTAAGCTGACTTGATAATTAGTGATTTGGAAAATCTGGGCCAAGCACACAAAACATAGCCCATGGAAAAGCAAGTTCTGATAACCTTGGCCTGGAGATTATTCTAAGAGGGGATTAATCCTAGTCACATGCTTTCCTATGCCCAGGACCAACACAAGATAAAATGCGTGCTGGTAACTTCAGTGTGGTCTTATTCAAGGTACTTGAAAATACATATATTTACAGACATTTAACATACATTGTATATTAAATATACAATGTATACATATATATACACACACACACACACACACATATACATACACACTCACAATTGAGAGTGAGGAAATCCTAGCTGGTGTGTGTGTGTATATATACTTATATATTAATAATATATTAAGTATATAATATACTTAATATATATTTAAATATGTAAATATATATTTATGTTTAATACAATATAAACTATATATGTATAAATATATGAAACATATTGAATATATATATTATTTGATATACATATATATTCAATTTAATTTGAATTTACTTTGAATTTACTTTATAATATATATTCAAATTACTTTGAATAAGAGTTCAAGGAGAAGATAAAAGGGGGAAAAGTTAAAACCAAAAATGACAAGAACGACTTTTAAAACTAGAAAATGACCTGTGTGCATACATAAAGGACTGTGCCCTATCCTGAGGAGGCTGAAGCTATCCTTGGATGTGTATCTGAGTGTCACATGAGGTGATGGACAGATGTGCTCCGGCGTTTTCTAGTTAGCCACCAAAGAAAGCAAAATTGAGAAAAATGATGACATGATGTTTCAGAAAACAATCTCATTTAAATAGCAAATGATTTTAAGAGAAGTTTGGTAAAATGGATGAAATTCTCAATAATTTTCTCACAAATAACATGATTCTGTTGTTACTCATACTTGAAAAGCCACATCTTAAGTAAAAGCTGCAAATCATGCTATGAAATGAGGTGGTCAGAATCATCGCACTTATAAAACAGCACTTGTTTGGGTCATTATTGGTTTATTCAATAAACCGAAGGCCAAATTAAACCTTTGTTTTGACTACGTACTGATACATTTACCCACGTTTCCAGGAAATTAATGTTAAGTTGTTTAGTTTTGGTACCAGTGATATTTAGATCACAGATTCTTTAGTAATAGCTGTGTTTTCAAACAAAGGTGTAAAAGTACCTTTCATTTTTGTAAAGCAAAATTCATTTTCAGAGAAACTATTTTTGGGACAGGTGTCCTGAAGAAAAGTGTTATACAAGGTTTTCAACAAAGAATGATAAAACTGAAAAAAATAATAATTGGTACTAAATTAGAAATACCATCTATCAGAGAGTATTTTCACAATAGGAAAAGCCATGAATACCTCTTGGCTGTAGGTAAAATTTTTTTAAATCTATTAAAGACTTTGAGCCTAAAGACAATTTCAATGGAATTCTCCTGGAATCTTCTTCAGTTTGGTGTATGTATGTAGTTTTCATTTGCTTTTGTTTTGTTTTGCCTTTAATTTTCCTCACAGGACAGTATTCACATAAACAAAAAAGCTCCCGAACCAAGTAATTTTGTTGTATCGTAACAATGATCTCTGCTAATAAGATGGTGATGATGGCACTAATAATACCAGCTGGATTAAGTGCCTACTATGGGAAAGGGACAAAGCTTGGTGGCTCCCGTACACACCTCATTTGGGGTTAAGTTTTAAATTCAGGTCATTGATTTGAAATATGGGACTTCTTAAGAGTCTACAGAGAAAGTCTACAGGAGATTTTCTCAAGAGAAATCCCAGAAATCCATGTTAAGTGCCATGAAGAAGAAATTAGGTAATGTCCTTGAAAGTCAGTTAATGGGACTGACTGTGGTTGAAGCTGTCAGAGACCAGCGAACCTCTTCTATTTCATTGCTTCAGGCTCAAGTGTCTGTGAATCCATTAGTCCTTGACCTCTACCCATGATCCTCAGTGCAAAAAGCATCATTCAAAATTGGCTGAGGATACATCTAGGTGAGAGTATATCAGTGTAGGAGACAAAATTTAATGTCAGTCACTTGCAACCACTCATTTATGGTACTGAAAACCCTTTGATTGTAAATGGCACACATAGAACTGTCTAATAATAGGACAAAAATAAAACCAGAAGGATGCAGGGCTACCTACTGTTACTCTGAATCCTTCACACACACACACACACACACACACACACACACCCCACATTCATATTCCCATGTCAATGAAGAAATGGCCAATTGCTTACAAGGAAATTTCCCTTATTTCCCGTACTCCCTTATCAGAGTAAAGATAGTAAGTGAAATAAAAGTGAACAAAAAGAAGAGGCTTTAGAATACTGAAGATACTTAGGATCTAGTATTTGTTTATTTTTGAGGACAAGCTTTGCAGTATCTTTCTCCTCTAACTGGGTAACTAGTAAACATTTCACAAATAGATGATAATAGTGATGGTGTCTTTTTTTTCTGTTTTTTAACTTGTGGTATTAAAGTGTTTTGTTTCCTCCGTCTTTCTTTTGGGACTGTTGCCTGTTGGTTTAGTGCTGAGGCACATATGTGACTATACTATCTAAAGCTTCTATTTCAGATGTCTAATCTGTATATATTTTAGCAGATAACCATTCTGATGGATGAAAGAAGGCAATTCTGGAAAAGGATGCTTGATTGACATACAAGTCTCACAATAAGAAAAAGTAACATTTTCCAGAAAGACAAATCCACAGGCATTAGTGGCAGTAAAATGAATAACATCAGGCTGCCTACAAGGTGTGATTTTAGGGATACTGGAAAACTTCTTTTGCCAAAATCGGTCCCTGCTGCACCTCACATGCCCACCATTAAAGTCATTCATTTGAGTTAAGAAAATTGCCAGTAAGACCTCTATTAAAATGCAAATGTGTTCCCTGGGTGGGGAAACACATTAAATCATTATCAGCCATTAACACTTTAGACCAAATTAGTTTCAGATTTATTAGCCAATTACTCAAGGTACAGAAGGAATGCCAAGCAGGAGAGTTTAGTTTAAGTTGGTTTTTGGAGACTCGGATGCTGAGAGAACCATACGGTTATGTCTTGCCATGCTTTCTACCTTTTTATTAGTATTTTTTTTTTTTTCTTTTTTTGAGACGGAATCTTGCTCTGCTGACCAGGCTGCAGTGCAGTAGCACCATCGTGGCTCACTGCAACCTCTGCTTCCCAGGTTCAAGTGATTCTCCAGCCTCAGCCTTGCAAGTAACTGGGACTACAGGTGCCCACCACCATGCCCAGTTAATTTTTCATTTTTAGTAGAGATGGGGTTTCACCACATAATAATTCATAAAATTCTCACACAAAAATAAATATAAACATCTCTTGAGGAAGCAGAGGTCAGGACCCAAAGTTCTAACAGCTCACCACTGCATCACCATCCCCTCCCCAAACCCCAAACCTGACCCCTGAGGCAACTCCAGGACAGGAAAGTTCTGAGAACCTTGGGCTGGAGGTTACTCTGCGAGGGTAACAGTTCTAATCTGCATGCTCTTCTCCATTCTTTTTATTTTCCGATCTATTGAAGAAGGGCAGCAGCCAAAAGTGGAGATGGAGATAGAATTTGGAAAGCTGGCTCCTAAGAAAAGACACCCTGTGGGGAGGCCAAGGAGGGTGGATCACTTCACATCAGAAGTTCGAAACCAGCCTGGCCAATGTGGTGAAACCCATCTCTACTAAATATACAAAATTAGCTGGGTGCCATCCACCATACCGAAGCTCCTCTGTCATTCCACCACCTCCCTCAGAGTCAGCTAAAATACACTCATCCTAAACGAACATATATCATCTTTTTTCTCTTGAGGACCATCTGTGATAGTCTAGCCAAGCCTTACTAAATGGAGACTGTGCTTGCAAATGATTGCATTCTCTTAAGGAGTGTCTTGGTACCCACGAAATCCTATAAACTTTTAAGGAGAAAGGAAGGATGCCAAGGAAACTCCAAGTGGGGACTGGAGCAAATCATCCTGACTTCCTGACATCTTGCTGGAGTTTGCATTACTCACTGACCTCACGGGATTAGAATCTTTGGAAAGTGAAGACTGTATCTCATAAATGTTATCAAGAACAAACTGAGTTACCCTTAGACAGTATATTTGACTGTTTTTGAGTGCAAAGGGTCTTTGGAAAAGAAAGCTAGACCTTTCTCACACTTGCCAAGTTTGGGTTCTGGAGTTGAGAATTTAAATTAATGTTTAAGAAATGAAAATGTGTACCAACTGAAAGACAAAAATAAAATACTCTCCAAAAAGGAAATGGACATTCTAAGTCAAAGTATGTAGGGGCTTTCATATACTTCATCTAACTTTTTAGTAATAGTTTAATAATTTTACCCAATTGAACACAACAGAGAAGGCCCAAGGAGGAGAAAGAACTTTCCCAAGTTCATAGGATTATTGAATGACACAGCTGAGATTCAAATTCACACCACTCATCCAAAAACACAGGGCCTTTCCCAGAATGACATAGTTGTCTTTCTTTAAGTTCATTTAAAAGAAGCTAGGCAGTTCAAATTTACTCATGGATAAAAATTGCCCCTTGATTAATTAGGCCACTTAAATTTTGCTCAAATAACAGGGGAAAAATCATGTTTGGAAAAATTTGGGATTAAAATAGACTCAACATTATAAATAGTAATGTTGGATTTTTCTTTTGTTCCAAATTCTTAAAACTGAAGAAAAACATTGCATACATTTAGAATTTGACTATGATTAATAGCAGATTTTGGGGAAGGTTTCTAGAGATATCCTGTTGTTGTTTTTGTAAAATTAGACTGTATTTCCTTTTATACTCACATGTGACAGTAATTTCCTATCTTTTTAACATTTGAAGCATATTTTTTATGTTATCCAGGGTTTGTTATTTAAATCTAGACAACTATCCAAAATCACTCCAGTCCTCAATGCATTTATAGTTCAGTTCCAAAAACCAGTAAGACAAATATGACTATAAGGTAACTATGCTTTAGTTATTGTATTATTTCATAGAGTGGATATTATGAATCTGAGTTCATAAGCTATCTGGTGTTCGTCTGTGACAAAAATTATTAAGGGTTAATTAAAGCCAACTTGACATGACCCATTTGTTTTACACAAACTAAGTCAGAAATTCACAAAGCAATGCTTAATCAAAGAGCAATACTAAAATTGAATATAATATAAACATTTAAAACAGATACCTTTATTCATCTCTTTTCTATTTACCCATTCCCTTGACAATCTCATTTGGTTTCAGAGCTTAAATACTACATATAAATTGATAATCCTGAAATTCATGTCTCCAGATCAGACTGCCCCTTTTAATAAATCCAAGGGTCCACCCTACATTTCTATCCAGATGCCTCACTGACATCCAAAACTTAACATCAACAGAAATGAGCTCCTGATTTTTCTCTGAAAAATATTTATCTTCCAGAATCATCTTAAGTTTGGCAACTGCATCCTTCTAGGCATTCAACTCAAACACCAAGATATCACCCTTAGCCCCTCTCTTTCTCTCACACATGTCCAACTTGTCAGTTAATTCTGTTTTTTCCACCTTCAATAGGAGCCCAGCCTCCCATCCCCAGCACTACCCCTCCAGACCAAACCAACATGGACTTTCATAGGATTATGGTAATTGCCTCCTAAAGGGTCTTGTTTCTGTCCTGGTTCCTGTAGACCATATTCTTAAGATAATAGCTAAAATCAGCTTGTAAATAGTCTTTGTTAAATGTGTATCAGGTCCTGTGATGACTCTGCTTAAATCTGACCCATAGTCCAAAGAGCCCAGGAGATGGGGCGGATTCCAAAGTCAACCAATAGTGAAGGAGCTGGCAGAGAAGCTGGTGTTAGAGCTGGGTGGGGCGCAGGTACTGTCAGGAGGCGGACAGAGCCGCGAGATGCCCTCGATCGGGAACCACACTCACTCCACACCAGCCAGCAACCCCCCAAGCAGGTGCTGCCTGATGGGGGCTGTTCACCTACAGAACAGAAGATGGTTTGCCAAGAATTCTTACACCGCCAGGCATCCCCCTGAGCAGGTGCCACCTGATGGGTGGCATTCATTTACAGAAGACCCTTTGCCAAGAATCCCGACACTACAAGACAATGCAAGCTCTGCATCCATCTCCCTTTACACCCAGAAAGGGCATGAAGAAGGTCATGTGGCTGAGGAAATGTCTTCTTCAAAGGAAACAGGCATGACCTCAAGGTCATTGAATTGGGACTTTTTCATAAATGTATATATGAGAATCAAGATTAATATCTGAAAAACAGATTTTTTCAGTTATTAATAGAAGGTTTTTAAAGTATTCATCATACGTCAATATCCATAACCGATGTTTACATTTACCTACCTTCATTTGACAGATAAATTTTAGGCACAGATGTTAAAGTAATTTACTATATTCTTACAGAAATGAATAGCAGAACACAGGTTAACATAGGTCTCCCAAATTCCTGGCCTACTCAGTATTTGAGAAAAGTTTTTATATTATAAATAAATCTGTATAATTAGAGCACTATTCAAGATGATTTTAATTTTGTAGTCTTATGAGAATTACCTAAAAACTGAGGTCTAAATAAACAAGTGTGGCAGGAAAGAAATCAGCGTCTCGCCTTTTCTCTTACCATTTTCAAACATCTCTCAGCAACTAATGAATTTGGAAGAACCAAATTTTGGGTGCATATGGTTTGAAATTAATTCTCTAGGAGATTAGGCAAAAAATTGTTGTCTATACTTTAATAGTGAGATGCAATAGGTAAAACAATTACATTTAGTATAATTCTGTTTCAACAAAGCCAAGTCTTCTGGTATGGAAGCTTGGGTTTCTGGTAACAGATGTTCTCCTGTTTGTTCCTGAATATCACAAAGAAAAACAGAAAAAGAAATCATACTTCTTCCTTCTCTGCCTCAAAAACTTTCTTTTTTTGAAGTATGGGAATATAATATAATCATTAGGAGAAAACTGGTATACAGTGAGATATTTGAGAGTCAGAGAAAAAACTGATGAGGAGAGAGTATTAAGAGGTTCCAAATGGACAACATAGTTACTTTTGCAATGGGAGGTGAAAATAGGGCTTCAAAGAAGCATCTCTGACCCTGCCTCTCCCTCTCCGTCTCTCTCTCTCTCTCTCACATACATACATACATACATACGTACATACATACATACATATTGCAAGATTCAGTTACAAATCTATCAATCTATCTCTGTCTATCTATCCACACACAGTAGGAACTATATATATTTCAGCGACAGGGATATCATTGGTGTGAGTGGGAAGGAATTTACAGAACTACAATTCAGAAGAGGCTGAGTGACCCAGAGAATTATACAGTGGATCCATATTTGCAGGAAGCAATCAATCTCTGTCAGAGACCGTCAGACTGTCAATCAAAACATATAACAGAAGACTTTCTAACCCTTTCAGATCTTTCCCCCAAACCCAGAATCTCTTCACATTAAGGTCAAGAATATTTAGTACCTTTTTATTAAATTATTTAAAAATAAATAGGATGACAAAAGAAGTACAAACGAAACTGGGAAACAATAGAAAAGTGTATAAAATCTGTCAAACTTACTTTGTTTCATTATTACTTGTTTTGACACTGGGTCTTGCTCTGTACCCCAGGCTGGAGGGTGGTAGCATAATCACAGCTCACGGCAGCCTCCACCTCCCATGATCAGGGGATCCTCCCACTGCAACCACAGGCACATGCCACCATGCCCAGCATGTTTTACATCATCTTCGTAGAGACAGGGCCTCCCTATGTAGCCCAGGCTGTTCTCAAACTCCTGGGATCCTCCTGTCTCATCTTCCCAAGATGCCAGGATTACAAGCGGAAGTTACTATGCTAAACCATTAAAATCTATCAACATTTTTTTTTAAAAATCGGTCACCACTACTGGTAAAATTCACCTATATATACATTTAACATGATAAAACACATCTAGTTCACCTCTAAATCAAGACTCATGCTTAAGAGTGAAACCTTAGAAACCATCACTCTTGAAGTCAGGAACTAAAAAAAAATTACCAATATTCCCACTTTCAACTAATATTTTACATAAAGTACTAGCTGAGGTAAGTTGAAAAAAAGAGAAAATTTATAAAGCATGGAAAGGAGAAGATAAATACACAGCACAATTTTGATAAAATTTCAAACTGGAAAACCAAGTAAAATCAATTTTTTAAAAAGCTAATCTAAACTAAGAAAGAATTCAACAGGTAACAGGAAATAAATTATCACAATAAATTAGTTTTTCTAATAAAAAAACAACCAACTTCATAAAAGAAAATACGTTTTATCGCAACAGAAACTTAAAATATAAGGGAATTAGCATGAAATATTCAAGACCAAATTTTTAAAGATGTAAACACTCTCTTCAAAAACACCAAAACTTAAATAAATGAAATACATATCTTTGAAGTCTATGAAATTTTATCAAAAAATGAAAACGTTCATTATATATTGATATGAAAAAATGAGAATGTTCACTATATAGTGATATGAAAAACTTTCAACATATTTTAGATTTGAGAAAGAAGGAAAAGAAAATAAAGTTTATATTATGTTTTCATTGGTGAAGAAAGGAGGGAGAGCTAGAATTTTGTTTTAATGAAGTTGGTTTATATACAAAGAAGCTCTGAAAGATGAACAAGAAACTAAAGACCCTGACAACCTGGAGAAAAGCAGGTGGAAAAAGACTACACAGCTAGAGAACGTGTGGGGCTGGGGGAACCAGAGGGCACACATCCTCAGGTTTTAGATTTTGGGTTTTGTGCAGGTTATCTCCATGACTAAATAAATTAACAAAGTAGATAAATAAATGAAGCCTAATTAGAAATAGAGGTTTCTAATCTATTTCCTTCTCTCTCAGGTGCCCATGTGCTTGGGCCTGCCCATTCTCTCTTTCTCTCTCTTCCCCCTCCTTCTCTCTCCCCTCTTTCTCCTCATCCCTCACCCCCTCCCCACTCCCCTCTGTCCTCTCCTCCCCTCTCTTATTCTATGTTGGATTAAACGTATCACCACAGGTCCCAGGCATTTCTTGCCTCATTTCTTCTGAAACTGGACTCTCATTTTCCTCAGATGCATTATAAGTATCTAGTCCTCACCACCCACCTAAAAAAATCTTCACAACCAACTTCCTTAATTACCTTTAAGAATTATTGCAAGCTTTCTAAGACATTATAAACTCGGGGATGGGTGACGTGAATAAAAAATTGATGCATTTTCCTGTTTTGTTCAAAAGCTAAATTTCCATGTATTTGTACTCCCAGATGAAAATAATTTATGAATTTCAGTCAAAGCTAGCAAGTTTTAAATTAATTCAAGAATTCCTAATATGCACTTATGGTTTTGAAAGTACAAATTATTATTTCCCTTTGGGAGCTTGACCTGTTGCTGCCTTTTACTTTCATAAATAAAATTTTATCTCATTAAAGTAGTATAAAATACTGGAAACAACACCCTATGCAGATCTCACATATCTACACTGAACTTAAATTTTTATT
This sequence comes from Saguinus oedipus, assembly GCA_031835075.1. Classification (NCBI taxonomy): domain Eukaryota; kingdom Metazoa; phylum Chordata; class Mammalia; order Primates; family Cebidae; genus Saguinus; species Saguinus oedipus. The sequence goes on along the minus strand of CM063182.1, from coordinate 38,690,200 downwards.
TATTTTAACAACTGCGATAGCTAATGACACCTCACTTTAAATTTATCTATATTTTACCTACAAAAGAATCAGTCATTCTTACTGAGTTTAAGTGCTAACTTACAGATTATTAAATATTTTAAATAAGTGATTCCTGTGGTGAGCCTTTTCCTAAATGAAAAATTTTTAAATGTAAAAGACCACCTCTTAATATGTGGTTTGGAGTTTTTGTATTTTTCCTTCACAAAGCTAAATATATACATACATAATATTTATATATATTTATATTTCATAGAAATAATTTTATTCCTTGATGTTTCTTGGTAATAATATACAAAGGGAACATATCATTTTTGGACAGCTGGAAACATTTTTACAAATGTCACAGAAAGTAATGTGAAATTCTTTCTTCTCAAAACAAAATCTATTGCACCAGAAAAATATGGTACCATGTATTATCAAGGAAAATATGATAAATTGTATTAAATGTAAAACTAGCAGTAACCACTTCTCATTTGAAGAATAAGATTTTCTTTTCTTCCTTTTTTTTTTTTTTTTTTTGAGATGGAGTCTTGCTCTGTCACCCAAGCTGGAACGCAGAGGCATGATATTGGCTCACTGCAACCTCTGCCTCCTGGATTCAAGTGATTCTCCTACCTCAGCCCCCCATTGAGTGGGAATAAAGGTATGTGCCACCACGCCAGGCTAATTTCTGTATTTTAGTTGAGATGGGGTTTTACCATGTTGGCCAGGCTGGTCTCAAACTCCTGACTTCAAGTGATACACCTGTGTCGGTTTCCCCAAGTGATAGGATTACAGGTGTGAACCACCTTGCCAGGTTAAATAATTTTCTTATTTGGAATATTTATAAAGTTGTTGAAAATCACCTTGGTCAATATTCTATGATTTAGAATTCCATCTAAAGATCAACAAGGGCCATAAGGAATCATAGAAAGAAAATCTAGAAGCCAAGAAAAAACCAAGGTCCTACTGCCGTCTATGTTAGAAACACCCCTGGTGACCTTCGTCAAATGTCTTAACCTCCATGCATCTACGATTCACCACCTGTCCCCTGGTGACCTTCATCAAATGTCTTAACCTCCATGCATCTACGATTCACCACCTGTCCCCTGGTGACCTTCATCAAATATCTTAACCTCCATGCATCTACGATTCACCACCTGTCCCCTGGTGACCTTCATCAAATGTCTTAACCTCCATGGATCTACGATTCACCACCTGTCCCCTGGTGACCTTCATCAAATGTCTTAACCTCCATGCATCTACGATTCACCACCTGTCCCCTGGTGACCTTCATCAAATGTCTTAACCTCCATGCATCTACGATTTACCACCTGTCCCCTGGTGACCTTCTTCAAATGTCTTAACCTCCATGCATCTACGATTCACCACCTGTCCCCTGGTGACCTTCATCAAATGTCTTAACCTCCATGCATCTACGATTCACCACCTGTCCCCTGGTGACCTTCATCAAATGTCTTAACCTCCATGCATCTACGATTCACCACCTGTCCCCTGGTGACCTACATCAAATGTCTTAACCTCCATGCATCTACGATTCACCACCTGTCCCCTGGTGACCTTCATCAAATGTCTTAACCTCCATGCATCTACGATTCACCACCTGTCCCCTGGTGACCTTCATCAAATGTCTTAACCTCCATGCATCTACGATTCACCACCTGTCCCCTGGTGACCTACATCAAATGTCTTAACCTCCATGCATCTACGATTCACCACCTGTCCCCTGGTGACCTTCATCAAATGTCTTAACCTCCATGCATCTACGATTCACCACCTGTCCCCTGGTGACCTTCATCAAATGTCTTAACCTCCATGCATCTACGATTCACCACCTGTCCCCTGGTGACCTTCATCAAATGTCTTAACCTCCATGCATCTACGATTCACCATCTGTTAAGCTTGCCCTGCCTACTTCACAGGAAGACCACTTTTATGTAAACGGAATTTCAATAAACAGTTTTATTGTGTTTACAGGCTCATTCATAAAACCATTGTAATAATAAACCTCTCAAGAGTAACATGAGGTTTAAGCAGGAAGTATGAAAAGGCTTTGGAAACTTACAAATGCAACTCAACAATAAAGTCCTTTCAGCAAAAGAGTAATCAAATTAAAATATTGCTTATCCATATACTTTGTCCCTATCCATCTGATTTACTGAAACATAGGAATGGTGTTTTCCTTATCCGTATTTCCTCATGCCTAGTATCAAGTTTAACAGGTTGAAAGATGAAATAAATATGTTTGATCTTGTAGTTGGAGGTTTGATGAGAGTAGAAACAATCTCTTTTTATTCTATTGCCTAGTGATGAACAAGAACAAATTAAGAATTATCAAATATAACAAAGAATGAATCTGACTACTACAGTTCAGATAGATTTAGAACAACTTGAAATACAAATTATTTTGCAGGATGCTTAACATGACTTATCACCAGGGATATCCAAATCGAAGCTATAAAATATTACCTCACATCTGTTCCAGTGGCTATTACCAAAAAGATGAGATACATGTTGACAAAGGTGTAAACAAATTAACTCCTGTGCACTGTTTGTGTGAATACAGATTAGTATAACCAGTACTAGAAAAGAGTATGGAGGCTCCTCAAAAAATTAAACAGAACTACCATATAACCCAGCAATCCTCTTCTTGGATATACAAGCAAAAACAAATGAAACCAGCACCTCATAGAAATAGCTGTTTCCCCATGTCCATTGAGGCATCGTTCACAATAGCCAAGATATGGAAAGAACCTAGGTGTCTGTCAATGGGTGAGTGGAATATGATTCAGCTTTACAAAAGGAGACACTGCCACTTGTGACAGCATGGATGAAATGGGAGGGCATTATGTCAGGAGAAATAAGCCAAACACAGAAAGAAAACCTGGCAATTGTTTTATATGTATAATCTTAAAAAATACATAGAAACAGAAAAGGAACGATGGTTATTGGAGAGGGCGATGGAAAGGCGATATGTCAGTCAAAAGCATGAAGTTTAACTTATGTAGGTTCAACTACAATCTAATATACAGCATGAAGACTAGAGCTAGTAGTATTATGTTGTATACTGGAAATCTACTAAGAGAGAAGATGTAAGATGTTAACACACATACACACACACATGCTGACTATGGGAAGTGATTAAATATATTAAATCTATTGATTTGTTTGAGTATACTTATTTCACTATCTATGTGTATATTAAACTATCATATTTCATACCTTAAATATAGACAATAAAAAAGAGAAAGGAAAAAATTGCTTTGGTGAAGAAAATATAGTATATTTAATATGCATGCAGATTAGATTTTTATTCTATCAAAGGCAAAGTGAACTAAATAAGGCCACTTCTCCCAATGCTGTGTATTTCTAGACTGAATTAAAATTTATGGCTTCTAAGTGAAATGAAAACGCATTTGGTACTGCAGTACGAAGTCATTATATCCTGCTTGCCTTAGGACTTGTTGGGATTGCTGATTCATCAGGAGTATTCTCTGAATAGGGTAGAATTTTCCAAACACGTTAGTTAGGTATGAATGTCTGTCTTCCTTCTTAGAGGACCCCTGAACTAGAGGGTGCACAAGTCTACAGACAACGTAATAGTTTCAGCATCTCACTGCTATCCTCAGTGGGAAAAAAAGAGAAACTTTCTAATTTGAACATGATGACAGCTGATTTTCACAGAAAGAAAAATTTGACAGTCCTCAGACAGGAAAATGACAGTAACTTGAACTCAACTACTCGAATATTTCAGGAATGCTTGTTTTCTTCTACCACTTAACAAAGTCACAAATACTACCAGCATGGTACTGCTTTAGATATCTCAACAAAACATGGTTTGTCTTTTGTGAAATACAAAGACCAGACTTCTATTTTCTATACCCAGCTGATCTTTTCAGATCTAAGCTTAGAGCGCTAAGGTATCATTTCTCTTCACTTCTGGTATTACAAGAGTCTGAGTGAGACACAGTTACATAGTATCTTGGCAAAACAGTATTGATCTCCTTTCAGCAATGAACAGAGGTCAGCTTTCTATCTGGATACTTATATATCTGAATTGTACACCTAAAACCATTAAAATCTATTTGAGTGCATTAGTGGAAATTGATTCTATTATATGGTCTCATGGGAAACCTACTAGGAAGTCATAGAGTATAATGTAGATGGCTCCTATTAAAGACATTTCAGGCAATTTTCTTGCCATGCCTTTTCTTCATTCCCACTGGCTAATTGGGAATAATCCAATTACTACAATAGTCAGGATTGATACCCAGGAGTTAGAAGGAATCTCTTAAAAGAAGCGAGGTTAGCTAAACTCACAATATATGTTGTAATTTCTGAAAACAAAAAAGAGGATTTTATATTTTGGAGTACATAATAATGTGAAATATACCTGATACTTATGATTCAAGTCACTAAAGTGTATTACCTGATATGTCTGTTTTGTGTCTCATAGGATCTATGCAGGCCCTTGCATAATAGGATGAAATTTATTTTGCTGAAGGTAAACACAAATATTGTACGTTGTATGAAAAGGAAGGACATTTAAAAGCAAATAATAATTAGCAGTTTGTTTAGCTAATAACCTTATATCCACATCTGTCCTAGGTTTTACCTCATTTTTGTTGAAATTATGATAAACATGTTCTTTAATAATCATCAAAGGAATTTTGATATTTCCTGTAAGAATCTAAAATGTGAATGCAATATGCTTTCAAATGTAAAAAAAAAAAAAAAAAAAAAACAACAGTGCCTGAATCACGGAGGACTTTGTAAGGTATTGACATCGCCTTCCCAGAACGAACTGTCATAGGGAAATAGATTCGTCCTGCATATACAGATCTCTTAAAAAATACCTTGAGTAATTTGCCTAGAGAAGTGCATCCAATCTCTGGCCGCAAAGAACGTAAAAACAATTTTTAAAAATATCATATGATGCTGTGCCAGGACCATTAAATATGAATCAGTGAATTATTCTCCTAGTACTGAAATGGTTGAGAAAATCTATCTGCACTTAAGTCAGACATTGCAATTTGTCATTTTCCTATAAGACAACTGGACCTCCTCTTGCAAACGAAACAAAACCTGGATGTTTCAGAACACTTTTCATGATTTCTAAGATAATAATTATATTTTCAAAACAAAACATTGACCTTGCAGTTGTAAGAACAGTAATATCAGGTTGGCAAATGAATACCAATGTATAAGTTGTGTCAAATTATTGTATGTAAAGATGTGGTTATCTGTATCACTACTGATTGCATGAAAAGCTCATAAGGGCCATTCAAATATTAACATTTTCTAGTTTTGTTATAAGCCATGTGGCATACTATAAAGTAAAATCAGACTTAAATATACAAATAACAGATTCAAATATAATATTGATGTCACTCCTAAGGAGCTGAGAGTTCATCTGTAGTATAAGTACTATTGCAGTAGGTCTCAATATCTGTGTGTTGATACACTCAGTGAAATTCTACTAAAATAGCATTGACATAATTTATTATGTGACAGTATTTGGAAAAAATAAATGTAAGTTTCACACAGAAACTGAATAAACTGATTTTTTAAATTGCTGAACACCATTTTAAAAGAGGTATCTTGGTAAAAATGATCAATGATTAGCTTTTCACATATTTATCACATTTTTTATAAAGTTAAGATAAAGAGGATAGCATTGTAGTATGAATCAGGTTGATATATTAAAGTGGAATAAAGGCTGTATTTTTAACTTTGAAATCTGATAGAAGTATACTTTACTATTAAAACTTCAAATATGATATGAATGAAAAAAATCATATGGGAATATTTTTAACAATTTAAAGATTGTTACTGCTGTATAAATGATTTGAATCTAAAACATAAGCCTCTAACATTTTGGATGAAGGAAAAGTCATGAAAGAAATCATGTTTTAAATATTTACACTTGCTATTTTAAACATAAAAATGGAAATCTGTAACTTTTGCTATTTGCAAATCTGACTTTTCAAATTAAATATATTCTGAAAGATGTATACATTTTACACATTATGAAGGTGTGCCTTTTATAAAGAAACATTAAAAACAGAGACTCCAAGTGAAGGTCTGTGAATAAAGATGAAATTTACGTATCATTGCAAGCTGTTTAGTGCCATAAGTAAAATATTGCACTTCATTGGTACATGAATGACCAAAATCTGATTAAGTTTCTTCAACACCATTTTTCCTACTTAGCATCATCATCATCCAGATCTAGGAAGTCCAAGCAAAACTAACAATAATGATCATAATTTGTTATGCCTGTGAAACCACAATAATATAAGCAAAGTATTTACTGTTGTTGTTCTCCATTTCTATTACTTTTTAAATTTGATAGCCCTGAAAATACATAGTTACGTGAAATCCACACTGGCATATGGTGCAAAAAGATTTCCATTTTGCGAGCTCCTTTTCAGGATATTTCTAGTTTTGAGACCTGCCTCTATTTCAGAAGCAACATGGGGTGCATCTGAAACGACCACTTCTCTAAAGAAGCCTCCTAAAAATGGTCACAGCTCATCCTTTCCTCATTTGCATTCTCAAAAAAATTCCAGCCTTGCTTTCGGCATCTTGAAGAAAATCTCTATTTATCCAAGATAATAGAGAGACAACTTGCTCTGCCTATTTAATTGCAGGTACCTTGAATTATACAGGATTTGCATTGCATTTTATCGCGGCTGTTCGACTGGAGCTGAGTGTAATGCTCACGACGTTGTTAAGGGAGTTTTGAAACCTACCTCCGACATTTTTTAAACTCTGGTTGTGGGATTGGATTCACATTAAAGAGGAATTATTTTAACACTCCCCAGTAGACAGGTGGCATTCATCAGGAAGTTATTAGGATGTAGAGTGGAATTTTGATAACACAAACAAGTTATAAGAACTCTCTCATAATGGATTTTTCTGGTCATGATGTAAACTCACATCGTGACCAGTTCAAGTCACTGACAAATGATCTGTGATACACAGAAGGCAGATAGAATACACGGGAAAGCAAAGATGGCAATGCTTTGCAAAAGAGCAAGATGTCATCTGGGCGAACTATTTGCATCCAGATGAATGAAAAACCTAAAGCTGTTTATATTAAAGTTGGAAGTTTTCAGCTGTGGCTTCATCACCCATATTAGAGTCAGAAAAAGTCTTTTGTGTTTCTGCAGCCTTGCCCCGCTTCTTTGATCCTTTGTAGTAATGGTGACTAAGTGAGTAGTGAGTTAAAAAAAAAGCTTTTTGTATTCCCGAAAGATGGTGATTATCACCAAAAGCTTTCTCTTCCAATAAATAAAAATAGAGCATTCCACTCATTAGCTGTAGTTCACAGATTTTTTTTTTATACTGCAGGTCTTTGCGCTCCTTAAGTCTACTTCACATTTTTTTACTTGCTTTTTCAAGTAAGACCTCAACGGACAAGGCTTTAATGAGAATCCAAACACTGCGAACCAGAGGGACAGGACTATTTATTTGCCTGTCTGACAGGTGAGACGTCCAGGGCCTCCCATCAACTTCTGCAAAAGACAGAAACTCTGGATCATTATTTCAAGGTACTTCATCATACTCCCTCCTCTGTTGCTCTGCTTCCATGCTATTTCATCTGTTCTAATTTTATTCATTCTCCTCCTTCTGGAACTTTCACTTCAGCATGGGCTGGGGTATGACTGCATGTCCTTTCCTAGGTTCTGGCTTGTATTAAAAAATTATGATAACACAAGAATTAATGTGAAGATGCAAATGGATAACAAAACTGAAATATCATTGAGTTTCAAAAACATTATTGGAAATACGAAGAGCCAAAAAAAAAAAAAAAAACCAGCTTTTTATGAATTTCTTCTGGGAACTGTATATACATATTCAGAAAAAAATACAAGGATGAGAAGACTGGGTTGAAAAATGAGACCCCTACATGTCATGCTGGAATAACAGCAGAAAGCTTATGAACTGTTTTCTAAATGGAGTAATTGAGGTTGATGTCTGGGCTTTCTATTGGCTGAGCAGGGTTAGGAAGCTGAGGCCCTTTTGCACCTGAGCATGAGTTCTACAGGGAAAATTCTTTGTCAATCCACCTTAGGCTAGTGGCTCTCCAATCTCTCTGAGAAATGACTGATCCATGATGAAAAGACCACTCAGCAGGATATCCAATCATTTCTGTTTTCAGACTAAACCACATATTATGTATCGGTGAAGTCTATAACAGTAATTAAGTGATTTAATTAAGTGTTTTAGAAACCCATGAGCAATGATGATGAAAGAAAATTTTCACAGAAACACTAATTCTCTCCACTGAAAGCTTTGGAAAAGTTCCTAAGTGCACTATGCATAAGTAAGCCCCTGTATTAGGTAAAGATAGTGCTCAAAGATTGGGGAAAATAACAAAAAAAGAGAATGATTTGGCACATTAAATAGAAACTGAATAGTGTCTTTTGGGTGTGCTTTTACAGAGAAAAATGATGCAGCACTCCACTGTGCAGATGCATGTTCTTACTAAGCACCATTGATCTGCTAATTACTGCCAAGTTTATATTTCCATGATCTGATTCCCCCTTGAAATGCACTGGGACCAGCCCTAGGAGTCACCTGGAAATAACCCGAACAAGCAAATTCCTGTGTGCTGCCAGCCATCTTCCTCTTTCCTCTTTTTCTCCTCTGAATCTTATTTAAGGCCTGCTGTTTGCTTCCAGATGCTACATTTGGAACATATATGTTCGGTACATGTATATATTTGGAATATATATAATACATATATATATATAAATATATATATTTCGGATTTCTATATATTTATGACACCAATATGTACATATATATACACACACACACACACACACACATATATATTACACACACACACACCCCAAATATATGTTTATATATATATGGTGTATGGTGTATATATAGATGTAGCATATATATGCATGTTCTTATATATATATATATATTTGTAAGTAAATATCTAAATGTAAATTTATGCATTTGGTATATTTGGTGTATATATTTAAATGTAGGATCATACCTATATATACCACATATATATCAAACATATATATGTGGTATATATAGGTGTGATTCTACACATACACACACACACACACACACCATATATATGTGTGTTTGATACATATATGATATAGTCATTTGGTATTTATATATTCATATATTATATATATTTATATTTATTTAGTATGCATAGGTGTGATCCTATGCCTAATGATGGGGGTAAAATGCACATGATTTGGGTTAACATAAGATATTAATATTAGGTATTTATATATTTTGGTGATTCTCTGTTTAAAAAGGGTTGTTTGCTTAAGTAATTTGGTTCTCATTGCATGATACAAGAGACGTATTTAGGACAGTTTAGTTTGCACACTATAAATTCCTGAGGACAAGAAGCATTTTAATCTCTTTACTAAGTGAATGTATTGCACACAGCACAGTGCTGGCATGGAGCAGGAGCCCAGCGACTGTTTACTAGTTTAATGAATGATCTCCCAATCCCTAGTTTAGTTGGAGCTGTTCATGTCTTTGTCATGCTCTGTTACTTATACTATTTAACACATGTCCTTCCTATTCCAAACAAAATTCAAAGACCCATGTATGTTAGAGAATCTTTAGTTATTATTTCCTAGGTGGATAATGCTTCCACATTAATATTTTTCATAGTTCTACCTGTGGTTGTATTTCAATAGATGCTCAATTAATATTTCCAAATGTCTGCAGCACAAAAATAACCAAAGGTTCACTGCCACCTAAAAAACTCAAACTTATGTAACTCAAAGCACCTCAAAACAAAAGCTGGCACCTACTGAGATTAATAAAAGAGAGGAAGGGGAGAATTATCACAGGGAGAAAGAAGGAATTTGTCTTTGAAAACGACAACTTTAAGATAACCTGCCAGACCTCCATTTGGAGGTTGGGATGGACAGCTGGATTTCCAAAGAGAAGGGAGACTCGGGGGATATAGGTCTGGAACTCGTTAGTATACAGATAGAAGATGATAAATTCACCAATGAACTCAATATAGATAGGAAACACTTGGGTACTCAGCCCTAAATTATTCCTGTAACTGAAACCAGAAAAAGGAGGAAGCCCAAACAAAGAAGGTGAGGACAGGCTAAGGAGACAGGAGAAGCATCAGAGATCTTAGGAGACAAATCAAAATGCTGTTCA